>CAMQGK010000253.1:7842500-8442500 GCA_947000775.1 Pterois miles
TCTCCACAAAGAATCACACAAAAGCACCACTGTAATTCTTGTCTTTACCAGAGATGTGCTCACAGGTTTGTTAGAAACAAGTTATTCAGCATGAAAAAGTATAAAAAAGTAACTAATCTATTAAAGAAATCTTAGTCAACTAACAGCAAATTAATCAATTAGTTTTTTATTACTTGTTTTTATTGCTTGAAAAGAGGGGGCAGCCTTATTGATGAGATCGCTGTTATTCTTGTTATCCTAAAGGTTACTCTGCAGTTTAACCTTTCATTTTGTACCAGCTGTGAAATGTTCTTTCTGAAACATACCTTTTGAGGTAGTCTGGTTCCAGGCCTGTGAATCACTGCCCATATATCTGATTTCCACAGTAAATCAAATTGGCCTGGTGTTGTGCAGTGTTAAATATGACTAAATATGTTCATCACAGCAGGCCAGTTTCATACGCTGTTGCTTTACCTATGAAAACTAATGCACTGTAATTTGTGTATATCCCACAAAATAAGTTCTTGTGTACTTAACGTAATTGGCAACCAGGAAATATACATGGCAGCAAAATGCTGCATTGGGAGAAGGAGGTCAGGGTGGATGGGTGGGTCAAAAAATATCAGAGAAGTGAAGTGCTTTGATTGTTTAAGCCACAGTGTCTGAAGTCCAGGACATTTTGATTGGGTTTGATCTTAATTGGAGTGCAACTGTTTGCTTGTCATTCAGAGAGAGTGCTTTTTAAATTTAACCCTAACTGATGTGTCACATCATGATGTTAAGAATATTCATTTACATGTCTTTTTATAGTGTGGAGGTAGGAGGGCGGGAGTGATGCTTTATAATCTACATCTTAGGATCTTTGGATTTTCAGAGGCAGGTTTCTTGGCCACTAGTCTGGGAGGCCACACTACTATATTCTCCTGATCTAAGCTAAATAAAAAAATGAAATGTGAATTTAAAATTAAATTTTCTGCCTCTGCTCACAACATCCTGCAGTTGGTGATAAGGTCCCAGCTGACATCAGGCTGACGTCCATCTGTTCTACCACTCTGAGGGTGGACCAGTCCATTCTGACGGGGGAGTCTGTGTCTGTGCTCAAACACACAGACCCTGTACCAGATCCACGAGCTGTCAACCAGGACAAGAAGAACATGCTCTTTTCTGTGAGTCCCAACAACCATATCTGTCTTTCCCTAATATACGATCAACATAAAACCAGGAAAAATGCCAAGATGAATGGGACTACAAAGTGTCATGGTATTTAAGGTTACTACAAGGAACTGTTAACTGGTTAAGAAATAGTCATGTAGGTTCACCAGAAACTCCTTTAGCTCAGACTCCAGCAGGGCCTCCAGTTGGGCCTCCGGCGGGGCCAGACCGCAACAGACAGACTCAGATCTGGCTTAGCTGCTGCCTTCGACCTGCAGTTGGAACTCTGGTGTGAGGCAGAGAACCAGAGAAAAGCTACAGCAGGGCAGTAGGGTCTGTCTGCAGCTGCAGGACCTGGAGCTCACCGCCAAATACACCATTTTAGAATAGGTGAAAATAACATATATACAGTATACTGCAATGCAAAAACTGCAAAGTTTTTGTGCCAAACTGCATATGATTATTATAAAGTGGGCATGTCTGTAAGGGAGACTCGTGGAATCATACCCATAGAACCCATTTTCATTCACATATCTGAAGGTCAGAGGTCAAGGGACCCCTTTGAAAATGGCCATACCAGTTTTTCCTTACCAAGATTTTGCATAAATTTGGAGCATTCTCCCCAACAAGCTAGCATGACATGTATATACTAGTATGTTATATCTTCACTCTAGCTTTAAAACTGACCCACTACAACCTCTGACAGACAGAATAGTATTGGATTTTTAAGAGGTTAACCGATAGTCAGCCACCTTAACGTTAACCTTAATGATTATTGGATAATCATTGATAATTTATTAAATAAACTGGGCAATTTGCCATTAGAAAACTGCACTCAGAGCAGAGGAGTGTGGCTTGTACAGGTCATTTGTTGTGTTGATTTTGTTGGTAGCATGTGTAATTAGAGCACTGCTCTCAGCTTGTGTTAACTGAGCAGCTGCCTCTGTTCAAGATGCTAGTTTAACATTAACATGAGAATCAGATGGCTAAACCACACAGCCACCCAACAACAAGAGTGCCCTAGTGAGAAGAGCAAGGCACGCTGTGACTTTGTGGGTTTGTTTTATAGTTTATGCTGCTCTTTCGGGGGTTGCCAAACACACCTGTACATCAATCTCATTGAAAAGTAAAAGGCTAGTGGCACAACCATACTACAGCAAAATTCACCTTAACTGTTATCGGGCCATTAAATAGGCACTATCAGTCACTATAAGCACAAAAGATTTGGATTATAAGTGGCCTACTACACCTACTACGTTTCAAAAGTGGAAGTGAAACTGAAACAACATGTTCTAATATGTAAAACTGAATGAAATGTCATGTTTTGAACATAAACAGAAAGGCCTCTTTAGGTTTAGGCAATAAAACTACAACTTCTTTAGGTTTAGTAAATAAAACAACAACTTCTTTAAGGTTAGGCAATAAAAGTATTACATCTTTAGGTTTACACAACAAAACTATAACTTCTTTAGTTTTAGGCGATAAAACTACAACTTTTTTAGGTTTAGGCAAAAAAAAAAAAACACTTCACATGGGGTGTGAACTCTGGTCTCCTAGGTGAAAAACCTGCATTCTATGTTCTATCCATTACACCCTAACATTTACACTGTCTGTAGTACAGCACCTGACTTGTGTTTAATTACTAAGGTCGCTAGAAGTCACTGTTGTCTTCTTTTATACCCACTGTCAGTGATCTACTATGTGAATAGATTATACTAAAACCTTGTAGTCTGCCCCTATTGACCAACATCTGTGGGGCTTGTAGTGACTTGTAATGTCTATTTAATAGCCTGATAACAGCTGCAGTATTTTCTGACAGTACATCACACAGACCCTTTTCTTCTGTATTATCAGTTAGCCTATTTTTTATTGGTTGAATTATTAATGGCATTTAACTGATAATCAATAAATCATTGACATCCGTAGCTCAGAGTTCCACATTTTTTTCTACTCATGGTGCGCAGAGCTCTTCTAAAATTACGAGATGTATTTTGGAGGATAAAAGGTAAAAGGTACAGAACCCGTCAATATTAATATGAAAAATTCAACCCATTGCCAAAAATGTGTCCAGTATAGTCACTGCCTTACTTATTATTTATTTAATTTCTTTACTAAAATGATGAAATGGTGTAATGGTATACTATATTTCATTCCCACAACCACTGTAATATTGTTCTCTGGGAGTGAAAAAAGGGGAGAATATGATTTTAAAAATATCAAATTGTTAGTATGACATGATGGTGATGATGAGATGGTGAGTGTGTGTGTGTGTGTGTGTGTGTGTGTGTGTGTGTGTGTGCGTGTGTGCGTGCATGCGCGTGCGTACATGCGTGTGCGTGCGTGTGTGTGTGTGTAGGTATATGTAGGTATGTGTAGGTGTATGTGTGAAACTGCTGAGTTTCCAGGTGGTCTGTCAGCCAGTGATGATTTATTTAGTACCATCACTTTGACAGTCTGTATATCTGCATTTGTCTTTGTTGCTGTTTCTCTGAGTGCTGTTGGGCCAACTGGGACTTCACTCAGTGATGTGGAGGAAACCTGCCATTAGGGGATAGAAAGAAATCACTACACTTAGATAACACATTTTGACTGCTTTATTTGAGAGCATATAAAATAGACACATCCACATTCCACTCAGCATCTCATGAACTGCTCACTGCTGAAGGACTGCAGAAACTGTTACTGCCTCAACATTTGATGAAAACGAGTTTGACAGTTAAGTTTATGACCTTTGCCCAGGGTACCAACATTGCAGCAGGCCGTGCCGTTGGGGTTGTCGTGGCGACAGGGGTGCAGACAGAGATTGGGAAAATCCGAGATGAGATGGCTTCCACTGACCCTGAAAGGACCCCACTACAGCAGAAACTAGACCAGTTTGGAGAACAGCTGTCTAAGGCGAGGACCTGTGTGTGTTTGTGTGTAATGTAGTGCTTGGAGTCACTTTGGACTCAAACTCAGACTGTTATTGTGTTTGATAGTTTATAGTCTATAGAATTAATACTGTATATCTGTGTTACTACTATTACAGTTGTCTTGCTTCAACCTGCAGGTCATCAGTGTGATCTGTGTGGCAGTGTGGGCTATCAATGTGGGACACTTCAATGACCCGGTCCATGGAGGCAGCTGGCTGAGAGGAGCGGTTTACTATTTCAAGATCGCTGTGGCACTGGCTGTAGCTGCTATACCAGAAGGTCAAACATCCTATCAATGACAAACATCTATCAATGCAGAAAAATCACTTCTTACAGATGGTTATTAGGGTTCAAGCCCTGAAGGGGCATAACCCTTCTAAGTTTGTGCCAGTTTATTATTATTATTACTTGTTGTGTGCACCAGCAGCTTGAATTGTAAAACACCCCAAATGTTGGAAAGGCCACATTACTCATACCGTAAGTCCAACTGACTTGAAATTTGACACACCTGCCCAGTTCCATATGTTCTCCAAAAAAGCCTTTAGACTACTAAAGTCCGCCTGACTAGATTTTCTGCCATTTTAATTTTTTGAAAAACACATTTTTGACATTTCTCTTGAACCGTGCCGTAAACCAATTGCTACCAAATTTCCTGTGAATCATTACTGAACCAACCAAGATATTTTTAATTAAGCTTCGTTGAAATGTCCCAATATGCCAAGAAATATGACTGGTGGGACTTTGAGTGTGCAACTACTGAAAGACTACATACACTGTAAAGATGAAACAAGGGTGTGATTGGTCTCACTCCTTCATCGTACAGAATTAAACCAGCTGAAATGCTTTGCTTTATGAAGCCCAAAACCTGCTCATTGCTGCTCGTGGCTTTGATTTTGACAATTCAGCTGCTTTCTTCAGTTTGGCGTAAAAAGGTTTGAATCTGCGAACTGCTTCTTGCTGCTGTAATTTCCTGTGTCTTTACAGTTGGATGTATATTTTTTATATACATATTTTGTATATTTTAAAGACACTGAGCTGGCAAATTTTGGGTAAGGAAACTAAATAACTTGTCCGCTCCCTCTAAATGAACTTACATGTGCCCTTGAGCAAGACATATAAGACCCAACAGCTCAAGTGGAGAATCTCAATTACTCATAGTAAAAGACTCCTTCCCTCTCTCATCACCATTATCTGCCTGTTTTGTCCCAGGCCTCCCAGCAGTCATCACTACCTGCCTGGCATTGGGCACCAGGAGGATGGCCAGGAAGAACGCCATCGTCCGCAGCCTCCCATCAGTGGAGACACTGGGTTGCACCTCTGTTATCTGCTCTGACAAAACAGGAACACTGACCACCAACCAGATGTCAGTCTGCAGGGTAAGATCACATTGATACAGCCACCTTGTGTTCAAATTGCTATATTGCCAGTCAGTCTCATTTAGCACTCATGTGATTGATATGATGCAGTAGTATTGATTACACCTCAGTCATCATGGCATTGATCAGTAATATCCAAAAGCAGGCAACATGAAAATCTATAAAAATTAATTTGCTTGTTCCAGATGAACATCTGATGGCTTGTCATACTAACAAACAGCTCACTTACATTCTAGAGTGCATGCAGTCAAATAAAGGCTGCAAACTAATACATTATGAAAACAACATTAAGGAGGTTGATACAACAGAAAGCCAACTACAGCAGCTCATTTTACAGGTTTTTCACATTAAAAGCCTACCAATAATGGCTAGAATACTTTTAATGTGAAAAGTTTGCAGGAAGTGCCGAGTTTCATCGACAGTATCTTAACACCAAATGAAAAATCTGCAAAATTTTCACAGTTGGTGAACTCCCTGTCTAAGAATTTACATACGTTGAATCTGATTGGTCAAGTCTTGCCTTTCATTGACTGATCGGCGAATTGTGTTTTTTTTGCTTATTGATCTCTGTTTAAGATTTATTTATTATTTATCTGTCAACAAAATTATTGGCCAAGACATATGTGACTATCACTTAGCTGTGGTTTCAGGACAGTACTGTTTGGTGTAAGTGCTGTGATCAATACTGGTAAATGTTTTCTTTGAGTTTGAAACAGTAGCATTATGCTGTCGTTATTTAGTCTTTCTGAGGTTTGATGCTTTTATTAACAGTATTATTAAAAGGCTGATATTTATACCAAAATAGGCTATACATCATGATTACTTAACCAAGCAAAAAATAAAATTAAAAATAAAATAATTGATAATCACATTTTTTTGGCATGAGGCACACTGCATTGCCTTTTTGTTGCTTGATGAGACATTGTTTTTGTAGTTTGCTGCATCTTTTTTTGTTATTGTTGCTAGGTAACCACTGTGCTAATGCTACCTTAATACAAACCATGAACTGTATGCTACTTAGTAGTTCATAGTACAGTTTAAATCAGGGGTGTCCAAACTTTTTGCAAAGAGGGCCAGATTTGGTGAGGTTAAATGTGTGGGGGCCGACCATTCAGCCTGACACTCTGAACCATTAACATGATAACAGAATAACAGGTATCTTATTCGAGGGCCATATCAATCTGTGTATCATTTATTCTTTTGTTTTTCAACTGAACATCAAAAATCAAAAAACAAAAATATGTTATTTGATTTAGAATCAGACACGATCACAATCAAACACGAAATTTATGTCAATTTTAGACTTGGATCAAAAATATGAAATGGAAAAATGAGTGCTGGGCCAAATTTGATTTTAATATTTGGTATACAAGACCCAGTTTGATTATCAGTTGAAAAACAAGAACAAATGATCCATGGATTGAAAAGACTCAGAGCATATCCATTAAAAAAAGAAAAAAATAGAAGTGATTCACCTCAGAAAACTAAACATGTAACTTGTCTGTACTAATGTGAAGGGTGGCACTGAGATCTGGACTACAGTCAGTAGACCAGGTCTGGCTCTAAAGCAGTGGTTCTGATGCGCAGATGTCACGCAGGTGAGACTCTCTTAATCTCGTCCTCAGGCGGTTCTTGGATGTCCTCTCGCATGTATGTCGAGCCAAACGAGCTCAGCATTTTCTTAGCAAATGTTTGAATCTCTGGGAACCTGCCTTCATCCAGCTGACGGTAAAAGTTGACAAAGGGAGCTGTTGGTACGGAGGTACGGACCGCGACTCTCCGCATCACACTGCAGCCCAATGCGGTCCAGCTGGAGGAGGTCTGGAGCGTCATCGGAGAAAGGAGAGTTAAAAACCCTGATCTCCTTTTAAGCAGCTGCAAAATCCCTAAGCGGCGTTAAAACTCCTCAGCCAGAGATGAGGTGTCTGCTGCATACCTCCTCAATTGCGCACCGACTTTGTGGCGGGCCGCATATTGTTGATTTTATGACAAAGGCTGCGGGCCGGTGGAAATTTAAACACGGGCCGCAATTGGCCCGCGGGCCGGACTTTGGACATGCCTGGTTTAAATGAATGAAACCATGTTCATCTTCATCTTCAACCGCTTATCCGGGTTCGGGTCGCGGGGGCAACAGCTCTAGCAGGGGACCCCAAACTTCCCTTTCCCGGGCCACATTAACCAGCTCTGACTGGGGGATCCCGAGGCGTTCCCAGGCCAGAGTGGAGATATAATCTCTCCATCTAGTCCTGGGTCGTCCCCGGGGTTTCCTCCCAGCTGGTCGTGCCTGGAACACCTCCCTAGGGAGGCGCCCAGGAGGCATCCTTACCAGATGCCCGAACCACCTCAACTGGCTCCTTTCAACGCAAAGGAGCAGCGGCTCTACTCCGAGTCCCTCACGGATGACTGAGCTTCTCACCTTATCTCTAAGGGAGATGCCAGCCACCCTCCTGAGGAAAGCTATTTCGGCCGCTTGTACTCGCGATCTAGTTCTTTCGGTCATGACCCAGCCCTCATGACCATAGGTGAGAGTAGGCACGAAGATTGACCGGTAGATAGAGAGCTTTGCCTTCCGGCTCAACTCTCTCTTCGTCACAACGGTGCGGTACAGCGACTGCAATACCGCCCCCGCTGCTCCGATTCTCCGGCCAATCTCACGTTCCATTGTTCCCTCACTCGTGAACAAGACCCCGAGGTACTTGAACTCCTGTACCTCCTGGGGTAAAGACTCATTCCCTACCTGGAGTAGACAATCCGTCGGTTTCCTGCTGAGAACCATGGCCTCCGATTTTGAGGTGCTGATCCTCATCCCAGCTGCTTCACACTCGGCTGCGAACCGATCCAGTGAGCGCTGGAGGTCACAGACTGATGATGCCAGCAGAACCACATCATCTGCAAAAAGCAGCAATGAGATCGTCAGCACACCAATCTGCAAACCCTCCTCCCCCCGACTACGCCTCGATATCCTGTCCATGAATATCACGAACAGGATTGGAGACAAGGCGCAACCCTGGCGAAGGCCAACGCCCACCGGAAACGAGTCCGACTTACTGCCGAGAACCTGGACGCAGCTCTCGCTTTGGGAGTACAGGGATTGGATGGCCCTGAGAAGTGACCCCCTCACCCCATACTCCCGCAGCACCTCCCACAGTATATCCCGGGGGACCCGATCGTACGCCTTCTCCAAGTCTACAAAACACATGTAGACTGGATGGGCATACTCCCAGGCCCCCTCAAGGATCCTTGCTAGAGTGAAGAGCTGGTCCGTTGTTCCATGGCCAGGATGAAATCCGCATTGTTCCTGAATTGAATAAGCTGTGGCGGTGAGCTGTGGCCTGCGGGTCTTAGGTGCCTCAAGGGGCGGTAACCCTCGAACACCGTGGTGGACACCGGTGGTCAGGGAAGCTGTCCGACTGGAGAAGGAGTCCTTCCGGGATATGTTATCTCGGAGGACTCCGGAGGCAGTTGCAAGGTACCGACGGGCCCGTGGGGCGGCAGTCGCTGCCGTAAAGGAGGCAAAGCAGCGGGTGAATGAACCCAACTTATCCAAAATCTCAACCACCGCACTAATTTTCCTCCTGCTATTTTATTGTTCTGATCATGGTGTTTGGTCTCATATACAGTAGCTTTGGGTATCCAGAAACAGCCTTCAGACATGCTGTGTTCCGTTCAAATCGTGATACTTCTGATTGGTAAAGTCGTATAGCTCTGGTTATCTAGCAACAGTCACCACAATGAGAATAAGCACTATTTTTTTTATTAACTGGAGGCACAAAGCCCCACAAACTGGGTTCACCCCCATAGTGAAGTTAAACAGAATGCATTAAAAAAAGATAAGCAGAGCAGCAGATTAGTGAGTATGACAGACTCTGATGGAATCACTGTAGAAATTTACTTTATTTTAAACACAGCTGTTATTTGAAAGCAGGCTTTTATTTGACAATTTCCACTATTAAAAAGTTAAAAAATACAATAAGATACAGGACTTTGCCATATACTGTACATTTGGTTTTCCAATGTTAATCACTGGAAGTCTTTGATGTAGTGTTTGATTTAAAAACCTGGGGCTCATGAGGTGCAATGGCCTGTTGGAATGTGGACCTAATCTTAAATGTGATCTTCTACTTAGGGATTCACAGTACTGATATTGGTTTTCAGGCCGATACTGACTCAAATAGCTGGATCGGGTATTGTGACAATTGGGTCAATCTATTCAATTAAATTCTATGTTTATATACATTATAGACTGAGTTTTTAATTTCTGTTTAAGTTTTGACCAACTTGTTTCTACATTAAAAGTTTTACACTTGAATTGTAATTCCTGTTAATTTTCAGGATTATTTTACCAATTTGCCACCTTTTCCTTTACCTTAAATTTTTATTCATAAGATTGTTACATTTTGTTTTACAAAATTAGTAAAGCAATGTTTAAGTCCAGCCTGATGTTGCCTTACATATAAAAGAATGATCCCAGCCACTTCCACAGTGTGGCATACAGCTTATTACGGTAATTAAACACATGGTATCGGATCAGTACCGGTACTGGGTATCGCTATCGGTATTGAGACTGAAAAAGTCAGATCAGCGCATCCCTACTTCTAATATTATTGAACTAATCAACTACTGCAATATCTGTCTGTGTGTGTGCATGTGTGTTTAGATGTTTGTAGTAGACAGTGTGTCAGGGGAGCGCTGCAGCCTAAGTGAGTTCACAGTGACTGGATCTACTTACGCCCCTGAAGGGGAAATGTGAGTGTCTTTAACCTTTAACACTTAGCCCCCTAACCCCTGGTAGTTTATGGATTATTGCTGGACATGGATTGTGAGAGTCCACAATTAATCTCTCCTTCATTTTTACTTAAAATTTGTATACATTCCCTCCATTTTTCCCTCTTTATTCCTATGTTTCCTCTGTCATGGCCTGTACTTCTGTCTTTCTAGTTACAAGGATGGCTCAGTGGTGAAGTCCAGTCAATATGAAGGCCTGGTGGAGATGGCCTCCATCTGTGCACTTTGCAATGATTCATCACTGGACTACAATGAGGTAAGACATGACTGCAGCGACGGCTCACACCGTCATAGATTACTATATATGGTGCTGGAACAGTTACAACTGGAATCTGATTCTGAATATGTTTAGACCAAAAATACCAGTAGCAGCATACTTTAATATACAGTCATGGAAAAAATTATTAGACCACTTCAATTTCTTGTTCATTGTAATGCCTGGTACCACTAAAGGTACATTTGTTTGAACAAATATAATGATAACAACAAAAATAGCTCATAAGAGTTTAATTTATGAGCTGATATCTAGCCATTTTCCATGGTTTTCTTGATAATAACCAAATCACTTAAGTTCTTACATCAATAGCTGTGGCATTGTACTGCCAAAAACAGTGTTTTTAGGCATTCCATGTTTTCTTTTCTGTCTCTTGTAGTCACATGATACACACAAGAGTTAGTACTTGATTGCATAACCATTGTTTTTGATGACTGCAGCCATGCGTCTTGGCATGCTCTCCACCAGCTTCTTTTTTTTTTTTGTCTGCATTTATTCTCATGGTTTAACACCACAGTGGGCGGTGTCAGCCTCTTATGAGATTGATGCATATTTTAGTCTTGCAGTAAGATGTCTATTTTATGCGTGTGTGACCATCACCGGCCCTCTCTGGAAACTAAGCTGTCATTCTTTATTGGATTTTCTCAACATGTGCCAGAGAGGGTAGTGCTGCACCGCAGTGAACTGAGGGGGACACAAACGATAGACCGGACGAGACTAGACAAACTGGGGAGAGTATGGACAGGCAGGCGGTGCTATTAGAATGCAAGTGTAAGCTGCTGTGTTATCCCTGATCACCAACACCTCACGAAACAAAACAAGGAATCGGACCATATTGAACACCAGAATTGTGGAAGTTCTGATAGAGTAGAGTAGGCTGCCAGAAGACGCAAGTGAGGGAAGAATGCGTAAAGGGCCTGAGTTCAGTGTGAAGGGTGAGGAGAAATTCAGCACATTCTGGCGGGTCTCGCTAGATCTCAACAGTGGGACTCGACAGGAGCTGGTGAGCCCTGAATAAACATGCATGTGTGGTGGACATCGAAGCCCTGAGCGGCTAAAGTGGCCCAGCAAGGCCCGGACGGCCAAGCGCCCCCCACCCCACAAAGCGGGAGAACCCGAGGCCCACCCAGAAGAGCCACCAGGGCCACAGAGAGACACGCCAACCCAAGGGCCGGGACGGGACGGCAAACCGACACCCCTAGGGTGCCCAGGACAGACCCAGAGGGCACGGGGCACAAGGCCCCACAGGGCCAGACAGCAACCCCAGGGACAAGAGGGAAAGTTCACCCCTAATGCATGCACCCGGCCTTGGTAGGGCGGCCATGGTAGTACCATGTTCGGCTTGTTTTTTTCTTGGTGTAATGAATGGCTGTCTTGGAGATCTTCAGTTTTTTGGCTACCTGCCTCTCACTCATAACTGTATGTCCTATCTGTGTGTGTGTTTGTTCCAGGCAAAGAGTGTATATGAGAAGGTTGGGGAGGCAACAGAGACTGCCCTCTGCTGTCTGGTGGAGAAAATGAATGTGTTCGACACTGACCTGAGAGGACTGAGCCCTGCTGAGAGAGCTACAGCATGCTGCTCCGTAAGTGTGCATGCGTGTGTTCATGTGTGTGAGTATGGGGGTGGAAAGATGCATGGAGGATGTGTGATTATTTACTAGAATCCTGCAAATGTGTATGGGTATATTCCCGAATTTCCCTCCGGGGATTGATAAAGGTTTATCTTATCTTATCTTATCTTATCTTATCTTATGTATATGTGTCTGTGTCTGATTAGTACAACTCAGCCATGTAGATGTACATGCACGTGTGACTCCAACACACTCGTGTATGTAGTCGTGTATGTAGTCTTGAATATGCATCCTGTGACTGCACGCACATGTGACAGTTATAACCCTCTAAGACCTGTGGGATCGTTGGCAATCCCAACTGGCTATACCTTCTTTCACAGGCTGTAGCAGGTTCAGTTTTAGAGCTAGGGTGAAGCTCTAGCTCCGAATCCATTGGTACTAACCTTGTCATGTTAGCTTGTCAAGGAGGGTAAATCGTGCCAACCTCCTCCTGCCTAAAGCAGGTGAGAGCAAAGGAAGAGGTGAAGGAGGAAAAAAGGATGAAACAAGCAAATGAAAGGAAATAATACTGTATTGTTTATTTACATATTAATTTCTTATTTATTTTCATATTTCTCTTCCCATTTCCCTTTGGTTATTACTGTCCTCACCCCCTTGTGTTTTATTTTTGTATTTATTCATTCATTTATGTATTTTGCTATCTCTCTGTTTTTGTATTGCACTTTAAATTTAAAAATTGTCAAGACCATTTTCAAAGGGGTGCCTTGACCTCTGACCTCAAGATATGTGAATGAAAATGGGTTCTATGGGCGCCCACAAGTCCCTCCTTTATGGACATAGCCTCTTTATGATAATCACATGCAGTTTGGAGCAAAAAACATGCAGTTTTATGCATGCATTATAAATGTGTTATTTCCGCCTACTCTCAAATGATGTAGGTTTTGAATGTTTTGAGTAGGTTTTCTAGTTTCATATGATACCAGTAGCTTCCCTCTAGCTCTAAAATGAGCATGCTAGAGCCTCTGGGATATGGTAAAGTCAGTCGGGATTGCCGGCAATCCCGCGGGTCTCAGATGGTTAAAAGCGTCACACGTGTACATGAAGGATATGCACACAAGACGTACAGTACACACGCTCGTGTGTGTGTTGGAGATACAGTTGCGAATCCACATGTATCTGCATGGCTGAGTTGTACTTATGCATGCATGCATCGTGTCCTCCGTGTCCCTTTCTACCCTGTGTGTGTGTGTGTGTGTGTGTGTGTGTGTGTGTGTGTGTGTGTGTGTGTGTGTGGGTGTACTTGTACAGTATATTGCGAGGCCTGTTTGAGTTTTGACTGTCAGAGTGAGGACATTTTTGGAAAGTGAGGACATTTTGGCCGGTCCTCACTTCAGACAGACCTTCAAAGGCCTTTTGAGGGTTTACCTTGGTTTTGGTAGGTTAGAATTAGGTTTGGTTAGGGTTGGGGAAGGATTGGGGTCAGGCATTTCTTGTGATGGTTAGGGTTAGGGTAAGGGGCTAGGGAATGCATTATGTCAATGAGTGTCCTACAAAGATAGCTGTACAAACATGTGTGTGTGTGTGTGTGTGTGTGTGTGTGTGTGTGTGTGTGTGTGTGTGTGTGTGTTAGTTTGAGTGATATAGCGAGAAGCTCCTGTAAAGTTAAACAAAGTGCTGGTGCTGACCTCTGCATCCATTATACTGTAAACCTTTCCATCTTCTACTCTCTTATGTCTTATTACCTTAGAGACTATTCAGCTATCATGCTGAGTGTTGATCCATGGGTACTAGTTTCAAATTCTGTTGCTCTGTTTTTTGGTAGCAGTGTTTCAATGTGACTACAACAAACAAACATACTGTGTGTTTTTTTCAGTATATTCTGCCAATAAAGCTGCTGAAAATTGTTTTCAGGTGATTAAGCAGCTTATGAGGAAGGAGCTGACGCTGGAGTTTTCCAGAGACAGGAAGTCCATGTCTGTCTTCTGTTCCTCCAATAAACTCACCAGGTCTGCCTCTGGAGCCAAGATGTTTGTCAAGGTGTGTTCCACACTGCTCACTATGCCAAATTTGGTTATCCAGAGACTGTCATGTGTTCTTCCCTGCAGTGTTTTATCTTTTTCCCCGGTCTCTTCTCAGGGAGCTCCAGAGAGTGTCTTGGAGCGCTGTAATTTTATTCGTGTCAGCGGTTCTTCTCGCGTGCCTTTGAGCCCGGTGGTTCGAGAACAACTCCTGTCCACTGTGCGGGAATGGGGATCGGGCCGAGACACACTGCGTTGCCTCGCCATGGCAACCAGGGACACACCCCCTGACATTAACTGCCTCAACCTGGAGAACTCTGCTGCCTTTGCTGACTATGAGGTGATGATGATGACAGTGATGGTGATGAAATATAACACTCTATCCATATCATTTTTAAAATGTGAAGCTAAGATAGAGAATACTTACTGCTTGGTCTGCTGAATGGGAATTGGAAACTCTACTTTAATCAGTCTTCACTAGTGGCTCTAACTAAATAAATTAACTGTTGGTGATGTCTAAACTAGAACCCTACACCTCCCCTCGCTCTCTTCCTTCTCCGCAGTCTGACCTGACATTTGTAGGCTGTGTGGGCATGTTGGACCCTCCCAGGAAAGAGGTGCTCTGTGCAGTCCGAATGTGTCGGCAGGCTGGCATAAGAGTCATTATGATCACAGGTAACACGCACAACCATGCATACATCTTAATGTAAACTATATGTGTACAAAAACACACCTTTAACCCTTTGAACTCTACAATGAAAATGGCCCACCAGTGGCTTGGTATATTGATATTGTTGTGATGCCATTTCTAGAAGTATCTTCTCATGCTTCATATTCTTAAAATCTGTACAACCTAAGCCAAAATGGTTACACAAGTGATTAAACTTAAAATTAATAATAATTCATAAAATTATTGAAATTGTGTCATGTTTGAGGACGCAAGTAGGAGGTGGTCTAGTTATTAGAAAATATTAGGAATTATTATTATCAATAAAAGTATTATTATCAATTATCCTATATATCAATCAAAGATGGCTGGCGGGACCACATGGTGTTTTTGTCTTGTCTGAACACATGTTCAGTCAGAACAAAGGAGTGTGTGGTGTGGGGGGGTTTGAGATTCTCTCTCCAAATGTATATGTTTTTTTTTTAAAACCATTGCAAAGTTTTATGTACATGAATATGTGTCAGTGATCTCCATCAATTTCCACCAATCTCACGTGGCCATCAGGGGCAATGTTCTGGTGACACCACTGCAGGTTAACACCACTTTTTGTGCTGCATGTAATGTAATGTCAACACAAGCGTACAACGTAATGACACAAAAGAAAGAAGAACACTGAACAGGGCACAGTTGAGCACACATTTAAAAATGACTGATTACAGGATATTAGATTTGAACCCTGATCCCGACTGACTTTACCATCTTTCAGCGGCTCTAGTAGGTTCAGTTTTAGGGCTTGAATGAAGCTACAGATATCATTTGAAACTGGAAAACCTAAATCCATTAGTATAAATGTAACCTGGCTAACCAATACAAGCATTAATCTATCACTCTTCATTTTTCTCTCCAGGTGACAACAAAGGGACAGCCCTGTCCATCTGTCGGAGGGTGGGCATCATCACTGAGCAGGAAGAGGAGCAGGAGGGCGCCGGGGTCATCGGGGGCCTGACAGGGCGGGAGTTTGATGAGCTGCCCCCTCACCTGCAGCGGCAGGCCTGCAGAACAGCACGCTGCTTTGCCCGGGTGGAACCGGCACACAAGAGTCGTATAGTGGAGTATTTGCAGAGCCTCAGTGACATCACTGCAATGGTGAGAATAGTGGCGTCTCATACTTGAAGTAGTATCATGGGCATGTTGTTAACCAGTGTAACAGCGCTCCTCCTCCATCCCTCCCCCATCTCACGGTTTCAGACAGGTGACGGGGTGAACGATGCGCCTGCTTTGAAGAAGGCAGAGATTGGCATTGCTATGGGTAGCGGCACAGCAGTGGCTAAGTCAGCCTCTGAGATGATCCTGGCTGATGACAATTTCTCCACCATTGTGGCTGCAGTGGAGGAGGGCAGAGCCATCTACAACAACATGAAACAGTTCATCAGATACCTGATATCATCAAACATAGGAGAGGTGGTCTGGTTAGTAAAAGCACTTGTATTAGTGGATGCAGAAAATGTGGTGTACTAACTTTAAGAGGAACAGAGACATTCAGTTTATGGATCATTTGGCCCTCTCACTGTTATCTTCTCTTCCATCCTTCCTCCTCAGTATTTTCCTGACAGCTGCACTGGGGATGCCTGAAGCGCTGATCCCAGTCCAGCTACTATGGGTCAACCTTGTCACAGATGGTTTCCCAGCAACAGCTCTGGGCTTCAACCCTCCAGACCTGGACATCATGTCCCGTCCTCCCCGCTCCCCCAAAGAGCCTCTGATCTCCAGCTGGTTGTTCTGCCGCTACCTCATCATCGGATGTAAGTTTTGTGCCTGGGACAGAAAGGGATCATTAGTACTACTACATACATATTTTAGTATTTTATTTTATTTTATTGTTATTTATTAATATTTATTTGTCACCAGAGCATCTTATTTATCAGTCAAGATGTCCTGTTACACAGTCTTTTATTACATGGTCTTTCAAATTTACCCCCACCCCACGCGCAGGTTATGTGGGAGCTGCCACTGTCGGAGCTGCTGCCTGGTGGTTTATGGCAGCCCACGACGGACCAAAACTTTCCTTCTATCAGCTGGTAAGCACATACAGTGGCTCAAACCACCGCTTTCATTCCCTGCATTATGTACTGTAGATAAATGGAGACACTGTGGCACTAACACAAGGTGAGCAGTTGAAACCTTTTTGTGAGTATAAACATGGTATTGCATATTGCTAAAAATAGTATTTAAAAAATCATACCATTATATTACACAGGCAAAAGGGGTATACTGTTGCTTCATGTTCATTTCAAACTACAAGCACCATAATAAGTAGCATACCTTTAAACCCTTTCATGCATGAATTATGATATATATATATATTTTTACCAAGTGTTTTTAATTATCTTAACATTATCCTAACATGAATTTTTCAAGGAGGTTTTTACATGTCCACTTTGTTGGACAGCATGTGTTTTTTCTAAAGCAATGAATAAAATGATAAATTGTGTTAAAAGTATGAAATCTATTTTCAATGCTGCTTAACTAATGTGGTCACATATTTTAATATATTATAACACTGTTCAATACAATGCAAAATGGTAGAACCTCACTCCCAACTCCTCATAGATGCATAGATGCATAAAGAAATCTGTTGGCTCTGTTCCCTCAACAGTCACTCCCCACTCTCCTAAAAAAAAGAGGCAAGTCTCCCTCAAAATGGTTGTCTTTGGTTTTCCAGATATTTCTGCTTTTTCTGTCCCTGAGCTCTGCCAGGTGGCTCATCCTCAGCTCACCCTCAGCATTCTCAGCTCCCTCAGAATCCCCAGTTTTCTCAGTATCCTCAGCTCCCCCAGTATCCTCAGTTCCCTCAGCATCCTCAACTCCCTCAGCATCCTCAGCTCCCTCAGTTCTCTAAACATCTTCAGCTCCCTCAGCATCCCCAGTTCTCTCAGTATCCTCAGTTCTCTCAGCATCCTTAGCTCCCTCAGCATCCTCAGTTCTCTCAGCATCCTCAGCTCCCTCAGCATCCTCAGTTCTCTCAGCATCCTCAGCTCCCTCAGCTCCCTCAGCTCCCTCAGTATCCTCAGTTCTCTTAGCATCCTCAGCTCCCTCAGCATTCTCAGCTCCCTCAGTATCTCAGTTCTCTCAGCATCCTCAGCTCCCCCAGCATCCTCAGCTTCCTTGTTATCCTCACTCCTTTGTTATCCTTAGCTCCCTCGTTATCCTTAGTTCTCTCAGTATCCTCAGCTCCCCCAGCTCTTCCAGCTCCCTCAGCATCCTCAGCTTCCTCGTTATCCTCAGCTCCCTCAGCATCCTCAGCTCTTCCAGCACCCTCAGCATCCTCAGCTTCACTGTCATTACTGTTTGTATTTGAAGATCTTTCTTTTTCTGGAAACCATTCATCATCACTGCCACTACCATCATCCTCACTTTATTTAGATCATATTTGCTCCACTATCCTGTAGGCCTTTCTATCATGCACTGTACTTGAGCTCTACAAAATATAAACATGCAAACTGTTACTCACATAATGGAATTAATCCGCATTAGGTAAAAAAAAATTTTTTTTTTCAAAAACAATGAATTAATACATTATATAGAATGAATAAATTGAATTTCAGCCAAAAAGGTACTGCAGTGGAAGAATTTTCGTGAACAACAACGTTGCAGTAATAATATGAATTGTAGATGAAATTTAACCAACGATGCATGATGTCCAATTTAGTGGACAGATGATTAATCGTAATTTCCTCCCAACATAAAATCAATACTTTGGAATTTTAACAATTATATTACTCCTAAGATGTTCCTTGATGTTAACATTTTTTTCACCTGCAAGGGTCTCCTGCTATAGAACAACTGGGAAGATACTCCTGAGCTACTCTTCATTTCTGGCCTTCTGTCTGCCATCTTGGTTTGATGTGCTACTGTACCATCAAAACCCATGCAAATACAAGAAATGGCTTTTGAATAGCTGTCCACTGTAGTGACCACCAGGAATTAAAGGGTTAAAGAGACACTGAACTGTAGTGTTTCAGACAGAGAGTGAATACAGGTACATTCAGGCAACAAGTGTTTTTTAATTAAAGCATAAAAACATGTTCTAGTAGAAACAAAAAAATACAAGTAGGAACCTGAAAATGAGCAAGATATGAACCTTTTAATAATGAGAATAATATGTGAAGAGGCCAACAAACAGGCTTAAAGGCTACATAAACAGTTGGGGCCAATGCTAAATTGTGGTTTGACGAGTTATTGTTTGTGACCAAGATATTTAATTTCTGCACTAACATTTCTTGTCACTTACTGGCCAACATTTATGCTGATCATGATAGATCTGTGTTAAGCTAATACCGACTGATATCTGCCATGTCAATGTATTGTTCAGACTCCACTGCAGAGATCTGCACCTGCAGGATAAGAGTGTTCCAAAGGATCTCAGCAAGTTAACAGGAAAGAGAGAAGTTGGCAAGAATGTCATTTCCACATTTATGTCCTCCACAGTCCCACTACCTGCAGTGCAGTGAAGGCCATGTTGAGTTTGCTGGTGTGCAGTGTTCAGTCTTTGAGTCTCCTTATCCCATGACTATGGCCCTGTCTGTCCTGGTTACCATAGAGATGTGTAACGCTTTGAACAGGTAAGAATAAAACAATCACACCCACATACTAAAGCAAATATCCTACAGTGCTATCCTGTATGAAAACTATATCTATCAGTTTAATGGTTTAGAGTTTGAAGGCTGTAGATGAAAGACCTGTAGACCTGTAGCACAAGGTCTACGGTGCATGGAAGTGTGTTGAGGACATATCAACTCCATTTTTGCTAGTTAAACAGCTAGTAAAAGGTAAATGGACTTGCATTTACTGTATATGTGGAACACTTTTCTAGTCTCGACCACTCAATGTGCTTTACACTACATATCAACATTCACTCATTCACACACATTCATACAGTGATGACAGAGTCTGCCATGCCAACTTTGCCTATCAAGATCTAATCTAAATACTCATTCACACACCGATGGCTCAGCCTTCAGGAGTAATTTGGGGTTCAGTCAAGGACAGTTCGACATGTGACCGGAGGAGGAGGTGGGGATCGAACCACCGGCCTTTGACCTTCCTTTAAAAGACAGGTGTACCTGCCCCTGGAGCATTGTGCATTGCTATTTAATTATTTCTCCTGTTAGCAACTCCATTTGACTGCATATAAGCATATATACTGATGACTTATTTAACTTAGGAGAAAAGCGCTGCTACATGGCCCTGTGTGTGGAACAAGCAGAGTATATGCACACTGTGAACCCACCTATGTAGGCATATCTTACTATCCGAATAATGCTCTCTGTAAATAGCAGGAAAATACTGCACCATTGACTTTAAACCAGTTTTTTTTTTTTTTTTGGTCAATGATGCAATTGCTTTCTGCTGCCTTAAGATTGCAATGTGTCAACAAAGCACCTGACCACACCTCATATTAAGATCGACAAACCTAAATGGGTGCAATTACATTTGCCATTTACGCGACGTGGGCACTTGAGTGTGAAAATGACAATTGCGTCGGTCTGAAGCTAGCAATGACAGTTGTGCTGTGTGCTGCTTTGCACCAGGTACAAAATAGAGATATCAATCTAAATCTAAATCAATCTTTAAAGTCAGTGAGCAAAAATAATGTCATCCTGTCCCTGTGCTGTCCAGTCTTTCAGAGAATCAGTCCCTGCTGAAAATGCCTCCCTGGTCAAACCCCTGGCTGGTGGGGGCCATCTGTCTGTCCATGGCTCTTCACTTCCTCATTCTATATGTAGACCCTCTGCCGGTAAGCGTGAATGCACATCATATATACAATATGTTCGCTGGCATTTCTTATCTTTTGCCAGCTTAAATATCCCAAATTCCCTCTGTGTGTGTCTTCAGGTGATTTTCCAGATACGCCCTCTGTCGTGGCCACAGTGGGTGGTAGTGTTGAAGATGTCACTTCCTGTCATCTTGATGGACGAGGCTCTCAAGTTCCTGGCCCGTAACTACATCGAGCCAGGAAGCCAGATCCAGGTCAGAGGACATGCCTGACAGTGCTTCTGGGTATTTATATCTCAAAGTGGTCTGTGTCTAACTAACCCTTTGTTGCAATCCATCTCTCAAAAAGACATTGGAAGAGGAGGAGGAGCTGCGGAGGATGGGGGCTAGTGCGGGATTGGTGGGTGCCACGATGACAAGGCTGCGCCAATCACTGAAGGGCGTGTCCTGGTCATTTGTCCTGATCTCTGCACCGCTAGTGATCTGGATCTTCAGCCTGGATTCTGACATCACCAACATCTTCTGGGAGTGATAGGAGAAAGAGAGGATGGGTGGACTGTGGGGGGAAAGAAAGACACCATCTAAAGAGGGACTGTCGGAAAAAATGGCAGAGGACTGGGCATGTAGGGGTGAGGCAAGGTGAGAGAGAAACAAGCAAATATGATAAATACTTAATACTGAAGAGTTAAAGTATTTCACTAAAGAGTGAAATATTTAGCCAACAGACAATCAGAAAGCATCAAGAAAGAAAGACCGGCTCCTCCTCAGTTCTAAAAGGTGCTATGTGTAGCATTTCATTTGAATCCCATAGCCTACTTAGACTGCACTTTCATGAGTCTAGGAAGGCCAAGGCCCAGTTTGCCTGTCCAACAATTGGGCCCAGAGTGAAATATGTCTCTGACATGATTTCGCTAAAGCTGTACTTTAATGCTAGCCTTTGCATTCTAAAATACTAAAGGCTACATGACAAACTTTAGCATGTTAGCATGCTATAATCAATTTTTTGTAAACCATTCACACACAGTGACTACAAAATATTCATTTTTTTCCCTTACTCCAAAAAGACAATATTCCTACAAAGCTGTTTACATGGCTTATGAAAATGAATATTCCACTAATATTCGTGTTTACATGCAACAGTGCATGATTAACGTAACCAGTGGTGGACTTGTATGCAAACTGTCAGATAGTTGGTTTGTGCACAATGCACAGAGCTGGCTGTAACCAGACAAGAAGCTGTGGGTCACACACTGACATACAAACTCAATGAATGCCCTGTATACATGTCCAAAGAATGCTAAAACCAGAATATTATCAGCATATCCCACATGTCTTAATTGGAATATGAGGTTTACCTGTATCAAATTTGGAATATTGTCATATTCAGAATAATAGTGGAATATTTGTGTGCATGTAAACGTCACTGTAATCATCAATGGTTTCCGGCTGTTTTGGCTTGTCTCAGGATACATTTATTTGTTGGGTTGCACCAGCTTTACTAAGTTTGTATGTTAAGTTCTCAGTAACTACTAGCTCGCTTCTAACTAGTCATTTACCAAATCAGTGGTGCAGTGGTTAGCACTCTCACCTCACAGCAAGAGGGTCGCAGGTTCAAATCCGGCTTGGGTCTCTTCTGTGTGGAGTTTGCATGTTCTCCCTGTGTAAGCGTGGGTTTTCTGCAGGTTCTCCGGCTTCCTCCCACAGTCCAAAGACATGCAATTTAGGTTAATTGATGACTCTAAATTGCCCGTAGGTGTGGATGTGAGCGTGAGTGATTGTCTGTCTATATGTTGTCTGTCTCTATGTGCCCTGCGATGGACTAGCGACCTGTCCAGGGAGTACCCCGCCTTCAATCAATAATCAGTTGATGATGGATGGATGTTATTTCCATGTTCTAGAAAAGTTCAATCAATATTTGTGAATTTGAGCTTCTCTTTCTCAAAGCCAGAAACCAGAAAAGTAAGTCTCAGACTTGTTTTGTATTATGAAGTCTGAAGCTTCTCCATAGACAATGAATGGGAGAGCTTTTTCGAGGATCCACAGGAGCTTTGTTTTCTTTTCTTATTCCCAAATTAGCTTTATTCTATTGTAGTGTTCTTAGTTCTCATAGAGAACAGGACATTCCCTGTCTGCCCTCAGAGATCAGTAACATCTTTCTCAATTCATTGTCTATGGAGCAGTTCCATACTTTACACTTGATGACATCACACATTTGAGTTTCAGCATTCTTTTTGGATCAGGAAGAGAGTTGTTCAGAGAGTTAGTTTATTTTCTAATATTTTTGGACTGTCTTAAATCATAGAAATAACGTGTTAATTTTGGAAATGGACATAGGTCCCCATAAAAAACTTCTTCAGTAATAAAGACTTCATGTGTAAATATGTTGCTAAGAAACATCTTTAGCACTGTCCACTCAAATACAATCAACGGGAAGTTGTTGTAGTATAACAAACTGTAAGAGATTGGGTGGCCAAAAAAATATTAGTTTCATATGATGAAATGAGTGTGTGTTCAGGCTTCATTGTATTCACGTACCTTACGGTGGGAGGAAAATATCCAATTGGGGTAACCTAACCAAGCATATTTTGTGTGAGATTATTGGCAGAATGTCAAGTAATTGGAGATGTTTTTTTCTGTGAAATGTAATTTGAAGTCTTTTCAGTTTACATAATGATTAAATAGTGTCTAGAGTCAGATATATCCGACTATATCCCATTACCTCTTTCAAAGATGAATATATCAAATATTAGATCAGTTAGCTACACAGTTCTACCTGCAGTTAGTGGCAGTAAACATTTAGTACAGCTAATCTCTACATAACAACTTCTTAGTTTAGTGCAACCCCAATTCATGTGATGCATAGATCTGCACTGTGCTGAAACCCTCTGTTACACTGAGGCCATCACTGAAATTTGGAAGAGCTGGTGCACCTGGCTCCTGAAGAGGTGAAAGTAAACACAATTCAAAATAAAAAGCAAAAATCAGAAACTCAGAAAAATACTTTTATATACTTTTTCTTTTCTTAAATTTCTTGTTGTTAATCCCTCTGTGGTCCTGATGCCCATGTTGGAAACCACTGCTGTAGATGTTTAATGAGTAATTCTAACAGTATGCTTATGATGTATTGGTGGTAAAATGCTACATATAGATTAGCACCTTTTAGATGTCTGAATGAAAATGAGTGGATCAGATAGATGAAAGAGAAAAGCGCTGAGTGGTCTCAAATCAAACACGCGCACACACACACACACACACACACACACACACACACACACACCAGCTTTACGTCTACACTTTGATTTACCAGTAATAATCTGTGGTCAGTAAAAGGCAATGAGGGCCAATGACTAGATGAACAATAGAATCCCCCAATTAGTTACTGCAACAATTTTTAGACTGCAATGCAAATTTATTCAGTCCCGATTGTTAGATCTGCATTAAGCTGTGAAGGAAGACTGTTAGGAGACCATTACAGGATGCATGTCAGTGCACTTCACACTCTTCTAACATGCTTCAAAGCAGAAGTTCAACCAGAGTCCATACTGCAACTATGCATTCTGAGTAACACTTCATTTTACAGGTCTGCAAATTTCATTTTTAATTAGGTGATAGCAAGTAACCTATTTGAAATTCCTGTGGAAATTACTGCCAATTACCCCAATACTAACTCAAAATTTATTGAAAATTACATTATTATAAACATTATTTAATAATTCTATGCTAAAGTAGCATATCGTGGTAAAAAATAGGGCCCTCAGGCTTGAGAAGAGGCTGTACGCTGCTCTTCATTGGAGGTGGAAAACCAAAACTAGTAGTGGACATTTGTGATCAGGCCCACATCTCACCATAGTGAATTATTGTCTACACAAATGTAACCTGGTAGCTAATGTCATGATTCAGGGAGTTCTTAAGAGATTTCAAAGAAGTTATTTGCAAATTATCATCCGTTTATCAGCAGACAGGAAAATAAAGCAAAAACAAAAAAAAATAATAATTTTTGATCAATTTGAGGTAAAATATTTGGCGTAATTTAGCAGTAATTTCTAAAGAAATGTAAACGGGTTACTTGCTAATTATCACCTCATAACCATGACATTTTTGGACCTGTAAAATGAAGAGTCACCGGATTCTGCAGAAACACATCATCACCTGCAGAGTCTGGGCTTCAAGTGGGACGTACGTATGTACCGCGTATGTCTACAGTTTGTAGAAGGGTTCACATGTGGAAAACTGAATGTAGCGTTTAACGGCCAGTCATTCTGATGGAGCTGCAGTTCAGTATCCTTCTTTGTCTTTTCTCTTGATTGTTACTGATGCTGAGAAAGTCTTAAATATTATGTAACTTGACTTGACATCTTGAGGCTTCATAGACTGACTGAAGCCGACTTAAAGCCTTCACACGTTGATTCTCTTATTTATATTCATATTTAAACATAGTAGAGGTTGTTGTGTACTTCCAGGAACAGTCAGCACTTTAATGATGCGACTGCTACATGTAAGCTAAATGGATTAATATGGTTCTTTATGTTAGGGCCTTGAATATACTGTCTGTATTTATTACTTTCACTCCTATATTCACTATTTGATTTGTTGTCTACTCCTGTGTACCACGGAGTCTGACTCTGTGTTTGTATACTGGAAATGATTTCACATGCAGGACTGCAATGCTTTTAGCAGAGCTATAATTCATAGATTCCTATTCCTATTCTTCCTGTACAGCAGGCCTGACAATGAGTCTGTGTTTCATTTAAATGTTTTTTGTGTGAATCAAATAATTTTCAATCAATCATTTTTGTCAATAATTTTTGTTATATATCACTATCAATAATTTTTGTTATATATCACATTTGGCCACAATGACAGAGTATTAGGGCCACTGTTAGAAAAGCAAAATCTGAGATTTTGAAAATAAAGTCATCATGTTCTAAAAGTAAAATCATAATTTTACAAGAAAAGTCGTAATTCTTTTATATGAAGTCATACTTTTATGAGAAAAAAAAATGTCATGACATGCAAGTAAAGTCACAATATGTACAAATACTATTTTTAATTTCCTCTGATTCACTAACTGACAATATTTTTTTACTCCATCTGGGCCTCTGCCTCAGACTGACTGTTGCACATCACATGCCTTCACCTGATCATGTCCTGTAGACATATATACATACAGTAAATGCCACATTGGACGCTCCAACCATTGTGGCGATGTGTCAGCGTAGGTGCTACATTGGACCTGGGCAAGACTGGCCCGTAACCCTCTGCTCTTGAATGGGGTAGCTGCTGTTTTTCTGGATAAAAACCACCATAATGTCTACATTTCTTAACCGATTTCAATGAGTCATTATTATATTAAGGTGTTTATGATCCATGAGCAGTAGAAAAATAAAGTTTGGTCTCCAGTTACTTAGAATCTTGATAGTTAAGCGATAATAGACTAGATGAAATGTCTTCCTCCATTTTAGTGATCATGCTTTAAATCTATAGGCTACCCCTAACAATGCTACTGCAGTTACTATTACTGGGTGCTACTGCAGTTACTATTACTGGGGGCGGCAGTAGCTCAGTCTGTAGGGAGTTGGCTTGGGAACCGAAGGGTCACCGGTTTAAGTCCCGACATGGACCAAGAACTGAGTGTGAACTGGTAGCTGGAGAGGTGCCAGTTTACCTCTTGGGCACTGCTGAGGTGCCCCTGAGCAAGGCACCAAACCCCCAACTGCTCGGGGCGCTTGTCAGGAGCAGCCCCCTCACTCTGACATCTCTCCAATTGTTGCATGTATATGGTCCTGTTTGTGCATGTGTGTGTATAAGTTAACAACAGAGTGAAAAAATTGAATTTCCCCTAGTGGGACTAATAAAGGAATATCTTCTTCTTCTTCTTCTTAATAGGAGTAATCAGAATAACAAACAAATAGTATTACATATATAAATGAATAATGGTAACAATACATAATTTTAGTTATTATCTGAATTTACTGAAATAATGGTGATAGTACAGCAATTATAAAAACAAAATAATCTAATAATGTAACTGTTAACCAAGGCATATTATCAGTTTTATTGTTTGCCGTATTAGACATTTATCATTTTTTAATTATTGTTATTGGAAAGTTTTTTGTCATTTTATTGACAGTGATAGCGGTGAAATGGGGAGACAGAGGGGATGACTCACAGCATTGGGCTCTGGCCAGGAGTCGAACCCGGGGTTTTTTTTGGTCAGTACAATCTTTAGACCTTTGTAACGAAAACCTGCTAAAAGCTTGAGTTTTTTTTTAAACAATGTTGGCGTGGTGTGATGGAGAATTTACATAATTTGCCATTGAAAGGAAAACTGTTGTAACTCCGCTGTGACCTTCATCACTGACAGGCTCATGATTATTTTTAATATTAACATTATTTATCAGGAATGTCATTTGATTATTATTAAAACACTGTTGTAGATACTCAACATATTTTCTTTCCGAATGTGAATCACTGATATATGTGTTGAAATCATGAAATGGACCAGTTGACTTGAAGTTCTCTCAGGTCAGCACAATCACTTTCTACTGCTTTAGTCGTCTCCGTGTGAGTTGAACTGATGAAACTCAGCAACAGTAAATACGTCTACCTATAAAAGGTTAAAACATATACAAAGTAAAGTGTAATGTGAAAAATGCAGGTCGTCTGGGCTGTAATTCTTACTGAGGTAGAGGGTGAAACATTACAGATTAGTGCAGGTAACAGTCAAATAACTGCACTTTCCCAAGAGAAAATCATCCTGTGTGAAATCATACATTTTATTTCACAATTTCTGATGCTTTGGTCATGTTTAGACCCATTCTTCCAGAATGGACCATTTCTCATATATTTGTACACATAATAGACAATTTTTAACTGTAAGTAGGTGAATCATGTAACGCAGCACAAATCCTGCATAAATTACCTGAATGTCAATACAATCAAGAACCCATCAGAGAAACACTTCCAGATGGATCACAGGGTCAGAGGTCACCTCTATAACCCCTAGTTTAAAAGGCTGGCACCACTGATAGTGAGCAAAGGAGCTGCTGCACTGTTGCTCTCCACCATCTTTATGTTTCAGTTAAACAAGACATACATTTCATCCACTAAACATCTTCAAATTCAGCAGATGTGACTGACTGAATTATTGACAGAATACATATTATTCAGTCAGTACAGAATACCAGTATACAATGGGCTATACAGTTATGGGAAATAAAAGACAAGTTGTTTTAGCTAAGTAATGCAGGATTTAAAAAGTGTAAACCCAATATTGGTGATTGTGATCATCCCCTTTGGAAAAGTATTTATTTTTGACAATAACAGGAGAATAACAGATGAATAACTTAAAAATGGATTGATTTAAACCTCTGGAAAACATTATTTGGTTTAGTGCTAGGAGTACGGAGGACCACAAGAGTAACATAAGTATTAATAAAACATTTAATTGATTAATTGCTGATTGTACAATAAAAATAGGCATTAATAAATGTATTTATTAATCTACTGTATATTGATTCTGCTGTGCAGCTGTGTGTTGGAGCCAGGCATTTTGAGGAGGAGGAGGAGGAGGAGGAGCCATCACAACCTGCTCATGCATCTTGTGCTCAAAGAAGAATTCACAATAAATCAGCAATGGAAAAGGCAAACTCATCTCCATCATGGTTTTATGGGTAATAATATGTACGTTTATATTGTCCAGTTAAGGTGTATTACTATATGTTGTATGTATAAATCTGTTTACACAGTCACATTGTGGTTGCTTGTCTTCCTTTTGGGGACAAAATGCTCCTCCTCATAACATAAGATATAATTTAGGCTGAGGACTTGGTTTAAGGTTTGGGTAAGGTTAGGTTTAGGTTTAGGTTGAGTTTCGGGAAAGGGTTAGGATTAGGCAAGTAACAGTTACACTTAGGGTAAGTCTCCAGGAAATGAAGAAGAAGAAAGAAGATCTACCTTTATTAGTCCCACAATGGGGAAATTCAATTTACATTCTGTTAAACTCATACATGGTACATGCAGACCTGAAACACACATACATGCATTGATGGAGAGATGTCAGAGTGAGGGGGCTGCTCCTGACAAGCGCCCCGAGCAGTTGGGGGTTTGGTGCCTTGCTCAGGAGCACCTCGGCAGTGCCCAAGAGGTAAACTGGCACTACCAGTTCACACTCAGTTTTTGGTCCATGTCAGGACTTGAACCGGTGACCCTCCGGTTCCCAAGCCAACTCCCTACAGACTGAGCTACTGCCACCCCCAATGTATGTATGAATGTAAGTCAATGTAATGTCATGGAAACACAACTCTCCGTGTCTCTGTGTATATATTGTGTGTGTGTGTGTGTGTGTGTGTGTGTGTGTGTGTGTGTATGCTTCATAACTAGCTCGCACTAGGACCCCTCCATTGATAACTTTAAACCCCCATCTAAAGTTATTAATGTTGTGATTTTATAAAGCTATTCTATGTTTATTCATGAGTTATGAAAGGGGGTGTGGCTTATGTGTGGGGGAGAGGGAGTAACAATACCAAAGAAACAAACAAACAGTTCATGAGTTGAGAAATGGGCGTGGCTAATATTTAGGGGGTGGGGATATTTATTGTTTGTTATCCCCGCCCCTTAAAATCAGCCACGCCCTATTTCATAACTCTTGAAACATTTGCTCTAGAGCCTTCTGTCGTATTGCTCAGCAGAGTCCTTGTCTCATTGATAGAATCATTCTCTCTCTGCTAAGTGATATGACACCTCCCACAAGACTCTGCGACAAACAAGTTAATTAGTTTTGAAAAGGGGCGTGGCTAATGTGTAGGGGGGCAGCAATAACCATACCAATGGCTAACATTGTTATCTCCACCCCTATCAATGAGCCACGCCCCTTTTACAACTTGTGAACCGTTTGTCACAGAGTCTTATGGGATGTGTCAAATCGCTCAGCCAAGAGTCCCTGTTTCATTGGTAGAATCATTCCCTCTCTGCTGAATGATATGACATCCCCCACAAGAGGACAAACGATTCATTAGAGGGCTGAAGATTGTACTTACCAGATTTGAAATTGATCAGGTTAAATCAAACGGACATAAAACATTGGGTTAGGACTGAATAAGCTTCTGCTTCATTCTATTCCATTTCGAACAGAGGCCTTTTTTTGTTAATGGGGTTCTTTTTTTATATATATCATTATTATTCACTATTGGACAAAACAGTATATTTCATATTGATTTGAGGATTAATTTTGAACTTTGGAGGTATACTGATACAATTATCAAATGGTAATTACTGTTTGTATTTTTTTGTTTATATTTGTTATTGTTATTTATTTTTAATTGTTTGAAAGAAAGTAAAAAAAAATCTGTAGGAGGAGTTTGTTAAAGTATAGTGCCTAGAAATGGCGAAAAAAGCCCTTAAATAACACAATCAATTCAAAACAGCCGACTTCCTGTTGGGTTTTAGGTATAGCTCCCACTGGCTTATTTGTGTGACAAATTTCATGCAGCAACAGGCTCAGTCTTAAAAAAAATTGTATGGGGCGCTAGCTAATAAGCCATTTTTGAAAGCCCAAAAATTATAATAACAATAATAATAATAATAATAATAATAATAATTCCTTCAGTTTCAATAGGGCCCTTGCGGACCAACGTGATCAGTTCTCTGACCCTAAATATATACTGTATGTATATTTTAGTGTGTAGTTAGTGTAGTTCGTGTAGTTGGTTTAGAGAAATACTGCTGCTGACCACATGATGGGGCCAGTGAGCAAGCTACCAGTTTATAAGTGCCACTGGTGTCCGGTGAAAATGTTCAGCTTTTAAGAAACCAAAGAACAAGCAAAGAGTCATAATGGTTTTATGACATGTACATCCGTGACTTATTTTCACTATCAGACCTAATGTGTCCAGATTGTGAGACACATTAGATATGGACAAATTTAGCAAGGATTCTGGTGGTGTGTTTCTGAACCTGTATGTGTTAAGGTCAGGGGGCGGGCGAGGCTTGAGCTCCATTTATAGACTTACTGTACTTAGAGAGAGAGAGTCAATGTGAGTGCACATGAGCCAGCAAATACAGCTGTCACACTTTGAGAGGACACTTTAAAACTGCAAGAGAAAGGAAGAAAGAAAGAAAGAAAGAAAGAAGATAATTTAAATTCCAACATTCTCCTATTGGGAAACAGAAGCAGCAGCGAAGATAACGTGTCACCATATAAACACAGTTCATCTACTGGAGGCTCAACTCGTGAAGTAAGTGACTTTTAACATGTTGCACGGTTGTGATTGTAGACAAAGGCGATGGGGTCCCCTCATAAAGGCTACAAAGACCATTTAATGACTCAAGTTATCCTACATGTCCAACATTTGAAAGGGAGCTCTGCAATGATGAAATGGCCCACAACCTTCAGGACACTTTGGGTTAAGTGTCTTGCTCAAGGGTGCTTTGACGTGTGACCAGAGGAGCTGGGGATTGAACTGCCGACCTTCAGATTGTGGGACAACCTGCTCTACAGCTGTCCAAGACAATGGCAATAAGTTCTAATGACAACGTAGAGCTTGCATGTCCTCGAGGGCCCCACATACAGAAGTTACTGTATATGATGGGCTGGGAGAGTGTAGAGCTCTATATAGTGTGCACCTACCTAGTCAGGTCCAGTGTGGGTTCTTGTTGTGTTCACTTATATTATTCTATTCTATTCTATTCTATTATTCTTGATGTGGCTATAGTGGTCTTTAAAGCCAGTGGATATAACTTTAGCTGAACAGCAGCATTGTTAGCAGAGACTCACTAGAGACTCACCAATATAAGCTACTGATATTTAGTAAAGTAATGCTGTAGAAGCAATACCCTAGAGTGAATTGAACTGAAGATTTTGTTATTTGCTCTTTCAAAAGTTACACCGTGTCACTTTAAATAAGAATATTAGGCGACAATGTGACTTCCAAGTGTCTTATTGGTTAGCACCTGGATAGTATGGACTATATTCTCTCCTTTTTTTTTCTTTTCACTCGTTAGCAGATGAGGCAGTGGTTACCATCAATCAACAATTATAGCAGAAACCTGGCTGGGATGTCCAACTGCTGCTATAAACTCTGTTTGTGTCAATTGCACATAACCATCTTATCAGACTGCTGCCAACAGTATTAACTGGCAACTACACACACAAATCATAAAATGAAGACCAAAGCTGTAAAGGTTAGGGATTCAGTGGTGATGCTGTCGATACCCACCCCAAAAACAGCCTGTTCACTCTGCTGTCATCTGACAAGAGATACAGAAGTATCTGCTGCTGTACCACCAGACTACAGAGTGTCTTTCCTCAGGCTGATACTCTCATCCTCCGTACTTATTTTTTTTTCTGTGTAACATAAAGGGACTGCATTTCCTTGTGCAAACCTGTTGTGTGACAATAAATTGACCTTGAACCTTGAAGAAGGAATCGATGTGTCAGAATCATAGATGATCTGTAGATGTGATCTGTGTGATGCTGAATGAAAATGACTTGTACTCAACACTCACACCTGGTTTTAAGAGTGTGACATGCAGTGCTGTTTATTCTTTTATTGTGAAGCAACTACAGGAAGTGTTTGTTTTTTCATTAACTGTAGTTTTTACATAAACAATACAAGTACACACCACATGCATGCATGCAAGACAGACTCTTTGGGCCTGTTACTAGACTGTCTCAAAGACATTAAAGCTTGGGTGGCTGTTGAATTTTCTCAAGCTCAATGAGAGCAAGACAGAAGTCATTATATTATGAGCCAGTGGAGGCAGCCATGACCCCCAACATGGACCTTTCTCTCCAGAATCTTTTCTTAATCTTAAACCTTCTGTGAAGAATTGAGGGGTTACAATGGATGAGGATTGTAAAATGGGCAAAGAGATAAACTCAGTTGTGGCTTTTATCCAAGGTTAAGTCCTTTTTATCTTTTAATGATTTTGAAAAGGTTATGAATGCTTTTAGACCACACGTCTTGATTATTGTAATGCAGTTTACACTGGTGTCAGCCAAGTCTCTTTGTCTCACCTGCAGCTTGTTCAGAACACAGTAGCTCATCTTTTAACTGATACTCGTAAACCTGAGCCCATCTCCCCTACTCTGGCTTCTCTTCACCTGTGCATTTTAGGGTGGATTTTAAGATTTGATTATAGTTATAGTGACATGTGTCTATAACTGTCACTATTGGTCAAAGTTAAAGTTCAGGAGTGACCGAGCCTTTTCAGTTGCAGCTCCAAAGCTCTGAAACACTCTGCCTCCACGTGTTCAGCTCTCAAAATACATTTTTATTCCTTGGCTTTTGGCTCAGCATGAGAGTTGCCTTTTTTAATCCTTTTTCCTTTCCTGTTGGTCTTAACACTTCTATTATTTTAATGTCCTGTTAAATTGGTCTTCGAATTTGATTTTGTTGTTTTTATGTTTTTTTTATGTATAACTGTGCAGCACTTTGGTCAACTTTTGTAATTTTCAAATGTGCTTTACAGATAAATTTGGATTGGATTAGATGAGGTTTCTCTACGCCAAGACTATCACACTTCATCCAATGTTTCCCCTACAATTCCTGGTATTAGTGAGTGTGTGTTTCACTCCCAACTCATTTGATCAAAACTAATGCTTAGTTACAGCGCCCCCTTTAGCATCTGTATGGGATGCACCAGACTTTCAACTCCTTTCGAAGTTAACCCATGTGCGTTAGTATTAGATGGTAAGAGCAACTGCCATGGTATGAAGAACCAGAAAAGTTACCTCAGGTGGGTGGTAGGCTGGGATGGTTCTACGGGTCAAACAGATACAGGACTCTCGCCAAGGAGGCCACTGTTTGTGTAACCAAATAAACGCTGAATTACTTTACCTTAGTTTTGTTACGTAACTCTGTACTTTACAAAGGCCAGTTAACAAACATACTTATCTTAATCCAAACCATGATCTCTTCCAAAGCCTAACCAACTACTTTTGTTGACTAAACCTAACCAGGTAGGTAGGTTGTTTTGCAAGTAAACTTAAAAACAAAGTAAACCTACGTTGGAAGTTTACTTTGAAAAGAGACTGTATGCATGTAATGAGGGTACACTGTATGTTTCAATGCATTCGGTGCTCTGTGTGTGTGTGTGTGTGTGTGTGGTGGTGGGGGGGGGGGGGGGGGGGGTGTCTATTTCCGTGGTCAGCTGGCTTCCCAGTTTGCAAACGTGCCTTATACAGGTTGAGTCATTGCTTTCTAAAGCTTCACACAGACACACACACACACACACACACACACACACACACACACACACACACACACACACGTCACACAAACAGAAGTTTTTAAATTCAGTCCATCAAATATTTGCACACCTCATTGCTGGGAAGAACACGGGGTCCTTTGATTTGTTCAACATGAATGTTTCTGTTTGCATGTGTAGGTGTATGCACATGGGTTAGATCAGTGCATGACACTTGATAGCTCCAGCTACAGTAGAAGGTCAGGTGGGGTCAAACTCCTCCCTATTTGGGCTCATCTTTCCCTTCCCCTCCTTAACTCATTTTATTTTCTTTTTATATATATTTTATATATATATATATATATATATATATATATATATATATATATATATATATATATATATATATATATATATAACAATATGATAATACTAATAATAATAATAATATAAATATTTGGAAGAGAACAAGAAGGCAAAAAGTCAAACTATTGCTTTTTTTTTTCAACAATGGGATTCATGGTGGAGTACTAGACCCAAAGTCCAATAAGCATAAAAATGTGACAGGGTAGCACATCCCAGATTTCAAAATCAAGGAGGCCATTTCATTTCTTCAGTTGTCTCACATCACAGTAGACATGTACTTACAAGTCCTTCAAGGCTTTTGGAGTATACAGATTCAGTTCAGCAATATACACAAGTCCAGATTTAACACAGAGCTGAGAGTTTGATCCAGTTATTTGGTAACCAATCAGAATTCTTTTCCCATGGCCCAAGATACAGGGACCAATCACAAGCATAGTTGAATCTGATCCAAACCACTGTACATACAAAACTGGGCTCCACAAAACACTGTTCCTAGGCATTATTTGTTCACTATAAAGACCATACACTAGATGGCAATGAGGAGACACTTGAATAAACCTCATTCATATACTGTAGGTTGGTCTCAGAGATTATGCTGTATCATCACGTGGTCAGTGGTCACATTTGTAGTCTGTAGTTTTCAAAAGACTACAAACAGTCCGAACCTAAAGCGTATTTTAAGCTGAAATCCTCATTAAGTCCATTTGGTGTTATAGTGTTGAGTAAGTATATCCAAGACATTTCCCTCTGGGCAGTATAAATTTTTTAAAATTTTAAAATATCACCTCCTCTAGTAGGCATCATGACTTTTTCAATCCCACAGAATTTTAATGAAGAGAGTCAATCATAGTTTGTTTCAGCATGATGTGTTGCAATTGCGTAATCCATATTGCCTGTGCAGACTGCAGTTTTGTGCTCTAATAGTTGTTGTTTAATGGGTTGTTTGGTTTGTCCAACATTTGCTAGACCGCAGGGTCATAGTGTAGATTATGTGTCGATTTACAGTTTCAGAATTCTTGAATTGGACCTTTCCTATCGGTGTGGGGATGACTGAATAATTTTGTATTTGTTGTATTGTTTCAGCAAGCAGTTCCTTTGCATCATATTTTTGTACATCACAGTGTTTTGAATGGGTGCTCCCCTGAATAAGAAAAGGGGCTTAGATTTACAGAAGTTGGTTCTGCCTGAAGCACATGCCAGTGTGAATGTCTCTTTAATTTATGAAGCATAATGACTATTCTGTAGCGAAACAGGCCCAGTTTGATTTTATTGTTTTTTGCAGATTAGATAAGACATTGGAGCGAGAGGTGGCGTTTGCATATTGCATAGCTTTCTGTATAGAGTTGGAGGCAGAAGCTCTTTCCGAGTAGAGATGGTGTTTTTTTTTTTTTTTTTTTTTTTTTTGGATTGAAAGTCATCAGGATCTGAGCTGTTGCATTTTAGTCTCATAAACTGATCTTTGGGATGATTACTAGCAGCATGCAATACTGAATTGTGTTCCATGTCTCTTCTGTGGATATAAGTGAATAACTTGTCACTTGTCAGTGCTGTATTTACAGGTGAATTTCAGCGAACTTGAGCTTTTATTAAAATATGGCACAAAGTCTATCAATTCTCCTAAAATGACACAATGTCATCAGTGTACATAATATAGCTGTTTGAATAGTTTTATCTTTGCTAGAGACTGAGCAGACAGACTCAGTAACATTAGTTAGCAGTCCTGGTTCAGACTGAGGACAGACTCAGTAATATTAGTTAATAGTCCCAGTTAAGACTGAGAGGACAAGCCTGGTAAGTGACATGTCAGAAATAATGTTAAAGTTAATGTTAATAATATTAAAGCAGATCAATTGTTTTGCTGGTCAGCTGATAAATTATGGATCAAGAAATGAACTTATTGATATTCATTATCATATTCAAGTTAGCTCTACGACACTTATGTTACGTTCACAATCTGCTGCTAAAACAAGTTTTAGTTGCACTGCCACCAACATGACTCAGAGATATAACTAAGGCTACATTAATAGAAAACATGCATTATTGGGAAAATTTTTCAGCGATGTGACTGTGAAATTGGGCATGAGAACACATCTCAGCTCACTGCAATGTTCCAGACTGTGCCTTTGTTTTCCACTGCCTGTGTGAAGCATGGTAAACATCAGTCTTGGGCAGCTATTGCTATCGCTCACTGTAAATTCTCCAGACAATGACTTTCTCTATTCACACATGGGCTCAATCAGACTTTATACTGGGGAGCTGGCAAGGCAAAGTCTATTTAATGTCTGGTCCAAATGGTTTGAACATTTGTGTTCCCACATACAGCTGCTCCGGGTAATGTTTTGATCAGGCAGCAAACTCCAGTTCCGAAAAGTGAAGCCATTACTTCTAATGGCCAGCAAGGGGAAACTCCTCTGGTTCAAAAAAGAAGTCTGATTGAATAGAAGTCTCTGAAGCAGCCGTGGCTCAGAGGGTAGAGCAGGTTGTTCACCAATTGGAAGGTTGGTGGTTCAATCCCTGGCTGCTCTGGTCCCAACCTGCATAAATATACAGAGGGTTGCATCAGGAAGGGCATCTGGCATGAAACACATGCCAAACAAGCATGTCAATCTATGATGATTCACTGTGGCAACCCCTGAGGGGAGCAGTTGAAAGCACACATCATTGAATAGAAGTCTCTGAGAGAAGTTTATATATCTCTAAAGGACTTTCTTCTTCTTCTTCTTCTTCTTCTCAATCACTAGTTTCAATTCTTCTTCAGTACAGCATGCATTTTGTAAATTATGGTCCTGTTTAGAGTCAAATGCACAATAAAACCGGGTGTGTTCAAGGGCATGGCTACCTTGTAATTTCCTTTTTGGGTGTTTTTGTGTTTTCATTGCAGAACTTTAACCCTTTCACAGTGTGTTTTCACTTCATGAAAGTTAATTGTAACATTTAAGTCGCCAAAAATGTCTCCACCCTCTCGTGTCTGGTTGCAAAACAGACAAGATGGTAATGGCCAAAACGCAGAACTGAAGGTTTCAAAAGCGTAGTCCATAAACCAATGGGTGGCATCACAGTGACTACATTCACTCTTTATTTACAGACTATGGTCTAAATAGGTTCAAGGTTACAGTGCATGTGTGAAAGGGGCATAAAGTAGTAAAACAGAGTGGTGCAAAGTTAGGATTTGTTGTGCTTGTTGGTTTCTATAAGACCCTGGTTTTGAGCTGTGTGGTGGTGTAATGTTTTCCTCTTTTTTTTCCTGCTCTTGTGTGTCTACAGCTGTCATGGCTCCAAGCTTGGCCCAAGCGTACAGGAGGAGGTGGTGGATGGCTATCACAGCCATTATAGAGAACTTGCTCTTCTCTGCAGTTCTGCTGGGCTGGGGCTCTCTACTCATCATGCTCAAGAATGAAGGCTTCTATTCCCACCTTTGTATTGGTAAGACTACCATCCAAGCAGCTCCTCTGGTTATCTCTAATTCATCAGGCACATACCTCTCTTGTAAAGTTTCAAAGATTTACTAAAAAGGACATTTTAAATGCATTTTTGGCAATAACGTACAGACAGTACAGACAGGATGCTTGAATGTTTTGGTGTCTGTGACTTAGTGAAGACATGCTCTGACCACAACACTGACCAATGTCATTAATGGTGTTTCTGGGTCATTGAGGAGACCATGACTGTTGTGGATTTTTGAAGTCTTTTAGGACTGGTTTCACTGGCTGATGTGATAACAATTCAACAATTGATTCTTAATGTTGCTTATACAGTATATGGCTGTAATACCGTAGAACAAATAATCCAAGAAGACTGGCAAGTGTTTTTGTTCCAGTCTTTGTATCTTGCATTGTCCCTGAAATTTTGCCTTTACCTAGTGTGTTCATCAAATTAATTCATGTTGAAGCTTCAAGCAGACAAGCAGAATGGTGCTTTTTTTTTTTTTTTTGTCAACTAGTTAACAGTAGAGGTCAGATGTGAGCCAGGATGTCTCTGAAACCTGAAATCTTAGGCATTATCTCCATTTTTCCATTACATGTAAGATAAGATAAGATAAGATGAACCTTTATTAATCCCCAGAGGGAAATTCGGGATATAATTCACCTTTTAAAAGTACTTGCATATCGGAATTTGCAGTCTCTTAGCCATCTCTGCACCGAGGCTCCCATAAGTCTGTGTAAATTGCTAATTTGGCTCTAAAGCTGAAGAGTTGAAATCCACTTTGAAATTCAAATCTCTTGTGAAAACACATCTTTACTCCAGTGGACAAATTGCTTTATGGCTTGAAATGTATTTATCAAATCTCAGGTTCACAAAAGTAGTGTAATATTTGAATTGGAGTAACTGGTGTTTGTAAACAAATTTGCACACTTATAGCACTATTGGGCAAAACCATCATTCGTGTCATACAAAATACAGTGGATTGTCATGGTGAGCTGTCACCATCAACAAAAGGGTGATCAACCCACACCAAAAGGAAATATTTATTTATAATAAGAGACTATGCCTTACAACTTAAAAGGGTAAGACTTTATTATGGCTCTAAACTGTTGTATGTTACCGGCGTGGAGGGGAAGCTCACTCCGGTTTTGTTATTCTGTACAATTTTGGGGGAAACCTGTACAAGGAGCTGCTGTGTGAATGGTTGTACTTATAACAAAATCAAAAATCCAAATCCCCAGTTTTATATTATACCAGTTGAGGAATCGCAAAGGAAAAAGTGTCTGGCGGCAGCCATCAAGAGGTTGTGTTATGCCATGCACATTTTTTTTTATTTGTAGTTCCCCCTAGTGGTTGATTTGAATGAACCTCTCTGAGTATGTTTCAGGTTCAAGTTTTGTGATGATTGGCCAAATGATTGTTGACTTAACTCTGTTTATGTGCGGAGCCATGCCTTTTTGAAATTCGTTGGTCAATATCTTGAAAAGTAAATGAAATATCAACAAGCTTTATATGTGTTTAAATTGGCTTGGTACAGTAAGTAAGTACAGAAAATTTGTCAACAGTCAAACCATGGTTCAGGAGTAGTATGGTTCAGAGTTTTTTTTTTTTTTTTTTTCTTTTGTTAATTCAAAATGGCAAAAAATCTGGCCAGTGGACTTTAGTGGCTCTTAAGGCTGTTTTGTAGAGCACATTCAGCTGGCCAAATATTAAAGTTCAAGTAAATCAGACTTAAGGTGTGAGGGGGACGACCTTTAAAAGGTTTCACTTTTTGGCTGTCAATTCTAACTCCACCATCAGGCCAGTTAGTATCATATTTTATTTGAACATTATGACTTCATGTATAGTTATGGTACCAAGTTTTATGTCTCAAGCTCATTCCAGCTCACAGCCAACTGAGCAAAGGCATGATATGTCATGTAACGCTAAATAGGCCATGCCCACATGCACCAATCAATATGATGCTTCAGATATTGGTCAATACTTGTGCACAGAGCATGTGCAGCAAAACTGGTGAAATTCTGTCAATCAGGTTTTAAGGTACAAGCTTATGGTGCCTCCTGTGGTTTGAGTTTAAACTACTTTGGAATGCCTAATCTGTAACACATATTGAAGATATCTACCGAGAGTTATAAAGACTGCACAAATGATCAATGCATTATTGCCAATTTCCTGCTAAGTCCCACCCCTCCCTAAAAATTCATTGGACAATATCTTTAAAAAAGAGAGAGAGATCAACAAGCTTTCTGCAGTTTTGATAAGCTTGGTCCAATAATGGTCCACAGAAAATTTGGTAGCAAATGGAGCCACGATTTAGGAGGAAATGTCAAAAATGTATTTTTCGAAAAACTCAAAATGGCAGAAAATCTAGTGGGCAGATGTTAATGGTCCAAGAGGCTTTAGGTTACAAAGCAAGTGAGAAGTAGGCTCATTTTCTCATTGACTAGACTATACAATACAAACCTTAAAAATAAATTTAAAACTGAAATCAGTCAGACTTGTTTTTGACAGGAGTCACCCCCTGTTTCAAAGAATGCAGGTTTAAGGCATCTCCACATTGGCTTCACTTTTCAGTCCTGAAGGCTGCCCCTTGTCCTTGACCTCTAACACTGACTATGTTAGTGTTAGAGTGTTAGTTATGTTAGTGTTAGTGTTGTTAGTGTTAGTGTTGGGGGCGGCAGTAGCTCAGTCCGTAAGGACTTGGGTTATGTGGAGAACCCGGGTTCAAGTCCCCCATGGACCAAGACCAACCGGTTGCTGGAGAGGTGCCAGTTTGCCTCTTGGGCACTGCTGAGGTGCCCCTGAACAAGGCACCAAACCCCCAACTGCTCTGGGCGCTTGTCAGGAGCAGCCCCCTCGCTCTGCCTCTATGAGTTGAAAGAAAGAGTTTTTGCCCAAGTGGGGATGTTTATGTGAGAAGAAGATATAAGAATGGAGAGATGTCAGAGTGAGGGGGCTGCTCCTGACAGAGCAGCCCAGAGCTCGTTGGGGGTTTGGCCTTCTAGGGGCACCGGAGGCAAGAGGAAAGGCACCTCTCCAGCAACCAGTGGTCTTGGTCCGGGGGGCCCGGGCCCTGACATCTCTCCAGTTGACATGTACTATGTACTGTGTGAACAACAGAGTGTAAAACTGAATTTCCCCACTGTGGGACTAATAAAGGAATATCTTTCTATCTATCTTTCTTTCTTTCTTTCTTTCTTATTGGGGCCTGTCCTGTTATTAGTATACTATGTTCATTTTGGTTCATATATTGGCATGCCTAGTCTTCTCAGTGCACTGAGGAAGTTCAGTTCTCTACTTTCTACAGTTTACCTTCTTCTGACTTCTGTTTTTATATGATCCCATCTAGAAAATGAGACTGTCAACACCAACATGACCTCCATAGAGAGCACTGGCTGGCAGAGTTGTGTAGAGCAGGAAGAGATGTTGAACCTTGGCTTCACCATTGGCTCTTTCCTCTTGAGTGCAGCCACTTTACCTCTGGGGATTTTGATGGACAGATATGGGCCACGCCCACTGAGGCTCATTGGCAGGTGTGACAGTCCTTTTATTATTTATTTTTTTTATCTGTAGATGAGAGTTGTCAAGATATTAAATAAAAATGACTGAAATCACACCCAGATGCGCTCTGACATCCTGTGTACATTTCAGTTCATGTTTCGCAGGCTCCTGTGCAATGATAGCTGCTGCTGCATATGACCCTGAAGGTGAGACACTGCAATATCAGTACAGTCATCATGCACTTCCTTCAGTCCAATAACACTATTGCAACAGCATTCCTACAGAGATACAATACTACAGCTTCAGTTTTTTAGCAAACATCAGTTATGGCAACATTTAACCACCAACTTCACTGTGAGATCTGAATACACTACAACATCTTCACATCAGACTTCGACAGTTTAAGTAACTTAGAAGAGAAAGAACAATTCATTCTCAAAATTTGTTTATTTTGTCTTCCTGGGTCTTCACTGTGATGCACCATATTTACCATAATTTTTTACGCATTTAGAGATTATAACTGACTGTCAGGTGGGAATGATGGGAGAACGGTACAAAAATGAATGTCCACATTGTAAAAAAAAAAAAAAAAAAAAAAAAAAGAATTTACCATTCAAATTTTATGGTAATCTTCATTTCCATGTGTTCCATCAGTGCTGTCTGGCCTCATCTTCCTCGCTGTCTCCTTCAACGGTTTTGGTGGAATCTGTCTGACCTTCACTTCACTCACAGTATGGTTCCCACTCACACAGACCCACATGCACTTTGCAGACTAGCTTCTCAAAATGTAAGTTAATAAGTAAAGCTTTATTTAATAGCACTTTTAAAAACACACCATTACAAAGTACTACACAAAAAAATGAATAATTACAATATGAAACACAGACACAACGAGAGACAGACCAAACTAAAACAAACAGTGGATGAAGCCTATAACCAGGCTTGCCTATAACAATGGACTTTTAGAAGCCACTTAAAGCAGTCCAAAGATTGAGCAGCTATGTTTGAGCAGGGGATGGATAACAGGCCAAGATTTGGTGATATGGAGGGAGGAGATTTGAAATGTAAGAGGATGCAATATCATGCAGTGCCTTATATGGAATTAGCAAGATCTTATAGTTTATTGTAAATTTTACAGGAAGCCAGTGGAGTGGCAGGTTGGCAGCTGCAATTTGAACCAACTGTAGTCATTTTAAAGCAGACTGACTCAGACTGGTGTAGAGGGAATTACTATAGTTTAGACAGGAGAATATGAAAGTGTGAATTAATCGTTCAAGACCATTGGAAGGCAAGATGCATCTATATTTTATAATGTTTTCTAGCTGGAGAAAACAGACTGTATAAGTTTAGTGACATGATGGTCGAAAGTCAAAGATAATACCAAGATTCTTAGCAGTAGGACTGATATTTGATTGTAATGGGCCAATAAACTGATCAACTGCAGTGACAAAATTGTCTGTTCAGTTCAGTTCAAAAGTTTAAGTGGAGAAAGTTGAGAGACATCCAGTCTTTGGTTGTAGCTTAGCAATCATGGAGGGATGTCAGTTGATTCGGATTATTGGTTTTCACTGACAAATAGATCTGTGTGTGATCAGCAAAACAATGACATGACACCTCAAGAAAGTTGTTATAGTCACAACTGAATCTGTACTGAGGAAGGTTACTTAAAGAATAGTTTCTCACACTGAAAGATAACTACTAATATTACAAAATTCCTATTTGTCACAGTGGCAGTAGTTAGGTAAAGTAGCCCAGATGCCCCTCTCCTTACTTAATTCCCCCATCTCCTCCTGAGGATTTCTGAAGTGTTCCCAGGCCATAAGGAATCTATAATTCCTCCAGCATGATCTCCTCTTGGACATGCCTGGAAAACTTCCACAGAGAGGCATCCAGGAGACATCCCCAGTAGATGCTGAACCACCTCAGTTGACTCTTCAGGATGAAGGAACAGCAGTTCTAATCCAAGCTCCCTTTACAGCAATATGTCTACTTCAAGGGCCAGTGTGTCAGATTTAGTTGGTAGAAATGGAACATATTATTTATAACTGTATGTTTTCATTAGTGTATAATCACCTGAAATTAGGATGTTCCCATTAATCAGAAGAAGAAGAAGAAGAAGATCAACCTTTATTCGTCCCACAATGGGGAAATTCAATTTACACTCTGTTTAACTTATACATGGTACATGCACACAAACACACACACATGCAGTAATGGAGAGATGTCAGAGTGAGGGGGCTGCTCCAGACTAGCGCCCCGAGCAGTTGGGGGTTTGGTGCCTTGCTCAGGGGCACCTCGGCAGTGCCCAGGAGATAAACTGGCACCTCTCCAGCTACCAGTTCACACTCAGTTTTTGGTCCATGTCGGGACTTGAACCAGTGACCCTCCGGTTCCCAAGCCAACTCCCTACAGACTGAGCTACTGCCGCCCCCAAATCAGCTTTACAGCACTGGCTTCCCTAATCAGCCCCTCATATCTACACTGGGAGGGGGTCCTCTTCACATGCTGCTCCACCATATTTCTCCACCATGTTTCTACAGTAGCCCAGAATGGACAAACCAAAACATTGGCTCTAGAAAGAGTCTTTCACATTTTTATGTTACGTGAAGGACACTTACTCAATTGGTTGCAATCTGCAACCCCACCGCTATATGCAACTAAATCCTACACACTGGACCTTTAATGCTGAGTTACCAGATACTTACCACTTGGCGTGAACTTGGGAACTTGCTTGCTCTAATTGTCTGTTCATTGCATGGAGAGTTTGTATTTTCAAAGCAATGGGACTTTGGAACAATTGCAGTTTTTTGGGGAGAAAACGGGTGTAAGACAAATGGGCTTTTGGTCCAGTGGGACCGTTTTTCAGATTATTGGGGTTTCAGAATAATGGATGTAGGAATAATGGCATTGGATTCTATCTACAAACATAAAATTTGGTATTCATGTTCCAAACAGTGTGTGTGGTTTTGACAGCTTTCTGTGTAACTGGGATTATAAGCACATATTCATCTGTCTATATGTGTATGTGTGTGTGTGTGTGTGTGTGTGTGTGTGTGTGTGGTGTGTGTATGTGTGGGTTTTGCCAAGCAGCACATGCTGTTCCACGTATTAAAAATTCTGCTGCAGCCTCTCAGCCAATCCAAAGCGTAGGTGGCCAACACACCCTCCAACAGACCTGTCCCCTTGTCAACACATCTCTCTCTCTCTCTCTCTCTCTCTCTCTCTCTCTCTCTCTCTCTCTCTCTCTCTCTCTCTCTTCCTCCCGCTTTCTGACCTCGACCATGTCCTGGACTTGACATTGTCATTCTGGCCTCACTGCTGTCATTTCTGGTCTGGTGTGTGTTTGTGTCTGGTTGTGTATTATCAGGTTGATAAGCTTTTATATATATCTGCTTAATACAAACAGTCTACATTCCCAACTAACCTGCCTAACTGCAAACACATGCTCTGTGTAGTTTGATAAGGCAGTTAAATTGACTGCCCAAAGCCTTCAGGTTTTTGTTTTAACTTATCATTATGAAATAAATGTTCATGCACAATGCAATCACTATAGCATAGCAGGGTTTCCACGTGTCATGGAATATCTGGAAAACAGTTGACCAATTTTCCATTCATGGAAAATGACAAAAGTCAAGTGTCCTGGAAAATCTTGTGTTGTCCTTTAGCTGAGAATAAACTACTAGACTATTTATCAGAGCTCTGCCATCTGAAGGTTATGTTCAGGATCATACTGGTAGTTTATGGACAAGAATAGGCTGCCATGTTGTGGAAACCCTGTGAACACACCTCCAAGTCACATTACATGGTACCACTGTTCTCTTTACATCCACAGGTAGCACATTCAGTTTGGAGGACATTATAACTTAAATAGCCAAAACTCTAACATTATCCTTCAAATGTAAATATTAGTCACTGCTGGCTAATAACTGTAGTACTTTTACTTTTATTATTATATTATATTATTCTATGATCAATTTGTCAATTTCTTAGTATATGAGAGGATTTTATAGGTGAGTTTTAGCCAGTTTTAAATTAGACTTCTACAGAGAGGAACATACATGACATGATCCCTGTCTGTCATACCAGCTAGATCTTCAATGAAAATGTTCTGGAAATTGATTTCTAGATCAGCATTTAGATTGGTTCCATGAAGGCTGAAGCCTTACTCATTATGCAATTCTGTCTTCCACTTGGTTGCAATGTCCTTGGAAAATGAAGGCTTGACAGCCGCTGCTGTAAAATGTATATGGAAACGTTAGGTTATTTTACTCTGCTTTTACAGCACTGGGATCTGGGTTTCAAGTTCAAATAGGCATTCCTACTGTTGTTTCTTGCTTTGGAGAGTAACAAGGCTGCGAGCAATAGCCATGTTGCTAACTCAACAAGATTTTTTACCAATTAATGCCATTGGTTAAATGGTTAAAATTTTAGAAATAAAATAAAAAGCTGAGCAAAACTCAAAGGAGTGGGTTGTCACTGAAAGGAGAATAGTTGGTTCACCTTAACTGAGTCTGATCCAGTGTTGGAAGACACAGGAGCTTGTCTTGGAGAAGTTGTATAATTTATTCACCAACAAATAAACTGTACACACACTTTTACAGCTACATTCACATCTATAACGCCACCAACAAACCCATACTCACTCACCACCACCATACACAGTCTGTCAGACACTCGCTGACGTTACGTCGCGCTGACAGACCGTATGTGTGTGACAGCAACAGCAAGCATGAAGCCACCAGCAACACTACAGCTGCGAGCGCAGCACAAACATACAGTTTGTTGCACACTCGCTATCAATTGACCGAGTACATCAGGCAGACACACAGCTGACCACCTTGCGGCTAAATAAGGACGGTTATTGGTTAGAAAAAAAAATTCAAAATTAGCATCCCTAGTTGGTAGGTTTTTCATTTATTTGGTTCATCTCTAAAACTACATGTACACTACAGTAGTGCACAGTAATAAAAGAGAGAAGACAGAAGCTTTGGGAAAGGAAGGCAAAAACATATGGAACAGCTAATGGAAAGACATGAGAGTGATCAATGAAAAAGCCAGGAGGGCAGATAAGAATGGCAAAACAGAGGTGGAATTAAAACTGCAACAACAGGTAGCCTATGACATCAGTCAGACTTGAGGACTGCAGACAGACAAACATATAGATGATGTTTGTTCATTAACATAAACATAAATTCTACTACAACTGCTACTACCACTACTGTTACTCAGAGATTGCCAACCAACAGAGCTAGGCAAGTTACTCAGGAAGTATAACAGGTTACTTTTTACATATTAATCCTTTAAAAAGTTAAAAAACACTTAACTTGGTATAAAAAGTACTTATTTACTCAAGGATTGGAAATTAACTTTTTGTCTGTCTGCCATTGTGGCTAGTAGATTCCAGAAACCACTCCATTGTTTTTCTGGCTGGTGAGTGAAGCAAATCTAGTAGCCACTTTTACCAGCATTTGGCTGGTGGCTGGTAATAATTTCCAACCCTTTTTAATAATAGTAAATTACTTTTGCCACTATCCCCCCAACCAACGTCACAGAAAATAACCCTCAGGCCTACAGACCTCTGTAAATATCAGACTGCACAGTATAACTCTATATTCTGCTTTTCTTCAAAGGAAATGTCCGGTTGCCAGGGGGGAAACATAGCCTCTTATCTGACAATGAGACCTGTGATATGACTGGCTGAGAGTTTATTTAATAATTACCACACCTGCTTCACCCAGCTATTTTGCATGTTGTGCTGCTGTATATACAGTACATGGGCCAAAATAGAAAATAGCCAAAATAGAAGGTGCACCTAAAAGACCTACCACCTTGCACTTGGTATTTATCATTCAAATTTCGGCTGAGGGTGCATAATATTAAACTGAGGGTGCAATGTGTACTTTTGCACCCTCGTAGAACCGGGCCTGTTTCTCCCTAACTCCTTACATATATCCCAGAGCTGATATTTGACTGAAAGCTCACCTTGACATGATGCGAAGATGCATACTGACCTGTCGCACTCTCCAGTCATCAAAACAGCCTACCTGGCACAAAAACCAAATTGTGTTCTGGTGTTCTGATTCTGATACAGTAATGCTGTGCTCCTAGGATTAATAACTGTAATATAATTACGGTTTTAGAAATTGTAATCTCATTATAATTACAGTAATGCCTTACTGTAATATTATCACATTATTATTAAGGTTGTAAAACAGCTTTTTGCATATCATTTAACATCATGGTTGTGTTCAGACAACAAAACTATTAAGTTAGGTTCAGGAAAAACATCTTGGTTGTGCTCAAAATAAGTATGTAAACTAAGTAAAATAGGTACTGTATGTAAACAACGTAATATAAGTATGTAAATCACATCACAAACATCACTTATGTAACTTCAAAAGTAACTCAACAAAACTGGAACATGGTTGAAAGTCTTGTATTTGTTTGACCCATTCCACCTCTCCTCCCACCCAACGAAAGCAGCCTGTCTCACTTGTTCTATTACGTCACTAAGACTACATGGCAGAAAAAAACACGCCAAAAACACAGTGTTGTTATTGCCCACAAAATGTCTTAATAATTGTCATTCATAATTTGGTGATACAGGGATGAAATTAAACTTGGTACACAGACAGAGCAGGCAGAGCAACAGACCAATAGGAAGAAAGGCAGAAGATGAGAGTTTTCCTTGAACAATGTTTTACAGAAACAGTTCAGGTAAATGATATTTTGATCACCATCTCTCCCTGAACATTGCTTTGACAGTTGAGAGGAATCACATAATAAATCTGCACCATCAGCTGAAAATAAATCATCTACAGGTAACACAAATCATGACTGAATATTTTGTTTCTGATCTTGTTTCAGTTGAACAACCTCTGTTAGCAGCTTAAACCAGTAATAAAAATAATCAATCATTCCAATTTTATGTAGATTTGTCAATTTTTCCCTAGATTTTAATAGAAATATTAGAGCATACTGTATGCATACACATACATCACTTGATATAATAACATACCCAGTGGGCACATCTGTAAGATTAACACACAGGTCAAAAAGCTCATGCAGTTCAACTTAACAGAATCTAAAAGAATTGTGTTTGAACCTGGTTCCTCTCAGAGTAGGAAAGCTTTTATCCATTGAATTTAGAATAAGTCAGAATAGGACCTTTGGGATAAGAGGGCAAAAAACACACAAGCAGAGTACACAGTGAAATATGTGGTTGTCAAGAGCCAAGTTTTTTTTTTTTTTTTTTTTTTTGCCTGTGGCCCTGGGAATGATATCAGTGGGCAGTATTTACAGAGGTGGAACAGCCCTGTGTTTGTCAGAAGTAACTCAAAAAAAAAAACAGTACCCCACATTGCCACTAAACTACTGCCCCTGTGACTGGGCACCCCTGTCCCATACAAAATACACTCCCATACACTAAACTGCATCCCCAGTTACATTTAGAGGGAAATTTATTTTCTCCCTACGGTTGCAGTTTTAAACATGTGGTTAAATTGTCACTTGAATAAAAACAAAAATTCAACAAAATTACTTTGTTATATTTAAGCAACAAAACTGCTTGTAGTAGTGGTTCTATTTCGTAAAACATCATGATTTGACTTAAAATAAATATGTTTGTTACATTATATAAGTTAAATTAAAGTAAGTCAACACTGACTTTTGGTTTCACACAAAACAAGAAAATGTGATATATCAAAAACAAAAATAAGCTGGAAATAAAAAGGTTTCCTTCGAAATGTAACTCAAAATTATGTTGTATGGGATGGTCATTTTTAGAAGACCAGACTGACTTGAGAAGTAATATGTCCTGACCTTCAGGACAAACAACACACTGCTGGGCTGTAATAAATATCAGAAATGTCACACTGAAGAAACTGAAGAGATTTTCTCAATGTTTGTGGTTTTGACATGGCCTCAGTTCATAGTGGTAAACCTTAAGACTTCCATCAACATACTGCACCACAAAAGGAATAAACACTCTGGGTCACTAATACACACCATTACAGCTACATGCAGCTACCATACAGCTACAGCTAAATACTGTATACACACAATTTAAACTCTTTTTAATGCACAAATTGAAGGAACTGACACTGAAATTGTACCTAACCTGATATGATTACATGTGACAAATGAAATTAATTGATTCATTGATTGATTATATGGGCTATGCTATTGGCAACATTGCAGAATACAAATAAACAGTCATCCATAAAATCTGATATGAGCAGTAAGTTTAAACTGAACATGAAGGCCTGTAATGTGAACAGAGCCACGTGCAGTATGATTGACGGGACTCCAGCTGCGTCTATAGTTAGAGTGAAAGTCTGTGGACACACACACACACACACACACACACACACTCCAAAACTTATCATCTGCATGGCCAGAGAATGTTCACATGCCCACATCCACTCACCCCAAGTCACACAGGGGCAGTGTGTGTGTGTGTGTGTGTGTGTGTGTGCGTGCGTGCGTGCGTGTGTGTGTGTGTGTGTGTGTGTGTGTGTGTATGAGAGAGAGAGAGAGAGAGAGAGAGATAGTCAGCTCAACATCCACTGTGCACCAGTAGTTCAGTAGCTCCACCTAGTGGTTTTCAAAATGCTATTGAATCACTGAGAATGTACATTAGTTTACTCAGAACACTGATTTAGTTTACTTATTTTAGTTGGTTTTACCCTGTATGTTGTTTTGTAGAGATCCCTGATAAAGGTTAAAGGTCATAGTGGTTAAAAAATTATCAGCAACTGATTTGGTCACATTTACTGTTAAGGATAAGGACGATGTTTCATTTCCTCATTTGATATTATACAAGTTTCCTTTCTCTTTAATCTCTCTGTCATGTAGCTGTCTAACATGTTTGGGAATGTACGGTCAACCATCCTCTCCTTGATGATTGGCTCCTATGCTTCTTCAGCCGTCACCTTTCCTGGTGTCAAGGTACACACAAACACATGCACATACATCCATGCACAAATCTACTTGAACTGTTATGGTATGAAAAAACAGATTAACTTAACCTGCATATGAACTCATGGTTCATACGCAGTTAGTTCCTCATTCATTCCTCATTTGTTCCCAGGTAACCACTTAAAATGTTGCGCCCCTTACTGTAAAGTGTTACCTATTACTCTATATTGAATAATAGAATTCCAAAAGTGCATTTTAACATTGTGAACTGTAGGAATAGTATAAGGAGCAAAGAAAGGAAGAAGGGAAGAAATATGTGAAAAGGGAAAGGATGAAGGAAGGAAGAAAAGAAATGGGAATTGATTAGTGATTAGAAGGTAAAAGAAGTACAGAAAGGACAGACAGAAGGTAGAGAGGGGAAACAGGAGAGAAGGGGAGAAATTGCAGTGGGATATTAGAGATGAGCTTTAAGCCATTGTTAAAGTTAACTATAATGCAAATGCAAGGATGCAATAAAATCAGTTATACAACATGCTGATGTACACTTTTTAAAAATATTTTTTGCTTCTCTCTCTTCTATTTATCCTTATCCTCTCTCTGTACCTGTCTTCCTCCCAAACCCTTCCCTTACTCCCCATCTTATCATTCTTGCCACTCCAGGTGATTTATGACCTTGGTGTGTCATTCCGCATCATCATGTGGCTTTGGTCTGGTATGGCCTGCATGGTCTTCATCAACTGTTTCCTAAACTGGCCTGCTGAATCCTTCCCTGCACCTGAAGACATCAGATACACGTCAGTGTCACATTATTGTGCTCATGAAAACATGCAAACACAATCACCCCTGGGAAGTCCAGTAATGAATTTTACCATGCTACTTGTTGCGTTATTGCTTGTAGCAGCTTTAACAACTAATGTTTTATTAATATTAAAATACACAAGTATGATTAAAGCAGCAGTGGGTAGAAATGAAGCAATATGATTTTAAAAAAGTTATTTTTATAAAACAGTCACTATATCCTGACAGTAGTGTATCATTAAAATCATGTTGCCTTGTGTCCTCTGGTGCACTCCAGAGATCCTAATGGCATTTGCAAAATTGCAAATTGCATTTGCAAAGACCAGGTAAAAAAAAAAAACACAATCAAAGCTGATCTGGGGTCTGCCATCCAGCTGCCGTCTATCACTTGTGACCTCCAGTCAAAAGTTCAAACTATGCAGCGCTGATCAAATATAAATCAATATTCTGTTACTATAATGCCTATTTCTCCTCTCAAATGTTTTCAGAAACATCTTGTAGTTACTGTTTAGCTGTAAAATTATAAAGTTTGTGACTCGGCAGCCATGTTGAGATCTGTTGAGGACACACCAAGCACCACCCACTGGCCAAAGCACTGCCAATAGGAGCACTCTCTCTTTCTTTCTCTCTGAAATGACCTGTGATTGGTCAAAGTCTCCCATCATGGGTTAGATTTTTTTAAAGCCTGAAAACAGCCATGAGGAGGTGCAGAAGTCTAGTTTTCTATCAGAACACTTGAATTACAATATGCTGAAAGGTTAATGGAACTTTTGCCCAAAAACATGTTGCCTACTGAAGCTTTAATAACTGATGATTAATTAACATCAAAATATGTAACATAATGAATAACTTAAAGTTATTAATCATAAACTCATGAAATGAACGGGTAGATTCAGTCACTGATGAGTCAGTTCAATTTGTTGGTTGACATTTATCAAGTAAATTTAGTTTCAAGGTGTTAATGCACCGCTCAGCAAATGAGCAATTTCTTCATTGGTCTTGCATCCAACATCTAATATCATTTTCTTGAAATAGCATTATTCATTAACTGACTCTAAATTTATTTAGTAACATATGAAACACACTGTGTTCCATTAAAGCTGCAGTGGGTAGAATTGGATCAAATTTGATTTTAAAAAGTATTTTTTATAAAACAGCCACTATATCCTGACAGTACTGCATGAGACAGGTAATCTGAAAAAAAAATCATGTTCCTCTGTGTCCTATGCTGAAAGGTTATTATGGGATTTATGCCCAATAATGCCAAAAACGTTCTGCCTACTGAAACCTTAAGTCCAGTGTAGGATAATGAGACAGGTACTGGCTAAACCATCCTGAGCATGTATATGACTATTTACAGTCTAATTCCTCATGATTTTGGTCATCTTTTTCTCATCTCATCATTAGGCAAGGGCTGGAGTTATATTATTATTATCATTTTATACATTCAATCTGTTTCTCTTTACTCTACAGTAAAAAGGTGAAGCTGAGTGGAGTTGTGACAGAGGACAAGGTGACTGGGGACAGGTATGTCACCCACGTGACTGTCATGGAAGACACGATGGGACCTAACCAGTCACAACCCGAGCAAACAGACTCCCAGAGCACAACCCAGGGTAAGACATTAAACTTTTGTTGGATTTCCATTTACATATTTATGTAAAACAAAAACTAGATTTTTACTAGATGCCAGAATGGAAAGGTGTGAAACACCAGTTAGATCACTGCAGCATATAACATCAAGCCCTCTGTTTTCATACTGGTGCAAAGCAGCCAGTGCAGTTACAGTTTCTGCACTTAAGTCTATTTGGTAATTTTGTGGCTTGGAAAAATAAATTAAAAGAAATGTAGCTGTACCATGAAGTGTGGTTGTTTGAATCATGCAAATGTAAAGAAGACTACAGCAATTTATTTTAATTGCACTTCCATAAAACTGGGGGATTCATAAGAAAGAGAATCTTCAAAATAATGGTCAATTTGCTGCCTCAGAAGCAAAGATATCTTGATGTATAATAATGGTGGAAGTCGTCCTTTGATTTCATTTACAATTGCTAGTTATGATATTTAGACCTTATGAGTTGAATTTTTACAGCTTACCCTAAAAGTATGAGTTGAACCAATCTTTTTAAAGTTACTGTGAGAAACTTTTAACTGATTATGAAAAGTCTCAATGCTGATGCTTCTATATGACCTACATGAATAAACAAGAGAAGACTGACCAGTTATTCTTAATGCTCATCATCGGTCCCACCGGGTCAGATTCTGACAAAGTCAGACAAAATCATGAAGGTTCACTAGAAACCTCCAGCTGGGCCTCCAACAGTCACATATGGGGGATATGTGACTGTTGGAGGCCCAGCAGACAACCTACAGTCAGAGCTCCAGTTGGAGGTGGAGAGCTCCGTGCTCAGTGGCAGTGGCACCTCCTCCTGCCAGGAGCAGAGCTCCTGGAGACCTAGGCCGTATTGCTGGGGCCACTGGAGGGAAGGGAGGCATGGGAGAACCAGAACCATGACTGCGCTGGGCAGACTGTCATATCCTGCTACAGTAAAATGACAGGTTTTCTAAAGGGAATCTGCTCAGAAATATGTCTGTTTTGTCCACAGGAACCTTTCTTTGTGTGTTTTTAAACATTATTAAGTTACAGTAAATCCCTGCTCCATATTCATCACATTCTAAGTGATAAGGTAACATATCTGATGTCTTATACACAATGCCTGTGACTACAGCCACTGCCACTCAACTACTTACTTTACAACAAATGTAAAGACAAAATGACACATGAACCAATGAATATGTAGTGTTTCAAACTGGTTCCTTGTGCTACTGGTAATGAATAGGTCTACAGTCATTTGGACACTGCTTCAATGAATATTATTTCTTATGTATTTCACTGATGTATTAGTTACCTCCATTAAAGCTTCAGTAAGCAGATTTTTCTGGACAGAAATGCCATTTCAAGTGTTCTAACTGAAAACTAGACTTCTGTACCTCCTCATGACTCTGTTTTCAGGCTTTAACCAATCTAGCCCATGACGGGAGACTTTGACCGATCACAGGTCATTTCAGAGAGAGTGTTCCTATCGGCTGTGTTCTGGCTGATGGGCAGTGCTTGGTATTTCCTCAGCAGATGTCAACATGGCTGCCGGTTTACAAACTTTTTCATTTTACCGCTAAACAGTAACTACACAATGTTCCTGAAAACTTTTGACAAGAGAAATAGTCATTACAGTAAATGAATATTGACTCATATTTGATTAGCACTGCCTCGTGGCTCTCATAGACGGCAGCTGACAGCAGACTCCGATCAGCTCTGATTGTTTTTTGCCTCCGGTCTGTGAAACTTGCAGATGTCATTAGGAGCACAAGAGGTACATTGGTGGATGAGGTTATAGTGACTGTTTTATAAAAATAAATAAATAAAATATTTTTTTAATCACATTTGCTCCAATCTTGCCTATGGCTGCTTTAACCTCTGAAGTTTTGCATGTACACTAAAGGCAACTCCACAGTTAGGTATACAGTACAGTACAGTACAGTACAGCACAGTACATTCTGGGAATTTTCTATGCAACTGAACTCCCAGGAGCTAAAACAATTTGGCTGAATAGTTTGAGGCTAGTCCCCTCACAGCAAGAGGGTCACAGATTGAAAACCCAACTTTGGGCCCTTCTGTGTGCATTTTGCATGTTCTCCACATGTTAGTGTGGGTTTTCACCAGCTTCTCTGGTTTCCTCCCACAGTCCAAAGACATGCAGGTTCATTGCTGAATCTAAATGGCTCGTAGATGAATGTGAGTGTGAATGGTTGTCTGTCTATGTGTCAGCCCTGTAATAGTCTGGTGACCTGTCCAGGGTGTACCCCACCTTCACCCAATGCCAGCTACCCAAACAGGATAAGTGGTTATAGATACTGGATAGATGGATGTTTCTACCTGAACTTAAGTTTGCTTTCACGTAATTATCTCTCTTTGCTTCCTCAGGCTCGGTGCCACTTTGTCATTCTGTGTGCTCTCCTATCTTCCTGTGGAGTCTCATCACCATGGCAATGACTCAGCTGAGGCTGATTTTCTTTATGGGTGCCATGAACAAGATGCTGGAGTTCCTGGTCACCCACGGCAACCCCAACCGTAAGAATAATAACCTACATCAATATGTTTTCATCAACATGTTATCAGTGAAGAGCATGAAAACTGTTTGGTTTCCTTTATCATCAATGAAGAAAATGATTGGTGATGCAATTAGAAAAATTTCATATTAAAGTCAAAAGTGATTTTGCTACTAACATTGTTTCACAATGTATCCTTATATAACGGTCCAAATGATATCTTACAAAATGTTATTTCTTATTTTTTGTGCATTCTCCTTTGATTGTCCAGAGGCACAAGCAATCAGTGGGCCAAAACCTGTTAGGCAACAAAACCTCTTCATTAGCTTTAGGTTTTTCGGCATCATTGGTCAAAAATTCCATAACCTTTCTGTGACGTCTGGTTCAGGAAGACACAGGACTCCATAGCACGACTCAGAAACAGATCAGGTAAAAGATCAATACAGTCTTTACTAGAGCACAGGTGGGTACACAGGAAATCAGTCCAACAAGCAAACAATCCAAAAATCGGCCGGCAAAAGGCAGAGTCAAAAAACAAGCAGAGGTTCAGAAACACTGAGAGGCAAACACTAGGAAAAAACGCGAGGACGAACATCACCATGAGGATCAATTACAAATTGGCAACGTGAGGAGGGGAGCATGTACGTTATATACCCAAGGGGAGTGATTAACGATACACAGGGGTAGGACCAGACAATCAGAACACCAGCGCAGCGCAGGAAAGTAGGTCAGGGGATGTGGAAAACACGAGGGCAGGAAGTGCAGTGATCTGAAACGAGAGGGAGGTTAGGGCTTTCAAAATAAAACAGGAAATGCAAATGTAAACAGAACCAAGGACTAAATTACATAACTTTACATCTGGAGGACCTGATACTTTCAGCATATTGTAATTCAAATTCTGAGAGAAATCTAGACTTCTGCAACTCCTCACGGCTCTGTTTTTAGGCTGTAAAAAATCTAGCCCATGACAGGAGACACTGGCCAACCACAGGTCATTTCAGAGGAAGAACATTCTTATTGGCTGTGCTCCAGCTGGTAGGTGGTGCTTGGTATTTCCCTCAACAGATTTCAACTTGGCTGCCGGATCACAGACATTCTCATTTTAACAGTAACTACAAGATGTTTCTGAAAACACTTGAGGAGAGAAATGGGCATTACAGTGAACAAATATTGATTCATATTAGATCAACACTGTAGGCAGTGTTTGACCTTTTGAATTCACGAGTTATTGACTCTTGGCTTTCATAGACAGTATACAGTTGTGTTCAAAATTATTCAATCCCCACAGTAGATAAGTGTTTTTGCAAATATTCCAATTAATGGCCTTTCTGTGCTTACCTCATTGACAAAATTATTCAACCCCCCTAGTCCACCACTCTTAAGAACAGAGGTTTCCATCAGGTGTTGTCAAACAGCTGATGAAAACACCTGTAGATGTGAACGGAACCCTAATGAGCAGCAATTAAGCAGATTTAAAAGGACTGTGACACATGGCTCTTCTTGGCAGTTAATGACATCTTTGCAACATGGTGAAGTCCAAGGAATGGTCAAAAAAGTTCAGAGAGGAGGTCATTTCACTTCATAAGCAAGGATATGGATATAAAAAGATGGCAAAGAGGCTGAACATTTCAAGAGACACAATTGGGAGCATAGTCCGCAAGTTTAAAGCTAAAGGCACAGTGGAAACGCTACCTGGGAGTGGTAGAAAGAGGTTACTGTCTGCAACTGCTGTGCGATGCCTGAGGCGAAAGGTGGAGAAAAATCCCCGGGTGACAGCTGAGGAACTACGACAGGACATGTCAAAGGGACGTATTCAGGTTTCTGCCCAGACAATAAGACGCACACTGCGAAATGATGGCTTCCATCATCCATCAGAAGGGCTGGAAGATTGTGGAGTGGCCATCACAATCACCAGACTTAAATCCCATTGAAAATTTCTGGTGGGACTTGAAGAAGGCAGTTGCAGCACACAAGCCAAAAAATGTTAATGAACTGGAGGCCTTTGCCCATGAGGAATGGGCAAAGATACCTGTGGATCGCTGCAAGAAACTTGTGTCAAACTATGCTTCACGTCTAAAGGATGTTATTGTTGCAAAAGGATGTTGTACTAAGTACTAAAGTTGTACATACCTAAGGGGTTGAATAATTTTGTCAATGAGGTAATCACAGAAAGGCCATTAATTGGAATATTCCAAAAAATATTTTTGTTATTTCAGTTGTATTTGTCTATTTGACATGTCATTATTTAATGTGATAATAAACAAGATGAAAAATAAATGTCAAACTTGCAAAAACACTCATCTACTGTGGGGGTTGAATAATTTTGAACACAACTGTAGATGGCAGACTCCAGATCAGCTCTGATTGGTTGTTTTCCCCCCTGTTTTCACATTACCTGTCTCATGCTTTACTGTCAGGATATAATGACCATTTTATAAAAATATTTTTTTTTAATTGAATTTGCTCCAATTCTACCGACTGCTGCTTTAAGTACCTAAGTTACAAAATAAAAGTGAGTGAAAATAAGTCAGAGTTGACTTTTTTCACTCTGGACATGAGCAGCAGTCTCCTGGGTAAAAAGATCCGTGATTGTTTGAACTGTTCATCCACCCCAGCATCCTCCCTATGCAGTCTTTGTCGCAATTTATACTTGTCACCTGTCAGCCTCAGAGGCAGCCCTACACACCCTGGCTCATGATTGCATGGGACATACAGTATACAAATTACAGAGCATTACTTTTTGTGGATATACAGTAGGTACAAACAGTGTATGACAACAGCCTGTGTTACACCATCTGTGATGATCCCTGACCTAAAGCTATTGTCTCTTTCAGCCTCAGAAGAGCTGCAGAAGGAGGTGGAGGAACAAGGTAAGAGTTGGGAATTTAAGTGGGCTGGGTGGAGTCACTACAGTGTTTTCACTGATGTTTTTCAGTTGTATTTTGTGTGTTTACTTGGCATTTGTGATACTACTCTTAGAAATGTATTCATATCAAGCCTTTGAGACAGCATTTAGACTATTGAAAACTACAAATTATTGTTAAAACACATGGCAATATTAGCACTGAACACTGCAATAAAGAAATTTAAGCTTACCTATATGGAATCCAATCAAAATGGCTTGACTTCCACCTGGAAAAGTACTGGGATCTTCCAGTGATCTTCCTCATCCATTGGGCCCTACTGTGCATGTCTAACATGCTCAATAGCATCCGCTCATTCACATGACTCGGTCACGGGGTTCCAATGTTATACCATCGTCACAGCTTGCACTGTTGATCTGGGTCTCCATTGACAAAAACAGAGGAAGGTAAGTAACTGTGGATTCAGTTTTTGACATTTTACAACTTTTAGGACCTAATGTTTTAAATAAGGACTAAGAGTATCCGTACAGGGGAGTTGATTTACAGATGTCTCTTTCTCAATATAAGTCTATAGGAAATAGTCTTTTGGGGCCAAGTGACATCACAACGGACATGGAAGTGAACCCTCGCTATAACGCGGTTCACCTTTCGCGGATTTTTTTTGCAGTGCATTTATTGTGCTCTGAATCCTGATTGAAAAAGAAAGAGTGCCAACAACTACCCATAACGATGTTGTTCTCTCGGAGAAAGACTCCTGCTCAGCCTGCAGTTGAAACAGACGCTACAGCGCAGCGGAGTGAGGACGGAGAGGCTCAGCTGGAGGGACGGTGAAATACGCGAGTGACAATGTTTCCAACCTTGTATTCATTACTATACTTACAATACCGTTCTTTAAACTATCATAGTTATTTGTAAGAAAACGTCAATATTTTTATTTCTTAAACATATTTTGGGCCTGAAAACAGGTTTTGATTTTTGGTTTCATTCTATGGTACAGTATTGCATTGTAAAATAACAGTAAAAAATAAAGCTGACTACTTCACGGATTTCACCTATCGCGGGTTATTTTAGGAACGCAACTCCCGCGATAAACGAGGGTTCACTGTACTGCCATTTGGCCACTATGAACATTGGGATCAACAACCGGCACTCTTCCTCCTTCTTGAGCTGAAGACCTGAGCCAACTTCCTCTAACCTGCAACTCTGGTTCAGATTCTCTTTAGGAAGGCTGTTAAGGTGGACCAGCTTTTCTCCTTAAAGTGACAAGCTGCTTCTCTGAGTTTTGCTCAGCTTTTTAATTAATTGGATATATTTCTTTTAACCATTTAACCAATAGCATTAATCGGTTAAAATTCTTAATGTTGGTTAACAGCTGAACAGTTAATTGTTAACATACCTATATTGTATTCATCAGTTGGATAAAAAGCAACATGTGACTGAGGTCCTTTGTTGTCCTTGATCCTTGCACATTATGTTGGCTGATCCTGTATTTTTAGATCCTTGAAACACCATTTACACCTATTGGGAAATGAAACCTTAAAAGATTTGGGTTTATCTACTCATCCATCCATCGCTTATCCCGATAGGGGTCGCGGGGGGGCTGGAGCCGATCCCAGCTAGCATTGGGCAAAGGCGGGGTTCACCCTGGACAGGTCGCCAGTCCATCGCAGGGCACATAGAGACAGACAACATATAGACAGACAACCATTCACGCTCACATCCACACCTACGGGCAATTTAGAGTCATCAATTAACCTAAATTGCATGTCTTTGGACTGTGGGAGGAAACCGGAGTACCCGGAGAAAACCCACACTTGCATGGGGAGAACATGCAAACTCCACACAGAAGAGTCCCAAGCCGGAATCGAACCTGCGACCCTCTTGCTGTGAGGCGACAGCGCTAACCTAACCACTGCACCACCGTGCAGCCCTTTATCTACTCAGTGTTTCTGAAATAAGACAACAAGTATAGCCTACTGTACGCTATGTAGAGTCTTTAGTCTGGCTCACATTACTTCTCTGTTTCTATGGACGTCACTCTGTCTCTGCATGTCCTCCCAGTTGGCTTCTACTCATCTATCTTCGGCACAATGCAGCTTCTGTGTCTACTGACCTGTCCTTTGATTGGCTACATCATGGACTGGAGGATGAAAGAGTGTGAAGAGGAAAATGCAAACACACATACACAGAAGAGGTATGAAGAGGGTCCAGTGGTTTCTCTTTAGGTTTAGGCATTGTGTTGCTACATTTATCCATTCTTCAGCAGTCAGCAACACAGATTTTGTTGTATAAATTAGGTTTAGAAGTTTTTTTATGGATTCATTAAAGTCTAGCTTGGAATTCTGTACTTACATACCATTATGTGCTTTGAAATAGTTTTTGGTTACGGCTCATACTGGCCCTGAAGTGATCCCTTCTTTATCCATCACTGTAAAAGATGAAAGAAACAGCACAGTGTCATACACTGTAACATCCTCAACTCCTCCATAGCTGTCAGTGTATTTTGACATGTGTCCTCTTCAGCCAATCAGATCCCCCAAAGAGAGACAGAAAGATCCAGAAACTGACCAATTCCATGAGAGCTTTCATCTTCACCAACCTCCTATTGGTCACCTTCGGAATAATTTCCTTGATTGACAACCTGCCGTTACAGGTTAGAAAAATACTATTCAGGAATACAACATATTTTATTTCATATTTGAACACAGACACAATTAATTTACAGACACACACAGATAAAGAAACACAAAGTAGCACTGTTTATGATCATTTATTAATATGCTCTCTGTCATTCTGTGTTTCCTTTTCTATAAGATGGTGTCGTTTGTTCTGCATACCATAGTGAGAGGATTTATCCACTCCTGTTGTGGAGGTCTTTATGCTGCTGTGTGAGTAACACCACTGGCATCTTTAATCCTCTGAGACCTACAATAGACATGTTTTTGTCCTTTTTAGGGGGGTACAGGGAGTCTTTAGAGGGTGATAGCAGGTCAACAGTAGATGTCACATAGAGGTGGTATACATCACCTGAAAGCTGGGAACCTGACGAGTAAGTTGAGATGCTGCTCAGCACTCTGTCACATTGTTCGTGTCAAAATCAGAAATAAACATGAATTAATGAAATGATTAATTAATTAAAATAAATTGTAAACATGTATAAGGGCTTAGAACATTGTAACAGAAGTATATGTTGGCCATTCCCATGCTCTGTTATGTTGCATATTTTTTTTGGGCTGATACCATCTGTTACACAGATTTGGTGCTAAATTGAACCTTTTCTTACCAGTTGAGAATTGATATAAATGTTCAATAATCCATCCAAAATACCACATTAAGATGCCAACACCTTGAGGAACACCATAGAAAATACCATACTGTAATTTGGTATCAAAAACTTTTGACATTTTTAGATATCTGCAAGAATTGCATTTTTCAGCAATTGAGTGGCAAGCACTTCTGTTGTGTAAACTAAACCTCTGCATGCTCTAGGTCTCTAGTTTATGGCTGTAAAGTTTCATGATGTTGTGATTATCTTAGAGGTCACCATAGGTCATTTTATACAGTGAGGTCAAGTTTCAAAAATGGTCTCACTACAATGAAATGGCTACTATGGGGACTAACATCGTCACACATGTATGCAGTTGGGCTCCTTCCTCCACCACTGATGTGGTGACTGAGCATAGTGGTTTACATTGAGGTCAGAGGTCAAGGGTCCCCTTTGAGAAAGGCCATGCCAGTTTTTCCATGTCTTATTTATAGCCTCTTTCCAGACAACATCCATATGATTGGTACCAATGGTTTCCTCAGATTTTTTTTAGCTTCATATGATGTCTGTATCTTCACTCTCGCTCTAAAACTAAACCTACTAAAGTCTCTGAAAGACAGTATAGTGAGTCGTGGTTCTTAAAGTTAACTCAAACACTTGAGTAAATGTATTTAGTTATATTCCAGCATTGCCCTGTGTGCTAGGTTTAGAATATTTTGACCATAAATTAAGACAATGATTGGGAAATAGATATTTATGCTCTTTCTGTTTATTCTGATATTGTGAATGGTGTATTATCTCCCCTCCTACTCTAGGTATCCAGCCAACCACTTTGGAACACTGACAGGCATGCAGTCAATGATCAGTGCTGCTTTCGCCTTGCTCCAACAGCCACTGTTCATACTGATGGTGGGACACCTCAGTGGAGATCCTTACTGGGTAGCGAGCACACACACAGACACACACACACACACACACACACACACACAAAATCAAAGGAGGATTCAAATATATACAACATGTTTTATAACAGGTTTATCACATGCACTGACATGTTTCTCCTTACAACAGATCAATTTGGGCCTTCTCATCTTCTCTGTGGCGGGCTTCCTGTTGCCAGGCTATCTGTTTTATCACCGTAGAAACCTGATCAGGGCAAAGGCAGAGTGTGATAGGGTGGCTGCCAACCAATCAGACAATGAGGAAGCACTTCTTACCAAATCAGACAATGGAACTCCTAAAAGACAAGCCAATGGGCATGCGGCTAATGGATACACACCAAATGGGCATTCTGTTTAGATGATTGACAGGAGTGAAATGATCACTTTATTTAACACTGTTCAATGAGTCTGAGGATGTAAATGTAACCTCACTCTGGTTTGAAAACTGTGACACCTAGCAAAAACAAAACAGGACAAAAAAGTGTGCATTTTGAGCAAAATTTTATTTTATTTTTATTTAAAATAAACATTGATTATAGAATATAGCCAGCAAAAGTGCCACATTTTGGCAAAATTTACAAAAGAACTGGAAGCTGCATTTGTAACCCTGATGTCAGGCTTCTCATTTAGAAAATACTCTTTGACTTTTCATTAAATGCCATCATGTGATCACTGAAAAATGTTAAAGAAGCTCAGTGGTGGCACTTTTGTTTCACATCACAAATCTCAACTCTGCTTCTTCCAGTGGATGGTGGTTTGCTTTCTCCACAAACCCCCTAAATTGCCCATAAGTGAGAATGTGTATACATGTGATGGACCAGTGAACTGCATGCTGGGAAAGTATTCAGTCTTCAAACCCTTGATCCTGACATTAAGCCTCAAAAAAACATATGCAAGGACCATATAGAGTTTCTGCATGTTTTATCCTGTGTACTATTAATTACCTACAGTAGCTCTACTTGAGTATTTCCAGCCCTTTTTAATTTATTGAATGTGCTTGAAAACTTGCTTGTGTTAAAGGGGAACTACACGCATTTTCAAAATTCATAAGTTATTCCTTTAGTCTAAGACATTCCAAAAATATTAGAAAACAACTTTCTCCCAAATCCAAAAACTACAGTGCTAAATTTCAAACTTGTGATGTCATAGGGTATAAAGTCTGAAGCTGCTCCACTGACAATGAATAGGGAGAGATGTTCTAGATGACACAAAGTACGCCAGCAGAATGTTCTGAGTATATGGGAACAATTTCTGCTACATAACTGAGAATACAACAATAGAATAAAGCTCATTTTGGTTATAAAAAAGAAACAAACATTCTGTGGGTCCAAAAAATCAGCCTCCCATTTATTGTCCATGGAGCAGCTCCAGACTTTATACTTTATGACATCACAAGTTTGAAATTTTAGTGAGTTTCCGACATTGAGAGAGAGTGGCTTGTGTTCATTGACTGAATTTTCCTAGGCCATGGAAATAGCAGAATTCTTGATTTAGGTGATGTTCCTCTTTAAATAATCCATCACAGCAAACAGCATAACTGCAAGCCAATAAGGCATGCCTACACATACTGTATGTTACAGTTATGAGCACTACTTGTCATCTTGACATGGCAAGATAATTAGACATGTTTTTAATGTCTACTTTAAAGTATAGGTTCACAATTTGTCAAATTTATTTAAAGGAACAGTGTCTAACATTTCGAAGGATCTATTAGCAGAAATGGAATATTATATTCATTCAACTATGTTTTTATTAGGATATGATCACCTGAAACTAAGAACTGTTTTTGTTATTAGCTAAGGATGAGCCCTTCATATTGACATAGGGAGCAGGTCCTCTTCACACAGTCTGCCATGTTGTTCCACCATGTTTCTACAGTAACCAAGAACAGACATACCAAACACTGGTTCTAGAGAGAGCCTTTCACATTTTTACATTACCTGAAGGCCACCGTAGTTCTTCAACATGCTTGTGAAACTGCCAATACCTGAGGCACAAGGTGCAAAACTGTGAAATCACAAGCTGCCGTCTGACTCCCGTTGCTCCTAAAGTAGTGTTATTATAGTAAGGATGGCCTCTGAGTGAGGCGAATGATATTTCCACAGTTTTGCACTCAATAGCTCATGTTACCACAGTCTTGGAAAGGGAGGAGTGGTACTTAGTTGGTTACAATCTGCAGCCGTACCACTAGATGCTGCCAAATCCCACATACTGTACCTTTAACAGAATAGCCAGGTGCCCATGTGTACACTGAATTAGGTTTTACTTGCTAAATCAGTCAATCCTCATGTTCATGTTATTGAAAGATCTCTTCCTAAGGTGCTTTCTGTAGAAGTAATGGGCACAAACTCTGCAGTCCTTGTCCTGAGCAAAAATGTTTAAGTATAATGAGGCTTCAGCAATCTGAGACAAATCAAGAGGATATTTTCCAAATGTACAATCATTTTCTTATAAAAATCCTTCTTCATATAAGCTTCAGATACATTTTTGAATGTATTTTGCATGAATGAGAGCTCTGGATTTTGTTTCCCATCACTTAAATTGATCTCTTCATGGCCAGTATGAACTGGAGGAATGATTACAGTAATTGATGTTCATATGGGTACCACACTATTATCATTTTAAGGCAGACTTGAAAAAAATGTGAACCTCCTCTTCAACATAAATTACTGTAAATGACAAAACTTATTTTGTTATCCTGAAAAAAGAGTCCTTACAAATATCTGTAAAACACACAAATGTCCTCTATTTCAACAGTCACTACCAAATGGTGCCGGTTTTCACCACAATTAAAATAATTATAACAACATTATAATTACAAAGATGTTTATCATGTTCTGTCCCACTCATAAATTAATTTGTGCACACAAGATAAGTGCAGTATGTAGAGAGCCAGCACAGCCACTCCACTGCAGTCTCTAGCTAGAGTGATGTTGCGCGCTGTAAAGCCACAGGTGCTCACGGACAGAGCAGATCCACTGGTTACATTTAGTCCAACCAGCATCAGACTGTTGAACCCAGATCCCCTGGGCTAATGTGCACATCAAACATGTCATTTTGATTAATTATTCTACACAGTTCCTTCTCTGCATCAGCAGGCGTGTAGGTGAAAAATTTGTGAATTAATGAATGAATAAAGACTGAATCACTTAAAGCTCTTATAACTCCCTCAGGTCTGTCCGTAACTGTCAGTCTTTCACCCAGTGTCTCCATCCTAGCCAAAATGTTGTCTGAGCTCCACATTTCCTCTGAGGGAAAGTCTCTACAGTTAGTGTGTCATGACAAGTATAGCTCTGTGATTAAAGGGGGAGAAAGTAGTGAATGTGAAAAGTCTTGATTGTCACAGACTCTAATGAACCCTCTTATAAAAATGCATTCTTTCTGATCCTACCCCATGCTCAAATGCACCACAGGTGTGTCAAGCTGATGAAAATGCCTATAGTGTGTCCAAAGTATGCGCATGTGCATGAACATGCAGTACACTTACGGGTCCCGGTTTAGGGGTTTGAAAATATGGTCATCCTAAGTATTGCAAATAATCACCAAGTGGGTAATAAAGGAATAGTTGCAATCATTGAAGAGAAGATGCTGTTCTTACTGGCCTTCCAGTCTAACAGCTAGGCCCTGTCTAGAATGTCAAAAATCCACCTACCAAAACTATTAAATCATATTATTTCTGGTGTGTTTTATTTGTAAACAAAGGAGTAAGTTTATCTGACTTTATGAAATGATATTACCACTATCGAAGATGCTCACTATTTTTTAGTTCAACTTGAGTGTTAATTTTGGTAACTGAAACAAATTAAGTAACTAAAACAAAATAAGGAAATTATTTTGTCCTTTGTTTGCAGGTCATCCCAAATAAATTGTAAACAGACTTGCACTTACAGTATATGGTGCTTTTATAGTCTTTCGATTTTCACTACATTACACTATGTCAGCATTCACCCATTCATACACTGATAGCAGACCCGCCGATCAGGATCTAATCTAAAAAGTTGGGAGCAATTTAGGTTTCAGTATCTTGCTCAAGGACAAATAAAATGCTGAGTGAGTGCTGAGTGAATGAGTCTTAATACCCAGAAATGAGTTAGTGTTTTAGCACTTCCAGTTCCTTCATTTGGAAGTCAGTGGGTTTTTTGAACAGTTTCTTAGTTAGATGCCTGAAATAAGGTCTGTGGTTAACACAAACTGAAGAGATTTTAACATTTTGTTCTACGACATAAAATACATAAATAAATACTCCACTCATGAATTTTTAAGCCTCAACATGTCTTTAAAAGGTAACTTTTACTATATGCTAAAAAACGAGTAATGTCATCACACCGACCTGTACACCTTTACAGCTTTGTTGTGTATACTCTCGCTCAAGTGGTGTTCATTTGCTGAACAAATCATGTAAGTATCATAACAGTTTGTCTGCCATAGAGCTTAATTTCTGCAATAATCCAAAACCGAATGGAAAAGTCCCATTGGGTTTTTGCTGAGGGAACACAAGTTGATGCTAACTTCCTGGCTGGCCTCCAAAAATATGTCACTATACAGTATGTGAGTTCCGGTCAGAGTTGTACTTGCACTACTTTGATGATATTCGTTCTATAATGGTGAAACATAGATCTAACATTATGACTGTAACAGCAATGGTAAAATAACATGAAAGGGTTCACATGGTGATGAACCTTTACTACTCTGGTTCACTCGCACCACTCTCATAGTATCATGCTCAGCTAAATTGCTCTAAAAACCCACTGTACACTACCTCCTCAGCACAAAACTGTTTGCAGCTTTAATGTCAGTGTTGTGATTGAAGAAGCACTTGAATGATTCAATTCAGTACAATGCTTGTAAAGTATTAATACAAAAATGTGACAATAGTTCAATGATGAGGTATATTTAATGATTACATATGTAAAACATATGTAAAATTGTTGAAATGTGTACTTGTATGTGTGACATAATGTGCATGGTTTGGAAGTGCCTTGAGTTGTCCTCTATAGTATAAAGTGCAATTGTCTTGATTGAAAGGCAACATACGTACAAATAGAAAGCACCTTGTTTAAAGTTGTTTTGTTTTTGTTTTTTGTGACATGCTGTTCATCTGGCAGCTGTCTATAGACAGACTAGACAGAATCTACAGCAGGTGCACCTTAAAACCTAACCTAATGCAATCCAATACAGAAACACTAGCCATGTGAATTATTATTATTTCTTTATTAAGTCTGCAGGGAAGTGGACAATATAAGCTTCAGAGAGGTAGTATTTATTGTACTGCATCACAATGTACAGATTTTGCTTGTATTGTGTCCACCTGCTGTTTGTTATTTAATTGTTTATCAGTGGTAATTAAGTTGATTCTGGTCACAGCAAAATCAACACACAGCGTTTGGCATTGCTTATTCTGGTGATGAACAGGGAGCTAAAGTTTTATTACAAAATAAATAAATCATATGATAATCTTTAAAATCTGAATGACCAGGGAGAATAGAATTTAAAGTAATTGTTTGGTGTAAATAACTTTTCTCAAAAGAGGACGATGTAGTCTGTTTGGTTTCTGTTTTGATTTGTTGTGAAGAAATGTATATAATTAAAAACCATTAAAAATGTTAAATGAAATCGTGTTTCTGTTCATGTTCCCACATTTATAAAAACAGGAATTTGCTAAGAAAGCCAAAACAGATTCTTTATGTCCCCTAAATTATGATGAATTCATTATAATGTCAAACCAGCTTTTACACTCCTGATCAAAATCTTAAGACCAGTTAAAAAATTGCAAGAATTTACGTTTTAAAGAAAAGAAAGAAAGAAAGAAAGATATTCCTTTATTAGTCCCACAGTGGGGAAATTCAGTTTTACACTCTGTTGTTCACAGTACACAGTACTATACTATACTATACTATATACTATAGTATACTATATACTATAGTAGTACATATACATGTCAATGGAGAGATGTCAGAGTGAGGGGGCTGCTCCTGACAAGCGCCCAGAGCAGTTGGGGGTTTGGTGCCTTGCTCAGGGGCACCTCGGCAGTGCCCAAGAGGTAAACTGGCACCTCTCCAGCAACCAGTTGGTCTTGGTCCATGGGGGATTTGAACCGGGGTCCTCCACATCCTAACCCAAGTCCTTACGGACTGAGCTACTGCCGCCCCACTGTTGTATCTTAAGAAGGTTCTAAGTAGAGTTTCAAAATGCAAAAAGAAGAAATGAGAGCAAGAGACTAAATGTTTTGAGCAGGCAATTTATTGAAAAGAACAATTTAACTAAAATAGGCTGTTCATCAGCTGATCAAAAGTTTAAGACCATAGCTCAAAAAAAACCCTAAAACAGAAATTAAAGTCTCAAAAACAGACTCAGTAATGAGTAGCTCCACCATTATTGTTGATCACTTCAAAAATTCGTGTTGGCATGCTTGATGCGAGTGTTTCCAAAAGGCTTGTAGGAATGTTGCTCCAAGTGGTGAAGATGGCTTCACGAAGGGCATCCACTGTCTGGAACTGATGTCCATTTTTGTAAACTTCCCTTGCCATCCATCCCCAAATGTTCTCAATTGGATTTAGATCAGGGAAACATGCAGGATGATCCAAAAGAGTGATGTTATTCTCCTGAAAAAAATCCTTTGTCAGACAGGCATTGTGAATTGCAGCATTGTCCTGCTGAAAAACCCAGTCATCACCACACAGACGAGGGCCCTCAGTCATGAGGGATGCCCGCTGCAACATCTCCACGTAGCCAGCTGCTGTTTGACGCCCCTGCACAACCTAGAGCTCCATTGTTCCATTGAAGGAAAAAGCCCCCCAGATCATGATGGCGCCCCCTCCGCTGTGCCGTGTTGAAAAAATCTCAGGTGGCATCTCCTTGTCATGCCAGTAGCGTTGGAAGCCATCAGGACCATCAAGGTTAAATTTTTTCTCATCAGAGAATAAAACTTTCTTCCAACTTTGAACGTCCCATGTTTGGTGCTCCCTTGCAAAGGCCAAACGGGCAATTTTGTGGCGTTGAAGGAGACGTGGCCTTTGAAGACGTTTTTTGTTTTTGAAGCCGTTCCTTTGCAGATGCCGTCTGATGGTTATTGGGCTGCAGTCAGCACCAGTAATGGCCTTAATTTGGGATGAGGATCGTCCCGTGTCTTGACGGACAGCCATTCGGATCCTCCGGCTCAGTGCCGGTGAGATTTTTTTGGGTCTACCACTTGATTTTTTTGTTCCATAAACCTCAGGATCTTTTAAGAAATGCAAAATGACTGTCTTACTGCGTCCAACCTCAGCAGCGATGGCACGCTGTGAGAGGCCTTGTCTATGCAGCTCAACAATCCTGCCACGTTCGAAGGCAGTGAGTTTTTTTGCTTTTCCCATCAAGAGGTCTTGACAGTGTGATTACTTGACAGAAAATGACATGGAATCCAAATTTTTGCACAGATTTGGGCTTTTAAAGGATGTGGTCTTAAACTTTTGATCAGCTGATGAACAGCCTATTTCAGTTAAATTGTTCTTTTCAATAAATAGCCTGCTCAAAACATTTGGTCTCTTGTTCCCATTTCTTCTTTTTGCATTTTGAAACTCTACTTAGAACCTTCTTAAGATACAACAGTGCAAAATGCAAATTCTTGCAATTTTTTAACTGGTCTTAAGATTTTGATAAGGAGTTTATATATACAGCACAGACCAAAAGTTTGGACACACCTTCTCATTCAATGAGTTTCCTTTCTTTTCATGACTATTTGTCAGGGTTCAGTACGGACAGGCAGACTCAAAAGCAGACTCAGGCAGGGATGGTCAAAAGTCAGCGTCTTTAATAACAAAGGTTGGTCGGTACACGGTAGATCAGAGTATCAGGCTGAGGTACAAAAACGGCAGGCTAAGGGCAGTATCAAAAAACGAGCAGAGTTATCAAAAGCACAGGGAAATCTAGCACGAGGAAATAACGCTGGTAAGCTTCTCACTATGGAACAAGACAAACTGGCACGGGAGGAATGGGGAGCACACATTAAATACCCGTGAGGGGAGTGAATAACTATACACAGGTGAACACAATCGGGGCAGGGGGATGACAATCAGACGCCGGTGAACGGTGCTGGAAACTAGGTCAGGAGGAGGTGCTCAACAGTGCAGGCAGGAAGGCATGCGGGCGGGAAGTGAAGTGCTCTGAAACGAGAAGGGATGTGAGAATACAAAATAAAACAGGAAGTGACAAAACAAAAGCATGCACATATACCCAACAACTTAACCACATGAAAACCCTACAGCCCCCCCCCCCCTCAATGGACGGCACCTGACGTCCCAGGAAGTCCAAGATGCAGTCTGTGAAAGTCTCGGATCAAATCTGGGTCCATGATGTCTTTAGTGGAAACCCACGATCTTTCCTCTGGTCCGTATCCCTCCCAGTCCACCAAATATTGTCTGCCCCGCCCACGACGGCGAACGTCTAGCAACCGTTTTACCGTGTAGACGGGGCCTCCGTCTACGATCCGGGGAGGTGGTGGTGTTCTGGAGGGAGGGACCAGAGGACTGTCCTTTACGGGTTTTAGGCAACCAACATGGAAAGTGGTGTGAACTCGCATGGACCGCAGGAGCTGTAGTTTCACAGTAACGGGGTTAATAATCTAAAGACTTACGGAAGCGCCTAATAGGGAACAGAACTCCCTTCAAAACCGTGACACAAACTGAGGCCCCCCGGTCCGACACCACATCCCTGGGAAAGCCATGAAGGCGAAACACATGAGTGACCATAACCTCCGCCGTTTCTTTGGCGGAGCGCAGTTTTGGCAAAGCAACAAAGTGAACCATCTTAGAGAACCGGTCTACAATAGTTAGTATAGTGGTATTACCTTCAGAAGATGGCAAACCCGTAACAAAATCCAGGGAGATGTCGGACCAGGGTTGGTGTGGCACGGGGAGGGGTTGGAGAAGACCGGCAGGTGGGTGATGCGACGCCTTACTTTGCGCGCAGACAACACATGCGGAGACGTACTCCTTAACATCCTTCTCCATAGCTGGCTACCAAAAGCGTTGTTTGACCACATACACATACGGCGGGCACCGGGATGGCAGGATACCCGCGAGGTGTGCGCCCAGTGAATGACCTGAGAACGTACAGTTGGAGGAACAAACAGTCTGTTAACTGGGCACCCCGCGGGTACCGTCACCTGGGCTAACGCCTCTTTAACCTTGTTTTCAACATCCCAGGTGACCGCTCCCACCACGCAGGACGGAAGTAGAATATCAGAAGGAGCTCTGGGGGAATCATTATTATCGAACTGCCTAGACAGGGCATCAGGTTTACCGTTCTTAGAACCCGGTCTGTAAGATAGCGTGAAGTTAAAGCGAGTGAAAAATAACGCCCACCTTGCTTGCCTGGAGTTAAGACGCTTAGCTGATCTAATATATTCAAGATTTGTGTGGTCGGTCCACACGAGAAAAGGCTGCTCCGCTCCCTCCAGCCAGTGACGCCACTCCTCCAAGGCGGCTTTAACAGCCAGCAGCTCCCGATTGCCGATGTCATAATTTCTTTCTGCTGGGGAAAGCTTTCTAGAAAGAAAGGCGCATGGGTGAAGCTTGTTATCTTTTATGGAGCGTTGGGATAACACAGCCCCTATGCCTGTGTCCGAAGCATCAACCTCCACAATAAACTGTCTATCAAGTTCGGGTAAAGTGAGGATGGGAGCAGAGCTGAAGGAGCTCTTTAATTTATTAAAGGCTCCCTCAGCCTCGGCGGACCAGGCGAACTTAACGTTAGGTGAAGTCAGAGCATGCAAGGGGGCAGCGATGGTGCTATAGTTATGGATGAAGCGGCGGTAAAAGTTAGCGAACCTCAAGAATCGCTGCACCATTTTGCGATCTCTCGGGGTTGGCCACTCTGCCATGGCGCTAATCTTAGCGGGGTCCATTTGCATGTTGTCTGGGGTGATAACAAAGCCCAGAAACGATACTGTGGAAACGTGAAACTCACATTTCTCGGCTTTGACGTAGAGCTGGTTGTCTAATAGCCTTTTGAGCACTTGGCTAACATGATCAATGTGGGACTGCTCATCGGGGGAGAAAATAAGAATATCATCAAGATAAACAAATACGAAGCGATTGAGCATGTCCCGCAAGATGTCATTTACCAGGGATTGGAAGACGGCAGGGGCATTGGTGAGGCCAAAAGGCATAACTAGGTATTCATAATGCCCACTAGGGGTGTTAAATGCCGTCTTCCATTCATCCCCCTCCCGTATCCTGACTAGGTGGTAGGCGTTCCTTAGGTCTAATTTTGTGAACACCTTGGAGCCTTTGAGAAGCTCAAACGCAGAGGAAATTAAGGGGAGGGGGTATCTGTTTTTAATCGTGATGTCATTGAGGCCGCGATAATCAATACAGGGCCGAAGTGACTTATCTTTCTTCTCCACGAAGAAGAACCTCGCTCCTGCGGGAGAAGAAGAGGGGCGGATGATTCCTGCTTCCAACGATGCTTCAATGTACTCCCTCATAGCCTCCTTCTCAGGGGCCGAGAGGGAGTACAGCCTCCCTCTGGGGGGCGACGTTCCAGGAAGCAAATCAATGCCGCAGTCGTACGGCCGATGAGGTGGAAGAGAGGTGACACGGGCTCTGTTGAGTACCTCCCGGAACTGGTGATAACAGGGAGGAACCCCGGCCAAATCTGGGGCGAGGGCGACCTCCGGAGGCGGCGAAGAGGGTGCAGAACCCTGATCCTCCACGAGGGGCGCCAACAGTCTATGAGGAGACTCCAGGGAATGAACAGACAGTTGACAGGTTAAATTACACCCCTTTCCCCAGCTCAAAACCCTCCCAGTGGACCAGTCATTATGAGGATTATGTCTCTTTAACCAAGGTAACCCTAATATTAAAGGGTGCACTGAGGACTCAAAAATATGGAAACTAATTGTCTCTGTGTGGTTACCCGGGGTTACTAGTTGAACAGGGGAGGCACGATGAGTCACCCTGCAGAGGAGCCTTCCATCAAGGGCGCTTGCTTCCAGAGGTTCCTCCAGAGGAATTCTTTGAAGTTGAAGCGCCTCCTGAAGTCCTCATCGGAACCGGAGTCCACCAAGGCTGGGTGCCGGAGGGATCGACACTGGGAGGAGATCTGTACCTGGAGAAGGGGACGAGAGGAAGAGTTCACAGCAGACGTTTGGCTCACCAGTGTCCTCTCCTTCACTGGTGAGCCTTGTCTTTTAACGGGCAGGATGCCAGGAAGTGGCCCTGTTGGCCGCAGTAAATGCACCGCCCCTCTCGCAGACGGCGCTGACGTTCCTCCGGTGAAAGTTTTGCTCTACCGACCTGCATGGGTTCCTCTGTCCCACCAGAGGGAGACAGAGAACCCTCGACTGAGACCTGAGCAGGAGGATGCCAAGCAGGACGCTGAACTGGAAACTGCCTCGTCTGGACGGAAGTGGGTACTACGGCGCGACGCTTCTCCTTCTCCCTCTCCCACAGTCTGTTGTCTATCCTGATGGCTAAGGCGATGACGGCATCGGGATTGGCTGGAAGGTCCAGTGGAGCCAATTGGTCCTTCACTGGATCAGAAAGTCCATGCAAAAAGGTGTCCATTAGGGATGCGTCGTTCCACCCACTGTCCGCTGTGAGAGTACGGAACTCGATGGCATAATCGGCGACCCTTCTTTTCCCCTGGCGAAGTCCCACGAGTGCGCGGGCGGCTTCCCGTCCGGGCGTAGTGTGATCGAAAATTTTAGGTAGTGTTTCTGTAAAAAGATGCAAAGACGAACACACTGGAGAGTTGCGCGCCCACTCTGCAGTTGCCCAAGCTTCTGCCCTGCCGGCAAGGTGGGTGATGATAAAGACCACCTTAGAACGCTCAGTGGGGAACTGGGCTGCCTGCAGTTCAAAATGAAGGCTGCATTGCACCAGGAATGATAAGATAAGATAAGATGAACCTTTATTAATCCCCGGAGGGAAATTTGGGTGTCTTAGCAGCATCAACAACAGTACAGATTAATTTTTTTTTTTTTTTTTTTGCGACAGTTCTGAGAGTCCCCAGAGAAGCGCTGAGGCTTGGCGAGGTGTGGTGAGGTGAACGCCGCACTAGGGGGCGGCATAGGCGCAGGAACCGGTGTCTCTGGGAAAGACGCCGCGGCTGATGACGGCTCGGCGCTGGGTGGCGGTCGAGCCTCCAGCAGACTCAGAAGAGTCTGCATCTGAGCCCCCAGTTGGTTCACCTGTTCGCCGATGGTTGAACGAAACTCTTCTTGGTGTTCGGACAACTGCTTAACGCCGTGGCTGACGGCGGTAAGCTGTCCCTCGTGCCGGTTAAGCCGCTCTTCTTGGGCGAGGACAGCGGTGCGAACCTGGTCAGAGTCCGCTGAGTCCGTCATGGCCAGTTTGTACTGTCAGGGTTCAGTACGGACAGGCTGACTCAAAAGCAGACTCAGGCAGGGATGGTCAAAAGTCAGCGTCTTTAAGAACAAAGGTTGGTCGGTACGCGGTAGATCAGAGTATCAGGCTGAGGTACAAAAACGGCAGGCTAAGGGCAGTATCAAAAAACGAGCAGAGTTATCAAAAGCACGGGGAAATCTAGCACGAGGAAATAACGCTGGTAAGCTTCTCACTATGGAACAAGACAAACTGGCACGGGAGGAATGGGGAGCACACATTAAATACCCGTGAGGGGAGTGAATAACTATACACAGGTGAACACAATCGGGGCAGGGGGATGACAATCAGACGCCGGTGAACGGTGCTGGAAACTAGGTCAGGAGGACGTGCTCAACAGTGCAGGCAGGAAGGCATCCGGGCGGGAAGTGAAGTGCTCTGAAACGAGAAGGGATGTTAGAATACAAAATAAAACAGGAAGTGACAAAACAAAAGCATGCACATATACCCAACAACTTAACCACATGAAAACCCTTACACTATTGACATTGTAGAGTCACACTGAAGGCATTAAAACTATGAATTAACACATGTGGAAATATAAGCTCAGAAATAAGCTCATCAAGAGAATGCAGAGTGTGCGAAGCTGTAATCAGAGCAAAAGGTGGCTACTTTGAAGAAACTACAATATAACACATATTTTCAGTTGTTTCACACTTTTTTGTTAAGTATATAATTCCACATGTGTTAATTCATAGTTTTGATGCCTTCAGTGTGAATCTACAATTTTCATAGTCATGAAAATAAAGAAAACTCTTTGAATGAGAAGGTGTGTATATATATATATATATATATATATATGTATATATATATACACACACACACACACATATATATATATATATATATATATATATATATATATATATATATATATATATATATATACTGTATAAATGAGTGTGTACAAGTCCTGTTGGTGCGTGTGTGTTTGTGTAAAAAAATAACAACATAGTGAAAAAAATAATGATCCCTCCCCTTGATTCCTCAGCGGGAAATTATGTAATAAAGTATTTATTTATTCTTACAAAACTATTTATTTGTGTTGCACTGACATCATCAAGCTACAGTACAGGAAATTATTAAAAACTGATTATGCTACAATCATGTTGTGGGGTAGGTGGCAAGGAGTAATGAGAAAATATCAAGATACTTGCAAAAATAGCTTATAAAAACCTATAAAACTATAGAATCAATACTTTTTTGGCTGACTCATACTAACCTTTTTTCCATTCATGTATTCACATTTATGCCTTTATCAAAATAGAGTTGATGCTCTAAAAAGATTATGGAAACCTTAACAGAATAAGTTCTGGAGTAGCAAACATTTAACTCATATGAACAGCATATATGGATACCTTGCACTTGCTGAGCGTGTGCGATACCTTATGAAGGTTGATTGCCGCCATGTCCCTTCGGTGTTTTCCCGTCCTACACAGTGGCTGGATATTGATTATCCAGACATCTCTACATATTTGATTTAATTACATTGTGTTCTCTGTAAATAACCAACCTGTTGATAGCAGCTTCACATGGGGAAACACATATTGAAAAACAGTTTTCTGTGTTGACCCCCACTGGGTCATCAGAAAATGAGCCATTGTTTTTTAATGCCATGATTGCCCCTTTAGTTTAAGAGCTTTATGGAATCACATGCCTACTGCCACTGCCCACACACACACATAAAGAGCCACAATCCAATTTTATGAGTTCTTTATTCATTTTCTTTATACTGTATATATTCACAATTTACAATTTAGGATTTATTATTATTAGAGAGTGCATATTGTGTGTGTGTGTGTGTGTGTGTGTGTGTGTGTGTGTGTGTGTGTGTGTTGATGAGGATCTTGACTGTGTGGGTTTAGGTTTATCCTCAATGCCCCTGCTGTCATTTTAATCTCCCCTTTGTGTTGCCAGTGTATATGTATGTGTGTGTGTGTGTGTGTGTGTGTGTGTGGGGGGGGGGGGGGGGTGCATGTATGCACGTCTATTCTCATTATGTGGACACTCACACACAAGCATACGTTACTGTGTCAGTGTGTCACATGAGAGGATTAAAACCTCATGTCAGAGACAGTTTATGTGCCAACCATGCTTAGTGACAATAACAAAACGCTTGCAGGTTGATTGGCACCCTTGACGTCCAATCAGTGCTATTTTTATTGCGACAATCCCGCTGCTTGGACCCTGGCATTAGAGTATTCTAGTACTGACAAATATGTCGGCCTTTGGGAATCTTAGCCGCCAATATTATAGATACACGAGGAGAGCACGTAATAGTCTTGTAAATATATTCACTTGGCTCCCCTCTCTCTAACTTCCGTATTGGTGGAGCGGCCTGCAGACAGACGCTAGCTATTTTACAGAAGTTAAAAAACAACCAGCTTCCACCCCTAGCTAACAGTTACTTAAGCTAGCTGCGTGTAGTAAAATAACGTCAGACGTATCTAGCTAGCTAGCCAAACATTACAACACGTTATGTGTATTAGCTTTTCGCTGGGATAGCTAGCCACCACAGCAACATCCGTACAGCTTGCTGGCACCGCTGAATGAGTCGTATGGATAATAATTGATGTAACGTTAAGGACTTGTCTCTGCTGATTATGATCACGAGAGGAATTAACACGACCAAGACTGGCACATCCCATTTACCGATTTTGGACCCAGAACAGCTGTAAAACCCCTCACAGGTAAGGCGAATTGTTAGCCTGCTGCACGCTAGGGCTAACGTTAACCAGAGACCTGTGTAACATTAGCTTAAGGCTAGCTAATGTTATTGTTACATTTAAAAGAAACTCCCTTACTGAGCCTTACAATCACACAAGTTAATTATCGTCTAAACCACAAATCGTCTTTGTTTTGGTGTAGGTAGCGCTTCATTGTACCGTTAATATATTTCCCCAGTATCTTGTAAGCTAAGGTAGGATCATTTCCACTATGGTAATGTTACTGGCTCGTTAACGCTAACGTTAGATATCTCCACGTTACTTTCCTTTCAATGTTATGGACACGCCAACGTAAACATCAGCATTATAATTGAAACTAGCTACCGTTATCGTAACGCCGGAATTTACTTTGGCTTAATTTTGCTCCTCCTGTAACGTTATTATCGCCATGTCCCCACCCCGGCTTCACTAATACCCACTATCATACAGTATGTGGGCTGAATGTCTGCGCACAGAACGTTATGCCGAATTATTATTTTCAGAAATTTGTCTGTGAACGGCTGTTCTGCACGCCATTATGTATGTAAGTCGATTTACAGAGTGGATCGCACAATGATCGAGAGAAGGCTTTAATAAATAATGTGAACCTTGTACACTTGCTTATCACAACCGCCACCCTAAATTCAAAGATTTTCATTGTAGTTTGGCGTGAGGTTCCGTTGTTAAAGTGATTGGCACATCTTTGTCCGGCTGAATCGTGTCCACTGGGCTGTCAAATCAAAGGCTGCTGGGCCATTTGAGTCAATCCAGTAGGGGTTGTGTGACTCCCGGCTCAGCTGTATCTACAAATCATTATCTGCCTGCATCTGAGACATACAAGCCAGTCCATTCAAACCAGCGTTGCAAAATGTTTCTATAATGGCATTTCAAAATTTCCAAAAAAATAGAAATTAGATTGTTGGCGTTATTTTACAGGTTTAACTGCTCTTGGTACAGCACTGCTGTGACTGCAGCTGCCATACACACCCTGGATTTATGAGTGTAAGAGCAATGCTGTAGGCTCCTTTTTAGATGTAAGACGGTGCCATTGTGTCTGGGGATTTTCTAGCATTTAAAGCATTGTAGGATAGAGATTCTGCCTGATACAGTAAGGGACACATTTTTTATTAGATCATATGGAAATGACTCATAGTTGAATGGGGAAATAAATATCTTATATATTCATGGAGCTTGAGGAAATGCAAAGGAAGTGGAGTATGTTCAGAATTCCTCTGCAGTGTGTATTTTTGAGTTAATCGAGAGCACTTAAAAAGGTAAAATGTCCCATTGTGTTTAGTCCTTAAACATAATAGGCTGATTTATTGAATGGTTGGCTTAAATACAATCCTAGATTTGTAGCATATCAAAGCAGATGTATCCCTTACTATACAGGACCGTGTATGTTCAATATTGGGCATCATGCCGCTTATAGGTACCAGGTCCATTTGACAGAGTTAGAGGCGTTGATTTTGGCCTTGACATGTCATAACATGGCCGCCTGTTCAGACAAATATTTGGTAAAAAAAAAAAAAAAAAAAAAAACAAGAAGTGATGTCTTGTATTCTTGCCAGTTTGCATTACAGGTGATGTGATTGCTATCAGAATTTACAAATCTGCGCCACACCTAAAAACTGATCTTGTGTTCATTAAGTCCATCAGAGTAGCTTTTTTTTAAAATTCATATTTTGAAGAATGTTTGTTTTGAAAAGGCTACTAATTTAAGGTTATGATAGAAAGTGGGTAGAAAATGTTCACAAAGATTTTTTTACCCAAATCTCAGTGTATCAGTGATTGTGTAATACATACAGATGAATATACAGATACAATAGGACAACAAGCAACTCAAATCTACAAAATATCAAAATGATGACAATGATTATTGATGCAATAAATGAAAAGTATGAAAACCTTATATATTGATTAAAATACATACATTTAACCTCTTAAAATCTGACCGGTCACTATTGCTGCTTCATAATAAAAGCTTTTAAATAAAAAGATAATGGGGGACTTTTATTGTGAAGAATACAGGAAATGAAATCTTTATAACCATTTCTCTCCACCATCTTCTCTCTCTCTCTCTCTCTCTCTCTCTCTCTCTCTCTCTCTCTCTCTCTCTCTCTCTCTCTCTGTGTCTCTCTCTCTCTCTCTCTGTGTCTCTCTCTGTCTCTCTCTCTGTCTCTCTCTCTCTTTCTGGGTCTCTCTCTCTCTCTCTGTGTGTCTCTCTCTGTGTCTCTCTCTCTCTCTCTCTCTCTCTCTCTCTCTCTCCCTCTCTCTCTGTGTGTGTCTCTATCTCTGGGTCTCTCTCTCTCTCTCTCTCTCTCTGTGTGTGTCTCTCTCTCTCTCTGTGTCTGTCTCTCTCTCTGTGTCTCTGTCCCTGTCAGCTCCATCAGGGCTGTTTCAATACATGTAACATGAATGTCACTATATGGGTGCTATATACTAGATCAGGGGTGTCCAAACTTTTTGCAAAGAGGGCCAGATTTGGTGAGGTTAAAATGTGTGGGGGCCGACCATTCAGCCTGACACTCTTTGAACCATTGACATGATAACAGAGTAACAGGTATCTTATTCGAGGGCGATCAATCTGTGTATCCCCTTCTTTGTTTTTTCAACTGAACATCAAAATCGAAAAACAAAAATAAGTTATTTGATTTAGAATCAGATATCAAACACAAAATTTATGTCAATTTTAGACTTGGATCAAAAATATGAAATGGAAAAATGAGTGCTGGACCAAATTTGATTTTAATATATAATGTTGAATATTTGTATATTTGTTTCTTAAGACCCTAATGTTTGTTATCAATAAATATGGACACAATTTAGTTTGTTATACAAGACCCAGTTTGATTGTCAGTTGAGAAACAAGGACAAATGATCTGTGGATTGAAAAGACTCAGAGCATATTCATTAAAAAAAGAAAAAAAACAGAAGTGATTCACCTCAGAAGACTAAACATATAACTTGTCTGCACTAATGTGAAGGGTGGCTCTGAGATCTGGACTACAGTCAGTAGACCAGGTCTGGCTCTAAAGCAGTGGTTCTGATGCGCAGATGTCACGCAGGTGAGAGTCTCTTAATCTGGTCCTCAGGCGGTTCTTGGACGTCTTCTCACATGTATGTCGAGCCAAACGAGCTCAGCATTTTCTTAGCAACTGTTTGAATCTCTGGGAACCTGCCTTCATCCAGCTGGCGGTAAAAGTTGACAAAGGGAGCTGTTGGTGCCGACCGCGACTTTCCGCATCACACTGCAGCTCAACGAGGTCCAGCTGGAGGAGGTCTGGAGCGTCATCGGAGAACGGAGAGTTAAAAAGCCTGATCTCCTTTTCAGCAGCTACAAAATCCAGAAAGCGCCGTTAAAACTCCTCAGCCAGAGATGAGGTGTCTGCTGCACACCTCCTCAATTGCGCACCGACATTGTGGTGGGCCGCATATTGTTGATTTTATGACAGAGGCTGCGGGCCGGTGGAAATTTGAACACGGGCCGCAATTGGCCCGCGGGCCGGACTTTGGACATGCCTGTACTAGATGGTCAGTCTTTGGGGAGTTGGCTTGGGAATCAGAGGGTCACCGGTTCAAGTCCCAACATGGACCAAGAACTGAGTGTGAACTGGTAGCTGGAGAGGTGCAAGTGTACCTCTTGGGCACTCCCAAGGTGCCACTGAGCAAGGCACCAAACCCCCAACTGCTCCGGGCGCTTGTCAGGAGCAGCCTCATCACTCTGACATCTCTCCATTTGATGCATGAATATGGGTCCTGTTTGTGCATGTGTGTGTTTCGGGTCTGCATGTACTGTGAACAGTTAACAACAAAGTGTAAAAATTGAACTTCCCCAAGTGGGACTAATAAAGGTTGTTCTTCTCTTCTTCTATGCAGGTGTAGCGTCGGCTAGGACTGACGGATAAATCGTATTTTCATTGTGATATGAGCATCAGAAAAATCATTTGTTTAGGCTGGTTAACGAAACCCGTTATTAAACAGGCTCTGGGGCTAAAGCTACAGCCTCTCTGTGCTGCTCTGTGTCGGAACTCTCCACACATAGAAACACACACAGCAAAGTCCGCAAACAGCTGGTCAGAGAGGCCGTGGTAGAGATGAGTTGAGTGCTATGCTGGTTACTGTAAGTAAGTGCAAGAAAACTTCGCAAGTGCAAAGCCATCATACAGTCCCCTCCAAAACTATTGGAACAGTGAGGCCAGTTCCTTTATTTTTGCTGTACACTGACTGAAAACATTTGGGTTTGACATTAAAGATGAATACGAGACAAGAGATCAGTGTTTCAGATTCTGTTTCCAGGTATTTACATACAGATCTGTTACACAACTTAGAAAATTTGTAACACCAAATTTTTTGGCGAGCAAAAGTATAGGAACAGATACACTTAAAATAGATTAAAGTGAATAATACTTAAGGGTTTCAATCTGCAGATTGACTTAGCCAGTCTAAATCCTTTCACTTCTTCCCCTGATGAACTCCTTGGTTGTTCTGACAGTGTGTTTTGGGTCGTTGTCTTAATGCATGATGAAGGATCTCCTGATCAGTTTGTCTGCATCTCTCTTTAAATTGGCAGACAAAATGTTTCTGTAGACTCTGTTCATTTTGCTGCTTGTAACAGTTAATAATTGGTTAATGAGGGTCAGAAGAAAAAAATTCAAAATTAGCATCCCTGATCTACGTATTTTTACAACACAACATAGAACTAATAATTTATTGTCGTGATGAATAATATGGATCTTGTTGTGTCTTCTTAGTGACAGAATAAGGAGTCACCAAGAGAAGAAGATAGATTTGTGGTCTTTTTAATTACTTATAACCTAATAACATCAGACACTGTTACATATGGACTTCCTGTTATGCCATGTAAAACTATGTACCATCAGCTGTGTGGTGAAGATAAATTAGAGACGTAACTACCCTACATTTGTTTTTTTTTTACAGAAATCACAGGTTTTATACTGCAACATTTACTGAAAATACCATACAATGCAGGAGGCAAACAGTAGCCTCAATAAACTTAGCTCTAAATAAACAGCACTTTGTTGCTTGTGGCCAGTTAGTTCATTCCAATAGATAGTACAACCAAACATTAAGTGCTTTGAGTGGTTGGAAGACTAGAAAATCGCTTTGTAAGTGTAGGTGCATTCAGCAGAAAACAATGTAATCAAACTGATTTTGTCACTGACACTTGCTTGTGTTGCATTCTGTTTGGAGGATGTAGTGTGGACATTAGATCTCTCTGACATGTACATATTACATTCCCTCTAGATTTTTTTTATTAACCCCCAATCTTAAAGTTCAGACTGCGCCTATGACTGAAATACTAAGTCAGTATTGATCAAAATAATCATGAATATTGTTTTATCCCGAATTGTGCCTTACCGTGAACATCAACAGGTTGATGCAGAGAGAAGGAGCGAGCAATTAATGCTGATGAATGGGCCAGCAGTAATGGATAAACTGTAGTCAGACAGGTCCATCCATCATGTCTAGCCTGAACAGATGCGCTCATTTGCTTATTGATTGAAGGGTTGAAGTCTTGAGTTCATGAAGTGAACAACTGTTCACAGGGACTGGGTCTCTGTGCCAACAGCTTAAACTGCTGAGCTGTGAATGGTCTGTGATGAACCAAGAGGAGGCAGAGAGGCTGGTAGTAGCTCTGAGACTTCAGCCCCGCAGAGCAAAAGTGTTTGTTAATGACACATCACAGTGAAGATACTGTACTGAAGATAATGTCATCATATGAAACTAGAAAACGTAAGTAATATGTTGGTACCAACCATGTCATAGTAGCTTGTCATAAAGGAGGTTATGTCACACTCCAAACTTAATCCAAGCTAAATTTTGGTGAGGAATAACCGGCATGGCCATTTTCAAACCTCTGACTTCAAGATATGTAAATATAAATGGGTTCTATGGGTACCCACGAGTCGCCCCTTTACAGACATGCCCACTTTATGATAATCACATGCAGTTTAGGCCAAGTCATATTTCAGCCCACTGACAGCTGTTGTTGCCTGTTGGGCTGCAGTTTGTTATGATTTGAGCATATTTTTATGTTAAAAGTACCTGTGAGGGTTTCTGGTCAATATTTGCAGATCTAGCAGAAATGTTCAAATAATAATCAAATAATTCCCAGTGATTTTTGAATAGTATTTTTATTTGGAATGCACATCCCTAAAATATGCATATATTTTTTTAAAAGCAATATGTCCTCTCCTAAATAATTGACAAATCTCCAATTAAGGTACATTTTGAACTGTTAAAAAATGCGGGATTATTTGCGATACAGTGTAGTTCAGAATCCTGTCGGAATGAGCCAATACATACTACACACTAATAACTTGACCAGCTTATTTGGTTTTATGATAATGCCTTAAACTATAGCTTTTTAGATTCTCAAAAACAGTTGATTTTTAATTAATAGTTTGCATGCAAAGATTAACCCAGTCACTACTTCTTGTAATTGTGGTTAAATGTAGAGATGTGTTTCATTCTGACAGTTTTTTTTAAATTAGTTTTAAAAAAATGCCATATATTGCCGTACTTACAGCATCACAATATATTGAATCATAACTCCTGTGTCATGGTACGTATCATATCGCAAGATTCTTGCCAATACACAGCCCTAATACTCAGTGTGTCCCCTATAATTTTTTCCCCTATAAAAAACAGGCCAACGCAGGCTTCAGATTAACTTTTTATATTGGTTGCACTGGTGCACCTAACTTTTTCAATTATGTGCACCAGCACATAATTTAGGTCTGCTGAGAATTTTTCACCGTGCCTTTCGGCACTGCAATAATACTTTTTAAGCGTTTTGTCATTTTGTTTAGGTCTACACTAGGGATGTCATGATGACCAGAAATTTAGTTGATACCAATACCAGTGAAATTCAACGATTCTTGATACCAATTTGATACCAGGGTAAAAAACAAAAATCAAACAATAAATCCTATGTACTCCAACATCCATTCCTTTATAACCATCTGCACAGGCCTACTGTTTTTTTTCTTAGAGATAGGTCATAATTCTGTCTCCATCACCTGTTACTGTGAAAACATCTCCTTCAAACAACTAGATTTATTCAAGTTTCTCACCAAAAAATACATTTTACATTATGATAACTTGATAATTTATCTTAGCGCAATACTCATATTTACTGAATGGAGCCTGAACGCACCATAATGTAAATGAATGGCACCTCCTGCTAAGCTCTCATTCTGCCGATTTCAGCACGATTTGTTGTTCACAATATAGCATGATCGATGACTGAGTGAGTTTGTTGTGTCCCAAAAAAGGTTCTCTTCTGACATTTGTGTTTTTAAACAGAAAACAGTGGTTTTATATTTTATATTTACAGAAAATGATATACAGTAACCAACAGCAGCCAAAGAAAATTTTCAGGCAATCTCTGTCCTGCTGCCACTTTATTATGTGGTTGTAGTGAAATGAAGAGGTATCGTACAGATAATTACTCATTTCAAATTTACCAATCAGCCATTCCTCGTCCGTTGTGGTGCTTTCAAAAGAAGCGACAGGAATAAATAGAAACAGGGTGTCAGACAAAAGTTCAGCTCAAAACGTCACATTGTGTAGCACTTCGTTGCTCACAGCCAGTTAGCAGTCAGACATTCCAATAGAAACAATGCAGTCAAACTGATTTTGTTAAATATGCTTGTAATATGTAGGCTACATGCATCCCAGTACATTACACCTCTCAGACCGCTCTCCGATTATCTATAAATAACATGCCGCTGATACGCCAAAATGAACTGGATGAGTTTTATTTCTGTAAAAAAGCAAATGATGGTGGGGATGGTGGGTACATAATGTAATCAGTGTGTGCCCGACCACGATGTAACACTGGTAACATCAACTACTGTGACAAACCTGATGGACATATCTGGGTGATGCTGTGAATGTGTCCTTGACAGAATGGACAAAGAGAATGGACAAAACATCTAAATTTACATGTATGTGTAAATACTTACACACTAGAGTCTTTGATCTTTACATAACCTTTGTTCCTCTCATTTCTACTTTAGGTGGAGCATCCTGACCAACCATCAGATTGGATTCCCTTTTTTGTGATCCAAGACAACTTGAAGTTCTTTCATCCATATATACTCAACGATCCATATGAGCCGTTGAGGAGGCAACTGATCAGCACTGGATCCTGTTTTCGAGGTTGGAGAAGGATGCTTCAAACCTGAAAAATCTCAATAACCCTAGGAATCTCCATCTTCCACACATAAAAGCCACAGTCACATTTTTTTGAGGACGTTGCTCTGTCGAGGCTGTATCTTACAAGGGATTGTTGTGGGAGGATGTTATCCAAGCCTCAGTGCTCTCCTCTGGGAAAGGAAGCAGAGGGAAGGCCCTGGAAGTCCCTGGAAAAGAGGGCAAAATAGAAAATGGCCTGAAGCTGGAAGGCTGACAGTTACATAAGTATCAGTCATGGTCATCCACTAACACAGTGGAACAAGGAGACCAGTGTGGGAACTGAGCTTTTCTGTGTTGCCATTACTGGCTGATATTCCATTATCTATTCACACATAACCCCCCACTATAAGTTTAGCCCTTTCTCAAAAAAATCACTTACATGGATACTAATGGGTGTTTTGGAAAGAACCACACTTCCACTTCCTGCTTTCTGTCTTCCAATCACATCCCTGGTGCAGCTGGCAGGTGAGGTGGTGTGAATCAGCCACCGACGGGGTTGAGGGATGCCCCGACACAGGAAAACCAGGCTACTTCACTGGCCCGTTAATAGACTGCTGTTTCTAATAAGAGTCCTGGGCTGAAAGCGAATTGTCTCCTCTAACAGAGAGCAAGGGGTTTTTACTTTTTATTCTATATTTTCTTATATTGCTACAGCTACCCAGATGGCTGATATCTGGGTGCTAAAAAACTTTGAACTGAAGTGAAACGGAATTTCCATACATTTTGCTGGCACACTAAAGGCCATTTCCCAGGTCTTGACCTGCACTTTTTCTTAGCTGAGGAAAGTCATCATCCCAGCCTTTTTTCTTACAAACCTCTCACTCCGTTTTCTCGTTCTTTGAGCTTCATTTAATTTCTTGCTGTTTCTTTTGGTCCATCATCTCCCACTAATACAGGCCTACCTCTGCCAACTCTTTTACCTCACTAAACTCCCATTTATAGACCAATCAAAACAAACCGGTTCACATCAGATTCATCAGTTCAGCTGAGGTTTCCTGTCTGTCAGGATGTGATTGGACTTCCACAGTACCAAATCATTTCAGAACTATTAAGAATTATTGTGTTTTAATGGAAGCATTCAAATAGTTTTTTTTATATCTCAATAACAGCCATGTTTTTTTTATTGCTCTACTGTCATGTTTTTCACCAAGCTTTTATTTACCTTGCTATACAATAAGCAGATATCCTCTTTTTAGACTGTTTTTACCCTTGTGGAAACAGACCTGTAAGAATTATCAGTTTCTATTGGCTTGTATTTGTAATTAATTGACATATTGGGTAGAACAGACTCAAACTATTGTTGTGTATTTACCTGCAACTGTGTAAGTGATAGCTGCGAAGACACCTCCTTTTTACAGTCTAGATTATTTGTTCATTCCACCTTCCCACCTGTTTTCTGGCTGACGGGAAAACACGTTTTTGACAGCAGAGCTTTTTGTAAGCCTCTTTTAATCCCTCACACACACACACACACACACACACACACACACACACACACACAGTAGATCAGGATTGACTTAAGAATACAATCAACCGCTCCTCCTCCCATCTCAGCGTGGTGAAGCAGAGGACTGTTTTCCTCTTGCCCATGTGAAGCCCTCCTCAATTATCCTGCATTTCTTTTATATCTGTCCTTAACATTTATTTATTTTTTTTTGCCATCCATTATTTCTGCCCCCAAATTACCAATACGCTCACACACTCAATACACCTCACCTAAAGAAATATTTACTCTTAATGCTAGCAGCTGCTGAACAGACACACACACCACTACACAAAGGAAGTGATGCCAGGTGGCAGCAGTAAGAGTGGAGGGCGGGGTCCGTCCTCATCACCCCTGCCCCATGCCATAGTGCCGCCCAGCAGACCCCTGAGACCCTCCCGCTATGTCCCAGTGTCGGCGGCCACTTTCTTCCTCGTTGGCTCCACCACGCTCTTCTTCTGCTTCACGTAAGTGACAATGGTGCATAGTCTCACACACATATAGGCCTGTTTATAAGCTGCAACGAAATTACCGTTTTATTAAATACACTGTTCAAAAATATGAAGCGAACACTTAAATCACACATCAGATCTTGATGAACAAATGATTTAAGTTGAAAATCTTTACTGATGTACAAAATCATGTAACAATGGTCAGAAATCACACCAAAAATCAAAGTAAAACATTTAAATCACAGGCTAATCCAACTTGCATGAATTTCATCACGGAAACTCACAGTGTAACTCAGTAGTGTGTTTTGGCCCCTGGATCGGATGCACCGATACATAACATCCCATAGGTGCTCAGTTGGATTTAGGTCAGGGGAACATGAGGGCCAGTCAATGGCATCACTGCCTCCGTCATCCAGGAACTGTCTAGGCACTCGGCCGGGTAATGTCCTGCACGACGAGCAACCCAGGGCCCGCTGCACCAGTGTCAGGTCTGACAATCGCTCTGAGGATTTCATCCCAGTACCTAACAGCAGTCAGGGTACTGTTGGCTATGACATGGAGGTTTGTGCGACCCTTCAAGGATATGCCTCCCCAGACTATCACTAACCCACCACTAAACTGGTAATGCTGGATGATGTTACAGGCAGCATAACGTTTACCATGGTGTCTCTAGACTCCTGTCACATGCTCAGTGTGTACCTGCCAATTCTGGTGTTCTCTGGAGAATGCCAATTGAGCTGCACGGTGCTGGGCTGTGAATACAGGTCCCACTAGAGGACGCTGGGCCCACATAGTCTGTTTCTGATAGTTTAGTGAGAAACATGCACACCAGTACACTGCTCAAGGTCATTTTGTTGGACTCTGGCAGTACTCCTCCTGATCCTCCTCGCACAGTGGAGGAGATACCGACCCTGCTGCTAGGTTAATGCCCTTCTATGGCCCTGTCTAACCCTCCTCATGTAATGGCCGGTATCCTGGTATCTCCTCCATGCTCTTGAGACTGTGATGGAGACACAGCTAACCTTCTTGGGATCACATGCATGGATGTGCCATCTTGGAGGAGCTGGACTACCTGTGCAACCTGATTGGGCTGCAGGTACTGCTTCATGCTATATGTAGTGACAAGGGTACTAGCAGAACACAAAACTAGAGAAGACTCAGTCAGGAAGGAAGGAAGTCACTTGTGCTTCCTAAATGGACAGATTGATATCCCTGAAGTGTAACTGACTTGGTGGTATACTGTGATGATTAAGTGTTCCCTTAAGTTTTTGAGCAGTGTACTTCATAAGAAACATAATATACTGTAAACAACTGAGTTTGTTTGTATTGTATTGTTGATGACTTTTTACACATGATTTTTCAGCTCTTGTGCTGTTTTCATGTAACACGTCCTTAAAGAGGACATGTCATGAAAATCTCACTTTTTCAGTGCTTGTGCACAAACATTTGGGTGAGTGCCTACCAACCCACAAACAGTGAAATAAGACAACCCAGTCAGCCACCCAGTGTTTTTTAACATTAAAGCATGTAAAGATGTTTAAGCAGAAACCCAAAATACAAACAAATATGAACCTGGAAATGTGCGGGATATGTCCGCTTTAAAACTGCATTAATCAGTACTCCTAACAATGTTTTGATTGTATGGCCTACAACTATTCACAATTTCAATCGTATAATGCTGACCCCGCAGTAGAGGATAACTTGGCAGATTTTGGGTCCGATTCTCCCCTTACAACAATCGCAGGTGTTTCCCCACTCAAGGCTGGCCTGATTCTCTACCCAAATGTAATCTACAGTGTGAAGGTTTCTAGACATAATATTAAAGTTGAGAGGAAATGAAGATTTTGTTTGTGTGTGTGCGCGCATGTGTATGGAGCCAAAGTCCCTGTAGTTACGTATTGCGCTACATTCTCAGCCCTTCCTCTTTTTAGCTGTCGATCAAATGTAAAGGATTTAAATTCTTATTTCTGTTCAAATATTATCTTTCACTGGAGAACACTCCCCAGCTAAAGATGCTCTAACTTCCATTTCTGTACAATAGACCGTGACCCCTTTGTGTGCTTACGATGTACGCTGTTTGGAGCATAGGCAATTAGTAGTAATAGTAGTAATTAGTAGTAGCTTATGTAGCCCACTAGCTTGCTCTGACGTTGTGTGTAAATAGTGCATAACGAGCACTTAAATTCAGCATGCGTTGCACTCTGGTTTGGATTCAATTACTTGTGATGAATATCCCCTTTTCTTCCTGTGTGATCCAAGTTGTGTAAGCCAGTTTGTGATATTCCAAATATTGAGTCTGTGACTGAAAGTAAGTGCCTATTGCTACGTTATGTATATTTGTTTAACCACATGCATGTGCATGACGTGAGGAGAGATGTCTCAAATATTGTCACAATGTTCATGCTGTAATTACCTGGAGAAATTATTCAGCTAGGAAGTAAGCAAATAGTGGCTCCACGTGAAGAGGGAATACCCGTTTAACCACAGGGTGACGCCATTTCCTTTTAAAGATAGTAGGATAGAAGTTCATTTACCTCTCTGAGGAGCAATATTCTTCTTTGTATGTCACGTACAGGTTACGGTTGCTGTTTATTATTACAGTGCTTATTGATACAGTATTTATTATATTTGAATGAGCCTTTGTGAGTTACTTTGGTATTAAATGTGTATACAAACATTTTCTTTATTGATGCCTCACAGTAACTTATGTCCTGCTGATGTCAAGTAGTTGACAGTACTTAATGGCTCCTAAACATTGGTCCTTTGAGCTACATGATAGTATTCAAGATAGCAACAGATGAGATGTATCATCAAATAAACATATCACAAGGGGAGGGTATTTCTTCCAGGGGAAGAGCCAGTCTAGATGACCACCCACAGACGCACGCTGGCCACTTCTATGAGGATGCTACTCACCATGAGATTCCCCACCTAGCCTCAGGCTGCCTCCAGAGGAGAGATTTGGATAATTATTTCCTACCTGAATATACACCTTCATACCAAGGGAGCCTATACATGGATTCTTACTACAATAAGGAAATTAGAGCTATTCTGCGCTCAGAATGCTCTAGACTGCTGCAGTCATGTCAGGTCTTTCTGTCAGGTTTGACAGAACTTAAGGAGGTTCGCAGCTAGATCAAAGAGCTACTTGATGCAGCACGCTCATTGAAAGTAGATATGGGTTAAGCTGATAGCTCAGCATCGAGATACGGCACCCACCATCCTCCACCAGCTGATCTAACCGAATCAATGTAATGTATTCAGCACCTGCAGAAGCCTACCATCGCTTGGCACCTACTGGGGCAGTGCCTAGCATGCTGTCACCAAACCAACTCATGCAGGTTCCTATATCTGAACAAGTGTATAGAGGACCCATTCACCCAGACCCCAGCGAGTGCATGCGGCCCGCGTTCTATCCAGCCCGCGAGGTCTCAGTCAAAGCACACAATTTTATCAACGAAGCTAAAAAAAAAAAAAAAAAAAAAAACAGTAAAGAAAATAGTTTTTGTTTTAAAACGCCTGTCCATCTGTGTGCATTTGTGTGCGTGAGAAAATCAAATCTCTTTATGTGTGTGGTCAGTGTGGTGGGCAGTCAGCTATGGGCTTCAGATTAGTGAGGAGAAAATAGGCCAACATCTGTCACACTGACAAAAGCCCATTATCCAGTCTCTGATTAGTGATCAGTGACTGTTTCTCCCTGAGTCTGTTGGTTTGCATCCCTGCAGTCACTCACACTTCCTCTTATTGTCTCACTAGTAAACACTACACAAAAAGTCTGACAACAATTATCTAATAATGAGAGAATAACAAAAAATATATAAAAGAAAACTCCTTGGAGACCATAAAGCAGTTGTATGGTTGTTATTCATTTAGAAGAAGAAGAAGAAGATCTACCTTTAATAGTCCCAAAATGGGGAAAAAAAAAAAAAAATTTTAAACTCATACATGGTACATGAGACCTGAAACACACATACATGCAGTAATGGAGAGATGTCAGAGTGGGGGGGGTGCTTGACAAGCGCCCCGAGCAGTTGGGGGTTTGGTGCCTTGCTCAGGGGCACCTCGGCAGTGCCCAAGAGGTAAACTGGCACCTCTCCAGCTACCAGTTCACACTCAGTTTTTGGTCCATGTCGGGACTTGAACCGGTGACCCTCCGGTTCCCAAAACAACTCCCCTACAGACTGAGCTACTGCCGCCCCCAAGATATGCTTGTTATGTTTAATTTTATTTGGGCATGCATACGTAGTCAAACACAAAAAAGTGTAACAACTAAATACCAGCACACATTGCCAGCATTTATTCCAAAAACATTTTTTGTATCAAACCCAAATCAAAACCCTATTTTGATCAAACTGTCAGTTCGACATTTTGGGAAACACAGTGGTTAGCACTGTCACCTCACTGCAAGAGGGTTTCAGGTTTGAGTCCAGCTTGGGGCCCTTCTGTGTGGAGTTTGCATGTCCTCCCCCCATGTAAGCATGGGTTTTCTCTGGGTTCTCCAGCTTCCTCTCGGTTAATTGTTAACTCTAAATGTCCTGTAGGTGTGAATGTGAGTGTGAATGGTTGTCTATCTCTATTTGTCAGCCCTGTAATAAGTCTGAAGACCTGTTCAGGGTGTACCCTGCCTTCACCCAATGTCAGCTGGGATTGGCTCCAGCCCCCCGCAGTCCTGAATGGGATAAGCAGTTACATATAATGGATGTATGGATGGACCCTAATCAAAATCTATTTTGACTTGGATAGTTCAACATTTTGGAAACACACTTGTGTTCTGTCTTCGCTTAATCTTAGATTAGCTCAATGACTGGAAGTGGTCAGCGGTGTCCATCAAATGGGACAAAGACCCCCTTTACAACTGGCATTAAAATGAATTTTGGATGATCAGATTGCAGTCAGATAGTGTTTTGACCACATGAAAGTAAAGGTGTAAATGCACCCAAAATGTATTGAGGACAGTGAATTATTTATAGCTAATAACAAAATACATTAGGGTCAGTTCTAATTTAATCATATTGATTTATTTCTTTTTAATTGCTATGTAACTTCAATCTGTAAAGGAGTCACCACATTTACAAATGCGTCAGTGGAGAGGGGGGAAATTATAGGTTGAGTGATGATACCACAACTAGTGATTCATTTATTCTACAAGCAATAATTGTATGCATCTGTCCCGTAGAGCTCCATTAATCACACATCAGTGAGCCATGCTGTTGCACTGGGTGAAATGTTCCTTCATCAACATGAAGACACCCTGTAGATTTATTTCAACCCCACACACACCGTCCTGCTGCCCCAAATACTCACTAGAGCACCAAATGTGGCTTAATACTCTGCTGAAAATAGTCCCCAACAACTGCACCTCCTGTTTAAGTAACATTTGTTGAAAACTGCAGTGACCAGCTGTTTTAGGAAATTTTAAGTTGGTTTTAGATGTGAGCCATTTTCATAGATCTGCATTGTCAGTAGGAACCAGTGGGCTGAATGCCACAGACGGTAGGACCGTCAGAGTTCTGATACAGGGACATGTTGTTTGATTTGATCTTTTCATGGAATTTGGAGACAAAATGGAAAAATAGCGGGGATCACCAGCTTTTTCTTTTTTTAAAGGGCTAGATCAGTGATTCTGCTCACTTTGAATCATCCTAGACGTTTGTGGTAATAGCTCCATTGAACTTTGAAACCAACTCCTAACACGAAATCCTAATCCTAATACGAAATCATCTGCAATCCAACCAACTCCCAATTATCCACATATGGAGAACAATGCCCTGTACATCTCTATTCTGCATGTAACCGATAAAATACGTATCTATCTAAAAATTCACCACACAGGAATATTTCTCAGGTAATATTAATAATGATAACAATTATCAGTCTGTAAAGTCTGCAGCTTTTCTTCCAATGACCACAGCATCACTTTCATTACAACTGAACCATATAATGTAACAGGAAACTGTCTTTTTTTTTTTCCTCTGAATGTCACTGTCAATGGCACTGTCCTCTCTATTCATGTCCCAGGTGTCCGTGGCTTTCAGAGCGTTTCTCAGTTGCCGTGCCCATCTACAATGGAGTCATTTTCCTGTTTGTCTTGGCTAACTTCTGTATGGCCACATTCATGGACCCTGGCATCTTCCCAAGAGGTGAGAGCATTCAGTGGTTGGATGGTGAATATACTGTATGTGCTTGTGTTGTTCATTTGTCACCAAATAGGCTGCTAAATACTCTATGTTGACATTGCTGTTGTTACAAAATGTCAAGTTTGCCTTTTGGCTTGATTTTCAAAATGTAAACATTCTTGCTTATCCACACATGAAGATGATTCATTGTTATAGCCTCAAAAATGTATTTTCATTTTAAAAGCTGTTTCTCACCAGTGTGATGCAAAAATGCAGTGCAGAAATATGGAAAATTTGCATGTGCATGGCAACTATGCACACTCGGTCCAGTGTGAATTATCGATCACAAAAGAAATTTTATATAGTGCTCCATTCCACATAACATAAAACCTATCCAGACAGATATATATATATATATATATAAGAGGCTAACATTAACTACACAATACATAAACTAATCAGATCCCAAATTTTATTCTAACACTAGCTATTGTGGCTAATCACATTCAGTGACCAACTCATAACATCAGTAAGTGTATATCAACTACATTAGCATCTCGATCATATCCCAGCTGCTGTGCGATATGCCATATTTTGTCATTTATTTGGTTGTTGAGGTAGTCTTTGCAGTTTATCTCCTAGAATACTGATTGTTGAGAAACCAAATTGATGTTCTGCCATTTTGGCCGCAAGCTACTTGGAGCTATACCTGGATGTATGACATCACTTGGAAAAAAGTGGTCACAAAGTATTCATAAGAACCCACAAAATTAGTTTTATATAGTTCCATGCGAATTTTTAGTACAAAAATCTGTGTTTGGTGTGAAACAATTTTATAGCCTCAAAAAGATGAAAAATACTCCTTTGCTTGTGTCCAGCAAGCAGATTCTTGGTGGATCAGTAAGGGGAGGAGTTGAGGCAGAAGTTAAAAATTCACAATTTGATTTGGTTTGATTTTAAATGTGATCAGAGCTCACATTAGTCTTATTAACTTATTCACAGTTATGACTAATTGACCTGTAGTTAATCCATAATAGAAGAAAATAAGATAAGTGTACAAGCTGGATCTGTACCATCAGACTTTGCACTAATCACCCATTTTCTGCTGTATTATGTAGGAATATTGAGCATGTGGACTATTATTCTAGTGCCAAGTTTTTATTGAAAAATGGTACAAAAATTTTGACACTGATGATGTTAGGGTGGGGGATTTAAATAGGTCAAGGTGTGTATGTAGTCTGCTGTCAGGACTCAAAAGTTCATTATGTTAAATTTCAGGTGTGTGTGGGTGTGTGTGATCATGTGTGGGTCTTCTGTTCCTGCCCCTGCAGCTGAGGAGGACGAGGACAAGGAGGATGACTTTCGTGCTCCCCTCTACAAGACTGTGGAGATCAGAGGGATCCAGGTCAGGATGAAGTGGTGTTCAACCTGCCGCTTCTACAGGCCGCCACGGTGCTCCCACTGCTCTGTCTGTGACAACTGTGTCGAGGTGGGCTTATACTCACCCATTCACCTTCTATATATAATACATTTGTGCATTATTCATAGACACCATCTCTGAATAAATGGTGTTGCAAAGTACCTGGTGGAGAGAAGAGTGTCAGTGTTTATCTGTTGCGGCAAGACAGTTTGGACAGATGTTGGATGGCCTCTCTTCATCCTTTGGCTCAACAAACATTTCACGCTAAAATGCAACCAGCTGCAGCACTGCAGCATCTTTTTACACCCACAAAATGTTGTGATAGACAAAAAGAGCATGCATACCCAAAGTGCATTGGAGTAGGAGCTTTTTTTTCGTTATCTGTATGGTCTTTCAATTTCAGAACATGACTTATTGATTTCATGTTCACATTTTGTAATACTTACCTTTAAAACCCTGTTCTCACACTCAAGTAGCCCCTGCTTCTGCTTGGATTAGCTCTGCTTCTGCTCAGACTGTGTGCTTGCACTCAGATATTTTCTTGCTTGCACAGATTTCCTACTCCAGTTTCAGTTCTTCTCCTCGCACTCAGGCTCCTTCTGTGTGCTCATGAATAGTCTACTGTTCTCCTCTGTGAGTTCTCCTCTGCTCTCATTTTATTGTGCAAGTTAACCTGTCAAAATTCTCCAACCAAGAGAATGCCAGATGTAGTGTTGACCATTGTGGGTACGTTCACTTTACTTCTTGGAGCGTTCCTGTCAGGCGGTTACTCTTTAGCTGGGTTATCGGGCAGTGAGTCTCACAAGAGTTTTTGCAATGTGTGTGTTATTACACACTTCCCTTGCTTTCTTTACAATTTTTGGAATTAAATGGCATATACAGTATATACTATAATATTTTTACCAACGCCCGTACTTTATTATAATAACTTATAATGACTTTTACTGGAACCAACTTTTTTTTGTTACAATAGTTAACACTAGCAATAGCAAGTTTTGTTGGTTTGTATTTTACACAGTGGCTGAAGAATATACAAGTTTATCTCAATATGCTCTGTCACTCACTGTCCGGGACGATGTTAGTTGAGAAAGTTAACATTAACTAATGGGACCAGATTAGCCCACTCCTACACCGCTGACAGACTAATGAGGGAAGAGGACGAATGGCTTGTTAGCTAACCCAGCTAGCTTGTCTGCAGACTGACAAGATAGCAAGTAGTCGAAGTAGCGAAGTAGTCTCCTAGCAGCGAGGAATGAGGCTGAGTGACCATTAGACCCAGCACTGCTGCTGCTGGGCTCATTTTCTGTAACCAGTGATGCATGAATCTGAGAGCAGATGTTTCACAAGCACACAGAAGCAGCCTGAGTGTGAGGAGAAGTTGTGAAGTTGGAGTAGGAAATCTGTGCAAGCAGCAATATAACTGAGTGCAAGCACACAGTTTGAGCAGAAGCAGAACTAATCCAAGCACAAGCAGAGGCTACTTGAGTGTACTACTTATCCTGTGGAGACCAGACTGCAGACTGTAGCTCATGTAGTGTGAAACTCTCAAACATGTTTATCACATGCAAGCAAAATTCAAATATCAAAACAGTTTCCCTGTCAGTTATCTTTGTTATCATGCCACATCTTATGGAGTGTAATGTAAGTGTGAACTGCTGCTGCTATATGAGGAAATGAGGAATGATACAACACTTTCTTAACTGTATTCATGTTGAAAAGTGCAGGCAAAAACCATGACTTTTTTTCTTACCAGTGTCTTTTAACCTTCATAATATAGGACTTTGACCACCACTGTCCTTGGGTAAACAACTGCATCGGCAGGAGGAACTACCGTTACTTCTTCCTCTTCCTCCTGTCTCTGACGGCTCACATCATGGCCGTGTTTGGCTTTGGTCTGCTCTTTATCCTCTACCATCGCCAAAACATTGACCGCCTTCACGCCATCGTCACGTATCCTTTAAGGCTCTTTCCCATGCATTTTTCTCCCATCCATTTTAATATTGCAGATACTGTTTAGTTAACAGTTCTTCCTTGGCTTCAACACGTTACGCACAATGGTTGATTCAGTCATTTCAGTGTGGTGTGGGAGAATTTCTTTCAACGTTCTGAGACAAGTAATGAAACTGCTTACCTGCTTAAATAGACTTTATTTGTCCACTTTTTGGTAGCACATTGTTGTATCATGATGACATGTCATTGTCAGGCTGTCATGAATGGTCAAGAGCATGATCTCACGATGAATTCTAATTATTTTGGCGTATCTAAACTCCACCACCAGTCCAAGCTGTCCATGTACAACAAGAAATATCCAAATCAAATGATCTATTAAAGTATTCACTGTGGGTCTTCTTCTCTCTGTTTAATCTGGTCTCATAAGGATCCTTGACCCACCCCTGTGCTCTCAGGCTGGCTGTAATGTGTGTTGCTGGCCTTTTCTTCATCCCTGTTGCGGGCCTTACTGGTTTCCACATAGTGCTCGTGGCCAGAGGCAGGACTACCAATGAACAGGTGGGAAACTCTCTGTTTCTGTACATGTGCACCAGTGTCAGGTAATATAGTTGAGTCCCAGAAATTCTGTTATTGATATTTGAAATTGTACAGCAGGAACTCTTATCACCAATAGTGGTGCTCTTAGGTGGAAAAAACGGTGGGGCAGCTAGATGCAAAACCAGAATATTACACAATTTGGCAATTTGGCAAAATGCTTTATTTCACATTTTCCACAGTTTAACACAGGTGCTAATTCACCTTGGCAAATACTGCACCTGTTATCCAGGTAGCTACATTTGCCCTGCCGAGCAAGCCCTACATAGTAATCTTGCAAGCCAAGTCCAATTAAAACACAATTTTAAAATTATTCTATTCTGCCCAAATTGTAGAATAATGACAAATAACAGCATCAACCAGTTTTTTTTTTGTCTTCTATCATGCATTAATGCAGAATTAGAGTAATTTCTAAATTACTCAGTACCAGGAAAACCTCACTTTTTTTTTTTTTTGCTGCCAGCAGGTGGGGCTTTCCACCTCTTGCCTCAAATGACCCACTGTCTCATTTTACAAATGTTAGAAAGATTTCAATATTGGTGTGGTTATTTAGAACTTATTTAGATTCCATGCCTTAAATCGTGTTGTATTATTTTGTAAATGAAATAAATAAAGTGGTGACATGTTTAATAACTTTTTATGCTTTTGAATGTCTGTCTTGGTGTCTGTCTTTTTCTTTCTCTAGGTAACAGGGAAGTTCAGAGGAGGCGTTAATCCTTTCACCAATGGTTGTTGGAAGAATGTCTCTCATGTCCTCTGCAGCTCACAGGCACCCAGGTGCATTTTTTAAAATCTTTTTTCTTCTTTTTTAGCTGCAGCTCTTTGGCTGTTCATAAGTATTTTATCATCTTAAAAAGGCATGTCTTCACGCATAACCCATCAACATGCTTCACTATACACTGCACAGCAAAATTACATGGACAAAATGTTCAGAGATCATTATTTAATTTTTTATAAGAGTCTTTGCAAGGACCTAAGTTTTTGGTACTTGAAAAGTGCACTTCTTATAAATAGCATATTTCAGTGCAGTGTATCACTGGAATTATACTTGTGTAGTGGTTTGTCTTCATGATATGGATACTCACTGTCTCTGTGCTCTCTGCAGGTATCTGGGGAGAAAGAAGTGTGTGCAGAGTGTATGTGTGCAGCCTCCGTTTCTGCGGCCACAGCTGACAGAGGCCCAGCTGGCTGCAAAAATCCTGGACAATGGCATACAGGGAGACCTGCACCGGGTAAGAACAGCAGGATGGGTGCTCATAAATACTGCATCATTCTGTTTGATTTAAATACTGTTGGTAGGATGCTGCTCCTCATTCAAATCTGCACTTGGTATGTTTGCTTATAGGCAGGTCCAGATGGCAGCAAGAGGTTTAAAACTGTTTGAAATGTAAGAGTCAGAAATCCCCAAAGGTCACATCAGTAAATGTAAGACTAGATCTATCAGCCCAGACAGACCGTGATGCTTCCACGAAGGATGCATACAAACGTTAGTCAGTTCAAACAGGCTGTCAGAGGTTATCGTGGCCAAAATTGATTGAATTGCTATTTTTTTCTGAAAAATTTTCATTTGCAATTGTTTTTGTTCATTTTTGAGAAACTTCCGTAATGGTCAACTGTTTGTGGGCTTGATCAGTATACTATATTAATTTAGAACAGTGATGGGAAGGTCTCCCCGACACCCCCTGCAGCTGGCATCTGGGTTAGGTGTACTTTCCCTAACACTTGTCCTTCGTCCTCAGCCGCAAAGGTATAGTATGTCTTTGCCACCAAACTTGTTGCAGAATTGTAAATCAGTCCAATGTTTGGAATAATGCTTATCAGCTGCTCCTTGCAAATACAGTAGGTGTGGGGAAAAAAATTCACCTTTATTTTATGATCCTTTTTTTAAGGCCGAAATTGATATATTTACTTTATTGAGTCAGTGCGGAGGTAGAAGCAAGTTGCCACATTTATTGTTGTAGTCTGAATGATGTGACCATATCCATCTCAAGAAAAACAAAGCTGAAGCGAGAATGCAAAAAAAAAAAAAAGGAGGAGGGTCATATGACCTGTATACTCCCATTTTAAATTCAAAGCAGTAAACACTACACATACAGTAAAGTTTGGGTTTCACACATTACAGGATAAGCAGAGATAGACGTCACCACTAAAGCTGCATTCTAACTGTCAAGGATAAGCAACGTTATTGTATCGTGATAATGTGAAGTCCAGCCGGCAGTCGCTCTCATCTCTGTGGTCAAATGGACTGACGCTACAACTGTAGAGCACCCATATACTGACATTGATGTTAAATGGGGCTGACCGTGGATGTATAAAGAGAACGGAGCTGACGGAGAGCTAGAGACCACTTTGGAGAAGTTAGAGGAAGTAGACATGTGGAACTACGTCCGGTTTTCAAAATAAGGTGTTAACAAAGGGACCTATATATAAAAAAACACATCTATGGAAATAAGATTGATTGGATTATACTCAACAGAAGTATAAAACACGAGGGAAATATCTTAAATAAAAACTTAAATAAATAATTCCTGACAATGATCCTGATCTACAGTATCTGACTTCAGAACATCTCTGACTACATACATGCTGAAAATCAAACATTTTTACTGTTTTAATTTAGATATTTTCAAGTAAAATTCCCATTAAGTGTATCATTTGACTTTTTCCTATGGCCTAGTGTTAAAAAAGTTAACTAAATCGCAATACTTTAAAATTGAACATATCTAATCGGCAGCCAAGTATCATGGTAGTATCAAATCGGGGGATAAGCATATAGTCTCAGTCCTACTTACAAAGCAACTTTAATAGATGGTTAATGTGACATTTAGCCATTTTGTACTGTTCTGTCTTAACAAGAAAACAGAGGGGAAATGTCATTGATTCACCCTTTGGCTTATTTACATTGACGTATAAATAGTTAGTCAAGGGAAAACATTTGTCGAAAATATTTTTAGATATTCATATTGATATTCACTATCATTGGTTATACAGACAATGTTCTGCAGATAAATGAAGAAACACTTTAGATCGATACATATAAAAGGGTTAAAATGAAAGGAAATGTAGTTGTTGTTCCAAAGTTGGCCTCAAGAACAGTCTCTGGAACTCCTTCTAACACCCGTAACACCTGTTCATACATTTGTTCATACAATGTGAAGTGACATATCAGTCAACCACATCTCAGTCGACTGAATGGGATTCTTTGACTTCTTTCTGTCTCTCTTCTGTCCAGTCCAAATCCAGTCTGGAGATGATGGAGAGCCAGTCATGTGACGCTGAGCCTCCTCCTCCTCCTAAACCAGAGCTCCGCTATCCTGGAATCACCAGAGGAAACACAGAGGGTAACACTTCGTAACTGCCTGCTAAGCTCTGACTTTCACCAGCCATCTGCACATGGACTTTTTCTCAACTTCTTGCTGAAAAACATGACACATTGATCTGATTCTACATTGATTTCATAGTAATATTTGTTATTCTTTGTCTTCCCACCCTCCCGCAGATTGCAATCTACTAAATAAAGCCCCTCCCACACCTACCATGTACAAATACAGGCCCACCTACAGCCCCGGCAAGAACCACACAGCGCTCACACATGCTTACGCCAACCAGGTAATGCTCACGTAAACACACAGAAGAGACAGTCAGGTGATATATAAGGACAGTCAAGTCAAGTCAGTGTTTTTTAGCCCAATATCACAAACCTCAAATTTGTCTTAAGCGACTTTACAATCTGTAGGACATTACAACACCCTCCGTCTTAAGTGCCTTGTTTCAGATTAGGTCCAACACCATAAGCGTTGTCAGGCCTTCTGCCAGGGCTTAAGCCTTGAACGTTTTCAGTCTGGTAAACGACTCATTCATTTTACTATAAGTCACAGTGGAGAGACAGTAGCAGGTGATAGAGAGATCAATTACAGTATTTTCTTTCTAGATGTATTTTCTATTTAAAAAATATAGATATTTCAATAAATAAATACAATCTTAACATGACAGTTACCAGATTAAACATAGATAATGACAAATGTAAGTGTGTAGATCTCATAGAAACACAGGATTAAATCACAGACCCCTCAACAACAGAACAGACAGCTGTAGTGAAGCACCACAGAGATAAAAACGCATCAACATTTTTCATGAGAGTAAAACCTGAAGTCAGTGTTTGTCAGCAGATTAGGAATAGACAGTCTGGATTGGTAGCTGAATGGTGTGAGGCCAGTAACGACCCCCGTTGCGTCGAAGTTTGGTCTGTCTAGGTCAGGTTGTTTGGGAATGCAGCCCAAAGTGGGACCTCTCCTCGTCGCTGGCTGGCCCCTAGTGGACACATTTCCTACGAGGTAGTGTGCCACGGCAGGTCGGCCTAGAAAGGCTCGGGGTGAAGCTGCTTCCTGGGACAAAGTGCTTGCTTCAGTGGTCCTGGTAGATTTTAAGACATTCGTGGCCCTGGTACTCCATACTCCATATTTCCTCGTTTTTTTAAGCTTACAGAAAAAGAATAAATATACATAGGACATGGGATGGATTACAATCATAGAAATACAAGTATAATACAAAAACAGTCATTTTTTGATTGCTCCACTGTAATGAGAGACAGAGCTGTTCTCCAAATTATGGCATCCAGGGAAGATGCATTTGCGGGGTGGTGTCGAAGGTGTAGCTAGCTAGCAACTGTAAGTTGTAGTGAACTCAGTACTACTCATTAGGAGAATGGACTGATGCCAATGCACTGTAGTTGTTATATGGTGCTAGGGGAGGGGTTATGTTAAGGAGGCTCAGTGCGCCATCTGGCCATGCTTTCATCCTGCCCAAAAGATCCTGAACACAAAACTGGAGAAAAACAATGGTCTAACTCTACAGACCAGTACTACAATGTTCACAGTCTTTGCACGTTTTCAGTAACTATTTTCCAACATTTATAATGTGTTTAAAGACAAATCTCTGAATTTACTTTGCACAGCCTTTAAAAAAAAGGGCCAGGTGGTCTGTATAATACCACAAGGTGGAGTCTGTCAACCTGTACAAAGCTATTTATACTTGATGGAGATGATTTTAATACAAAAGCCTCAAATGAGTTGAATTTAATATCACAATTGGAGGTTAAATTAAAAATCCACCTTGTTTAGCAGCTCAGCACCATGGGCATTAGTGGAGTCAGGTGGGGTAGCTTCCTGTAATTGTAAGAAAACATTATTTTTGTTTTAAATGTTTCACACAAACCAATCATATTCAGGCCATGCTAAAGAATGAAATCAGTGCAGCTTTAGTAGACAGTGATCTGTAGAACTAGTTGTTGATGATGTATTAACTGAAACAGGATACCCTCTATTACTAGTAGAAAATATTGGTGGCTGGCGCACACAACGGTGTGGGGATACAGTTGTGATTAACTTAGGTGTTTTGTTTTGACTTTCACATGCTTTATTTTTTCGTCTTTTTAGTCTTCTGACCACTCAAAGCACTTTACACTACTAGCTGTCAGCATGGGGTTTGAGGTTAAGCATTTTGCTCAAGGACACTTGAGCTTGTGACCTGCTCTACATCTCGGCTACAGCTGCCATACTGTGGAGGTTGCCCTTGTTGGACATATTAACAAAGCTAGTAGACTCCAGATCCAAGCAGTAACTCATACAAAAACAAACATAAGCTGTACACTCTCATTTCAAAAGCATGGTGTGTATGTACTGTATGTTTCTGAGCAGAGAAAAATTTGTTTTGTTCTGTTTTTTTTGTTCTGCTTCTTTTGTCTCTTTGATTTCAATCTAATGCATCTCCATTTCTGTTTGTGTTTTTCCTTTTGATTTCCTGTCGGTCATGTGGGTTTGGTTTCTCAGGTTTCTGTTGATCAGTATCAGTAAGTGATTGTTCTCAAAGCATTTTTCTTCTCTTGTCTTCACTTTATTTCCTGCCCCTTTCTGTTTGATTTGGACATGGGTGAAATACTGTTTGAACATAGAGTATTCATAATGGTCAGTGACTAGATTCACCTGTCTTTGGATTTCTGTTTGAACAGAGAAAATACAGAATTTAAGGCTGATAATGAGAGCCATTTTTGTGTTTGAATCAAAGGATTATATCTGAATAGATTGAAGGATTGATTGGTAAGATAAGTTGGTTCTACTCAGTATTTGTACCCATCTCTGGTCCATATCTTCCCTTCAATGTTTTGGTTCTCCTTCATTTCTCCCTGATTAGAAGTGTGTCTCCCGTAGATTCTTTCCAGACATTGTTCCCCTGTAACTCAGATACAGTGTTAAAGGTTCAAATGTACCTCCATTTGTTAGAGATGGAGCAATATCCTCGTTTCAGTAGTGTCCTACAAGTACCTTTGATTAGAGGTCGACCGATATGGGTTTTTTTTTTTATGGCCGATGCCGTTTTTTTTTTTTTTTTTTCTTTTTCTTTTTTTAAACAGGATCAGGACAGTCGATGGCCAGTATATGATGCCGATTTTTTATTTTTTTTTTTGGGGGGGGGGGGGGGCAATATGTTTTGGTGATTTTCTTTTTTTTTCCCCTCCATCTGATAAAATATAACGGCTTAATAATAACAAATGGTACACAAAATTTCTCAACTTCAGTAAACATTTATTGAACAACACTGTCTCTCCAATGTACATTTTTTGTCTGCACTGCAGTACACTTATATATTTTAAATAAAATAATGTATAAACTAAATACAAATCGAAAAAAATGAATACATGAAACAGATAATCAAAAAAATTAACTGTCAAACTTTTGGATGAAAACGTAAAGTTTTAGTGCACTTTGCAGCATTTATCACAGATGCAGAGGGGTTATTTTAATTCAGGGTTTGATTCCCACTCCTGTCTGTATTTTTATGTGTACAGTTCAGACTGAGACATAATCAGCTAGCCAGCTAGATGTTGCTTACCTACCTACATGGTATCCACAGTTATGCTGTGCTTATGTCACAGAGAGGCACACACACAGTGGACGAGGTGAGTAAGTGACTGAGGCTGAGTGAGTGAAATGCAGTGCAGATTTTAGTGCAGATTTATTTAAGAAAAAGAAAATTTTACATTTACACCCAGCCAGCATCAGCTTTGTGCACACGATTCATTTGCAGTTTGGATGCGGAGGATGAACTCCTGCTCTGACTGCAGCCAGGTTGAACTGCTGCATGACTAGGCCTGGGACCTGTGAGTGCTTTGGGGTGGGGGAGGGGTCCATGGCAGCACCCGCTGCTCGTTGAGAAGAGTAAGAACGATCCGTGCTTTCACGTCCGTCTCCAAAAGTGTCCAATAACACCAGAAAAAGTTGCTGGATTTGTCGTGAGTTGCGTTTTTGAAAAAGAGTCGCTAGAGGGGTCTGAAAAATCAATAAATATAGCAACAAAGTTGCTAAATTGGCAACACCGCTGAGGTCTGCTGGTAGAATGGCAATTTGATTTGATTGACACAAGGGGCGGAGTCAGATGTTCTACAGCAATAACACTGGGCTGCCTGCTGATGCACCTGCTTGATAATTGGCTTAATATGCTCAGGCAAGGTGGACGATGCCGATTTGGGGGGGGGGGGATCGGACGATTAATCGGTCGACCTCTACTTTTAATATCTAATTTTGATAGGGAGTAAACATTTCCTGATGACTCAGAGAGAGGAACCCCAAGTCTCTTTAAGTTTGGACAATAGTTTCTTTTTAAATTCAAGAAGGATATAATGTTTTCCTTGTAATGAATGATTAACTCCAGCTTTCAATCACTAAACCTTTATTGGGGCAAATCTTTAACAAAAGGAATCTATTTATTTTTTGTTAATTCATTTATTAATCAATAATGACATCAAAGAGAGAACACTTAGCAGCTGTGCTCTCATGTCGGTGTGATGGTTACAGTAATGCAGGCAGCATGTACGACAGCAGCTATGTTGAATCTTTACCAGCTGATAATCAAATGACAGCAGATAGAGATTCACTGGTAACCTTTAATTTAAGTATAAAAGCTTTTCTATTTGAATTCAGCCACTGCACACGATGAGAAATATGTGATCAATCTGTATTGTTTACAGTGCTATTGCTACTTGTGATATTTTGTGTGGTAAGTGCCACACAGAGCCACTGATTTAAGTAGGGGTGTGGTGTTGATGATAACCACGATATTTAAAAATGAAATATTGATATCAGCGTAATAATACACAACATAATATTGTCTAGATAATCCAGCACCTCCTAAATCATTTAATATCTCTCCACCTCCGTACACGAGTGTGGTTGCACATGTAGCAAAAAACAATCTTTTAGCATTAGTTCTTACTTTGGCTCGGTCTGAATCTGCAGTGGGAGGCTGCCTGTACGCTGTGGAGGGAAAGGTTCGCTGTCGAGTCTTTTTTTTTTTTTCGTTCCACCAATCAACATACTCAGATGATGCCATTGTATAAATGTTTGAAGTGCATCCACAGATACTGTATACCCGACTTCAGTTCAACAGTGTGTTCAGTTTGACATAAATCATTGTGTGCTAAAACATGTAGCATGCTACAGCGCTGCTATGGCTGATAGAGAACAACTGGTGAACTACCAAGACCTTTCAGGTCAGACTTTGTGCTACAGAAGTTCTGTAGTAGCTGTTTGGGTCACAGGGTGTATTGAAAGGATGTCACAGCAAAGCAAAGACGCCAAAGTATGGTGTTTTTTTGACATGCTAGATGGCACTGCATTAGTACTGCCCCGCCATCTTGGACTGTAAATGCTAATGAGTCCATAGCCTTGAATGTATAAAAAGGCATCTGTAAATCAGAGATTTTTTTTTTTTTTAGGTAGATCAACTTCCTAGTAGAAACACTTAAGTATCCCTCATTTCAATTATTATGTCCTAAATGTTACAAAATTCACTAACAGCTGAATCCAGAGTTATTTTCCTCGCCATAATGAATGTACATCTGATCCTTGGTACTGCACCGCCCTGCATGCTCATATGACATATCTGGTTCTGCCAGCTTCCTTCTAGCTGTATAATGGATATATTGGCTGTAATTTATAACTTGTATCTTGTAATCCACCCATGGGCTGAATGCTGTCAGACTGTACCGTGGTGGATGTATTAACATGTGTTAACCTCTTCTACATCCATGGTCTGTGGTCTGTTGGACTCAAGAAAATAGTAGTAGATAATAGATAATAAAAATAATAGTGGTATGCATATGTGTAATCTTTTTATTGTGCAACACAGGACATTTTGATAGAGGCATTAAAATTATGACAGTAGAATAGAAATCATTTTGTTTGACTTTTGTACGGCACTTTGTAGGCAGTCGTTTTCCTGGCGTCATTATGGTAGTGGACTCGGTCAGGTGGAGGCGGAGGTCTGCTGCTGGGTGCTGGTGGTGGAATGGGGCATATAATTGACTTTCACTTCTTAGCACTGTATATTCTTAGGTTGCAGACTGAACTGAACATCCTGTATGGAACTGTTCAATATAATTCCATGTATTGTTCCACCCTAATAGAAAGTGATGTCCTGATTGCTCAGATGAAGGTTCAGCAACAGCAAGCTTGGCCTTATTTGTAGATACTTGTATTGGTCATAAGTGTGCAGAACATTAATCTCTCTAGAAGAAGAAGAAGAAGAAGATCTACCTTTATTAGTCCCACAATGGGGAAATTCAATTTACACTCTGTTTAACTCATACATGGTACATGCAGACCTGAAACACACATACATGCATTAATGGAGAGATGTCAGAGTGAGGGGGCTGCTCCTGACAAGCGCCCCGAGCAGTTGGGGGTTTGGTGCCTTGCTCAGGGGCACCTCGGCAGTGCCCAAGAGGTAAACTGGCACCTCTCCAGCTACCAGTTCACACTCAGTTTTTGGTCCATGTCGGGACTTGAACCGGTGACCCTCCGGTTCCCAAGCCAACTCCCTACAGACTGAGCTACTGCCGCCCCAATCTATGGTCTTCCTTCAGCTTATTATTGTGTTGTGATACTGTTAAAGTAAACATATTGAATATCTATATGAAGTTTAAGGCCACCAATGTCAGTATTGACCTGTAAAGAGACAAGTTCCTGTTTGGCAAAGAAATATTGCCAACAGCAACAGAGGTGAGGTTGAGGTGATGTGTCAGGATGTCAGTACTGGTCTCTGCTCTTATTTGTTTAGCATCTTATTGTTTCTTTTCCCTCCTGCTGCCCCTTTTTCCTTCACCTTCCGTCACCTTCCCTCCACTTTCCCCTCCTCCTGCCTTCTCTAGTTAAGTCGAGGGGAAAGTGTTGGCAGTGCCAGGGACTCCTCTTCCTCCACCTCCTCCCTCCTTCAGGCCAGCCAGCAGCCTGGTTTCCGCTCCCAGCCGAGCCTGGACCGGAGGGACACTTCATCTGACAGAGTGGGAATGGGAGGAGGCGGGGAGAGGAGAGAGGGCAGAAGAGAGGTGGGGAGCGGAGGCATCCCTGGCTACTCCCTCGGCGGACGCTCGTACCCCTCCTTCTCTGACCCTACGGTCCTATCGGGAGTGGCATCGCGATCTTCCAGCTCCACGCACACGTCAGCGGGCGCTGTCCATGTCTCCGAGGCAACCACCACCTCAGCCAGCTTCAAGAGCTTAGCCAATCAGACACCCCCACCTCACCACCCGTCCCGCAACGGGAGCCTGTCATATGACAGCTTATTGGCAGGTGGTGAGGATTTCGACAAAGGGGTGGCGGCAGGTTCAGCAGCCCCTGAGGTTTCCTCTGGGAGACCCTGCACACCAGCAGCAGGTGGCTACAGCTCTCCCTTCCTGTCATCCCAACAGAGAGATGCTGAGATGCACTCCCAGTCCGCCCAGTCGCCCCATCACTACCACCGCTCCTCCCACCACCACCACCCCTTCCTCCATCGCTCATCCTCCTCCACGTCCTCCTCTCCACCTCCTCCACCAGAGAGAGAGCGCTTGCTGGGCGAGCCCCATCCCGGCGCTCACCCCACGCCCACTGATCAGACCCCGGCTCCCCCCTCCTCTTCTGCTCCGCCTCCCCCACACCACCACCACCACCACCACCATCACCACCACCACGCACATCATCACCACCACCACTCCTCCACCTCTTCCTCTACCTCCCGCCCTCCCCGCTTCGCTGCCCCTCATGCACCACCACACCATGCTTATCCCTACCGCACTCGCTCCACTGACACCCCCCTGGGATCCTCCTCAACCTCCACGACCCACCCTCCCCGCTCCCCGCATCCACCACCTCTGGGCAAGTCGCTCTCTTACTCGAGTGCCGCCGCCGCCGAAATGCAGTACCGGCTGGTCCGAAAGGCTTCTGCATCAGCTGGAGCGAATGCGGCAGGGGTGGGAGGAGGAAGTGGAGGGATGGGAGGAGGAATACAAGCGCCGAAGTGAGTATGAATTTCGCCTTTTGTCAGGACAGTTGGTTTCCTGTTAACCCTGAAAAAACCACCCGCTCCGCCTGAAAACCTGACTACCTGATTGACTGCTTCTCCTGCTCCTCCTCCTCTTCTTCCCTTCTCTCCTCCTCCTCCTCCTGCCAGATTTCCTGTGAGTTCTTTCTTCTTTTCCATTTGTAACTGATGTTACATGTATGATGCTGTTGTAGTCTGCCTGTTTGTTCTTGCCCTCTACATGGTTATTTTATTATTAATTATTATTATTATTTTATTATTAATTATTATTACCACCAAACTTTTCCACGATGAGAATTTAACTGTTTCATCTTTGGATGTGTTGCAGTGTGTGTTTCCGTCCTTTCCAACATACATTTTGCTAATCCATCATGCTCACTGTTAGGGATGCACAATTTATTGAATATTAATAATCAGAATAATCATAATCATGATAATCCGCTGCATAAATTAAGTGCTTCCTAAACTAACAGCTAGAAATGCACAGTCAATCAGCAGCCGGTCATAGACGGCTGGTTTTCAGCAGTCTCATATATCAGATTTTTTGCTGGTCACACGTGCAGCCACGACATGATGGTTTTATGTTGGCACACAGCGGCACAGACAGTAATGTCACACACACAACATGTCGTCAATGTGGAAGTTCTTCAGTGAGTGAATTCTAGTTCACAGATTAACCAGCTATTAAATGAAAGTCATTCCTCCAGCATAGCGAAACATCCTAATCAACTATTAATCTGATATTAAGCCTTCATGCTGAAATACAAGCATTGCATTACAGCTTTAGTTGAATGGTGCTTTAAAGCTTTCACGCTTATCTTGTTTGGTTCAGTTAAAACAAACCTTGGTGTGTTTACCCATTTAGTTTTTAGGTTTGTTTGGACTCGTGTAAAAGCTGTCAGTCAAACTGAATCAAGCACAGTGATTGTGAGATAATTATTACATTAATTGCATTCTATGTAGTATTAAACTGAACATGTTGAACCCTGCAGAAACCCTGCTACCTGTTTGCCATTATTCATATCATGCAGTCTAATGATACTAAAAATGCTTGTAATGACTTACTGCTTTTCTGTGGCTGCTCTTTGTGACATCACAGAACATTAATATACGTAAGCATTAAAATGCAGCATGACCTGCTGTCAGTCAGCATTATTTGATTTCCTTCCATGAATCTTGATGAACTGTCCAATCAATGAGTTAACTGTAAGTATGTGTGACTTATTGTTTACTCGTTGTGGTTTTGTTAGTGTGAACCATCGATAACAACTGAATACCAGACCCCAATATGGTAGCTATTCAGTCCTTTGAGAATTGCTCATCTAGTCCATAACAAGTCCCCACGAAGTGCGGCAGCATGGCGGTGGTGACCCTGTAACCGAGCCATGTGCCTGCTTTATGGGCCTTATGGATGCAGAAAATCACAGCAAGATCTGGGTATTTTATCACTTGGCATTTGAGCCATTTTGTCATCATGCGCCACTGAGCAGCTTTCATTGGAATGGATGGGGCCCCACCTCCAGTGCTGTATCCAGTTCTCTTTATACATCCATGGTGTGAACACAAACTAAACCAAAGCTAAAAGGCAACAGTGTGTTATTTTGTTCCCTTGGTCCAGATCAAATGAACTCAGACTATTTCAGACCTGTAGTAATATGTAGGAGTGAGCCAGCTGTTTTAAATTAACTGGTAAAATACTGATTGTTGGTGTCATTTCTTTTTCAAATGAACCCTGGACTTTCTGTCCTCAACTGTGACACTGATTATCTTCGTGTTTTTCTAAAATCAGGGATGAGCTTTTCCAGATGAAACCTCTGAGTCGGACCAATGGCAGCCAGCCCCTCTCCTCCACTTCCTCCTGCTCTGCCCCTTCCTCTCCCTCTCATCCAGTCAGCATGTCCACCCAACACGGAGTGGCTTATCCCAGCTCGGCATTGACTCAGAGTACCACCCACAAGCCTCAGGGTGGCGGGGTGAAGAAGGTGACAGGCGTCGGAGGCACCACCTACGAGATTTCTGTCTGAGAGGTGACCAGCCTCCTGCTCGAGGACCAGTGAGAAGAAGAGGAGGTGCTGCTGTCTTTTGCCTTTGAAGGAGGGATACAACAAACCACTGACCAACTGTAGACCTGAACATCTGAGGATGAGTTGAACCATTTTGTCCAGATGTTGCTCCTCATTGGCTGTTGCTCCTCACTGTGCTGGACTGTCCTGGCTCCAGACATCCCCCTCAATAACTAAGTAAAACCTGGACTGATTTAAGCCAGGACTTGCTTGCACTGAGCTATAAAAGACTTTTTTGGGCTCTCACTAGACCAAACAAGAACCACGATTTGGCTCATTTTTATGGGTTTTATCCTCACTGTAGCTCAGTAGGTAGCATGAGGCACCAGCTTGGTAAGGTCTGGATGTTCTGATACACAAGTAGGCTACAGCAGCGCAAGGCATTACCACTGCCAGGGTGAGGAGTTTGATCCCTACCAATGAGCTCTGGACTGGGGTTTAATGACTGTCAGTTAACGTTTGTAGTACGTACATAGTTTGAATCTGCACTTTTGGACTGAAGCTGCATTTAGGTCAAAATTGGTGCAGATGTTAAATATTTTAACATTTTCATGCTCACGTTTGGAACATCATTGAACACAAAACCCCATGATGATGATAGTAATAACAAACACATTCATGCACAGTCTGGAACCCAATCAAAATCAAAGTAGAATCCATTTAAAGTCAAGGGCTTGCCATAGACAACCAGTTTAGTGTAAACTACATGTGATCATATCAGATGAAGTCACAGCTAGTTGTTAATGCCATAAACATAAATACATAGGTGCCGCATTGACTTAACATATTGAACAGGGCAAGGCTGGCCTGTAACCCTCTAAGAATGGGGGAGCTGCTGCTTTTCTGGATAAAACGCACTATAGCATCTAGATTTCTCAACTGATTTCAATGAGTCGTTTTATATTTAAACATTTGTGATCTACAAGGTATAACATCAAGTTAACATTACCATTTTTTTTCTTTTCCAAAGATTTTGATGAAAAACTGTTAAAAACATTAACATCACTACTTCAGCATCATGGATTAGCGGTCTCATTCTGTATGGTGGATTCAATCAATTATTAGGTCATTGTTAAAAAGTAGTATTATCATATCACATTTTTTTAAGCATTTTTCACATTATCAGCTGTTCGAGTTAAAGTTACATCTTTACAAAACATTTTGCTTCTGTGATATCAGATAAAAGCTAGCTAAACTCCTTATTGCTAAGCTGTATACTTAGCGAATCAATATAAAATGTTGGCTTATTAATGTTCATATCTAATATGATAGAATGTTTAAAACATGAAATGTACAACATGAATTAAAAATGATGTGTCTAATATTGGAAACAATAAAACAGATGTCTTGGTTAACAGTTAGATTTTGTTTTTATAATTGCTGTATTTTATATATATATATATATATATATATGATAAATATATATATATATATATATATATAAAAGGTATATATATATATATATATATATGAAATAAAGGTATATATATATATATATATATATATAATATATATATATATATATATATATATATATATATATATATATATATATATATATATATATATATACCTTTATTTCAATAAATTCAGATCATAGCTAATATTTATTGTTACCATTATTTATTTATTTATGCACTACTATTTGCTTATTCTGATTGCTCTTATTAGTAAGTACATAATAGTAATTACAGTAGCAGTCTTAGGGGTAGCCTATAGATTTAAAGGATGATCATGAAAACAGGAAGACATTTCATTGTACATTATATTACTGTATATTATATAATATACAGGGACCTCACTACAAGTATTAACTTTAACCACAGAAAATAAGTCAAAGCCATTCTTGACAAATGCAAGTTTTAACAATTCCTTATGATAAATGAGTTATTTTCTATCAGTAGTTCAGTTCATGTCAGCATACGTACACACTGTTCTCCTGAGCATCCAGCAACAATTAGAGCTATTCAGTAAGTAAGTGAACAGAGACAAAACTTTATTTTTCCACTCCACATAGATCATAAACCCTTTAATATAATAATGGACTCATTGAAATCAGTTGAGAAATGTAGACATTATTGTGCTTTTTATCCAGAAAAAAAGGCAGTTCCCCTGTTCACTAGTGTAGGGTTACAGACCAGTCTTGCTTGGTCCACTATGGCGCCAACGTTGATGTATTGCTGCAACGAGCTGAAGCATCCAATGCAGGTGAGGTGAGGCTAAGGTATCTATATACTGTGTGTCTATGCTTAATACAAGTTATGGCCACAGTTGTCACTTAAACCTTACTTTTGAAAACCGCGTCCACCAAATGGAGTGATTTCGGATCATTAAAACAAGTGCTGTGTGACACATGAAGTCAGTTATGCAGCCTTGGCAGAATCCTTATAAGCTGTTATCCCTCTCCTCAAGGCCATGGTCTTGTTCACAGCCTTTCAGTCAATCATGGAAATGCACAGGAGCCGACAGGAGGTCAATTATCAAGCAATTAGTAGGATCTATTATGGACTTGTGACAATCTACTAGCGGCTGGAGGGGGAGCATCACATGAACTCTCCGACTGATGTTGCTGCATCATGAATTTGACTTGCCTTCTGATGGAGGGATGAAACGTGACATTGAAAAAAAAAAAAGCTGATTCCCTGTTTCTTTGATTCATTTCTTGATTTATTCCTAGATGTGAATATGATTCCATGTTTGTACAGGATGATGTGATTATAAGTGTGGATTTCTTTTTTTAAAGTGGCGTTCATACCAGACCGCAGCATGCACTACTATTACTACTAGCCACTATAGGCCATTGTGTTTGGCTGTGGACCAAATGGTCTGTTTGAACAAAGAGAACATGTGGAAACTAAAGTGAACAAGGAACTCATATTTTAGCCTTTTGTTGTTAATGGGCCGGTCTCTCTAGAAAATTCATTCCTCAAGCAATTGCCTTGAAAATTAAAGTGTTTTTTATGTCACCTATTTAATTTGAAATTGCTTTATATGAATTTATACGGAAATATAGCTACTAATACATGAAGACCTTTTAATATTGACTCAAAAGAGAGGTTGAGTTTTAGAATCATGGTTACAAAGATTAAAGCAGCTCACAATCTCTCAGACCAGGTACCTTATTTATAACATGGTCTCATAGTAAGATTGCATCATGATTTCAGTTAATATCTTTAACAAAAACTTGAAGTGGAAATCTACCCTCTGAAGATTTATTAGAGAGTCTGAGAAAATATGTTAAATGGTTAAAGAAAAGTTGTGATGATGTAGTGGATATTTGAAAAGCACGTCTTCAAGTCTTCCTTCTCGCTGCTAAACTTGAACTGTTCATTGTTTGCGAAAGATTTCATATCCAAAAATTTTTCTAATTCTTTACACATACAGCTGCTTTTGGAATTTCACAAAAACTGGTTTTGGGGATCAATCTGGCACTTTGTTGTATCAGTTCAAGTTGGATTCAGTTGTACATTAAGCTACAGTGTACTGTACACCACATCTATCCTTGAAACTAATTACACCAGCCATCTTCTGTCATTGTCCCTTTTAGAGCCATCAAGTATACATTTAGTTTTGCGCTCAACCATTTTTGACAAGTGAAATATTGTTCCTGGAACTAGCTAACTGGTGCAACAGATTGACTGGCGACAGTTGTGTGTTGTTGACATAGTGCTTTATAACTATGTCATCATTTTGTGATGACATAATGGGCTAAGTATGACTTTGTGTCACCTTTAGGTTTCCACAAGGAGCCTAAATCCCGCCCCTTCTGATGGACCTCATGGGAGCTTATTTCAGAAAAAAAATGAACAGTAGTCAACGGAGAGAGATAAATATTTTTTTGATCCTGTTTGAATTGCGTCATGAATCACATTTGTAAATTCAAAACATAATTTCTCAAGTCAAGTCGTATAATTTAGTTTTATGTGAAACCCCTGAGTGAATTACATCTCTCGTCTCGCTCAATATACGTCACCAACACTAGCTAATGTAGCTATGACCAGGCACAAATGAAACGTTATCTGACCAGAAGTGTTTTATCAATGAATCTTGGTCTTTTTATTAGCCGGGAAGAGAAATAAGGATCAGACCCGTTGCTGGTGTGTGGTCCATGGGTGGGACTTTGGCTCTCTATTTGGCCATGTTGTCTCAATCCAGTCTGGGACACAAATAAGGACACTGCAGGGCCATATTATAACCAGGTATGGTTAAATGAAATGAGGCACACAGGAAGTACCATTAGAGAATTGAACAAGACCAGAATCTTGTGTTAGATCTATGACATCACAAAAAAGAAAAAGTCTGTTGTTGAAAAGTAGTTGTTGATTTGGCTGTAATTTCAGATTGGATGATTGATGAAGACAGTGGGCAGTGTGCCAGATTAGGACAGACATTCAAATCAAAGACATGACATGTATGCATATGGCACAGCTTTGTGTGTGTGTCTTACTCATGTTGTGGGGACAAATCTGTTTACACAGTCACATTGTGGGGACTTGCCTTCCTTTTGGGTACAAAATGCACGTCCCCATAATGTAGCTCATTACATTTTAGGGTGAAGACTTTTAAGGTGAGGCTAAGGTTAGGTTTAGTTTACCCTCTGAGACTGACTTAAATGTCTCTCAGAGGCTCTAGCAGGTTCACTTTTAGGGCTATATCATATGAAATAAAAATTAGAAAAACCTGAATCCATAGGTCCCAGTCATGACATACCACCATGTTGGGAAGGAAATTAAATAACACTACAACTATTTTGGCTAAATTTTGGTGAGAAAAAACTGACATGTCCATTTTCAAAGGTGTCCCTTGACCTCTTACCTCCAGATATGTAAATGTAAATGGGTTCTATGGGTACTCATCAGTCTCCCCTTTACAGACACGCCCACTTTATGATAATCACATGCAGTTTTTTGAGTGCAGAATAAATATGTTATTTTTGCCTATTCTAAAATGGTGTGTCCCTAAACAGTCTTTAATTCCATAAAATGGGTATCTCTTTAAAGCTGAGACTCTTGTGTATCCACTGTGCTTAACTGTATTCATGTGTGATAAATGAGGCATAGTGTTATGCAGCAGTACAAACAGTTTCAGTTTAATGTGCAGAGAAAGTGAAACTTGAGGCATCAGCCTAATACAGTGGAGGTGAGTGAGTGATTGTACTGCCACTGCCAAACTGGTCAACCCTACAATATGTGGAACTGTGCAATTACAGAATTCTTATTTTCATGATGTTTAGTTTTCATTTTTTCATCCATCCATCCATTTTCATCTCACTTATCCAGGGCCAGGTAGTCACACCAGCAGGCCTGTCCAGGAATCCCAGACATCCCTCTCCCCAACAACATTTTACAGCTCTTCCTGGGGGACCCCGAGGAGTTCCCAGGCCAGACAACATATATAATCTCTCCAGCATGTTCTGGGTCCACCCTAGGGCCTCTTACCAGTTGGACATGTCCAGAACACCTTTAAAAGGAGGTGTCCAGGAGGCATCCTGAACCACCTCAGTGGGCCCTTTTCAATGTGAAGGAGCAGCAGCATGATGGAGCCATAGTTTTAGTTTGTAGAAACAGTTGGGTGCTTCCGCCCATTCACTTTACTGACCTTGGGTCAAATTCATGCATTGTCTCCCACAGTGCATTTTTGATACCACCACTGGAGGCCACTAAAGTAAAGAGACATTTCTAATGCTACACCTGGGAGCTTTTAAGGATGGATCAAATGAAGAGGTCACTTGTTGAGAGACTTACAACAAGGTTGATTTTTCTGAGCTTTGGCACCACGAGCAAAAGCATCAAATAACCACCAGAATGGACATATTCATCACATATACTAAAGTACTTTTGAGGTTTATAAAAAAAACACAGAGGCTCTGTAGCCTGAACAAGATCGCAAACCATCACTCCTTTCAACCCTGACGATGGCAGCACTTACCAGATCCACTCTTTCCATTCTTACCTGTGACAATAAAAGTCCTACAGATATACACTGTGTAGCTGTTTACCAATGAGAACACAAATTCACTCCGAATATTTTACAAAAAGGAAACTCAATAAAATAGCTTACAGTAGTTTAGGCTATACAACAAATTAGATCAGACAGACAGACTGCCAGATGCTGCTGTGGGTCATTATGATCCCACTAGTTGCTCCTCTGCCTGTGCGAATCTATTGGAACCTTTTATTGGATAAGTGCTGCAACTGTCACAAATTCGCATTGCTGCCAGTAACAGTTTTGATATGCAATATGTACAGGCAAGTATTTTGCATTTTTGTGTTGGTAGTATACTAGCATCTACATTTACATCCATCCGTCCATTATCTGTAATCACATATCCCATTTGGGGTTGTGCAATGGGCAATTTAGAGTCAACAATGAACCTATGTGTTTTAGTAAAAGCCCACACTAACACAGAGAAACATGCAAACTCTACACAGGAGGACCACAAACTGGGTTTGAAGCATCTAGATTTAAATTATTCAAATTAATTTGGAGTGAAATGTGGTGTGACACTTGTTCAACAACTCACAATACAACTGGAGGATCTCTGACAGCTGGAGAAACCGAAATAATGCATCTTACGGTACAGTTTTCAAATATTGAAATTGCAGGTCTCGAGTTTGACTGACATAACTGTCCACATATGCCTTCTGTCCTTTTCTGATAGTAGCTTCACTTTGATTCTACCTTGCATAAGCATATGTTGCAGTATTATGCTAAAACTGTTTTAACTTCATAGTTTTCGCTCATCAATCTGCACTCAGTAACCCACAGTGAAAACCAAATTTTGTATTATCTTTGCAAATTTATTATACAGACAGAACTGAAATATCACATTGACATTAGTATTCAGACCCTTAGAGATGTGACCAGTAATTCAGTTTAAAACAATATATTTTTTTAACATTATCAACAGAATGTGAGTAAGTTTTGGCATTATGTCAAGCCGTCAATGTGTTGTGTTGATGTGCAGAGATACCAGCTGAAATGATCAGTTAGCCCCGACAGCGTTGCCAGATGTATGGTATAGTAATAATAACATCCATCCATCGTCAACCGCTTATCCCGTTAGGAGTCGCGGGGGGGCTGGAGCCGATCCCAGCTGGCATTGGGCGAAGGCGGGGTACACCCTGGACAGGTCGCCAGTCCATCGCAGGGCACATAGAGACAGACAACATATAGACAGACAACCATTCACGCTCACATTCACACCTACGGGCAATTTAGAGTCATCAACCTACGACCCTCTTGCTGTGAGGCAACAGCGCTAACCACTGCACAATGGTGCAGCCCTGTAATAATAACATTTGTGGTGAAATTGATCAAATTAATTATGGTTCCATTAAATTTGGTGTTTCACAGCCAACCCAGAGAGCTAAAATAGCCCACCAGGGCCTTGGCCCACTTAAATGGAAAAGGGGCATAAGTGTCATTAAAGCTTCAGTAGGCAGAAATGGAGCAAACATGATTTTAAAAAGTTATTTTTATAAAATGGTCACTATATCCTGACAGTAGAGCATGAGACAGGTAATCTGAAAAAAAAAATCATGTTCCTCTGTGTATTCTGGTGCTCCTAATGGTATCTACAAGATTTCACAGACCAGAGAAAAACAACCAGTCTGAGCCGAGCTGGAGTCTGCCGTCCAGCTGCCGGCTATGAGCAGCTGTCAGTCACTCCTGAACTCCGATCAAACAGTCAAACTAGGCAGCGCTGATCAAATATGGATCAATATACTGTTACAATAATGTCTATTACTCTCCTCAAATGTTTTCAGACACATTTCTGAATACCTTCTGAATCATACTGTGTCGCCAGGACACTTGTAACCACATCAGTACAACATCCTTAGGACAATGTCATCCAATCACCAATGACTCCAAGTCTTTCCTATGTGAGGACTGCATTAACACTGTAAGAGCAGAGGCCAGTTATTGTTGCCCTTTCATTGGATTGCATTCACTGTATGGGAGTTACTGTTTCTCTGGTCAGTTGGTGTAATAATGCAACACATGTTGGGGGCGTCAGTAGCTCAGTCCGTAGGGACTTGGTTTAGGAATCGGAGGTTCAAGTCCCAACATGGACCAAGACCAACTGGTTGCTGGAGAGGTGCGAGTTTACCTCTTGGGCACTGCCGAGGTGCCCCTGAGCAAGGCACCAAACCCCCACCTGCTCGGGGCGCTTGTCAGGAGCAGCCCCCTCACTCTGACATCTCTCCATTAATGCATGTATGTGTACTGTGTGAAATTAACAACAGAGTGTAGAAACTGAATTTCCCTACGGGGATTAATAAAGGTTCATCTTATCTTTATCTTATCTTAAGACACACTTACGGTTTCAGAGGAACAATGAAGAATCAGCTGAGCATCATTAAACTTGAAGAATGAAGGCTGCATTGAAATGCTTCATGTGTACACTGTTTTATGAATATGAATAACAAAACAGGACAGACTTCTGAAGTGGTTTAGCAGACTTCTCTATTCACATGTACAGGAGCAAATATACATACAACACTTTGAATGCAGCTCAACTGAAACAACATGACAAAAAGATCAAATCAATTTCACAAAAAGTTTACAATGCAAAATAGTTTTAGTTTTAGTAATAAAATAATGATTAAGGAATAAACTCAGTGTCTTCAAAAAGCTAATTTATACAGTGTATGTTGCACATGTTTACCAGTTTACTAGTACAAGTGGAAAAAGCTCAAAATCCTGACAGGAATGTTAGCAAGAAAGCAGGAAATAATGCTGGAAAATTGAATAAAATGCCTTTAAAAGAATTGTCTTATCTGGTCATAACGCCCAATTCCCACCAGACAGCGGCAAAGTGTGGTCCACCAGAATAACTGAATTTTCAAGGGAGACATGTTTATGCATTTCAGGCAGGAAGAAATTATTTGTAACATAAATCATATGAGTCACAGAATCTGTTTACTGATTGGCTATAGGTCCTCTCTGGCTGCATTTTGCTGCTTAAATTTAAACTTTTCCCAAATTTCATTTGGCCGCACTTCTCCGCAGAATCAAGGACCCGCTGCAGTTTTTCATAAACGCTGTATTGCAGCTCACTGAAGGCCGCACGTTGCTGCTGCTCTGGTGTGAATTCAGTGTAAAAGACCAGAACAAGAGGTAGTTTATGTATAACAAAAATCTAAATCAACATGAAAGTGGATGTGCGGATGTCTCACACAATGTGATGTGGTCTCAGTCAGGCCAGACTTCAGTTTGAAGCAGCAAACATGCTGTCGCATCATCATCATGCTAATCACAAGTTTGCAGAATTAATATTTGTCCAGTATTCAGTGTTTAAGTAAAAGACAAATGTGTTTAACATCAGAATCGGAGTGGAAGAGTCAGTCCTGGATCCAGACACAGTCTAAAGATCCAGTTGAGTGCCAGTGTCCTGGTACTGTCTGATGATGGAACTATGCGACTGCCAGCAATGCACTTCACTGTGGTGACATCCAATATAGTGTATTCAGGTGACCCAGTTTCTCAACCCCAGGCTCAGGACCCAATGTGGGATCACTTGTCAAGAAGAAGGGGCAGTGGATGAAAATAATTAAAACAAGACTAGGGACCACAGACATGCTATCAGCTCTGGCTATACTAAATGCTAACATGCTCACAATGATAATGGTAACACACTGGTTAGCTGATATAGATCATTTCACTATTGCACACAAACATTCCAAGTGCAAACATACACATGGACCCAAGATGTTGCTTAGCAACGCAATTCTGTTATCGTGATGTCAAAAATGTTTACCATGTTCACAATCATTTGTCTGAAAGAACATACTCTGCACTACATACTCAATAGGTGTACTATTGTTCAGCATGCTGTTGTGTGAATAAAAAGCAGTATGTAAAGTATGTTTTCAGACGCATTGAGCAGTAATTTACATCACTTCCTGAGAGCCTCCTTACTGGTTGGAGAAATGTAACCATGGTAACCCGTGCCAACCTCCAACGACGGTTTGTAAGAAGCAAAGTCTGAACTTATTTAAAAGCTATGTTTCGCCAAACAAAGTTAAATCTTATACTTACAGTTAAACTGAAGCATTGTTGATGTTACAGAGCTGTCCGTCACCATCCATTATGAACATTGTCATCACTGTGTGCACCACAGTGCATTGTGGGATATTTATGCTGTAGTAGCATCCAGTGTATACTGTAATATTTCACCAGAAATAGTATGACATTTGCGTAGTAATGATTTCACTAAGGTTTCGGACACACTAAAATCAAAGTTTATCTGTTTTAGTATACTAAATAGCATGTTAGTATGGAATTTCAGGTGCAATCATAATTTAGTGTGTTAGCATGCTAACATTTGCTAATTACCAGTTAACACAAAGTACAACTGAGGCTGATGCAAATGTCAGTAGTTCTGCAGGTATCTGCCCATAAACCAAAGTACTGGACACATTTCATGTTGACCTGATTATTAAAATAAAAAATCAGTAGGATTCATCCTCAGAGGAAAATCAATGTCTGTACAAAATTGAATTAGCATGCTCATCATTCAATAACCCCTTTCCCTTTCAAGCATTTCAGGATTGCTTTGCTAAAAAACAGCTCAGGTCCACAGTTACAGCAGCTGCCATTACATGTGAAACTCTGAAAAGGACTGAAGCCAGGCAGACACTGGATGAATTACAGTTTTTCTCAGTGGTTTTGGCTGGTGGTGCTAGCTGGTTTGGTTTGACTTCGGGTTACAAGGAAGAGCAAATTGGCAGTTTAGGTGTGCATCTCCTCCCAGATCTCGTCCTAAAAATGCTCAAAAACACAAAACTGTTTCTCTGAGGCGAAAAGGATGAAAGAGACTCTACATAAAACCTATTGATAAATGAATTTACGCTCTGGCACAGTTACAGAGACGACGATAAAAGCAAAACGATGGTTTTGGCTCAATTCTTGAATGAGAATCAAAATAATAGATTCAAATCTCTGAACAATGAGTTTGTTGTTCACAATAGATTAGAACTTTTATTTCATTCAAGCAAACTGCATGAGTTTTGGCCCATGTGCAAAATAGTCAGTACATTAACCACTTGCTCATGTCTTACTGATGAAAGCTGCTGAGCTGATTGTCAGTGAAACTGTCATCCTCTTCACAACTTCTAAACCTTCCTTCATTGTTTGAGCCATCACATTCAAAATGACCCATTCAGTTATCAAAACCTGTCAGACATACATGTATATTGTATACATAAATATCTATGATGAGGAGGTGCAATTAGTGTATCTTTACTGTAGCCTTTTTTCTTTATTGCATGGATGTTATTTTGTGGTAAATACTGTATGACTTTACATGAAAGTTGAAAGGTGAAAGTTTCTGTTTATAGTACATGAAACGTCCACATCCCTTTCCTGTGTAGTACACTAATGTATTGACTTTTCTCAGTAAACTTTTGCATTTCACTTGAAATGAGAAACTAAAAAGCTCAGTGTGATACACAACATTCAGCTGGACAAAACTGACATCCTGGTACAGAACAGTAATCAGTCAGTTGGCTGCCATGGTGAAAAAACACCTAAACATTTTACCAGCATGGCTCATACCATGACAAATCAACTTTTCATTTAGGTGCCAACTGGCCAAATTGGTCAGTTACTACCTTTCATATACATGCAATACAGTTGTGATTTTTTTACTGACAGTTTAGAGAATGTTAGGACTGTTTCAAAAAATGAGCCAAAGTGACTGAGACAAACTGTAAACCAGAACTGGTCGCGCAAACTCATTTTTGAATCACGCTGAATTTCTGCCGGATCAGTTGTCGTTGCCCGTGTTTGAGTTTGAAGTCATGCGGTTAATTGCTTGAACAATCAACAAATCTGTCGGTTAAAAGATCTGTGAACTTGGGCCGGCTGTGGCACTGAGGTAGAGCGGGGGTCGTCCACCCCATTGGAAGGTTGGTGGTTCAATCCCTGGCTTCTCCTGTCCACATGTCAAAGTGCCCTTCAGCAAGATACTGAAACACGAAGGCTGTGCCATCAGTGTGTGAATGAGTATTTAGATTAGATCCTGATGGGCAGGTTGGCTCCTTGCATGGCAGCCTCTGCCATCAGTGTATGAATGTGTATGTGGATGGGTGATACTGGCATGTAGTGTAAAGCTCTTTAAGTGGTTGGAAATCTATCATTTACCAACTTCACTGCACAACAGACAGACCATTTTATCCACATATCCATCTTCTTACTGTCCATGATGGAATTGCAGAAGGAGCACAAAAATGCTGTCCATCTGCTTCTGTCAGCATTGTTGAGTACATAGTCTTTTTTATAAATAAACGTTATTGGAACTGTCACCACCACTGTAACCAAACCAACTGGGATTTGAGAAACTGAAAAACATAGTGTCAGTGGATGCAGAAACTCTAGCACTGCTTGCTTCCAAAAACATAAAAATACTGGTTACCTTGTTGGCAACATAATAATAGTCAAAAACAGTGCAACTAAATGAGTACAGTTAGTATAAAAGTTGTAACTGTTTTTAAAGAAGGAAATGAATGATAAATGAATGACAGCAAAGTTGACTGAGAGCTGAAAAGAGCCATGTTCATCCCTCTGAGAGGCACAGACACTGAGTACAAAAAGCAACAACACATAAAGCAGAGATGGAATCTGTAAAAATACTGATGGAATGACGGTAGAGCTGAGCTTGGTCAATAAACATGAGTACAGTTCAAAGTCCACATGGATGGATAGGGATGCTGTCCAAATAGGGATGCTAGTTTTTTTTTTTTTTGTTTTAAATTGACAGCTGATCCTTGTTAAACAATTATTAATCGTAAACCAATAAGATCAGTAGGCCGCATGCAGCAGTGCGCCACCTGCAGTGTATGAGCACAACAGGCAAATGAGTCCCCAGTTTACCATCAGGAGAGTTACTGTAGCAGCCATGATGCTGTGTGTGTTGTCCCAGTAAGTCTCCACCGAATCATTTAGTTTAGCTGCGAGGTTGTCAGCTGCATGTCTGCTTGGCTACTCTGTCACACTGGCATAACATTAGCGAGTGTCCATCAGACCTTGAGTGTGGGGTTGTCAGTGGCAATATAGATGTGAACAGAACTGTAACAGTGTGTGTATACAGTTTATTTGTCGGTGAATAAATACTACGACTCATCAGCTCAAGACCTGAGTCAACGTCTTGTATCTTGCAACATCAGCTGAAACTTTCATAAGGAGGACTGTTAACGTAGACCAGCTATTAATTATTTTTTTAATATTCTTCTAATCATTTAACCAATTGCATTTTTTAAAATAAAATTCGGAATGCCAGTTAATGGTTAATCATCAACATTCCTAGTCCAACTATTAGAAAACATGAGTAACACCACCCAACTCATGCAGATGTGTTCATGTTAAATCAGTGCTCCAATCCTGTATCTCTCATTTCAAAACCACCAGGAACCAGATTGAAATGTTTCACTGCAAATTAACTCCATGTGAAAACAGTGTATTTTGTGTGTACTACTGAGTTAGAACTTAAATTTACATGAATATAGTTATTCATAGAATGAATTTAAAAAAATCTACTCTAATTTAATTAATTAAATTAGTTGCATAAAAATTATGCAACGCGCGCACGCACGCGCGCGCGCGCACACACACACACACACACACACACACACACACACACACACACACACACACACACACACACACACACACACACACACACACACACACACACACACACACACACACACACACACACACGGCTCCACTTTGCACGTACACTTGTTCTCTTTGCTCTTTTATAGAGGGATATTGAATTGTTGGTTTAACTGGGGTTTAGTGTTAAATGGTGCTGTAGACAGACAGACGTACCGTGGCTATTTTAGTTCTCACGAGCACAGCAATACCGGCCCTGCTCTGATTAACAAACTGAACTCTTTGAAGAGGAGAGGGAAGAAGAGGTGTGGGAGGAGGAGGAGCTGACCTGGACCCACAGGTTTCATCCAGAAGTGAAAGCTGAGCGCTGGAAACCGTCTTTATTTGTCCTTCTTGGATTCAGATCCCAGTGCCTCTGCGTGGGCTCCTTGCTGTTCGGACTCATCCTCCTCGGGGACTGGTGGAAACTGGGATTGGCTGACCTTGTCTCCTTTGGTCTTGTTGAGCTTCTTGGATTTCTGGTAGAGTTCATTCAGGTTGAACTCTCGTATGATATTCTCCTGGTTGAGAGAGACAGAGACTATTATTGATACAAGTTTATTTGAATCGGACAGTTTAAAGATCATATATTATGCTAAGGGTTCATACACGTATTTTAATTTTCTATTTACATGCTGTCATGTTAAAAAAAACCTTTGTTCTTCTCAGCATGTGTCTCTGAAAAGCACCTGTCTCTCTAAGACCCCCCCCTCAAAAAACCCAGTTGGCTCTGATTGGTCAGTGTTTTCAGGTCTCTGCTGTCAATCAGCTGAGGAATGGGGCTATAGTGTGAGCTACATCGACTTAATCAGCTCTTCTACAGTAAAAAATGGCCGGATGAAAAATGTATTAACAAGTAACTTGACACAGCACACGTTCCACGAAGAAAGTGATCCAAAATTGGGGAGAAATTGACATCTGCAGCCGAGGTTAAAGGTTTCCCCGACAGTTTTGCTCCGGCATTAGGCTCATTCGATGTAAGCCAGGCCTCCATTAGAATCCATCACCAGTGATTGTCCTGATATGCATGCTGGATAGATTTGTGTCAAACTTGATCCCAACTTGCTTGGACGTCATGCACACATGAGCAATGATAACCTCACAAGATCGAAGCAGTTGCAGTTTTTAGAGCCAGGCACCACAGTTTCTCTCCACCAACTGCAAGACCCAGGGCATTATGGGGTCACCTGATCGAAGAGCTAATTGGCTCTTAGGATTTTCTACAACATGTGGAGTCTGTGGTCAAAACTAACTTTGTATAATTGTAATATTTAACACCAGATTGTAGGATATTACTCTCATGTTGTGCAGTGAAGGTTTCACCTAATGATAATCATATACTGTGTGGTTGATAATGATATTAATGAAGGTTATTTATAGCACTTATCAAAACAAGTGCTCATTACAAAGTACTTTACAAGGCAAATATAAAAATAATGAAGGATAGAATCCAATGCCAGATACATGTACATTTCCACATAGATTTACAAACAAATATAAATAAATCCCAACGTGATCTACTAAACTACAAGTAGCCTACAGGTCAGATCTAACAGAATTGAACTATTCCTGTAAATTCTTTGAAGGCTGATGGAAACAGCTGGAAACTGTCTGACTTGACAGCAGCTTTCTGTCTCCGCCCTGTTTTGCTGCTGCCTGATCTTGTCTACTTTCCAGGGGAGGAGCAGTTCATCTCCAATGAACCTGAAGCTATTTCTTCCTCTCTGTCACTCTCAGTAAATACTGATGTAAATATGTTATGTATAAACTGTGTAAACCGTAAACATACACTCTGTTTTATGTTTGTCTTTACAGATCCATTTGTGAGAAATGACAGAATCATTCCCAGAGAAGAAGAGAATATTGTTGTGAGGAGAGAGCATGTAGCTACATGTAACGGTGTGTAAACACAGCGACCATCAGTGTGGAAAATAGAAGATGTGAAATAGCAGTCAGCTAATGATTTCTGGTAAAAGACACCTGATAAACAGGAAAGTAATCAGAGTTCTGGTATATTATTTACTGCAGGAGCTGTCTCTGTGTGGCATCATGACTACACTACTACTTTTTTCCTATTATTTATTATTAATTACTTCCCCTGTTAAGGGAGAGTTTTTCCTTATCTGATGAGAGGGTCACACTGCAAAGGACAGAGCATGTCCTACCCTGTACATATTCTGGCAAAAATTGAATCGAAGGCAACTGGACTTAGATTTGTCTCTGAAGTTGCCTTTGATTCAATTTTTGCCAGAATGAATATGACCTGGATGAATGAGAACCTTCACAGACTTACCCTGTACATATTGTAAAGCCCCCTGTGGCAAATTTGCAGTTTTGGGCTATACTAATAAACATTCAATAAAAAATAAAATACACACTATGTCCTACCAGTTAACTTACTGTGGTCAAACAGCAACATGCCATGTCAACATAACTAAAGGTGGAATTACTGATCTTCACAGCTATCAGCAGCTACCAGGAGGACTAACGTTATACTGTGTCCATGTTTCAGAGTAACAGATCTTTTCACAAGAAACGGTTTTACTTGTCAGTTGTCACATGTATGCTGTGAAATGTTAGTCAAAGCTGCAGATTATGTGCTTGATGCACTTTCAAAACACTGCAGAGAATATTGTATAAGATAAGAAAAGATAAGATATTCCTTTATTAGTCCCACAGTGGAAAAATTCACAACAATTCACATTTGCTCAAACAAAAGCCCCTTTGACTTCTCCCAGGTGAGTGGTGCGAACAGTAGGGAGCACAGAGACGCGTATGGGGCGTAGTACTGCGGGAACACGGTCACATACTTTTTAATTTCTAATCAACTGACAAAGTACACAATTTCAGATACAAGCACAGTGGTTTTAACAGCTTTTGACCTACTCTTTTTCAAAAAACATTTGAAGATGTCACCTTGAGCTCTGGGAAATTGTGGTATTTTTCATTATTTTCTGATTTAAAGTACTGGGTATGGAACCCCTATACTTTTAGAGAGTATACTGTGTCCATAGTATTGAGCACTAAAAAGCTTAGCTAGAGTCTTGATGGTCAGGTATTTCCAGATTAAAATTACTAGATAAGTTCACTCTATTAACTCTAATGGATTGAGTAGTTTGGCATACTTTTAGTGAAAAAAAGGGTCTAAATCATGTTTTATTCCCCAGACTTAAGTACTGGGGGAGAAAAATTGTACTGCAACTCATAAGGATGTTAATAATTAACCATTAACCGACATTAAGAATTTTAATCGATTAACAGGGGTTAACCCACAACAGACTGTTTTCTTTGTCTTTTTAGGGGGAGGTACTGGGGGTCTTTAGGGGGAAATAGCAGGTCATCAGTGGTGGTCAGTGGTGTACATCATCTGAAAGCTAGGAACCTGACAATTAATTTGAGATGCTGCTCAGCAGTTGTTCTAGTCATAAACAACAATAAATATGAATGAATGAATAAATGAATGAATCATTTAAAATGAATTGTGACAGTTTATGAGGGTTTAAAACATTGTGATCGAAGTACAGTATATGATGATCATCCTCATGCTCTATTGTATCCTATAAGTTGTTGCAGTGATTTTTGGGTTGATACCATTTGTTACACAGATTTGGTGCTAAATTTAACTATTTTTTTACCACTCGAGAAAAAATGATGACTAATCCCTTCAAAATACCACATTAAGACACCAAGACCTTGAGGACCACCATAGAAATAGCCATGCTGTGATTTGGTGTCAAAAACCTTTTGACATTTTGAGATTTCTGCAGGAATTGCATTTTTTGACAATTAGATGGTGAGCACTTGAGGTGTTGAGGAAACTGCTCAGAAACCCCCTCATTTTCAACCTAGCTAGAAACATCATCTGTCCTCTCAATGCTCTAGGTCTTTACTTTGTGGCTGTAGAGTTTCATGAGGCTGTGATTGTCTTAGAGGTCACTACAGGCCATTTTATACAGGGAGGTCAAGTTTCAAAAAATGGTCTCACTACAATGAAATGGCTCCTATAGGGACTAGCATCATCACACATGAATACAGTTGGGCTCATTGGATCCATGAGAGTCTCAGCTTTACAGTGATACCCAATTTATGTAATTCAAGACTGATTAGGGACCCCAGTATGCAGAAATATTCAAATACACCATTTTAGAATAGGCAAAAAAAAACACATTTGCATGAAAAACACTGCATGTGATTATCATAAAGTGGGCATGTTTGTACAGGGGAGACTTGTGGGTACCCATAGAACCCATTTTCATTCACATATTTTTGACATGCCAGCTTTTTGTAGCTAAAATTTAGTCCAAAATTTGAGCATTATTTAGCCTCCTTCCTGACATGTTAGCATGACATGGTTGGCACCAATGGATCAGGTTTTCTAGTGTAGCTTCACACTAGCCCTAAAACTGAACCTGAACCTCTAAAAGTTGGTTTGGATTGCCCCCGGCCCCGCGGTTCTCTTAGGATTAAAAGAAATATTAACAAATAGCTGAAAAGCTAACTCAAAGAAAGAAACTTAGAGGAGTGGCTTGTCGCTTAACGGAGAATAGTTGGACCACCTTAACAGCCTGTCTTAATTGAGTCTGAGCCATAGTTACAGGATACAGGAGCTTGGCTCAGGTCTGGAAAGTTGTAGCATTTATTCAACGACAAATAAACTGTACATTCACAGCTGTAACACCACCAACAACTCCACACTCACAGCCACCATACACACACAGTTTGTTGGACACTCGCTAACATTGCGCTGCACTGACAGATTGTACGTGTGACAACAGCGAGCATGAAGCCAGCAGCACCACTACAGCTGTAAACACAGCACATACAGGAGATTTGCTTATGTTAGACCCACAGCTGACAACCTCGCAGTTAAACTTAATTATATGGTGGAGGCTTACTGGAAAAATACACGCAGCATGATGGCTGCTATGGTAACACTCCCAGACAGGTGACCTGGGGTTTCAGTTGTCTGTTGTGCTCATACACTGCAGCTGGTGATGAATGATGATTTAAGCTGATCGTGCATCAGCTTTTTGTTGCAGCTAGATGGCTCGTTAGGTACTTAAAAATAGCACCGCTGCATGCAACGCATTAATCTTTTCGGTTAACGGTTAATGAGGGTCGGTTATCAGTTAGAGAACAAATTTAAAATTAACATCCCTCGTAACTCGGTATTGTATTGGCACCAATATCACAACTTTTCTAATGATATCCAGGTCGATAGATTTACTGACAATTTTAATTTTTTCTATTTTAATGCAGCCTTACTCGAGAGAATATATTAGGCTTATTTGCTGAATGTAAAAGGATTAGTTTACATTTTCAACTCCATCTTAATACAGTAATTACACAACTATATGTATATGCAATCCTTCCTGTCCATACTGACTGCAAAGAGATCCCACTCTAAAGCACTGAATCCACAGTACACTAGATGGCACTCTGAAGCGCACCAGTGATCCCTTGCCCAGTGGTTGAGAACAGCTGTTCTAAGCGATACAGTGATATATCAACCTGAGGTCATACAGGCTTATGCTTTAGAGCATTAGCAGGTATGAATTTCCTGCAAGTCACTTTTTACATTTTAAATGCCAAAAGCCACTTTTAAGCTTGCTGCAAATTGACACTCATAATGCATCATTTATAATTCATGCCACGACAGCATTTAAACAAGGTTAGTGAAGATGTAGTGACAAGTCTACTGCATAAATTGAGGGAGAAAACAGGTTTGTCATTCAGAAGAAACTGTAGCTCCTCCAGACAGTACCTTCAGCAGAAACTGGTTTTAGATACTGAGGTGTAAACAGCATGGTTTGAATGTAAAGTGTTATACAGTACATATTACTGACTACACATAAGCCAAGTATTTTTCTGATTTTCTGAAGTGCAACGTCCAGCCTGACCTCAGTGAAGCTCCAGGATACAGCTCTACCCTTCTTGTCCACCTGGGGGCGCCGCATCACCTCCTTCCCTCCCTGAAACAACACCAAGGATGGAAGCTGCTTGGATAGCGGGGATGTAGACACCTTGTACCTACAGAACAGAATTAAATCCATATGAGACAACATGTTCACAAGTCTAGCCTGTCTTCTCTGACTAAATAAATGCTCAACATATCTATGACACAGACGTCTTAAAGACAAAAGAGAAGTCTTACTTCTTGGAAACCTCTCCATAACGTCCAATGTCCACTTTACCAAATTTGAGACCAGCACAGTTGTACCTGAAACACAAGAACAAAAAAAGTACCTAAAGTTACTGTTGTTAATGTCACTGAGAGTACTTTATACTATTACTGTGTGGATGGATGGAGTCGTACTTGAGAGAAAGATCAGCATAGACTGAAGCGAAGGACTGGCACTCCGGGGACCAATTGGCGAAAAATTCAACAATCCATGTCACACGAGTGTCTCTGTCCAGCTCATCCTGGACATGGACACATGGACACACAGACACAAACAGACATACACAACTGATTCAAAAGAAATTGTATACATCTTTGCTCGTATATTAGTAATGGACAAACTGCTATGACAAATTCTACCATTTTACTCACGTCAATGGTTTTGTCGCTGAAGTATTTGATGTATTCTGGTCCCATGTAAAGAGGAGGCTTACAGGTCATCAGAAAAACTTTAACACACAAAGAACAAACAGAAGAGGACATAGTTATTTAAGATAGTTGCAGAATCAGTGCTGACGATTGGTTATCAATCAATGGGCACACATTTGATCATTTTATTATCAGTTTTAAAGTAAAAATGCAGACCATTCTCCATTTCCACATTATCCATGTATGCTGCTTTCTCTGTAGTTTATCATTAAATTGATTCTTTGTTGCTGTTTGCTTTGTTGGTGAAACCCTGGGCTCTAGGAAATTATGGAGGGTATTTTTTCAATATTTCCCACCAGTCTGTAGACTAAAAGAATAAAAAAAAGGAATCACCTAATTACTTAATGACAAAATAATTTTCTCTCTGTGTCACTACTGATGCCATTAGTTTGGATGGTACTACATTACAAAAAAAAAAAAAAAAAGTAGAGGGTTTTTGGGGCCAATCACCGATGACAGATTCAGCCGATCCACTCGCCGATACTGAACAAGGGTCTAATTTGAAGCCATTTCGGCACGCCAGTCAATAAGTGAGGTGCTCCCCTCGTGAGTCTGCTCCTCTAGTGAGTCCATTTGACCATGGAGATGAGTCTGACAACTGGCTTGACCGCACAATGCAGTGACATTTCATGTTCATGACAGAGTTAGCGTGTAGCTTTAGCCGTGATGTCTAGCTCTGCTTTTCCTGCAATGCGTGAAACCCAAAGTGTTTCCATCCTGTACTGTATGTGTAGTGTTTACCACACGATTAAAAATGGGAGGATTAAAGTGACCATGTTGACCCACTGCCATATTCTACTTTCTGTTTCTGCCTGTTGCAGCCAGCTGCTGTTTGTTTTGTTTGAATGATACAGAATAGATATGACTTCATGTTACTCAGACTACAACAATAAAAGCTGTAACTTCCTTCTACCTTCACATAGACTCAAATGAAGCAAATATATTGCATCTGGCATTTAAAAAATCAATTTCAAAATCATAAGAAAAGAAAAGAAATATGTGATACATAGGCAAATGATATTTATTTTCCCACCACTAGTGATAAATCACATCAAACTCTAGTTTTTGACATTTGATTCATAAGTCAGGAAGCAGAAGTGTCAGCTGATGTATGTGTGTAAAGGCTAGACTGACCTATGCAGAGTGTCAGGTAAAGCAGTCCCATCCTGATGTCCAGTCTGAAGAACAGGATGACATTGGCCACTTTGCTGAACAGAATGATGTTGCCCACATGCTGCTCCACAGTTACTGAAATAAACAGATAGAGAGACACTTTCCTTGCTTTTGTCCAAAATCCATATAAATGAGCAGCGGATAATGACTCTTATCTGTTATTTCAAATCCAGAGCAGTGCTGTTTCTAAGATCCAACCAGTATGGGTTTTGGGGGATGATGTCCATATTTTTTAACTGAATATGATAATAAAAAAAAACTCACCTCTCATTACACTCCCTGTAACCACTTCTTTATCATCCATGCATCACATTGTAATTATAAAGAAATAATTCAGAAAGATATAGAAAAGATTTACTCACTCGCTCGTCTGTTCTTCATCATGACGATGGCACTGAGGAACATGAGGATCTCCACCTCCCTCTGAGAACACAGACATGACATATCTTAATAATAGCCAGCCACTTTAATCAGCCTGTTCATATTGAGAGCATTTAGGTCAATGTGGGACACTATGATGTCACACTACCTGGTCATTTTACATTTTGTGACAGCATATTTGTATAATGTATCAATAAGAGGTAAGGGTGTAAGAAAATATTAATACACTTGAGTATTGTAATATGTTTTCTGAATTGTACAGATTCTCCAAACACACTTGATTTTCAGTTAATAGTAAACTTGCAAAGATTTGTGGCAAACAATGACTCAGATAGCACAAAAAGTAGTGTTAAGTTACAGTGACTGCAGATCCCACTGTTCTTAAAAAGTAACCTTTTTTATGCAACTGGTGGTGTGTTCATTATACTATGACAGTTTTCCTGAAATTTGATTTTAAATATTACAAATCATTGCCTTGCTTACAGTATCGACATGTTGTGAATCGTAACCCTTGTATCGTAAAACGTATCGTATGGGTAGATTCTTGTCAATACACAGCCCCAGTTTCGTAAGGGGACAGGGAGAATGGAGACCTCAGCCATTAATGATACAAGGGGATGTACACAATGTGCTGATGTATTAATTACATTATTACTGAAAAATGTTTTTAAAATCTTTTTTCGATTCTTATACTCTCCTGCATTGATTCGCCTCGTACTCGTAATCTTATTGACGTTTGATAACATCAATGAATTCGCTAGCTACGTTAGCTACGTTAGCGACAACAGACTAGTACTACAAGTATTTACTTTCGGTTAATTTATAGTCTATGTATGCCGTATATTATATAAATACACGTATTAATTATAGTGAGTCATAAATTACGTTTTGTGATTCGAGTATCTCTGCCAATAAGTAAAACAGAACTGAATGCCCAGTCTTTTGACCGTAGTTTGGCCTGTCATTCTCTCCCTACAGCTAAGAATAGCTAACAGCTAACGCTAGCCCTTGCTGTCACACTGTTCAACGATTCAAAACTGTGACAAATGACAAGACAGCTAGTTGCTACCAATTCTTGAAGAGCCACGAGTGACTTTCTAGATTTTTCTACGAACCCAGTCGAAGTCGCAGGAGTTACCGTCCTCTCGCTGTGTGGCCAGATGGTCGCAGATGCCAGGCGTCTTGCGGACAGCTAAAAAGGCTACAGACATGAAGAGAGAGGCTATATAGTAGGGCTTCAGCAGCCACTTATACACCTGCGGCAGGTGGTACAGGAAAGCGAATAACGGCGTTAGCAGAGCCATTTTCTAGTACTGTCGTACGACAACTACACTGGTAATGAACCCCGAAAAGGCCGAGGCAGCCAGCGATGAAGCAGTTAATGACTCGCAGCTAGCTACATTCGCGTTACAGTGTCAGAGTAGCCGGAAATACAACGTCCAGTTTAGATGTTAAAAAATAAAAACATTTTTAATTACACGCCAAGCACTGCAAGACATTTAAATGCATTTTATTGTACCGTAACACGTATTTTAAATAACTTGAATTTTACAGTTTATATTTTGTATTTTTGAGCTGTTTGCACCCACGCTCTCACACAGTTTTAACTTCTATTCGCTTTTAATATGAAGGTGGACGATCAACTTCCTGTACCTATAGTGGTTAACTTTTGGTAACTTCTTTTGACCTGCAGTCGGTAAAATTGCCAGAAATCCTTATAGTGGGGCGGAAGGACGGAATGCACTGCGTAGGTCAATCAGGTCAATCAGGACGAACGTGTTCTAACGGGACAGACAGGCCTCTACTGACCAGATAGCTATAATGTAATACCTGTGAAAATAGAAGACTGATTAGAATGTTATATCAAGGATTTGTGAACTTAGATGTAATGCTCTTCTTATTTTCTGTACATAATATGTCAAACTAGCACAGTCAGTCCATCACTGTGACTATTCACTCAACATATCCATGAAAGTTTGTTGACACAGCCCTATGAACCTGCTTCATGAAGATGTATGGAGGGTGACATAAAAGGAGAGAGGCTAAAGGAAAATAAAATAAAGAACTGTGAACTTATGAAATCTGTGGTCAGACAGAGGCAAAGATAGACAGATAAATAAATTTGACCCAGTGGCCAAATTCACCCAAATGATGCAAGGACAATTAAAGATTATTGTGAGAGGTAGGATGGTGTTTTATATTGCTTTTGTTGTACTTTTCCTACTGTTATTGTCTCAGGAAATCGATGCCACCTGTGGATGAGCACTTAGAGAAAGTGGCAATAAGTAAACAGGCTCATCAAAAGGATAGAAAAAGATTATGGCAGATTTTGGGCAGGAGGGCCACAGCTGATAGTTAACACAACACTCACAATTATCAAGTATTGTGTTAATTATTGCAGATTGTAGAGTTTAAGAAACAGATTTATTTTAGTAATGAAGCAGAAAAATGACTGTGTTGCTAATGGTTGTTGCTTGCTTCCCTACAGATCAGATTGACAGTTTCCAGCCCAGTCACAATTTACAAGCAGCACAGTTCAGTAAAAAAAACAGTCCAAATCATAATCTTGCCAGAATACCCATGTAGAACCAAGCATGGATTTTTGTCTGAAACATTCACACACAAATTTCTAATCACACCCCTTCGGAACCTTCATCTGGCTGTTTTTGCCAGTAGATCGCCCTAAATGCTACACACTGATGAAATGTTGAATGGTATGTTTAACAATATTATTTATTAGGTTTGAGTAATAAAATATCATTAGTAGTGAATAACATAGTGAATGTTATTTCACCATCTGTGATCTGAAAGCCAAAGCCCTAAGTTGAAAATGGACTGTTTTGTTGATGTAAAACTGCAAGTGACAACCTAATGAAGTGCTGGTGGCTCCAAATGTGAGAATCCTTATTTTTTTAATCCCAATTTTCCCACCTCACTGGAATATACAGCACAAGCTTATTAAAAGGAAACCTGTGCTCCCTCAGGTTACAGTGTTGATTTTGGATTTATGAGCCTAGCCTATTGTGGATTTGACAAAATGTTTTTTGTTAAAGTCAAGGTAGAAAAAACACTGAAAATGGTCTTTAAATCTGATATTTCCAATCATGTTAATGAAATTAAATGCCACAGAACCCAAATAAAGACTAAATAATTTTGATTAAAACAGCATTTGAGAGTACATTGTATGTTACTGATTGGATTTTTTTTCCAAGCATGTGAATGAGTAACTATGCCTCCATATTTGTGTTCATATAAAACATGGGCGACAAACTATAAATCTTTAAGCATAAAGGAATATCAGCTTTTTATTTCTAAATATTTTCTTTAAAGTGAATCCTGATGTATGATATTTCTATCAATATACTTCTGTACCTCCTTGTGGCTCTGTTTTCAGGATTTAACAAACCTAGCCCATGATGAAAGACTTTGACCAATCAAATGTCATTTCAGAGAGACAAAGTGTTCCTATTGTCTGTGCTCTGGCTGGTGGGTGGTGCTTGGTATTTCCTCAGCAGATCTCAACATGGCTGCCAGGTCACAAACTTTCTCATTATACAGCTAACAAGATGTTTCTGAAAACATCTGAGGAGAGAAATAGTCCTTACAGTAACAGAATATTGATTCATATTTCAACAGCGCTGCCTAGTTTGACCATTTGGTCGGAGTTTGTGAGTGATTGACAGACAGCTCTCACAGACGGCACCTGGATGGCAGACCCCAGATCAGCTCTGACTGGTTGTTTCCTCCTTCCTCCATTAGGAGCACTGCAGGACACAGACACATTATTTTTTTTTTTTCAGATTACCTGTCTCAGGCACTACAGTCAGGATATAGTGACCGTTTTATAAAAATAACTTTTTTAAATCATATTTGCTTAGCACATATCTACCCACTGCAGCTTTAAGTTAGATAGACATTATATCAAAACTGAAGACTACTTCTCAGCAACATGTCCCACATTGTCCCACACAAACACTCTTTGTCCACCCTTGATTTGTTAAAATCTGTTCTCCCTGTTTCTGATTTATTATGTTCACAATCTGCGTCTCTACACATGCTTGCATATCCCATCATGATCAACAATATTGTTGACAATACAGTGACATGGTCTTAAAAATGGCTTTGAGATGAAACCAAACCATGTTGTCATGGTTGCAACCTTTAAATCAATATCAACTTTATCCCAACATTTTATCAGAAATTTACTTCATGGATTCTATGTAGTTGTTGTGAATATTACAGCACTATATCAAACATGTGACATGACAACACGCATTTATCTGATGACGTAGTAGCATCGTTCAAGCTTGGCCAAACAGCATCAAGGCCAAACAGATCCAGTGGTTCTGAGTTGCATGCATTGCTGTCCCGTAGTATGTGCAGAGTTCCCTCATCACTTACTCCAGCGTGAACAGGAAATGATGTCAGTTGCACGCAGCAGGAGGAGGAAGCGGAGTGGGAGGGTAGCGTCAGATTAGGATGGTCTATTTTATTATTTTATTTTGAAATTATTCTCTAAAAGTATCATTTGTTATTGTTATTTTTACCAGTATGTTTTACCTGCTTTATCATTACGGTATCGTTATTATTACGGTTATTATTGAAAAAAAAACAAATAATTTCAGTTTTATTTATTTATTTTAATATATATGTATATTTATACATTTCGTTTATGTGCAAATAATTGTATTTTATATTATTAATATTACATATGTCATAGATTTGTTACAGATTTTTGTGTGTCATTATTGTTTTACAGCTGTTTGTAAAATAAACCTTGAACATAATAATAATAAGAAACATCAACTTGTTGAGTTAGCAAGGTCGTGATTCTATATTTTTTTGTAATGCGGACAATCTTTTATTTATATTAATCTTTAGTCAAGGTTGTGCTTTTTAAATGATAAAGTAGAATGTTCTCTCAAGTAGGGCTACAGCTATACAGAGCTGTACACTGTAAACACTATACGGACTGTTAAGGTTAAAAGCTTTTATTGTGAAATGACAGGAAGTGGTCTGCTCGCTAGCTTGACTCCACTGTCTCATTATGGTAGTCGTCCCAACAAGCGGCTCGTGAAGCAGGAATCCAGACGGGATTATCATCAGCAGCAGACACCACCGAGCTGCTCGGCGATATTTCTGCTCTTCGTTCTTGTCGTATTCTTCTCCGTCCAGACCGACATGAGCAGACAGGTAAGCCGTTGACAGTGCCTCTACAGCCCGCCTGTCACTGACAGCTCCTGTTATTGTAGCTAGTTTTTTTTTTGGCCAGGAGAAATATGGGATTTCGAAACGTGAACGTTATATTCACCGGATTATTAAGCTTCGGTCAAATTATCATTTATTATACTCAAAAAAATCTAAACATGGTGTACAGATAGAGGCCTGTAATTATTTTTAAGCCTAACAGTTCGGTGCAGGTCCATGTTATCCACTGAGGTTGTGGTTTATCGCCCTGCTAGCAGTGATTGTCTGTGGCGACTACTCATGGTTACTGTATACCCCACACTCCGCCAGTTATACACACAGTATAGCCGGCATACAGGCCCGGGCCCCGGACTGCCTTCAGAGGACGGTCTCAGTCCGTAACTGCGGCAAAATGAGCTCATAGTTTACAGCATGTGTCCCATTGTAACACGGTTGCGTCAACATCGACCATTTTGTCCTTCCTGTAATATAACGTTTACTATAGTTGCTGTGAAGTTACTGTGGTGTATTGTCTCCTGTGATATCCCTATAATATTCCGTTACAGGCACCGCTACATGACAGTAGGCTCCCGGTACCGTGCACCTGCAGGATGACGGGATGACGGAGTTGAACCGAGCCTCCTCACGTGCCGGCACGCCGAGGCGACCTTCATGAGCTGCAGGAATTCCCATACCACTGTGGCAGCGACTTGGAGATTTGAAGTGACTTCATTTTTTCATTATTGAGACTTTTCCATCTTTCTTGGGACGTCAGTGCAGGGTGAGTTGCAAAGAAGTCCTGGAGCTGTTGTCAACTTGGGAGTCTTGTCCAGGAGTACTTTGACAGCGTGGATAAATGAAACAGGGTGGACTTGTAGACCCTATCCTTCACCTTAAATGTTAAGAATAAAAAAAATCAATGAGAGATGTGACTCACTGAAGTAGAAATACAGTTATCTTTTCTATATTTGTGTAATAATTTGTACTAAAGCCTTCATCAGGGTGGAACCTGGAAAGCAGATGTAATGTAAAACAGATTATATAATCAGGTCATTAGGTCATCCATATAACCCACTTTGTTCATTGTGACGTCATGTTGGTGGGAGCCACCGTAACCTCGTGTCTCAGGACTACTGTGGTCTAACAGACATTTTGGTTCCCCTGTGGGAAAGGAGTAACTGGAGCGTGGTGGTCCGCCAGCACAATGGACTACCACGCCGAGTGCTGCTTCTGCGACCCAGAGGAGGTTCACAGCGGCCTGGATGAGCCGCCGCTCCACAGTATCCATGCGCCAAACCGGATCCGCCCGTCCTCGTACCGAGCCCTGAGGAGCGCTGTATCCAGTCTGGCCCGCATTGACGACTTCTTTTGTGAGAAGATAGGTTCAGGCTTCTTCTCTGAGGTGTTCAAGGTATGTGACCTGTCTACTGATCAAGCTGCGACTTCTCTGTAGGAGAAGTAGACTTCTGTGGAGTTTGTTATTACTGGTCAAAATGTCAAGCAATCCATGTTGGGTCGACCCTATCAGTTGCTAAACCCACAGAAGTCCAGTCCAGTAATGCTAAACTTTCTATAGTTTACAGTTGATCAGAACTGCAGCATCCTGTTCATGTCACTGTTCACCTGTCCATTTATCAAATCATCAAACCAGTTGATATGCAGTGTGAACCTCTTTTTTGTGGAGTCCCTGGGGGCTTGGGGCCCAGTTTGCTGGGTTGGTACTCCAACCTTGCCTGAGCTCATGGGCATGGTCATCATGGTCCTTACTGATCACTTACATGTTATAACAAATCTATATTAAATACAGTAGCTCTGTCTGTGTCATGTTAACATTCAGCCACAGTGTGCTGCTGACTCAGTTAGAGGCACAGCAATCCACAGCTTGATGTTACCTTATACCAAAATGATTCCAATGACATGACATTGAGGTTCACAGTTTTTAAATTTGGGAGAAAAAAAGAGAAGGCTTATATGGAATTGGTTCTTGGTATCAGCAGATGAGTGGAAGTATCAAAATAGATGCATCCCTATGACCAGCACAGTCGCAAACCCAAAGATATTCAATTTACAATGATAAAAACACAAGAAAAACATTTGAAAAGGTGGGGCCAGAGATTTATTGTCACTTTTGTATTGCATAGTGCAATGCAATATCATCGGGCAATGTACAGCATTAGTCAATTGCTAGATTACTTTGTGATGTGAATGAATGATTTCATTTACATGACCATTCATCATGGAATTATACAGTAATAAACAACAAACCAAAAATTCCCATATGTTTACCCACCAGCATCTAACAGCACAATATACTGACCAGCCTTGAACAGTCAACATGTAATGTCCCTGGAGATGTACAACAATGGAATTTAAGTAGATACAAATGCTGAAAAGTCAGATACAAACGTTGAATCATACACTTCAAGGGACTTTTACTTTGGAAATATCTAAATAAATACAGTAAGAATGTTTGATTTTCAACATGTACATATGTAGTCAGAGATGTCTTGAATTCAAATATATCAGGATCATTGTCAGGAATTATTCATTACACTTTTCCAGCAACCCAAAATTAAAGAATAAAGATATTTCCCTCATAAATTAGTGGTATTTTCTCTTTAATTTATAAGAAATATGTAATGTTTTATACTTCTCGTGAATATAGTACAACCAATTTTATTGCCATATATGCATTTTGTATGCAGTTCCATCCATCCATCCATCGTCAACCACTTATCCCATTAGGGGTCGCGGGGGGGCTGGAGCCGATCCCAGCTGGCATTGGGCGAAGGCGGGGTACACCCTGGACAGGTTGCCAGTCCATCGCAGGGCACATAGAGACGGACAACATATAGACAGACAACCATTCATGCTCACATTGTATGCAGTTCCCTTTGTTAAAACTTTACTTTGAAAACCAGACATAGTCCCAATGTATACTTCCTTTAACTTCTCCAAAGTGGTCTCTAGCTCTCCTGTCAGCTCCGTTCTCCTTATCCATCCATGGTCAGCTCCATTGGGGTCGTTCGAATGCATTTAGCATAAATGTGAGAATATGGGTGCTCTACAGTTGTAGCGTTTGGTCCATTTGACAACAGAGATGAGAGCGCCGGCCGGCTGGACCACATGTTACAATACAGTAATGTTTCCTGTCCATGACAGAGTTAGCATGTAGCTTTAGCCGTGATGTCTAGCTCTGCTTTTCCTGCACTGTGTGAAACTCAAAGTGTTTCAATCCTTCACAATATGTGTAGTGTTTACCGCTTTGGATTTAAAATGGGAGGGTGCAGGTCATATCAATGTGGACCTACTTTTTCGTGTCAGCTCTCGGTGGCTGCTTGCTGTTTGTTTTGGGTGAAGGATGCTGAACGGCTATGACGTCACATTACTCAGACTACAATAATAAACGTGGAAATACATACTGTAAGTGAATCAATTTCTTTTCCAACCCCTAAAACTATTTTCCCATGAGTCTCAGCTGTACTGTGTGTTTTGCGCTTTTCAACAAACGTTAGCATGCTAACACAATAGTTTGGGTTTTGTTTTAATGTAGAAAAAAGTTTGTCTGCTAAACCTTTCATCACAATTTTGGTTGAGAAAATTTCCACTGAATTAAATACAGTCTGAAACTAGCATTATTATTCAAAAACTAGTCTGATCAAATAGGTTGACAACAATACTTCAATGGCAGCTTGCAGTACCAAGACAGTGTTGAAGTTAGATACCCAGGCCTAGTTCTGAGCAACAACACTGGTGAGGAGTCCAAGGTAAGCATAATTCACAGTGTAACATGGTTTATAGAGCAGCATAAACAACTGACTCCAGTAGTTTTGCTACTACTAATGTTGATGCCATTGGTTTTTTTAAATACAGTACTTTTGCATCTGAGGCATGTTTATTATACATGTAGATATAGTAAATGTACACACATTTACTATATCTACATGTGCTATATGTGTTCATTGGTGCATACTGTATTTGTTTGTGTGTTGTGTGTGTGTGTGTGTGTGTGTGTGTGTGTATGTGGGTGGGAGGGTGTGTCTGTGTGTGTGCTGTCTACTTGTGCATGTGAGGTGACAGGTCCAACTGTCCAGCCTAAGTAGATTACTCTCACACCGTCGTGTGTGTGTGTGTGTGTGTGTGTGTGTGTGTGTGTGTGTGTGTGTGTGTGTGCGTGTGTGTAAAGGCACGTAAAGTAGTTGTTGGAGTATTTGCTCAGGGTGAGAGTTTATACAAAGTGGATTCCAGTGCACATTCCTTTGCTCTTATCTGAAATAGCCAAAGCTTTACACACTCACATCCAGAAATGCAGACATCAAAAACCAGGGGAGCAGAACATATTTTATGAAACTTCTAACTTAAAGTTATTCAGCACTTCATATGATTTAAATGATCAGAATACTTTGGTATCATTCAGTGCTTAAAGGTGTCAGTACATACTTTTCATACATTTTCATACACATACATTTTCTTTTTATATGTAGATGTGGGGGCTGCATGGTGGTGCAGTTGTTAGCACTCTCACCTCACAGCAAGAGGGTCGCAAGTTTGAATCCGGCTTGGGGCTCTTCTGTGTGGAGTTTGGATGTTCGTGTTTGTGTAAGTGTGGGTTTTCTCTAGGTACTCCGGCTTCCTCCCACAGTTCAAAGACATGCGATTTAGGTTAACTGATGACTCTAAATTGCTTGTAGGTGTGTATGTGAGCATGAATGGATGGATGTAGATGTGGCCACAAACTGCAAACTAACCCAACGATTTCAAGAACACTAACAATGTAGTCTTCATTCTATTTGTTCTGTTTCTTAGAAGAGTGCTGGCCTCACATAAGAGGGTTACAGTTTATTGTTACCATTGTAGTGGTAGCATTTAGCTCAGAGCACCACTGTGACACTTTGGGTCTTATCTTACACCACAAAGCAGGCACACAGCACATTGTGAGTTTCAGACAACGCATTTGTTTCAGGCCCAGTATGACATTGTATAAGTAGAAAATATACTCATGTTCGTCTGTGCAACCAGGGGCGTGCTGGTCTTAAAATGAGGTGTGGTCAGGTGCATTGGTATCTTGAGACATCAGAAAGTGATTGTGCCATAGACCAACAAAAACCTGGTCTAAAGTCTGGCTCAGTCCTTTCCTGCTATTTAAAAGGTCCATTATTCAGCTAGTAAAAAGTGTCTACACAGAGAGGTTCACAACACACATACACCCTGCTTGTTACACTTGCAGGGATGCAGCAGCTTTTCCTGTTCTTCAGTTAAATACTGTCAGTATCATTAATATTAAGGAAAACACTAAATTCAGGCAGCAGGTGACAATTCAGAAACAATGGAATATAATGAAGTGAAGCTCTCAGACATTCTGTGTTGGTCAACCTGCCACACCCTCTCAGCGCTCCTCCAGTCACTGGCGAGACCACCATCACCAGAGAGACCATGGCGGTCACGTGACTTTGTGGTGTCTCCTGTTATCATCCTTCCGTGTGTGTGAGTGTAGATGGAGGCTACTTCAAAATTTGCGGGCCCTCTCCCCCTAGACAGCGGCATCTTGAGGCTGTTATGCACCGCCTCATCAGCAGTGCCCGGCTACAAGCTTGTGCGGAAAGCAGCTCTGTAGGACTCTGCTCATCCAGTCCTGTGGGTTGTATCAGAAAGTAATACAGTTTTCATTATTTATCAATACATGTATATCATATTTAGCCTATCTGCTCATTATGCAGTTGATTAGATTTGTTGATAAGACAGAGGATTGGCAGGCAGCAGAGGTAGAGAGCCCACCAGTTGAGGACCTCATACAGCTGTTCACGCACTTTCACTTTGTGCATGAGCAGATCTTGCAGAATCCACCTTTTAAATAGCAATACGCCTGGTACACTTGGCTTTTAAGGGGAATGGGAGATGATACGGATTGGTTTGATTCCTGTTATGCACAAAACACACCTATGATTAATTAAGAGACAAAATACAACTCCTTTGTCCCTTGCACCTTACTTTGTGCACAGATTATGCGCCATTTAACTAGCAAAAAACAGTGGAGGTGGACACGCCCTAAATGTACTGAAATTTACTTGCACTTACACTCGCAAAGAAAAAAGAAATTACCAGTACTCCACTGGACAGGTATGGGACATGCTGCGTCTTAGCCAGGGGTGTCCAAACTTTTTGCAAAGAGGGCCAGATTTGGTGAGGTTAAAATGTGGGGGGCCGACCATTCAGCCTGACATTCTTTGAACCATTAACATGATAACAGAATAACAGTTATCTTATTCGAGGGCCATATCAATCTGTGTATCACCCCTTCTTTCAACTGAACATCAAAAATAAAAAAACTAAAATGTTTTATTTGATGTAGAATCAGATGTCAAACATGAAATTTATGTCAATTTTAGACTTGGATCAAAAATATGAAATGGAAAAATGAGTGCTGGACCAAATTTGACTTTACTATTTAATGTTGAGTATTTGTATATTTGTTTCTTAAGACCCTAATGTTTGTTATCAATAAATATGAACACAATTTAGTTTGTCGGGTATACAAGACCTAGTTTGATTGTCAGTTGAAAAACAATAACAAATGATCCATGGATTGAAAAGACTCAGAGCATATTCATTAAAAAAGAAAAAAATAGTGATTCACCTCAGAAGACTAAACATATAACTTGTCTGCACTAATGTGAAGGGTGGCACTGAGATCTGGACTACAGTCAGTAGACCAGGTCTACTATTGTATTTGATTGATTTGATTTTAATCGATCAGTAGCACTGTGTTTGTGTTTACATGTTGAGACAGACTGTGATTTCTCCTGATACAATACAATAGTGTAATACATTCATTCACTAACAGATGACACCTTAAAGGTTATGTTCACATAAAAAAAATATCAATGCATCTATCTGGTACGTGTCATATATTTGTTCCTGAATTTCCCTCCGGGGATTAATAAAGGTTCATCTTATCTTATCTTATCTTATCTTACACAGTATTCCTTGTCTATTACTTTAAAATTTTCAGAAACAACTGCCAGAAACAAATGACATATCTGAAAGGGAGACTACTAAGAAAATGTACTGAAATTCCAAATGTATTCAAAGCCCCAGTAGGTTAGAATGTCTGTAGTGCTGAGTGTTTGTGTAGGACATAACAAAAGAGAAAGAAAGGTCATTTTGTCATTTTGTCATTCACTTCACATTGCACCCAGAACCAGTTCAATAGGTTTATTATTACTGTTAAACTCAGTCTGCTGTTTTCCCGTTAACTCTGTATTGTGTTGGCGTGTGCATGCCTCTTGTCTGCTGCTGGACCAGTCCTTAGTAATGGCCCACTGGATTTGTGCAGATCAGGAGGAGTGATGGGAAATCCAGAAAGCCTATTAGTGCTACGCTATTAATACACACACATACACACACTCACACACATACACTCCTGATCAAAATCTTAAGACCAGTTAAAAAATTGCAAGAATTTACGTTTTGCACTGTTGTATCTTAAGAAGGTTCTAAGTAGAGTTTCAAAATGCAAAAAGAAGAAATGAGAGCAAGAGACTAAATGTTTTGAGCAGGCAATTTATTGAAAAGAACAATTTAACTAAAATAGGCTGTTCATCAGCTGATCAAAAGTTTAAGACCATAGCTCAAAAAAAACCCTAAAACAGAAATTAAAGTCTCAAAAACAGACTCAGTAATGAGTAGCTCCACCATTATTGTTGATCACTTCAAAAATTCGTGTTGGCATGCTTGATGCAAGTGTTTCCAAAAGGCTTGTAGGAATGTTGCTCCAAGTGGTGAAGATGGCTTCACGAAGGGCATCCACTGTCTGGAACTGATGTCCATTTTTGTAAACTTCCTTTGCCATCCATCCCCAAATGTTCTCAATTGGATTTAGATCAGGGGAACATGCAGGATGATCCAAAAGAGTGATGTTATTCTCCTGAAAAAAATCCTTTGTCAGACGGGCATTGTGAATTGCAGCATTGTCCTGCTGAAAAACCCAGTCATCACCACACAGACGAGGGCCCTCAGTCATGAGGGATGCCCGCTGCAACATCTCCACGTAGCCAGCTGCTGTTTGACGCCCCTGCACAACCTGGAGCTCCATTGTTCCATTGAAGGAAAAAGCACCCCAGATCATGATGGCGCCCCCTCCGCTGTGCCGTGTTGAAAAAATCTCAGGTGGCATCTCCTTGTCATGCCAGTAGCGTTGGAAGCCATCAGGACCATCAAGGTTAAATTTTTTCTCATCAGAGAATAAAACTTTCTTCCAACTTTGAACGTCCCATGTTTGGTGCTCCCTTGCAAAGGCCAAACGGGCAATTTTGTGGCGTTGAAGGAGACGTGGCCTTTGAAGACGTTTTTTGTTTTTGAAGCCGTTCCTTTGCAGATGCCGTCTGATGGTTATTGGGCTGCAGTCAGCACCAGTAATGGCCTTAATTTGGGATGAGGATCGTCCCGTGTCTTGACGGACAGCCATTCGGATCCTCCGGCTCAGTGCCGGTGAGATTTTTTTGGGTCTACCATTTGATTTTTTTGTTCCATAAACCTCAGGATCTTTTAAGAAATGCAAAATGACTGTCTTACTGCGTCCAACCTCAGCAGCGATGGCACGCTGTGAGAGGCCTTGTCTATGCAGCTCAACAATCCTGCCACGTTCGAAGGCAGTGAGTTTTTTTGCTTTTCCCATCAAGAGGTCTTGACAGTGTGATTACTTGACAGAAAATGACATGGAATCCAAATTTTTGCACAGATTTGGGCTTTTAAAGGATGTGGTCTTAAACTTTTGATCAGCTGATGAACAGCCTATTTCAGTTAAATTGTTCTTTTCAATAAATTTCCTGCTCAAAACATTTGGTCTCTTGTTCCCATTTCTTCTTTTTGCTTTTTGAAACTCTACTTAGAACCTTCTTAAGATACAACAGTGCAAAATGCAAATTCTTGCAATTTTTTAACTGGTCTTAAGATTTTGATCAGGAGTGTATATATATATATGTATATATATATATATGTATATATATGTATATATATATATATGTATATATATGTTATATATATATATATATATATATATATATATATATATATATATATATATATATATATATATATATATATATATATCCCCATCTCCATCTCCATCTTTGTGAGGACACTCATTGACCTCTTATCCTAACCTTAACCATCACAACTAAATGCCTGACCCCAACCCATAACCTAATTCTAACCTGGACCCTCACTTTCCAAAAATGTCCTCACTCTGAAGGTCTAAAACTCAAATTGGTCCTCACAAAGATAGCTGTATAAGAACACACACACACACACACACACACACACACACACAGGCGCATGCACTTGCAGATCCAGACACTGGCTGGACTGGATTGTTTGAACATTATCAAAAATTTTCAGGAACAATGAAAAAAATGTAATAACATGCACAAAATATGAACAAGTCACTGCAACCAATGACTTTTTTTCTCTGGTTGTTTTCCAGGTGCAGCATCGGATCACAGGGCAGGTGATGGCACTGAAAATGAACACCCTGGCTAGCAACAAAGCTAACATGCTACGAGAAGTGCAGCTCATGAACAGGCTTTGCCACCCGAACATACTCAGGTAGGTAATAATGTATATCTAAGCCACGTGAATTTAGATATATAATGAGTGTGAATTGTCTTCATACTAAAACCTCTGATCAGCCAGTGTCGTGACTTTTAGTGTAAGCCACCTTCCATCATTTAGTGTGACAATGAAGGGCTTTTCTCAGCAGTCAGTAAACAGTAAAAAAAAAAAGCTGTAAAAACAGTCTCCCCCAGCCTTAACAAATACTGCTAATACACCTACAGTATTAGTCTGATTTTCAGAGGTCATATGTACTGTTTAACTGTATAATGGTCCACTAAGACAGGGACATATTACAATTGTCTTACTGATCACGATTAAGATTTCGAACTCCGAACTTTCAAACTTTGTTGGATCAAGCAGTCGCTTGTTTACCTTCTGATTGCGACTTATCAGATTTTTCAGACATTTGTTTCTGGAGTCAGTATCAGGGCTGAACTTGGACTCAGGTGGAACTCAAACGCAGATTCAGAGGCAGGGTGTCAGGCAAAAATCAAGGTCTTTATTACAAACAGGAGGTCGTTACACGAAAAAGGCAGTCAGCGAGGCAAACAGAGTTAAATCGGCGGGCTAGAGGCAAAGTCAAAAAAATACGAGCTATGGTCAAAACACTAGGAATCGAAAACACAAGAAATCGCTGGTACGCTCTACTAAACAGTTAAAGACGAACTGGCACAGGAGGAAAAGGGAGGACACATTATATACTGGTGAGGGAGGTGGATAACTATACACAGGTGAACACAATCAGGGCAGGGGATGACGATCAGACGCAGGTGACTAGTGATGATAATCATGACGGGAGGAGGTGCTCTAACGTGAAGGCAGGAGACAAGCAGGGCAGGGAGTGAAGTGAACTGCAACGAGAGGAGAGGTTAGAATGCAAACAAAACAGGAAGTGCGCCAAAATAAAAGCATGCAACTGGAAACTATAAGATTAACATTTATACTTCCTGACAGAACCCCCCCTTTAGGGACGGCTCCTGACGTCCCAGGACGTCCAGCTAGCTGCTTATTAAAATCTCTTATTAGTTGAGGATCCATGATGTTTTTTGCTGAAACCCACGATCTCTCCTCCGGTCCGTACCCTTCCCAGTCCACGAGATATTGCTTACCCCGCCCCCGGCGGGGGCTTCCAGCAGGCGCTTGACTGTGTAAGCCGGGCTTCCGTCAATGATCCGGGGGGGCGGGGGGACTGCGGAGGTAGGGACCAGAGGGCTGTCGATCGCGGGTTTCAGCCTACCAACATGGAATGTTGGATGGATCCTCATCGATTTTGGCAGCTTCAGCTGGACAGACACAGGATTAATTACTTTTAACACGGGAAAAGGGCCGACATACCTAGGAGCAAGTTTCTTTGAGTCAACATGGAGGGGCAGATCTCGGGCGGACAGCCAGACCATCTGCCCGGGTTGGTAGGTGGGAGCGGGTGTCCGCCGTCGATCAGCCATCCTCTTATAACGTGCCGTGTTCTTCAACAGTGTCTGTCTAGCCCCCTTCCAGATGTGCTGGCAGCGTTTCAGCATGGCGAGGACCGAGGGAACGGAAGACTCCCCCTCCAGGTCGGGGAACAGAGGGGGTTGGTAGCCGTATGCACACTGGAAGGGGGAGAGACCTGAAGAAGAACACGGCAACGTATTGTGGGCGTATTCCACCCACAACAGATGTTTAGACCAGGAGACCGGGTTCTGTGCCACTAGGCATCTCAACCCGGTCTCCAGTTCCTGGTTAAGTCGTTCAGTCTGTCCATTGGTCTCCGGGTGGTAGCCCGAGGACAGACTGACAGACGCTCCCAGTAAAGAGCAAAACTCCTTCCAGAACCCGGAAATGAATTGTGGCCCCCGGTCCGACACCACATCCCTGGGGAAGCCATGGATGCGGAAAACATGGGTTAACACCACCTCTGCCGTTTCTTTGGCCGAAGGTAGTTTTGGAAGAGCAATGAAATGAACCATTTTAGAGAAACGGTCCACCACTGTAAGGACAGTGGTGTTACCTTCAGAGGTGGGTAACCCAGTTACAAAGTCCAGGGAGATGTCGGACCAGGGGCGATGAGGTACCGGAAGGGGCTGCAGCAGGCCGGCAGGTGGTCGATGAGAAGGTTTACACTGGGCACACACCGGACAGGCTGAGACATACTCCTTAATGTCTCTCTCCATCGCCGGCCACCAGAACCTCTGCTTTGCCACGAACAGGGTGCGACGTGCTCCTGGGTGGCAGGCGATGCGAGAGGTGTGTGCCCAGTGGATCACCCTGGAACGGAGAGAGACAGGTACAAAGAGTCTGTTATGTGGACACCCCTCGGGTGTTGAGACCTGTGACAGGGCCCTCCTTACTTCCCTCTCGATTCCCCACGTCACGGCTCCCACCACGCAGGAAGGAGGGATGATGTGGGAGGGACCCATGGGAGTGTCCACCGAGTCAAACAGTCTGGAGAGGGCGTCGGGTTTCCCATTCGTTGATCCCGGCCGGTAAGAGAGAGAAAAGTCAAAACGGTTAAAAAACAGGGCCCACCTAGCTTGCCTGGAGTTTAGTCTTTTGGCGGAGCGGATATACTGGAGGTTCTTATGGTCGGTCCAGACGAGAAACGGTTGCTCCGCCCCCTCCAGCCAATGCCGCCACTCCTCCAGCGCAGCTTTGACTGCCAGAAGTTCCCTGTTTCCGATGTCATAATTCCTCTCGGCCGAGGAAAGCTTCCTGGAAAGGTAGGCACAGGGGTGAAGCTTATTGTCCTTTAATGTTCTCTGAGAGAGAACAGCACCGATACCTGAGTCGGAGGCATCCACCTCCACAATGAATTGTCGGCTGGCGTCAGGCAGGGTCAGGATGGGGGCGGAGCTGAATGCCTCCTTGAGTCTGTGGAAGGCGTTAGCGCACTCAGAGGACCAGACGAAACTATTCTTAGGTGACGTCAGCGCGTGTAGCGGGGCCGCAATAGAACTGAAATTCCTAATAAACCGTCTGTAGAAATTTGCGAACCCCAAGAATCGCTGCACCGATTTGCGGTTCGTTGGGGTTGGCCAATCCGCTACCGCGCTGACTTTGGCAGGGTCCATGTGTATGCTGTCGGGGGAGATAATGAAGCCCAGGAAAGAGACTGTTGGAACATGGAATTCGCATTTCTCAGCCTTAACGAAGAGCCGATGTTCCAACAGTCTCTGGAGGACAAGGCGGACATGGTGAACGTGGGATTGTTTGTCGGGAGAGAAGATTAGTATGTCGTCCAGGTACACGAAAACGAAATTGTTTAACATGTCCCGGAGGACGTCGTTAACCAGGGCCTGGAAGACGGCAGGGGTGTTAGTGAGCCCGAATGGCATCACTAGATATTCGTAGTGGCCACTGGGGGTGTTGAATGCCGTCTTCCATTCGTCCCCCTGTCTGATCCTAACAAGGTGGTAAGCGTTGCGGAGATCGAGCTTGGAAAATATCTTGGCTCCCTTTAATAGCTCGAAGGCTGAGGACATTAAAGGGAGCGGGTATCTGTTCTTAATGGTAATGTTATTCAGCCCCCAGTAATCAATACATGGCCTAAGTGACTTATCTTTTTTGTCTACAAAGAAAAAGCCTGCCCCCGCAGGTGAGGAGGACGGGCGGATAATCCCCGCCGCCAGGGATGACTCGATGTACTCTCTCATTGCCTCTCTCTCCGGGGCAGAGAGAGAGTACAGTCTCCCTTTTGGCGGGGTTGTACCTGGGAGCAGGTCGATGGCACAATCATATGGCCGATGCGGAGGCAGGGAGGTGGCGCTGGTCTTGTTGAAGACCTCCCTTAGGTCATGGTAGCAGGGAGGAACCCCTGGCAAGTCTGGATCAACGGCGCCATCTGGTGGAGCAGAAGGCGAGGTACAGGAGGCGGAGCTCTGATCCAGCACTAGAGGTGCAAGCAGTCTTTCAGCGGGCTCCCCAGGGGCGACAGACAGGCAACAAGTGTTATTACAGTCCCTCCCCCATGACACAATCTCTCCCTTTATCCAGTCAATATGGGGGTTATGTCTTTTAAGCCACGGGAGACCCAGGATTAAAGGGTGCAGGGCTGAATCAAAAATGTGAAAGCTGGTGGACTCAGTGTGATCGCCAGAAACAGTTAGTTGAACAGGAGATGTGCGATGAGATACTTTACAGAGCAATCTGCCATCTAGAGCACTTGCCTCAAGAGTCACCTTCAGGGGGAGGCGTTGGAGCCCGAGTGTCTTAACCAGACCTCCATCGATGAAGTCTTCATCGGACCCCGAGTCCACCAGGGCCGGGTAGGACAGGGAGCGCCCCGCGGCGGAGATCCGGACCTGCAGTAGAGGGCGAGAGGAAGAGGGGAAAGCAGAAGTAGGACTCACCAGTGCCCTCTTCATCACTGGTGAGTCATCTCTTTTAATGGACAGGCGGACAGAAAGTGACCGGGTTGGCCACAGTATATACAGAGACCCTCCCGCAGGCGCCGCTGGCGTTCCTCCTGGGAAAGTTTTGCCCTGCCGATCTGCATGGGCTCATCCGTCCCCCTAGGGGGAGATGGAGAGCCCTCAGCGGCAACCAGAGAGGAAGAACGCCAGCCAGCGCGCTGGCCGGGAGAGTGCCTCGTCTGGGGGGGTGGTGGAACTGCGCCTCGACGTCTGTCCTTCTCTTTCTCTTTCTCTCTTTCCCATAGACGGTTGTCTATGCGGATGGCAAGCGCGATGACGGAGTCGGGGTCTGCAGGCAGGTCCAGAGGGGCGAGCTGATCCTTCACGGGGTCCGACAAGCCGTGCAGAAAGGTGTCCATCAGCGACGCGTCGTTCCATCCGCTGTCAGCGGCTAGAGTACGGAACTCGATAGCGTAGTCTGAGACCCGCCTCCTGCCTTGCCGGAGTCCCACCAAAGCCCGTGCAGCCTCCCGACCTGGGGCAGAGTGGTCAAAAATCTTGCGCAGAGAGTCAGTAAAAAGTTTGAGTGATGAACATACCGGGGATCCCCGAGCCCATTCGGTGGTTGCCCACGCTTCAGCCCTGCCAGCCAGGTGGGTGATCATAAAAGCCACCTTGGAGCGCTCGGTCGGGAACTGGGCTGCCTGCAGTTCGAAATGAAGGCTGCATTGCACCAGAAAAGCGCGGCAGCCACCGGAATCTCCCGTGAACCGCTCCGGCTTGGCGAGGTGTGGTGATGCAGAACCAGCCGCCGCGGGGACCGGCATCGGGAGCGGAGCCGGCGTCTCGTGGAAGACAGGCGCCGGTGGAGGAGCGGCGTCTGCGCCGGGAGTCAGGGGAGTATTCATCATGGTTAGGAGCGTCTGCATCTGTGCTCCTAACCTGGTGATTTGATCTCCGACGGATGAACGAAACTGTCCTTGTTGATCGTTAATCAGCTTTACCTCTTGGAAGACGGCGGAGAGGCGATCCTCCTGCAGGCTGAGCCGCTCTCCCTGCGCCACGATCGCGGTACGAACCTGCTCTGAATCTGCTGAGTCCATAGTTGGCCAGGTCGTACTATCAGGGCTGAACTCGGACTCAGGTGGAACTCAAACGCAGATTCAGAGGCAGGGTGTCAGGCAAAAATCAAGGTCTTTATTACAAACAGGAGGTCGTTACACGAAAAAGGCAGTCAGCGAGGCAAACAGAGTTAAATCGGCGGGCTAGAGGCAAAGTCAAAAAAAATACGAGCTATGGTCAAAACACTAGGAATCGAAAACACAAGAAATCGCTGGTACGCTCTACTAAACAGTTAAAGACGAACTGGCACAGGAGGAAAAGGGAGGACACATTATATACTGGTGAGGGAGGTGGATAACTATACACAGGTGAACACAATCAGGGCAGGGGATGACGATCAGACGCAGGTGACTAGTGATGATAATCATGACGGGAGGAGGTGCTCTAACGTGAAGGCAGGAGACAAGCAGGGCAGGGAGTGAAGTGAACTGCAACGAGAGGAGAGGTTAGAATGCAAACAAAACAGGAAGTGCGCCAAAATAAAAGCATGCAACCGGAAACTATAAGATTAACATTTATACTTCCTGACAGTCAGGGCTGTCGACAGCATTTGTGATGGTTACAAATATTAGTTCAAATCTAAATCTGAACAATGTGAGTTACCAAGGCAATCAGCCATACATTTTAACCAAATCTACAAAAGAACAGCAGGTCATTATATCATGAGACACATTCATCCACTGTAGTAAATCAGGTCAACTGGACGTAGAAGGTTTCTTGAAGACGTTTCACCTCTCATCCGAGAGGCTTCATCATCATAAATAACCCTGTGTGGAGTATCAGTGTTATTCATGTTCATATTCATATTCATGCATTGGTGCCACTTCTATTAGTTAATTGGGCAGGCATGGCAAGTCCCACTATAACTCATCATATCTGTATTAACTCAAAAATCAACAAAATAAGAAAATGCACTACCTGATGCTGACTGATATTTTTTTCCTCCATGTGCATGTTGGTTTTCCTTGTTATTGGTCTCCAAACAGATCATGGCTTTGTCCAGCAGCTGCAGATACAGTAGCTCAACTCAGGTCTCCATTTGGTCCAGGACAGTTACATCATGATACATGACCAAACTATTAAATATCCTTAACTAGAACTTGACCGTTTGACCAGGGTCTTGCAGTACCTGCCTCATTGATTTTCATTTGCACTAGTCATCTAGCTTAAGTTATTAGCTAGCACACACATAAGTCATGACAATGATTACCGTATTTTCCGGACTATAAGTCACACTTAAAATCCTTTAATTTTCTCAAAAATCGACAGTGCGCCTTATAATATGGTGTGGCTTGTATATGAATTCTGGTTGTGCTTACAGACTTCCTCGAGCCAATTTTATGTGGTACAGGGCGCTCAAAAATCTGTCAAAATGTTTTATTATGAGTTTGGTAAGCTTCAAAGCTGCACCGCTGGATTGATTTTCGGAGCATTACGGTAATAGTAGTCAAGCGCCTTGCGGAGTAATACATACTGTTACTGTGCTTCGACTTATAAGCACCGTAACATTATCATGTGTGTATAAGGAGCCCAAAATGGCACCTGTGAAGAGACATGCTTATGAAGCGGATTTCAAGCTTAAGGCTATCAGTCACGCAGCAGAACATGGGAATAGAGCAGCGGCGAGAGAATTCAATATTAATGAATCAATAGTACAGAAGTGGAGGAAGCAAGAAGATGACCTGTACCAAGTAAAGAAGACCAAACAGAATTTCCGATGGAACAAAAAGAGATGGCCACAGTTAGGCTGAAAAAAATCAAGAGACCGAACTACTTTTTCCACAACTCTCCGTCCCTATTGATCTGCGACTGTGTGTCCATCTCACCGACACTGAATGTAGTATTGACAGGATCTCAGAGTATTAATACCTTGGCATCTGGCCAGACCCAAACTTACATTTAAATTTTACATTGATACACTTGTTGGCAAGCTACAACAAAAACATGGATATGTGTACAGAAACAGAGCTAATTTTTCTATGTTCTACAGGAATGGAATAATTGACAATTAATGAATTTCTTGTCTATCTTGGATTATGGTGACGTTATCTACAGACACAACTCTGCCTCCACTCTCAAACCCTTAGATTCAGGTTGAATAAATGAAAAAAAATCATGTTCCTCTGGTGTCCTCCAGTGCTCCTAATGGCAAGATTTCACAGACAACCAATCAGAGCTGATCTGGAGTCTGTCGTCCAGCTGCCGTCTATGACAGCCAGCTGTCAATCACACACAAATTCTGATCAAACGGTCAAACTAGGCAGCGCTGGTCAAATATGAATCAATATTCTGTTACTGTAATGTCTATTTCTCTCCTCAAATGTTTTCAGAAACATCTTGTAGTTACTGTTTAGCTGTAATATGAGAAAGTTTGTGACCCGGCAGCCATGTTGAGATCTCATGAGGAAATACCATAGCCAGTAGGGATGTTCTCTGTCTGAAATGATCTGTGATTAGTCAAAGTCTTCTGTCATGGGCTAGATTTTTTAAGGCCTGAAAACAGAACCATGAGGAGGTGCAGAAGGCTAGTTTTCTCTCAGAACACTTAAATTACAATATACTAAAAGGTTATTATGGACTTTTTGCCCAGTGATGCTAAAATCTTTCTGCCTATTGAAGATTTAAATAGACATTAACAGTTTGATAATCACTCCAGTATCAGCCGAACTGAAAATTTTGTCACTTGGCACCAGTGTGCATTCACATGCTACAGTTACATCATGACCCTTCCTTCTTTTATAGTTTACGAGATAGGAATGGCTACCAGACAAAGCCACTAAAGCACAGTGACCAGCTAATCATTGTATGCTTGCTGCCTAAGCGGAGACTGATAGAAGAAGAATTTGTATCAAGCCTGGTCCAGATACACTCCACATGATAAAAATTGTATCACAGGTGAATCTTGAGATGATGGAGCACACAAGCCTCAAACCCAGAGACTCCAGTAGGCTAAATCCAGGCACTTTTAAGGACCTCTGTTTTGTTTGGTAATGTAAAGCACTTTTACTGACTTCATTATATTTTTAATCCAGGTACTTGGTCAGACCTACGGCAACCCTGATTCTAGATTATGGCCAACAGTATTTTTAAAAATCATATTTCTTCCCTTCTCAGGTTTCTTGGCGTTTGTGTGCACGAAGGTCAACTCCATGCTCTGACTGAGGTAAAACATCACATCTCTCCTCTTTTTATAATGTCACATTTCTTCAGCTTCTTGAAATGTCTGAACATTGTATCTCTTTTTTCTCTTCCATTTTCTGTGGCCTTTCCCTGTTCCCCTTCACCCTTTTTCATATACCTACATTCGTACATCTGCATCAAGTAGTGTTGAAAATAACTGAAAACACCACATGGCAAAGTTATTTAATGTTGAAATAAGTATAGCTGGAGTGCCAGTTGGCAGTATGCATCTGCTTTATTATTATTTATAGAGGATTTACTAGGTAGTTTACTCATGAGTTCTTCTGAACTTCTTCCGTTTAAATGGTATGCAGTAGTTACTAGCGCTGGGACGATTCACCTATCTCCTGATTCAATATTATTGTGATATTTGGGTATTGATTCAGTATGTATTGTGATTTTTAAGAATTGTGAATCTACAAGTATTGCAATTTGATATTGCGATTTATTGCCATTTTGTCAGCTTTTTTAACACTAGACCATGGGGAAAATCATCATACACCCTCAAGGGACATTTACTTTGAAAAATATCTAAATTAACACAGTAAGAATTTTGATTGTCAGCATGTATATAGACAGATATGTGCTGAAGTCAAATATATCAGGATCATTGTCAGGAATTATTTATTAAATCCTTTCCAGCAACCCAAAAATCAAAGAATAAAGACATGTCCCTCACAAATCAGTGGTATTTTCTTGTTAATTTATAAGGGACATGCACAGTAATGTTTGCTTACTCTGTCATGGACAGCTTTACCATAATCTCAAGCTCTGCTTTTCCTGCAATGTGTGAAACCCAAAGTGTTTCCATCCTTTACTATATGTGTAGCGTTTGGATTTCACACGAGGGTGCGGCTCATGGCCGCTGGCTAGTTGGTTTTGGTGGAAGAGGCAAAATTGTACTAAAACTACAACAATAAAAGCGGTAACTTCCTTCTACATCCTCATAGACTCAAATGAAGTAAATATATAATTTTGGCTTAAAAAGTCCATTTCAAATTTGTTAAAAAAAAAAAACACAATACATAGATGAATCAATTTATTTTCCCATTTTACCATGAGGTCACTACTTCTAACTTCAGAAATGTAGCTAAACATACCTGTCCCCTCCACCAGAGTACTCTGTTTACTGTAAACTGTGCTGAACAGTTTCATCTGACTCAGTCCAATCTGATCAGTTTCTTAGTGGTAAAAACTATGAGCCTCACTGTTACACCAATAAGCCTATGAGAGCAACAGGCGCATCTCCTTATAAACCATGTAGGGATTCAGGAATTCTGCTCATAGTATAGTAAAATATACCATGTTAATAGTCATGGCAGCATTCTAAACTGTGCTTGTATCTTGCAAATGGTAAAAAAAAATAAAAAAATGTGAGCTTCCTTTGCAGCACATTACAAGCATAAATGTCTGTGTGTGCTAACTGGGCATCACACTGTCTTGTCGCTGATATGTTGCTGTTTCTCTCTGTAGTATATAAATGGAGGCAACCTGGAGCAGCTGTTGGACAGCGATCTATATCTGTCATGGTGTGTCAGGATTGGCTTGTCTCTGGATATTGCCCGAGGACTGCAGTACCTGCACAACAAGGGCATATTCCACAGAGACCTCACCTCCAAGGTATAGCATGCAGGAATAAGATGCATTGAATGGAAAATTGATTAGGGATGGGAGTCTATTTACAGACACTAACTTTACCTGAAGACAATAAACTTCATAGCAGGGTGCTCTGAGAAATAGTTGAACCAAGCTCAACCCAGCACACATGATCCAGCAAGGCGCTACAGTGGTTAATCAAATACATGAAAGCATACACTCAAGGTGGAATACTGTTGGCATCTAAGAAAACTTCAAATTCATGGATCTGTTACTCCAACTGGACTTCCTGTATTGTATTTCATGTCTCGCCTGTACCTGAACCACCCCCTTTGCTTTGTTTTAACGCAAGGCTTATTTCGGTCTAAATGCTGGCCCACACTTAAAGATTTTTCAAATCTTAACAGCTTTTGAAAATGTGAGAGAGCCCACATATAACAACACATTATTATATATTTAACACTTTTGTTCCTATAGTGTGTGAGAGCAACGATTTGGCCCAAACAGCACACTATACACTAACATATTCATTCATGAGCAAATGAATGAGTCCTGACTAAAAAAATGAAAATTTTGTAAAATATTGCAAAATCTTTTGCAATCAAATGTGACTTTAATGTAATATCAAATATGGTGGATGGCAGACAGGAAGAATTAGCGATGTTGTATGAAAGCTACTGAAAATTCATGAAGAATGGATGAAATCATGGAATAAGCACTTCAACAGGTCCTCCATTCCTGAGCTCCATCTTACTTTATGCTTCACGTTTTGCATTAGCTCATGTATTAGCCACGGCCGCCATGATGGCAGTGGTTGTCCTTCCTTCTTTAGTCAGCTTGGTTCTCTATTGGTTATTGTTCTTTCCCATGTGACTGTGTCATCAGCTGTCCTCAGGGTTCCTCACACACAAAAGGATATCCCATCATAAATACTGAACATTTTTAATATTTACCATTTGAGATCAGTGTGGCCAGGATGAAATTCCAAGCCATTTGGAGGATGTAAAAGCACTCATAACATACATCTGGAAAGATAAACTTTAGAGCCATTGAAAAATCAGGGCTTTGCTGACAATTGTCAGGAGGGAGGAATTAGGCCCAAAATTGACTTGATTCTCTTGTAGTGTGTGCCTGGCATAAGACCTTGTTCAGACTGCCAGCCCAAATCCCTTTTTGGCATATCTAAATTATATTGATTATGATATGATATGATTTTAGAAAGTCTGTATACCAAAAAACAAAACAAAAAAAAAAACCCCATAATGTCATAAATGTGTTTTTTTGCAAATTGTATCCAAACCACATTTGGAGGTGATTTGAAATGCAGTACCAGTCGGATTTCTACAGATGTGTCTCAGTGTCAGTGTTGAGAGGATTACATGTTCCCCCCAGGTAGTAGTACTTAGTGGATAGCCCCACATCTTCTTGCTGCACAGAGCCCACCGTGACTGCAGCACAGAATATCACAATGTGTACCAGCCTCCTCTGTTGCTGAGTTTGTCTTGCGCTAAAGAAGTGTCCTGCACAGCAGCTTTATTATTGGAGAGCGAAATGATGGACCTCCATTTCTCATGCTTCCACATTGGAATTCCATCTGTCACTGTAGCTATATAATTGCTGACGCCTACATCGTTATCACAGTACCACATGCAGATAGATCAGCGATGTCCCTGGACACACAAATCCAATCTGATCACTTGCTTGTCCATCTTTGAAATCTAATTTGAGAAATACATCTGATTTGCCTCAAGACTGAATGCCTGCTAAAGCTCCACCCAGGCATTACCTGTACTTCATGTACACACGTGGACAAAATTGTTGGTACCCTTCGGTTAATGAAAGAAAAAATCACAATGGTCACAGAAATAACTTGAATCTGACAAAAGCAATAATAAATAAAAATTCTATAAAATATATGATTTGTTTTCAACAATGGTGTCCGCCTTGGTCGTCTCCCATTAAGTCCACCTTTAATCTCTTTAGAAATTGTTCTGGGCTCTTTTGTTGCCATTCATATTATTCATCTCTTTGATTTGTCATCAATTTTCCTCCTGCGGCCACATCCAGGGAGGACTTTTCTGGGGGTACCATCATTTTTGTCCAGGCCTGTTGGTTGATGGTTGAAAAGCAATGTCTGACTTTCATTGGTTAAATTTCATAGAGTTTTTATTTATTATTACTACAGATTCAGATTCAAGTTATTTCTATGACCACTGTGAGTTTTTCTTTCATTAACCTAAGCGTACTAACACGTGTGTAGGCACAGTGTAGAGAAGTAATGGAACACAGTCACAATACTTTAGTTGTTGAGACTCACATAGTGGTAACGTTCGAGTGGGGTTCTCATATTTTGTAACAGGCCAAGGTTTAGATGTTGCTCAAGGTTTAATGGAAAGTTTATAGCTGAAGAATTCAGAACAGAGGGCCCATGTTAGACAATGATTCATTTCATCAAAATGGGACAAATTAAACCAAAAACTGTCTGCGTGGCTAGACTAGAGGTGGGTGAGAAAATGTGCTCTTTGTTTATTTTAATTAAGGCCCATTTTTGCCAGTAGTTGTTGGTAGATCACACCTGTGGACTCTTTTCCTGTGCAGAACTGTCTGGTGCGCTGTGATAATGGCATGTTCACAGCTGTGGTGGGAGACTTCGGCCTGGCAGAGAAGATTCCTGATTACAGGTCAGTGGGGTAAAATCCAGAATCGTGATGTCTTTTCCTCTGTTGTATTCTTATAACTAACCCTTTGTGACAGAATTGCAGTCAATCTGATGTCCTTCTAATGTCATTCAGCTAGTCTCTGAGCCTTACGGTACGTGTCCACATTGGCGTATTTTATCATGAGGGATTGCCTAGCTTCCCAGCATTGGAGGCTTGATTGGTTGTCACTACAGGCCGGCACGAGGCACCTGATTGGATGAACACTTTCCCTCATGGGCTGCTTCTCCCAGCTTACAAACTGGAACCAACATGGAGGCTCATTTGGAAACTGCATTCTCTTATATGAAGAAAATAGTTCACTAAAATGTGTTTCTGAAGACATTTTATGCTAGAAATAATCCATGCAGTTGATGAGTCTGTCTTTATTTTAGATCAACAAGGCTTAGTTTAAAAGTTTCTCAGGAGTTTCCAGAGGCAGCAAGTTGCGTTTGATGCCCCTGATTTGCCTAAAGTAGTCTTGACCTCAACTTTATGCCAATGAGGAGCAGCCAGCATGATGCCCCATCTCTGAAATCATAGTGCCACACTACCAGAATCCATTGCACGGCTGCTTACATATACAATGAAAGGGAAGCATGGAAAGGATGGAGGCTGTGGACATGTACCATTAGAGTATGTGCAACCACAGCTGGTAGAGACTGAGTAATAGATGAGTAACTGTTATTTGTCAATAAGAGATCATGTCTAACTCAAATGGGCAAAGGTTTTGACAGCTGATTTGAACAAAAATTATACCAGACTCACATACACAGTCACATTCACAACAAACTCACCGGACATAATTGCAATAAGGACTCATATGTACAATTATATCATCTGCTCAAATCATAATAACTGGACAATTATTTATTGATATGATGGACATATTTCTGGCTTTACTTTTCTATTATGTATATACTAATTTATTTTATTTGTATTAATACTGTTTTTAAATCTATGCTTCTTGTCTTTTATTGCACTATCCACTTGCTGCTGTAATGTGTGAATTTCCCCACTGTGGGACTAATAAAGGAATATCTTATCTTATCTTATCTTATCTTGAGGAGCCAATATAAATCTGGGTCAGTATTAGAGGTTATTTATACTTGGTGTCAAAGGTCAGTTTTTGACCCATCTCAGTGTGTCTTTTGTGAATTATATACTGTATGTCAATGATTACTCCTTCTGCAGAATTAGGTCCTCATCTGACACCAGAGATGAGAACATATTTTCCTTAGTTAGAAAAAGGCACTTTATTTTCATTTTTAAAATAATTCTATTAATTAATGAGGTAATTATTGGCACAGAGGTGTCACTAATATTTTGTTCTCTGTGGGAACAGGCATGAAAAGAATCAATATAATATGAACCAATGCAACAACAAAGCATTGTTGTTAGAACCAAATGTTAACAAAACTTAAGATTACAAGCTAAACAAAGACAAGTTGCAGGACTGCTGCTTTGCAATATATTTGGTTGTACAGTGGGGTCTACAGTATACAAATATTTTGAATAAAATCATAGCAAATTCCGTCTTGTGTAGCAACTCTGAATGAGCCTCTGACGTCACAGGAAACCTTGCTCTCTTTGCAGTGATGGTGTTGGGAAGCAGCCTCTGGCTATTGTAGGCTCCCCCTACTGGATGGCCCCTGAAGTTCTAAGAGGGGAACTGTATGATGAGAAGGTAAACCTGCAAAGCTCACACAAACACCCACTGGACCACCGTACAGTGTTAACCCTCTGAGACCCACAATAGACCCATTTGTGTCTTTTTTAGGGGTGGACAGGGTTTTTTAGGGGGAGACAGCAGAACAACAGTAGATGTCACATAAAAGTGGTGTACATTATCTGAAAGCCGAGAACCTGAAGATTAATTTGAGATGCACCTCAGTACTGTGTGTCAAGTTGACCAAGTTAAACTTGAATTTATCAATTATTTAAATCATGGCCATTCCTATGTTCTATTATGTCTCATGTCTGAAGTTATTTTTAACAAGTTTCAAGTTATTTTTCCTTACCAAAATTTAGCTCAACTTTGCAGCGTTCTTTAGCCTCTTTGCAGACGAGCTGGTTGGTACCAATGGATTCCCTGGGTTTTTAGATTCATATATTTGTATCTTCAACCTAACCTGCTAAAGCCTCTGAAAGACAGTAAAATCAGTCTGGATCATGGGTCTCACAGAGTTAAAGCGCTATGTAATTTTGAAATAAAAAATAACTAGGGGTAGAAAATAACACGAGTATGGCATTATAATGTTTTGTGATACTGTATTGCTTCTCAGAAACACTGTATTGATTTTTAACTAATAGTTTATGCAAATGGTGGTGTGTTCTTTATACTATGACAGTTTTCCTAAAATAAGTTCAAAAAAATTTGCCTTACTTACAGTATCGAAATACAGTATATTGAATCGTAACCCATATATCAGGATATGTATCATATTACGAGATTCTTGCCAGTACACAGGCCTAAAATACCACAATCTTCCTCAAACAAATGAAAAGTTGAGTTGTAAGCAGTAAAACACAACCTTGGTCATTTCAGTACAACCAGGGGTTTTACTTTGTCTGGTATAATCAGTAGCTTGTGGTAGCTAAAGTTAGCTAATGATAGCAAACTTCGATAGATATCACAGACTACCACTTATGGCTCTTCCTTGTGCTACTTTTATATTGTGTTACAGCAGTCAGATACACATTTCAGTGGTTTTATCAGGAAAGTAAAACAAGAATTAAACATACAATACCTCACCAGGATGAGCAAGTCAATTAAAGCAACTAACTCAATATTATCATGGGAAATAAAGACAAATTGCTCAGAAAAAATTACAAAGTCCTACTTAAAAGCTGATTCATGTCTCATCGTCAACCGCTTATCCAGGGTCAAGTCACGGGGGCAACAGCTCCAGCAAGGGGACTCCAAACTTCCCTTTCCCACATTAACCAGCTCTGACTGGGGGACCCAGAGGCGTTCCCTGGTGTTGAGATATAATCCCTCCACCTAGTCCTGGGTCTTCCCCAGCTGGTAGTGCCTGGAACACCTACCTAGGGAGGCGCCTAGGGGGCATCTTTACCAGATGCCTGAACCACATTAACTGCTCCTTTCAAACGCAAAGGAGCAGCGTCTCTACTCCGAGTCCCTCACACTCTTTCTGAAGAAATTGCCCTAAGTAGTGGGATGCAAATTTATATGGGTAAAAACCCTTTTTTCAAAATCTGTTAACCTTTGTCTCAACAAAGTGTATTTTAAGGTTTAAACACATTGACAGTGAGCTTGGGGTGGATTTGGGAATTTGGAGCCCAAACTGGGCACTGAAACTAATCCAGGGATTGCTGAACCTCAGATAAATTAAACTTTTCTCATGATTTTTAGATATTTTATGACACAAATATCAAGATCTTTAACCCCAAACTATTTGTATTGGTATCAGTCCTCTACTGTCCGTAAGGTTGCAGTTTACCACTGTGTGAAATCAGCCAGTTAGACTGTTGTCAGGCTATTAAATAGGTATTATCCGTCACTATAAGCCCGATAGATGTGGGTCAATAGAGTCATACTACATCCACTAGTAGGTTTTATTATCTGCTCACATGCTAAAGTAGATCGCCAAAATAAGGCATAAAAGAACATGGCAGTGACCTCTAGCAACTGTAGTAATCATGACAGTAGGAGAAGCGGAAGTTAGGTGCTGACAGTGTGAAACTCCATATGGGGTGGAGATTGGGGATGATGGATGGGACACAAAACACAGGGCTTCACCCAACACCATGTGTTTCCCTAAATTTAACCAAGTGTTTTTTTTTGCCTAAACCTAAAGAAATTGTAGTTGTGTTGCCTAAACCTAACTGGTTTTTGTCTAATTCTAAAGAAGTTGTAGTTTTGTTGCCTAAACCTAAAGAAGTTGTAGTTGTATTGCCTAAATGTGAATTACTTGTAGTTTTATTGCCTAAATGTGAATTACTTGTAGTTTTATTGTATAAAATTAAAGAAGTTGTAGTTTTGCTGCCTAAACCGAAAGAAGTTGTAGTTTTATTGCCTAAATGTAAAGAAGTTGTAGTTTTGTTGTCTAAACCTAAAGTAGTTGTAGTTTTATTTTCTAAACCTAAAGAACCCTTTTTGTTTGTTGAAAATGTGATGTTTCATTCAGTTCTACATGTTAGAACATGTGGCTTCAAGTTTAACTCTCACTTTTAAAACGTAGTAGGCATAGTAGGCCCCGAATGACCCACATCTATCGTGCTTATAGCGACTGATAACACCTATTTAATGGCCTGATAACAGTTGAATTGGGTGCTAGTTTGACCTAACCTATGTATGCATGGTCAGAACTAACATGCTCTCCTCTGCTCAGGTGGATGTGTTTGCATACGGCATCATCCTGTGTGAGATCATTGCCCGAATTGAAGCTGATCCTGACTTCTTACCCAGGACAGAGGTAGCATTCATGGCTGTGATTTAGTCAGGTTGTGGAGTGAAGTAAAGGAGTAAATACTTTCTATGTCAATGTTCCAAACTTTTTTTTAGGAGAAAGAGTACAGAGCCATGAAAAATTCTTGCTGTTTGTTGATCCAGAAAAAAAAAAGATAGTTAATTCTGCAGTGAAGGGACCTGAATAGTTCAATGTATCTCACCTGTATTTGCAGCCCCTATGATTATTAATCCTTGATAATATGCAGTGGTTACGATGAAGAATTGTATTACACTGAAACACTGTGTGTGTGTGTGTGTGTGTGTGTGTGTGTGTGTGTGTCTGTGTCTGTGTCTGTGTGCGTACGTGCGTGCATGCGTGCGTGCATGCATGCGTGCATGCATGCATGTATGCGTGTGTTTAGGACTTTGGCCTGGATGTGGCAGCATTTGAGAACATGATTGGGGATTGTCCAGCTGCATTCTTTAGCCTCGCTGTCACCTGCTGTAATGTATGTACACACAACACACATACTGTCTCATTTTTCATAACCCATAAGGTTGCAAAGTGTTTTTGTTGTTCACTTTCATTTTCACTCATCTTACACCACCGTTGACAGTTGGACCTTTCTGAGCTAGTGTGTCTTTGCTAACAGCATATTACTAAGTGCTTGAAATGAATGTGCTATTGATGCTGAGATACTCATTCTTGATATGTGGGTCGTTGTGTTGTTTTCAGATGAGTGCAGAGAGGCGTCCCTCGTTCTCTGATATCGTCTTCACATTGGAGGGCATGGAGAGAGAAGAAGAGAGACAGAATCCCATTGCACTTGGTAAGAAGGATGTATCTATAATTTATATTTATATTTTTAAATGTCTTCATTAAATGTAAAAGCCATGTGACACAGGAATCCTGGAGTTGTTGCCCACCTTGTCCAGTTGTCCTTGGCCACAGCTTTCCACATAAACATATTTATGTAGACGCTGCATTGGACACTTTCGCCCGTGATACGTAAACATGGGCTCCATATTGGACCAGGCAAGACTGGCCTGTAAGCCTATACTCCTGAATGGGGCAGCTGCCATTTTTTCTGGATATAAAGCACTATAACGTCTATATTTCTCAACCAATTTCAATGAGTCTTTATTATATTAAAGGGTTTATGATCTAAGGTGTAATCGCTGCTAGACACTCAGGAGACCAGTGTGTACCGTAGGCTGACATGAACTGAATTACATACTGTACGTGATAGAAAATAATTTATCATAAGGAATTGTTAAAACTCAAGTTTAAGATTAATACTTGTGGTGAGGTCCCCATATAATATAATATAATATAATATAATATAATGTACAATGAAATGTCATCTTCTGTTTTAGTGATCATGCTTTAAATCTATAGGCTACCCCTAACACTGCTACTGTACTGAATTACTTTTATGTACTTACTGATAAATCAGCATAACAGACAAATAGTAGTAAACAAATAAATGGTAGTAGCAATAAATAATATTAGTTATGATCTGAATTTATTCAGCTAGTGGTGATAATAAAGCAATTATAAAAACAAAGTTACCAATAGCATAACTGCTAACCAACATATGTCATCAGTTTTTTTTGCCATATTAGACATGTATCGTTTTTAATCCATATTGTACATTTCATGTTTTAAACACAATATGTTTGATATGAACATCATTATATCGATTAGCTAACGATAATGAACGTTAGATAGCTCGCTAATAATGACCTGATAATTGACTGAATCCACCATATCAAAGGACAGGCCTCTGATCCATGAAGCAGAAGCAGTGACATTAACATATTTAACAGTTTTTCACCAAAGTCTTTGGGAAAATAAAAAAAAATCATGACGTTATACCTCGTAGATCATAAATGTTTGAATATAAAATGACTCATTGAAATCGTTTGAGAAATGTAGACATTATAGTGTTTTTTATCCAGAAAAACGGCAGCTACCCTGTTCTTGTATGGGGTTACAGGCCAGCCTTGCCCTGTCCAGTATGGCATCCACGTTAACGTACGATCCAGGAGTCACTGTGGCATCTATGCACAGTATTTGATCTGATTCTTGCATGATCTTTTGACATTGCGCCCTGTCACCGCTGCCCTGCAACGTTAACATTCTCTGACTCTTGCTCATTTTCCATTTACTGATATGTCTTCCTTCACTTTCTCAGAGCCAGTGGTGGTAGACGTCAGCCCATATCGGCGCCGCAGCTCTCCTTGTCACCCTGGTGACCACAGCCAGCAACGGCAAGGCTTGGCGAGGAGCCAATCGGACATGTTACCCCCAGCAACCCTGACCCCTCCTCTACTCGGGACCCCTGCACGGGTCAACCCCTTCTCTCTGAGACAGGACCTGAATGGGGGGCGGTGTAAACTCTTAGACACACCTAGCAAGTCCGTCATCTCCCTGACCTTCACCCTCCCGGCGCTTCGTGATCCACGTTCCTCCCCCCACCTGCTCAAAGGAATGCCGGGGACACGAGCACTGTCAAGGAGATGCCAGTCGCTCCCATGTACTCCAGAGCTCAGCCGGACTGTAGCCTTGCCACAAGACATGGGGGAGAAGGAGGAGGAAAGAGAGGAAGATGTCAGAGTGGTAATTAGAGGAGGGACAGCAAACAATGTGGAGGACAACATGAGGAAAATCAAAAGGGTGTCAGAGAAGGCAGATGAAAGGTTGCAGGTCGAGGTTATAACTGAGAAAAGAGAGTTATTAAAGGAGAAGGATGGGATGGGAGAGGATTCCGGTCTCCCTGTGGAGCTGGAGATGGTGTCTCTGGAGCGTTTACAGGAAGAGGAGGAGGAAGAGGAGAGAGTCTGTCTAACAGAACCCATGGACTGTACCAAGTCTCCTGAGCCCACAGATGGAGTCATGGACTCGATACCTGGAAGACCCCTGCTCACCTCCTCGTCCTCCTCCTTACAGACAAATGGCTGGCGACTTCCCATCTCCAACGAACCACCCTCCTTGCCTGCTCTTCCCAGACTGGACAACAACAATGGCTCAGCTCTTGTAATTGGACAGCAGGTGCAGTGGGGTGGAGGAGGGCGTGCTAATGGTTACAGCGGAGCCCAGGTCCAGTCCTCTGACCCCAGTGGCTCCTCTGAGCAAGATGAGGTGGTTTCCTGTCCAGGATGCTGTCTGGTGGGTCTGAGTTTTCCCTCCGTGTGCCTCCGTGGCTCAGCTGCTGTGCCTGCCCCCCGCCGAAGGGCTTCGTTACCACGGCAACGACCCTACCGGAACCTCAACGGCACCATAACTGGTGGCAGTGCTTCCTCGTCAACAACAGCCACCACAGCAACCAAAGCTCTGCTGTGTCGCAACACAAATGGACTAGTAGTGGGTGGGCCCTCGCTGCCATGTGAGCCTGGCCGATCCCTGCCGGAGGCCCAGACGTAAGCCTGCTGATGGGGGGTGTGGTTGTAAACTTGTGACATGCACCAGCACTAAATGTTAGCGGACAAATTTAGCAACACTAAATGTTGCTATGCTGATACAGAGAACCCAATACTGACCCCAGCATCTGAGATGTATTGTTCTGTGCAGTCACAGTAAACAGTAATAGTTGGTGATTAGAGACCCACATGGGGAGCTGGAAGATTTAACACAAGTCACTGTGACAGTGAAGAACATGGTGGTGTAACGCAGGCAGACTACATCTGAACCCGACATGGTCCAAACGAAGTGGTGAACTGAACACTGAACAGTCAGGGCCACCAACTCATCACTGCTGATCCATACTCAGACACACTCCATCTCGACTGAACCAGAGCCAACTGAAGCCAGTCTGTCTCTGTCTCAGTCTGTCTCTGTCTCAGTCTGTCTCTGACTCTGTCTCAGTCAGTGGCTGATTTAACAAGCTAAATTAAAGCATACTTGTGATTTATTATTTTCATAGTTATGGCCGTCATTTGTATCAGTAATAATAACATTGTACTCTCCAAGTTCATTGTTGAGATCTGACTCTGTACATCTATTTCATGTCTGTCCATCCTGGAAGAGAGATCCCACCTATGTTGCTCTTCCTGTGGTTTTTCCATTGTTTCCACCTGTTAGAAGGCTTATTTTGAGGAGAGTTTTTCCTTATCCAATGAGAGGGTCACACTGTAAAGGACAGAGAATGTCCTGTCCTGTACAGAGTTAAAGCCCCCTTAAGCAAATTTGTGATTCATGATACTGAGTTGTACAAATGAAATAGAATTTACTTCAGATTTTACGTCAGATCAGTCAAACAAACCTGAGGTTTGTCAGATTGATTTGGAAGGACAGTAACATAATGACCCACACTGCCTGTGAACTTTGATGGATGTTTACAATGGACACTGGCCATTTTGGTCATGTTTCAGAATAAAGTGGTGGTTGTGTTGGCTGCCCTGCCAGATTTCATTGTGTTATAGTGCTATCACTGTTTCCAGTTCTCAGCAGTTACTACATATGAATGATGGCCCAAACTACAAAAATAAGTAAATAAGACCAAGATTATCTGTTAATCTGTACATTACTTTTTGGTAATGCTGGTGCATGGTGTAATGCATTTTGTATTTCATTGTCCTTCCTTTTATGGAGGAAGTTTTGGAGAAATGAAAAAAAAACATAGCAGCACTGGCAGTGTCCCTCTGCAAGCACACTACTGATAGAAACACTGCACTGTTTGAACAGTAAAGCACAGTGTGGCTTCAGGTCTATAACCATATGTGAAACACTGTTTTTGATTATATTTAATTGATTAACAGTAGCTACCAGGGCAATATTTATAACATTAATAAAGATGATTTACTTCCTACATTTTATAGCAGTTGACCGTGTGTGTGTGTGTGTGTGTGTGTGTGTGTGTGTGTGTGTGTGTGTGTGTGTGTGTGTGTGTGTGTGTGTGTGTGTGTGTGTGTGTGTGTGAGAGAGAGAGTGAGAAAGAGAAGCTGATATGTGTTGCTTTCGGGTACTTAAAGCTCCCATATTGTAAAAAGTGAGATTTTCATGTCTTTTTTTTTTTATCATAAAGCAGGTTTAAGTGTTATACAAATACTGTGAAAGTGCTGCTCTATCCATGGAGAAAAACACACAGCCCATAGTCAGAAACTCTGCCTTTAAACGAGCTGTCAGGATTTATGTAATTTTGTGATGTCACAAATATACAATATTTAGACCATTTCACTATTTTAAACATAAACACTCTAAATATGTCCCATTTTATTTCCTGTGGGAGTGTATGTGAATGGTTGTGTCCAAAATTCCACATTAACATGCTATTTAGTACACTAAAACAGTATGTGAGATATTGTGTCCAGAACCTTAGTATGAAACCAATAGTACATGAATTACCTACTATTTGTGGTGAAATATTATAGTATGCAATGGTGGACACTCCGGCAGCATTAATATCCCAGAATGCAGTGCGGTAGTGACAACAATGTTCATAGCAAACATTAATGGACAGCTCTATAACATCACTAATGCTTCAGTTTAACTGCAAGTCTAAGATTTCACTAAGCTGGTCGTAATATATGTTTTAAATAAATCCTGACTTTGAGTCTCTCAATCGTTGCATGCGTTACACGTGCATCCATGGTTACACGTCTCTAACCAGTGAGGAATCTCTCAGGAAGTGACGACATAAATTACAGCTCAGTGTGTCCAAAAAGATCCATACTACTGTTTATACAACATAAAATTCTGTCAAACAATAGAGCACATATTGATTATGTAGTGTATAGTATGCGATTTTGGACAAAGGCAATGACATCGGCAGACAAGAAGTAAACCCAAGCTGTTGCCAAGTAATGCATGTAACAGGGTGTAAACATGTTCCAGTAGAAACAAAATTTAAGTATGAACCTGAAAATGAGCATGATATGAGACATTTAAAGGAAGAATCTCTTCCTGGGCTTGTCACGTAAATTCTTTATTTTTGCACTTCAGTTTGCAGCACTTTGCAGTGCGACACCAGGCATTTACTCAGTGGTGCTTTATTTTAATCTGTGCTACTGGTGTTTTACGTGTGTGCGTGTGTGTGCGTGTGTGTGTGTGCGTGTATGTGCGTGTGCGTGTGTGTGTGTGTGTGTGTGTGTGTGTGTGTGGCTGTGCTTCTGGCCTAACAAACTACACACACCATTTATTCCCTGACATCTACTCCTCCTCACATGTATCTCATGTGTGTACATGTGCATTTTAATTACACTGCTCTAACTTAAAAGTGGTATGTGAAAAAGGTATGCATATTTATTGTACAGATCATCCCACACACTGAGTGTGTACTGTATGTGCTTTTGAACAAAGGGTAGAAAGATGGATACTCGCAGGGTAACTTTTATCCCATCCTTTCTGATGTTCAGTCATGGTTCTCTTCATATATACTTTCATATCTATGTTCTGTTCTTCTATACAGCTAGAAACCTGCGTGCAATAACCTGGTAATAAACAAACATGGCTGTGCATAACCCTCTGTGCTGTTTTTCTTTAACATTTAATAGTTGAGGTGAAAGAGCACTGCTCAGTTTTACTTGTAAGAGACAATAGGTCCCAACCATGCCGCAACTCAATTTGTGGAAATGTCACTTATTTTAGAATTATGGATCACTATGTTTACTATGAACTTTTAAATCCTTAATTTATGAAAGTATGTTGCCCCATAAAGTTAATGACAAATTGACATGGAATACAATTGCTTTTGGGAAGATGCTGCTGGGAAACAAACATGAGGGTATTTTAAAATAAACTGTTATTATCCAACACTCTTGTCTTTGTTAGGCCCTGAAGAAGCTCCTAGTATTCATCAGTATTGTACGGATAGATTAGTGGACTGGTTCATTTCTTATTAATCTGAAGAAGACACAATAGATCAGTTTTGGTCTTCCTGTGAACTCTTATTCTCTAGCTGCTACTGTCCAGATTGCATCGTCTGTAAATATTACAGGCATACATGAGGACACTGCTTTATCGTGGAATGCATACAGTATATACATTATATCTGTAGCAACATACAACAACATGTTCACTTTCTTATGAGACTGAGGTCATTTAGAACAATCTATACTGGACAACATATGGAATCAGTGCATGGTAAGGTTCCCTCGACTGCTACCGATCTGCTCAAATACTGTGGGTCACTTGATTTAGCTTTTCAAACTAAAAGAATGTTATCCCTGGCTGGTAATAACCCCTTTCACATTTCATTTGAATATCAGCGTGTACCTTCACAGGGAAGATCAGTCCCAGTCTTTTACGAGAATCGAATGAATGGGTCACAAGGTCACAGTGACCTTGACCTTTGACCACGAAAATCTAATCAGTATGGCCTTGAGTCCATGTGGACATTTGTGCCAAAATTTAAAGAAATTCCCTTTAGGTAGTCCTGAGATATTACGTTCACGAGAATGGTACGGACGAATCAAAAACCCAAAAATATAATGCAGTCGGAGTCCAGATCAGCTCTGATTGGTTGTTTTCATCCAGTCTGTGAAATCTTGCAGAGGCCATTATGAACACTGGAGGACACAGAGGAACATGAGTTTTTTCAGATTACCTGTCTCATGCACTTTTTAATCATATTTGCTCCATTTCTACCCACTATAGCTTTAATGTTCAAAAAACATTATATTTTCTCCCGCTGGCCATTGCTGCAGCACCTGTATTCACCCTCTGTCTGAAACAGTCAGTTTTAGTGCCTGTCTATTCAAAACACAATCTCCTCTAATTGGTCAGTGTTTCTGGTCTTGTCTGTTTGATTGCAGCCAGGGAACCACTGTAACTGAATTTAGCTGCACCATGAATATCACAATAACTGCTTCTAAACCAAAAAAGTCACAATTGCATATATCCCAACGGGAATTTGGACAAAAATAAAATTTTTTTTGTGAGGAAGGGAGAGAGGGGTGCTTGGACTCAAGTGCAAGACTCAGAGAGCAGGCGATTTTCAAAATCAGGCAGAGTAATCAGGTACGATAAGTCAAAAACACGAGGAAAAAAAAATGGGGCGCTTCTCACTAGGGAACAAGACAAACTGGCACAGAAGGAAGGGGAAACACACATTATATACTAGTGAGGGGAGTGACTAACAAGAGACAGGTGGACACAATCGGGGTGGGGAAGATGATCAGACGCAGGTGAGGGGGGACAAAAGTAGGTCAGTGGTGTCATTCATTCATTCAGGCGGGAAACACGAGGGCAGGAAGTGAAGTGCTCTGAAATGAGAGGGGATGTTAGGATTTCATAATTAAACAGGAAGTGAACACATAAAACATGAAAAGACAAGAAAATCTATCACCTAAGACCTACTGGACGTTACAGTTTTCCTGAAGTTTGCCTTCAGTAAATACTGCAATTAACATATTTCTGTCCCATAATGTTAACTTAATATTTATGTATAAATTCTGTGAACCATAAACTTATATTCTGTCTCTACAGGTGCATTTGTGAACAATGACCTACAGAACCCAGTGAAGAAGAAAACATTTGTTGACACTGTATATACAGTACATTTGAGATACAGAGCTAATGTGTTAGCATAGAGCTATATGTAATGTAAACACTTAATGTAGTAGTAATGGTTGCATGTTTTTTTTTTATCAGTTTTATCACACCCTGAATACTATCATTTGGCCATCCGCAGCAAAGAAAGATCTAACAAAAATTACAAACTGCCCATAACAGATAAGCTCTCCATTGTTCCATATGCACAAATGTTTTTCAGATGCACTCTAAACTCTCATAGCTTCCTGTAGAGAGCAGATTACAATCAAGTCTTCTGATCTTCTTCAGGAATATCTTAGATGACATGAAACCACAATATTTTACAAACCAAATTGTGTACATCAGTGGAGAACATAATCATCTAACTAAACTAAACTAAACTATTTTAAAAAAATATTTTATAAAAAATAAATAAATAACACTAAATATAAAATAATGAAATATACCCACAGTCTTATCTGGACAAAAATATACATGTATGCTTGAAAGAGTAGAGTAAAATGTCAGCCAAATGTATCTATGCCTGGACACATTTTAACCATTTTCATTTGACATAAGATTTACACACATTAACGGCACTGGACAGTGTTGAACAGGCTGACCATTATGTTGAATTCAAACTGAAAATAAAAGTGAAACAGCAGTGGGAGCTTGCACTGAACAAACTGATTAAGAATGCTGCCTCTGTGCTGGGGACGGCCCTGGAGCCATAGAGCTGGTTGTTGAAAGGAGGATGTTGCACAAATGGTTAAACATAATGGACAATAGATCACATCCCCTCCACAATCTACCAGTCAGACAGCAGCGTGTTTTCAGAGAGGGGCTCCTTCAAATTTACCGTAGTAAGATAAGATAAGATAAGATGAACCTTTATTTATCCCCGGAGGGAAATTCGGGGTAGTAAGGACCGCTACAGGAAATCATTCCTGTCCACAGCTACATCAACCTACAATGACTCTCCTCTGCCAGGAGAGGAGATTTGTGTTCTGACAAGGCGTGTTCTTCTTCTTCAATTTGCACAGCAGAGATACAAATGTCTTTAATGCTGTTGTACTGAATTTATATTTCTTTAATCTAGTTATGGAATCCACCCACAAATTCTAAACCTGAATTTGGCCAGGTCAAAATTTATAACATGAAACTGCTTCTCAATCTTTCCTGGTGCTTCTTAAAGTCTTTGTTGTTTGAATGGTATATTAATACCAAAACTAAATTTAGTTGATAGACAAGCATTAAATCCATATCAGTCACTGAATTGACCTGATCATCTTTAACTTGTTTCTATCCATGAATGTTCATCATTGGTATTTCCTGTATTCCTTCGATTATCCTTTATTTGATTTAATTATTGTTTTGTCATTCATTCAATTATATTCCTAGTAGTATAGTCACGTAGTTAGTCAAATAAACACTTCATTTTATAAAGTATAACTTGGTTAATCCTGATATTGAAGTTAACTGTGGGTAACATCTGAAGTTGAGTGTCATCACTTTCCTTCACATTTTACGATAATATGTGTCTTATACTTAATAATTTGGGATTATTAATTGTGAGTACAAATTTTCTATTAATTAATGATTAATTGTTAATCTGCTCAATGCAAGCTACAAGTGTTTTTGGATACCAGTCATAACGCTTCGCTTCTTAGGAGAAGGAGATCTCTGTATCCTCTATTCAAGCCCAAGCCCATAGATGCCATAAAACCTGGCACAATGCCTGTTCAGCTCTCCTGGGAGTCTCTGAGCACTACCAGCAACAAGTCAACCATCGTTGCACACCTGCAAATGTCTATGCCCCAGGGGATAAGGTATGGCCATCCAAAAAAGACTTACCTTTGAAAACTAACTAAGAAATTGTCTCCCAAGTTTATTGGACCATTTAAAGTTCTGAATATCATTAACCTGACTCTGTATGCCGTAGTATATTTTTACTGCACTGATCTTCAATCTTTGCCAGATTGTCTCTGTGTACAACAGTTTGTCGTATCAGTGAAATCTAGCCTTTGGCTTTGTCATTCAGCCTGTCAGTTTTTTAGTTACCTGTTTGCTTGAGTCAAGTCTCAACCTCTGTCTCTGTCTGCACAGTTCAACCAGCCAGCCATGCCAAACCTCTAACCCACCAGCAGCTCACAATCCTGGGCCATCTCTCCTGCCATAGGCCTCTCGTTGGATCATCTCCCACCCTCACCATCACAACTCCTATTCACTAATGAATATTGTTCATTTCCTGCCAAGACTGAGTCTGCACTCTGGGTTCCCCTGCATCAATGTCTTGGACTCATGCCTTGTTGGACTCTGACTTGTTTTGGACACAGGCTCAGCCCTGGCTGCTAATTTGGGATCAGCTGTACAGAACATTACCTGATTCTAACAGTGTCTGACCAGATTGTCATACTTTATAAAAATGCAGCGCAGCAATGATACAGATATTTCATACACCAGATATACTGTATACACCTGCGCTGGACCTGTTCATGTGAGTTAGCTGTCACTCTGTTAGTCAGCATTAGTAGAGACTTCAGTCTGCAGTATAGTTATCCTACCTCTCTCTCGCTCTTGCTCTCTTTTTTAAGGTCCTGAGGACTCAGTTTGCCCTAGGGCCTGTACTAGATGCAGGATTTACGGTTAGTGAGGTAACTTCAGGTTTAACCCCTCAGGGTTTTCCATCCTATGAAGGTGGATTACTTCTTGGCGTATATCACCATGGAAATTTATGCAGAACAACTAACCTACTCCAGTTTGTTTCAGATAAGAGATCAACTCGTATAAAAGCACCACCTACTGACCAATCAGAGCCCAGTGCACAGATCGTATGGTAATGATACACACATATGAAAAAGTTAGTCATAATCCAGACTAAAAACAACACAGTTTAAATTGACAAATGCAGGAAGGACAGCTGGCTGTATGCTGTGGGTACTTATCGCTTTGAATTATGTTTTTATATTATTTTTTTTACTTTCTCTCAAGTCCGTTTCATATCGCCGGTGGTTGGGACACAGCTGACAGAAGCCTGAAACAGTCATACATGCCGCATCATTGTTAAAGGGAACATTGAAGTGTAATCTATTCATCCATTACACTTCTAAAATTGCCCCAACTAGATAATGATATCTGACTTTTGAGTATTCCATTAAATTAAAAAGTCTGTTCATTAATGCATTCACACTTTACTATTTTTTTTCTTTTGCCAGCTGTCCTTGCTGCATTTGGCATCTTCAACTGTGTTACTTTTAGTCTAGATTATGTGTTTAACTTCTTCATATTTTTCTAATGTAGTTTGTCTGTATCATCGTCGGATTGTTTAGAGGGATCTCGTTTTTTAGGGTTAGTCAAGACTAAGATACTAAGATATCTTACACAGGCATAAACAAAACATTAATTTAGGACCCAACGAAAAAATTCAAATGATTAATTCTGTCATAATATTTTCTTTTCAGGAAAAGCCATTCTTTTGTTTGCACTCATCTAAAGGCTTGTAAATGTAGCCTATTTTCTTTTTTTTAATATTTGTCTGCGTAAATATATTATCAAAGACCTTTTAAATATTATTTCAATTCCAATTTATTCCATATGTAGTTTTGTAGTATAAAATGCGTATATGTAGTATCAGTACATGTAAGAGAAATTGTTTTATGAACCAATGACCAAGAGTAGACAACGTGTTTACGAAAGCTTTTCTATGGTAAGTACACGTTAAGAAGCTTCAGATGTATATGTTTTGACTTATCAAACACTTTAGATGCACTTCATTGTAACAGACTAAAACATGAGCAATTATATTGTGTCCAATGAGATGACATTTCCTCTTCTAGCCGTTGGGACAGACGGCTTGCGAGACACGACGCTCCTGCTTGTGAAGTGATGCTGAACAACAATCTGACGTCATCAGAAGGCGACTCTCGCACCTCAAATAGCCACAACATTGTAGAGCACATAAAGGAAGGTAGACGGAGTGAGTGAAACATCAGCAGTCACCTACCAGTGGATCTGTTCACTTCCGTACACCACAGCAACAACAGCCGTCTGCCCCGCGCATCTTTCCGCGCAGGAACAGACAGACGGGCTTGGCGATGATGGCGGACTGTGTTGGCTTTCAAGCGCAAATCGCTTCTATTATAGAAATATTAGCCAATTCGGCAGTGGCGGAGATCTGCAAACTGGTGGACGATGGCTACGCAGCGCTGCGCTCCCAGATGGACCAGGAGCGCGAGAAGAGCGAGAAGGAAAACGATGCCCTGCGGCAGAAACTGCGAGAAATAGACGTGAAGATGCGGAGCTACGAGAGGAAGATGAGGAGACGGAATCAGCGGGAGGAAATGCATGCCGTTCATTTTAGGCCACCAGAAGGTAATGTAAATAGATGTAGAAGGTAAGAGGCAGGGCTGCAGCTGGCCTTCTGGTTTGCTCCATCATTACTAGACTACTTGACGTGTGAGGGAGTCACGATGACACAGACGTCCTCATACAATGATGGGCTGTGCTGATGAGCTGATGCATTCAGTTAATATGAGACTGTCAGTCTGTTTCCACATTGCTCTATCTTCCCCAGCTCTACTGGCTATGAGGTGTGATCCGTTTCAACACAATACCTTCACGACGTAGCTGCTACGGTCACAGTGCTTGTACACATGCACATGTACTTTGGCTAGCTGTTGCAAACAGTCCTAGACCATTGATGCAGAGCAGGTTGCTTGTCCTTTACTTTTTTGAGAAGCAAGGGGGGAGATCAAAATATTAAAAGGATAACTGGTTGAAAACCATTACCAAATTTCAGTATCATTTATACAAGTATTTTCTCCTCATTGGAAAAAAATAAAGTGGAATGGAATAAAATCCATCATTGAAATTGAGATTCACAGATGTTTCCTTGGCGCCACCTGCAGGGCAGGCCAGAAAGTGGTTGGTGGTGGAGCAAGGGAGGATGCGGTCCGGGTACCCTCCCAGTTCAGTGTATTTCTTTTTTTTTTTTTCAAGCTAATCTGTAATTGGCAAAAACATCCAAAATGACAGTCAAGCGACGCCATCCTTCCTTGGCTTGTTTTTTTTTTTCCCCCTGTCAGCACTAATTCCCATCGTTGAATACCTTCCTTGGCTTGTTTCCAATCAACAACCAGCAGAATATTCTATATAATTATATATACAGTATAATTAAATATATATTATGCTGTTGTCAGGCCACAGCACGCCACTTTTGTCCTGTCAAGTGTAAATACCTATTTTAATTCCACATAAAAATGTTATTGATTTACTTGTAAAGTGATATATAAGATAAGATAAGATAAGATGAACCTTTATTAATCCCCGGAGGCAAATTCGGGTGCTAAGACATGCTGCCACTCCGAAGGTGGCGCAAAAGAGGTATATATAATATGCATATAAATATATGCATTTGTGCATCCATTTGTGTACGTCCAATGATATATGTGCATTTGCAGATCACTTCCTGTGCATTTATGGGCCATGTGACATTTTAGCAACTTACTTCCTGTGTGGTTATGTAATTTTGTCCAATTGCTACCACAGCATATCTTTAGAAACGATCCGTAAGTATGAGGTGCATTTACGAGCTCCATCAGAAGGTGGTGACATTTCCTCACATGAGCTGACAGAAGTACAGTCCACAGCTGCTGGCAGAAAGCTAGAACAAGAATCAGTCCCACCACCAGGAGACAACCAACAGCCTGTCTTCTGGAGATGAAAGATGATGTGGAACTAGGGGTGGGCACGGTTCGGGTAGAAAACCGAACCGTTCGGTTCACTAGTCATGGTTAGGTTCGTGGATGTACCTCTTGGTTCATTTGAAATAGGTTATGAGGCCAATTGTATTTTTATTTATTTTTTTGTCACGTTTATTGTCACACTAGAAATCAAGGCCCATGGAAAGAGGCTGGGACACAGCGGACAGGGTATGGGGCATAAGACATGCACAGTGTAAATGAAGCTGAGGTTGTGTGTTTTGACTGGCTCAACAAGTTTTGGTTAGGGCAGACCAGATTTTACTGCACATGTTTCTCAACCACAGCCACTGTGTTCACACTGCCACAGCTATTAACTCGCCACCGCATGTTAGTTCACAGGCTAACAGCAAATAGTAAACACGTGTAAGTAAATGTAAGTAAATGACTTTAGTTCCTTCTAGTCAGCAGTGTTCAGTGGTTGTGTTTGGGGAGTTTATTGTGAAGAGTGGAACAGTAGCAGTGAAGTGGTGATCCGCTGTTATTGACAAGGGTCTGAACTACAGAGCCTCCATGTTATTAATATATTATCCTCATAAACTTTACGAGCAACGTAACCCCTTGGCTACACAAGCTGAAACTAAAGCTGGCAGTAGGCTCTGTAGTCTGACTGAATTTTATGAACCATCCCACCCCTATGTGGAACATCTTAATTTAACCGAAGGGTCGTGATTCAGGATCGACTCATCAGCTGGCTGAGACAAAGCAGCTCCTCCTCTCTACCAGCGGGACCTGTAATGGTTCACATCAGCAGAGAGAGGAGGACAGGAGAACAGAGGACAGGAGTATAGAGGACGGGAGGACAGAAGGACAGAAGGAAGAACTGATACTGTCTGATCTCTGGTGAAGTAATGTGTGGTGGCGAGTTAATAGCTGTGGCACAGTGGCGGTGTTGAGAGACACGCGCAGTAAAATCTGGTACGCCCTCGCCGAAGTTGAGCCACTCAAAATGCACAACCTCAGCTTCAGTTACACTGCACATGTCTTATGCCCCATACCCCTGTCCGCCGTGTCCCAGCCTCTTTCCATAGATCTTGATTTCTAGTGTGACAATAAACACAAGAAAAATAATACACAATCGGCCTCATAACCGATTTCAAATGAACCGGACGATACATACACAAACTGAACAGTAAGTAGTGAACTGAACGGTTTGTTTTTTTACCTGAACCATTCCCATCCCTAATTACAACTGTTATCTACAGATTTGCTGCAGTACAAATTGGACAAAATTCTGTAAACAAACAGTGCTGCTGGTGTACTGGTCTGTCTCTTGGTATCTCCTCCATGCTCTGGACACTGTGCTGACATACACAGCAAACCTTCTTGACACAGCTTGCATTGATGTGCCATCCTGGATGAGCTGCACTACCTGAGCAACTTCTGTGGGTTGTAGACACCGCCTCATGCTACCTCTAGGGGTGAGAGCACTGACAAAATGCAAAAGTGACCAAAACATCAGCCAGAAAGGATGAGAACAGAGAAATGGTCTGTGGTCACCACCTGCAGATCCACTCCATTTTAGGGGCTGTCTTGCTAGTTGCCTCTCATTTCCACCTGTTGTCTGTTCCATTTGTATAACAGCAGGTGAAATTGATTCACAGTCAGTGTCGCTTTTTAACTGGACAGATTGATTTCACAGAAGTGTACTTTACTTGGAGTTACAGTGTTGTTTAAGTGTTCCCTTTATTTTTTTGAGAAGTGTATTTTGGTGACCTGTTCTTTGAACTACTTTTCCACTGTACCACTTTAACAGGGCAGCTCCTGATTTTGTTGCCTTCATTTGGCTGATTTATTCTTACTTTATATAAACAAAATTAACAAAACATATTACATGAGGTCAAATACTGTAGTGATGCCCCATTCTACATGATAAATCCCTGTTTGCTCAAGAAAAACTGCTACCTCCCTCTATCACAGCTGATCATCATCTCTAAATGATGACACAGCCAAAATCCCACAAGTTCAAAAGGCAGGAAAACCTGTGAACAGTACTTGCTCATTGTTCTGTGCTATTTTCTTAGGAGCTGATGGCCATCAGCCTGTGGTACTGCCTCTTCCTGATGCTTCTGAAGACAAACCCTTCCATCACATTTCAAAGGTAAATCACTAGAATGTATTTAAATAAAGTCTGTTGAGTTTTATGAGATGATTGATGATTCGCTATATGATATTCAGAGCATAACTTTATCATCAACAACTATTGACTATATAAAGGTATACTGTAGAAGAGTAATGTCTACCTGAACCTTCTGAAGACTGAAGAATAAAGTCTCTATGTGTGTTGTAATTACAGCTTCTCCTCCACTGGGCCAGATTTGCATGCCTTGTAGTGCACTGCTGTGCATGTGAGCATGCTCCACTGGCTAGCACTTGCTCTGCACTGCTCTCATGCAGGGCTTACAGCTTATAATGCCATTGGTCGATATTGCATAGACCCCAGGTATTGTTGTTTGCTGGAGGTGCCGACTCCGACACCATGTTGAGAGTTGTGCATAGGCAGTAGAAGTGCTCTGAATTCTATATTTAGCACCGTCAGTATTACGACATGGGACATCAAGTCACCGATGTCACAACATGAACTGAAAGCCTGACATTCCCAGCAGGAATTCAGCTGCAGATAGTGATGGGTGATTGGTGTTTTTCTAATTTGGAGTTTGAAAAGTTCTTGCACTGCTTCTTGCTGCTTCCCTCACAATTTTGCATAGCACAATGTGCAGTGAAGAATTTGTGACTTGACACTCTGTCTGCTATGACATCATGGATTTCAGGTAGCTTACATGTATGAACATGGTCACAGGTCTAGGTTCAATTTCAGTTCAATTTATTTTAATTCAATTCACTTTATTTTTATATCATGTCAAATCATAACAGAAGTTATTACCTCTGCCAAGGAGGTTATGTTTTTGCCAGCGTTTATCTGTCTGTTTGTTTGTTTGTCTGTGTTCAAGATAACTCAAAAACTTATGGACGGATTTTGATGAAATTTCCATCTGATCCAGATGGCGGATTTTATAGCAATTTATATACAAAATGGGGGTACTCTTACATTTTGGCCTAATGTGCATTTAATATTAGAGGTAGAGATTTCTAACAAGCGGTATCGTGTAGCTGAGACAATGCCGCATCTGAAGTATGTCAACGAATTTGATCTAGCTTTAATACTTGAGGAGATAGATCCAGAAGAAACCACCAGGGGGGAAACTATGGTGCTTGGCGGAGGTCTGCGCTCTCCGTGTGCTTTTCTAGTCTTGAGATACTTTTCATATAGAGCAGGTCTAGACCATACTGTAGAGTTTAGAGACCCAACAAGAGATCCCCCTTGGGCATGCACTGTTATAGCTATAATTAGTAATACAAATAGGACTAATCAATCGCAATGCATGTAATAGTGATAATATAAATATCAGTAATAATAGCTATAATAAAAATAGATATTTGACTAATACTAAAAAAAGGCTGTTGATAATGATGGTAGCAGTGGATGTCAAGCAGCAGCAGATGTGACAGCCACACAACCCCGATCCATGATACCCATGGATACTTGGAAGAATTCAGGTTAGTTACATGCATAAATGTGATGTGGATGCATCCAGATGGAGAGGGAGAGAAGGGAGTTCAGTGTGTCATAGGAAGTCTCCTGGCAGTCTATAGCAGCATAACTAGGGGCTGGTCCAAGGCAGCCTGAGCTGGCCTTGAGCCAGCTCTAACTATAAGCGCTATCAAAGAGGAAAGTCTTAAGCCTAATCTTAAATGTGGAGAGGGGGTCTGCCTCCCAGACTGAAACTGGGAGCTGGTTCCACTGGAGAGGAGCTTGAAGGCTCTGGCTTTCATTCTACTTTTGCAAACTCGAGGAACCATAAGTAACCCTGTATTCTGGGAGCACAGTGTGTTCTTGAGGGTGCCAGTGCAGAGAAGCTAATATGTGAGAAATATGATCTCTTTTTCTAGTAGTTCTTGTCAGTATATGTGCTGCAACATTGTAGATTAACTGAGTCATAAGAGATTTATTGGATTAGCCTGATAATAAGGAACTGCAGTAATCTAGGAGTCTAGAAGTAACAAATATGTGGACAAATTTTTATGCATCATTTTGAGACAGGATGTGCCTGATTTTTGCAATGTTATGTAGATGAAAGAAGGCATTCCTTGAAGTTTGTTTTATGTGGGAGCTAAAGGTCATATCCTGATCAAAGGTGACTCTCAGATTCTTTACAGTGGTGCTGGAGGCCAGGGCAATGCCATTTTAGATTAACTATATCATCATTTAAGTTGCTTTAGAGGTGTTCAGAGCCAAGTACAATAACTTCAGTCTGAGTGTAACAGGGAATTGCAGGTCATCTAGGTTTTTATGTCCTTAAGGCATGCTCGAAGTTCAGCTAACTGGCTGGTTTCCTCTGGCTTGACCCATAGATATTATTGGGTTTCGTCTGCATAACAATGAAAGTTTATTATAAGTGTTTTCTACTTATATTGCCTCAAGGAAGCATATATGAAGTGAATAGAATTGGTCCAAGCACAGAACCTTGTGAAACTCTTTGACTAACTTTAGGATGCATAGATGATTCATTGTTAATGTGTACAAACTGAGATTTCTCTGATAAAGAGGACTTAAACCAGTTGGGTGTGGTTCCATTAATACCAGTTAAATGTTCCAGTCTCTAATAGGATGTGATGGTCAGTGGCAGGGCTGTCATGATTCCCCAAATCCACAATTCAATTTACCTTTATCTTTTGATTTTAAGGCTACGAATTGATTCCATTGTTCAATTTAAACATGCCATTGTTAGACTGTGGAGTCTCCATTTATAAAGATCTACAGATCATTAGTTTTATACTCTGACAACTGTCATTTACACCGACAGTGTAAGAGAACTGAAGCCCCTTTGTGCTGGTTTATAGTTTTAACCATGAGTGAAGTGGCTGTTACATTTCTTGAGGCCAGCTGTATTTTCCTTCCATTGTACAAAGGTGGGCTGGGACAGTGAAAAACAACAACACCACCACCAAACCCATCAATCCTGATTTTGATGGTCAGGATTAGAAGCCAATTTTCAAAATTGTGACACCCCTAGTCGGTGGAGTCAAGAGCTGCACTGAGATCTAACAAGACCAGTACAGAGACAAGTCCTTTGTCTGATGCAATCAGATGGTCATTTGTAATTTTCACTAGTGCTGTCTCTGTGCTATGATGCATTCGAAATCCTGACTGAGGTTTGTCCTGAAAGGTACGATAAATGATAAATTAATCTGATGAATGCAGATATGACCATATCATGTTCCAGCTGCTTTTCACTGTATGACAGCAGGAAGAAACCAAGGTGTTGCCACTGGTAAAGCAGGAGAAAGAGGAGAGAGATGACTGCAACTTGGACCTCAAGGTGGAGGTCAACATCAGGGCAGAGTGTGGCTTGTCTACTGGTGAGTGTGGCTCTCTGCATGATTAAATTACTGTTCCATTATTTGTTCTTCTGGTTTTAATGTATACTCTGGTTTTAATACAAACAAAGCAGAATATGAAGATAAACTAGAGGATAGTCAATGAAAACTTAACACCATGTCTGAACCTAAGTGAACTAGTCAGTTTTTGTCCATTAATACACCTTAGGCCCTGTTCAGACCTGGTATTAACATGCGACCTCAGTGATCGGATCACAAGTGGACAGCTTTAAGTACAGGTGTGAATGCACTCAAGATGTATGGAAGACGCATTGAGACTGGATCAATCAGAGGTGGTCAGAGGTGGTCTGGCCCACATATGGCCACATTCCTTTAGCAGTGTGTACGTGAATGTGTCCTGGGCCACATTAAAGGCTGCCTACTCAATTGACATGCCCCTGGGATCTGCGGGTCTCTACGCTCCTCAGGTGAATGCACTCTAAAAAATAATTCACTGACTCAACTTAAAAAAAAATTCAGGTAACAATTTTAAGTAGCAGCTTTTTAAGTAGTTCCAACTATGGCATTATTACAACCAACATGATTTGCTTTGACCTCTAAAGGCTTAATTAAGTTCAACCAACATGAGTTGATTTGACCTCTAAAGGCTTAATCAAGTTCAACCATCTTAACATTAATCCAGACATTGTGGTGATAACAAGTTGTCAAATTACTTTATTTAAAGTACTCTTATTTATTTTAAGTCCATCCTACTCAAAAACATCCATGCAAATCGTTACCATCATTTTTTGAGTACTAGTAAGTTCTTCCAGTTCTATGATGAAGCAATTTATTTTAGACTTTTTAAACACTTTTTGTCTTTTAACCATGAACATTTTTATACCATGGTGTGTGCACAAAACCATGTCCAGTGTCCTTCAATCCCATTGAGATCAGCACAGGAACCAAAACAATCGGTCAAATGATCTCCTAAAATATTTTAGTTTTTTAATATTCTAGTTTGCCCTGGTGTCCAGCACATGTTCGACCTGCTCTGCTTCACTCTGGGCTTCAACTAGAGACTTTGGTGCATACAGATTGATGTGTTCTTGGAGTTGTTCTGGCTGGAGCCCCCAGACAAATGCTTGGAGGTGTAGGTCTTCCTGTGCATCAACGTCAAACCTTTGTCATGCATGAAGGCGAAGGTCTGAGTAACATCGAGTAGCACAGAGAAACGCAGAGAAACACAGAGTAGCACAGAGTAACACGGAGTAACACAGAGAAACTCAGATTAACATAGAGAAACTTAGAGTTACATGGAGAAACAGAGTAACACTGAGTAACACAGAGAAACTCAGAGTAACACGGAGAAACATGGAGAAACACAGTAACAGAGTAGCACTGACAGCACAAATAACAAGGAGTGAGGGGAAAGGATGACTTAAATACACAAGCTGATGACACCCAGGTGGAAACAATCAGGGCAGGGCAGACAATCACAAAAAGGTGGGAAACAGACAAAGGCAGGAATTAAAACTAGAAATAACACAAGAGATGAACAACTTTCAAAATAAAACAGGAAACAAAATGTAATAGTAACCCAGGACCATGACAGGAGGTGAAACAAGACATAAGATAAGATAAGATATTCCTTTATTAGTCCCACAGTGGGGAAATTCACAACATAAGAGGTTAGTGTCAAAACAAACAGTAACACTACAATGAATGGATATAACAGCAAACCCAAAATCAAAATTACAGAACTTATAATGTACTGAAAGATGAAACTAACTACAATAACCCAGAGCCATGACAGACAGTCCCCATTAATGAAGTCCATCCCCACATGCGGGAGGTCATTTACTGAGTGGCTAACTTAACTCGTGGTACAAAAAGATGTTTTGCCACAAAGTGATAATAATCTACTAGTTAACATGTGTGACAGAATCTTAACACTAATTACTGTATAGCAGGTGATATCTGAATGCCCCAGGACACATTTCCGTTATGTGTCACTGTTTTTTATGTTCTTGGACGGGATGTAACTGAAAGATAAGTTCCCTTGGGATTAATAAAGTTCATATTATAATCTATCTATCTATCTATCTATCTATCTATCTATCTATCTATTTAAACACACTGTCTTCTGACTTTTAGTCCAAAAACATAATGTCCAAATGCATGCTGGGGGAACTCCGCCCATGCGTACCCAACACGCTACAATAAATAATAAATAATAATAAAAACATTTTGTAATATATATACATATATATTAGCGAATGTGAAACAACCCGCCCATGTAGCTGTTGTTGACCAAACCTTTATCAACCCAGTGCCAGCTTTAAATTAGAACAAAAGTAAACACAACCCTTAACCTTTGCAACAACAATGCACAAGATCAAATGTGCTAAAATGTGAACTGGGAAACAAAAACAATAAGACTACTTTGTAACACACTGTAAGCTAATATTAGCTAATAGGACTTTGAAAATGACTACCTACAATGTGTGCTAATGCTGGAAGCATTACACTTTGTGTAAATGACACAAAGCAAAATAATTACTTAAATAATTACAGCCCTACTGTGCTCTGATTGGCTAGTTTGAACCTTAACATGACCTTTTTGTCCTATCCCTCACCATGTCCAACCTTGAGTGTGTTGACTCAGGTACAAGTTACACTAACTTAATATTTATTCTAAATTAATATATTTTTTATGCGAAGACAGTGTTGTTCATTTTTCAGTTTGATTGACTTATTTTAATGTCTTCAACTTCTTAAACATGTAACAAACTTAATTTTTTATGCTGAAAAACATATTTATTTTAAGGGTGATCTACTAACACCATGACTTATTTTTTGTAGACAAGCAGACGCAAGCACTTACCAGCATGGAGACGGCCTCTGTGCTCTACTGTATTCAGTCGGTACAACTGTATTTTATTAATTATTTGAATGAGTGAATGTTCGCATGTAGCATAAAGACCTTTGAGTGGTCAATAGACTGTAAAGGAGTTATTTAACTGCAGACCATTTACATTCTAACTCCTTTGTATGTTCAGTCAATGAAATGTTGTTGACTAAATGTCTTTTAAACATGACTTCTATCAGTCTGTAATAAACCCTCCCCATTTTTTCGCTTCCGGTTCTAACACAATCGTATTTGTTCTTCCGGTTTGGCACTAGCATTCTGCTATTCAGCAGTTACAATGGAGCGATTGTATGGTTTTACAGTACCACATCGTCAGCCATCAGGGACTGCGAGGACAACACACGAAAATGGCCTGAAATCACATATTAGGACATTTGAAGTGTCTCTTGGTGTAGATGGCTCCACTATGAGGAGCTCCTGAAGCACCAGCCGGTTGTGAAACAAAAACATTCATCAACACTGTTTTTTTAATTAGTCTTACTGCCAGAAGACAAAGAGCTGCACCAGAGAGTTGAAATTTAGAAATAGCTGTCAGTGTAGACCACAACAATACTCAAGTCAAAGCACCACTACACCACTGAAATTTCATACCATTCAGAAAAGGTGTTGTTAATGTCAAGCATGCACATAAATGTATGCTACACATTATGTAGGGGATAATGCCTTAGGCCTCCACAAAGTCCAATAATTCCTGATTACATTATTCCACTTATGATGGTCACTTGGTAAAGAACAAAAATTGAACCATTAATTTATATTTTCATACGTTATGCAACCAAAATCGTAATTTTTGCCATCCATTCACTCCTTTCCATGGTAACATCTGAGGGTCTGCTAATACCTGGAATACTGTTCACTACTCCAGTAAATAGGACAGATCTTACATTTGCAACGGGAGATATTTGTAGTCCGCTCAACTCATAGAACCCTTTAATTGTGTTATGTTATGCTATCAAGATTAATACGTCAATTATAGTCGCATGCAGCAATCTCATGTTCAAACCATTTCTTGGCCACTGAAGGAAGCAGCTCAATTACTAAAATCAAAGCTGCAAGCAGCAACAAGCAGGTTTCAGGATACACAGAGCTGAGCAATGTCACTTCAGCAAGCTTAATCCTTGTTGAAGGAGTGAGACCAATTACACACTTATTTCATCACAATGGATACAGCATTTCAATTATTACACACTTGAAGTCCTGCAATTTTGCCCCCGTTCATTAGATGTTAATGAAACTTGGTATGGATGATAGGTTTTAGTGCAGGATGTCTCCTTTAAATATAATCAAAGACAGCTTGAGTTTTGGCTTCCTTACTGCTAAGCCCCACCTTTTGTGAAGACTTTTTGTTGATAGTGGCCATGTTTTTTGCTTTCTTGCTTATTTTTGGTAGAAATGTTTATCTCTGTATGGCAATGTAGAATACCAAATTTGGTGTTGTTTCAGTCAAAATCCAAAAAGTAGGTGTCACATTGTTGTTTTTCACATTATGTGAATTACTGTTAATTGTCAAATTTTATTTCAAGCTGAGCAATGGGTCGATGTAGCATATAATGCTAAATAGGCCATGCCCACATGCACCAACTATCTACACTTCAGATCTTGCTTAACAGTTGCCCCCTTCCTGAGGTATCCTGGGGTTTTCCCAGGCTGAACAAGATATATAATCTCTCCAGCATGTTCTGAGTCTACCCCTGGGGCCTCTTACAAGTTGGATGTGCCCGGAAAACATCTGAAGTCCAGGAGACATCCTGATCAAATGCAAACAGTATGTGCTGCAGGTCACAATTTGATGAAGCCAACAGAACCACATCATCTGCAAAGAGCAGAGACACAATTTTGAGGTCCCTGTACTGGATACTCTCCCCCCTCCGGCTGTGCCGTGAAATCCTGTCCATGAAAATCACAAACAGGGACAAAGGGACAATCCTGGCAGAGGCCCACACTGGAAACGTGTTTGACTTTGTGCCGAATAAACACATGTAGCTCTCACTTATACAAGAACCAGATGGCTTGTAACAGCGACTCCAATACCTCATATTCCCGCAGTACCCCTACAGGACTCCTGAGGCACATGGACATAAGCCTTCATTAAGTCCACAAAACATACGTAGACTGGATGGGCACACTTCCGTGACCCCTCCAACAGCCCTGTGAGAATAAAGAGCTGGTCCACTGTTCCATGGCCAGGACAGAATCTGCATTGTTCCTCCTGGATCTGAGGCTGGTTCGGTCTGGATCGGACGGAGCCTCCTTTCTAGCACCCTAGAATAGACTTTTCTGGGGAGGTTAAGAAGAAGAAGAAGATATTCCTTTATTAGTCCCACAGTGGGGAAATTCAGTTTTACACTCTGTTGTTCACACAGTACATATACATGCGTCAATGGAGAGATGTCAGAGTGAGGGGGCTGCTCCTGACAAGCGCCCAGAGCAGTTGGGGGTTCGGTGCCTTGCTCAGGGGCAACTCGCCAGTGCCCAAGAGGTAAACTGGCACCTCTCCAGCAACCAGTTGGTCTTGGTCCATGGGGGACTTGAACCGGCGTCCTCCGCGTCGTAACCCAAGTCCTAACGGACTGAGCTACTGCCGCCCCGCGGTGTGATACCCCCATATTTGGAGCACACCCTCCAGTCCCCCTTTTTAAAAATGCAAACCACCACTATCCCCAATCTCCACACAACACTAAAAAGACAGGTCAGCCAAGACAGTCCAACAATGTCCAGAGCCTTCAGCATCGCAGAGTGAATCTCATCCACACCTGGCGACGTGCTGCCGGGAAGCTTTTTGACTACCTCAGCAACCTCTGCCAAGGATACGGACAAGCCTTACCTTGAGTCTTCAGACTCTACTCATTCTACAGACGTGGTGGTTGGGTTCCAGAATTTCCAATTTTCCAGAACTTTCTTGAGGCCAACCAAAAGTCGTTCTCCATAGTATCCCTGAACTGCTCCCACACCTGGGTTTTTGCATTGGCGACTGCCGCAGCTGCAGCGCCTCTGGCCAAGCGGTACCAATCAACTGGTTCTGGGGACCCCAGGCCAACCAAGCCCAAAAGGCCTCCCTCTTCAGCTTGATGGCATCCTTCACCGCTGGTGTCGAACCAACAGGTTCTTAGTTTGCTGCCACGTACGGCACGATGACCTTCTTGCCATCCACAATGGAGGCTCTGAACATGGCCCATTCAGGTTCCATGTCCCACCTTCACCTGGGATGTGCAAAAAATCCTTCCAGAGGTGGGAGTTGAAGACCTCGCAGACAGGGGCCTCAGCCAGACGTTCCCAGTTCACCCTCACTAGATGTTTGGGTTAGCAGGTCTGTCTGGCAGCCTCCCCCACACTCTGATCCAACTCACCAGGTGGTGATCACTTGACAGCTCTGCTCCTCTCTTCACCCAAGGGTTCAAGACATACAGCCACAGATCTGATAATACATCCACGTAGTCTATCATTGATTTTTGGCCTAGGGTGTTCTAGTACCAAGTCCACTTATGAACAGCCCTGTGCTTGAACATGGTGTTTGTTATGGCCAGTCCATGACTAGCACAGAAGTCAAACAACAAAATACTTCTTGGGTTCAGATCAGGTAGGCCATTCCTTCCAATCACCATCCCAAATCTCTGTCATCACCCATGTGAGCATTGACGTCCCCCAGCAGGACCGCCCTGTCCCCAGTCAGCACCTGTTCCAGGAGGCCAAGCCCCGAACAACAGTCAGAGACTTTCTCTCAGGGACTCACAGCCACAGTTCTCTAGGGAAAACTCCAACACAGCGGTGCTCAGCCAGTGCATCAAGTATTTCCGGCACCTCTCACTCTGGGCAACTCCAGAAAAACCATTAGTACTGTATGTTATGTTAGGGACAGCATATAAATGTAGAACAGTTATGGATCCAAGATTGAGGAATGTCCTGAGTGAAATGGGGAACAGAAAATTGGGAATCCCCAACAACAACAGAAAAGGTAGAAACGTAGTAAGTTGTTAATAGACCCTTTTAGACCAACCCAGGTTTCACTGTAGAAGAATGGAGTTGTTTACTGTATCAAAGGCAGCACTCAAGTCTAACAGGACCGGCTTAGGCTGCTAAGTACTATGTAGAGTTCTAAAACTGCTGTTAGCACCTATGCAAGCAATAAGTTGACACTTCTCGAATTTTTATTTTTATTTTTTTCTCTATTTATGGATTGAATGGCCTCAAGACCTCATACCAGTCTAGACCTGGCACTGAGCAAGCTTTTACAAAATTCTTCCAGCAGCCCACCCACTCCTGTGGAATATCCTGATCTCATCTGCACAGTTGCCTCCTGAAAGTAGTGGGATTGTCCAGCTCAGCCCTTTGCGCTAGAGAGAGTTGCGACAAACTCTCCAGCAGAACTCGAGAGCAAGCTGGATCATGCTCCTCTGCTGCACGCAGTGTCTCATAAAAGTCCACTGCCTTCTACCTCATTTTACTTAATTCAGACCCACCCATCAAGCAGACTCAAATGAAAAAAGGAGATAGGCGCATCCATTTCCTACAGCATGGAATATTTAGCCCTTACAAGAGCCCCCTTGCTCTTTCCTGGAGAAAGGAACCAAAATCTCTCCTTATTCCTACCAGGTTTTGGCTCTGTTCTACAGTGTTACGTTATGTTATAAGTTGTTCCTCAACTACTACTCTTTATCTTTTTGATTGCTCTTCTCACCTCTGCAGTAGCAGACGCTGTTTTTAATTGACAAAAATGTCTGATTTGGCATTTTCCCACATCTCACATTAACCTCCATGAATCATATACTTCCTTCCATTCTCTCAATACAACCAACATTGGCGGCAGTAGCTCAGTCTGTAAGGACTTGGGTTAGGACGCGGACGTCACGGGTTCAAGACCCCCATGGGCCAAGACCAACTGGTTGCTGGAGAGGTGCCAGTTTACCTCTTGGGCACTGCCGAGGTGCCCCTGAGCAAGGCACCAAACCCCCAACTGCTCTGGGCGCTTGTCAGGAGCAGCCCCATCACTCTGACATCTCTCCATTGATGCATGTATATGTACTGTGTGAACAACAGAGTGTAAAACTGAATTTCCCCACTGTGGGACTAATAAAGGAATATCTTTCTTCTTCCTTTCTTTCTTAGAATTAGATCAAAAATGTGCATCTTGCTAAAGCCTCTGTCCAGTTGGAAGACTACATATGTTCTGAGAAGATGTTCATGACACTGCACCATATAATGGTCTGAATACACTATAGTGTAATATGTGGGTCCTCCTCAACCAGAACCCCCCAGCCCACCTCTTTCACAACATCACTGTTTCTTGCAAATAAATAACAACAGTTTTCTCTTTTACATAATCCAGTAGCCCCTTCTTTCCTAGGCGATTTTTAAAACTCCCATAAGACAAGAGGAGTAAAAACAGTGATGGAGAGAAACCCACCAGCCCAAAAGACGTCTATGACACACCTTGTACACTCATCATACTTTCACTGAGCCAAGATTCTTTTGAACAGTTGTAGCCCATTTCTTCAGCTTAAACATTTTCCTTGGAGTCACCCCTGTACCAGAGGCCAACTTTCTTCCACCAAGCACATATCTCACTGATTTCAGAAACTTTTGAGAATCTAGGAAATGCTGACCTAAATCCATGTTCTTCATATTTTTAATTTTCATCTAAAAGGTATCCATCTCCTCAAAGGAGTAAAAATCCCCCTCACCTTCGCCTGCCTGACTGGCTGGTAAATCAGCCTCTCCTACATGTACCTGAGACATTTCCATCTCCACCCACTCTTTGTTAGACTCCGGAGCATACCTGTCCCTCAGTTGACGCAACACCCTTGTTGACTCAACACTTGTCTCCTTAGAGACAGAACATCTTTCAGATCCAAGCTCTGATGCTTCAGAGAGATTGGCTTTAAAACCACTTGCAAACTTACCAAATCAAGGCTCTCTTACTAATGCCTCATCCATAATAAACGGAGGAGCATTGGACACGATTACACATGTAGCAGGCGCTGCTAATGGGGACACAGCCAGCAAGTTCCCTTTTACCGCGACACTGCTGACCTACCTAATAATAATATTAATAGCCCTAACTATAAGTGTTACCAAAGAGGAAAGTCTTAAGCCTACTCTTAAATATTCAGAGGGTGTCTGCCTCCCAGACTGAAACTGGGAGCTGGTTCTACATAAGAGGAGCTTGATAGCTGATGGCTCTGGTTCCCATTCTACTTGTGGAGATTCGAGGAACCTCAATAGAGTACTATGAGCTCTCCGAGATATGATGGTACCTAACCATTTAGAACTTTGTAGGTGAGGATGATGATTTTAAATTCCATTATGGATTTAACAGAAAGCCAGTTCAGAGAAGCAAAAAGGGGGAAAATAAGATATCTAGTTCTTGTCAGTACACATTGCCGCAGCATTCTGGATTAACTGGAGAGTACCAAGAGATTTATTGGCTCAACCTCATAATAAGGAGTTGCAACAATCTAGTCTAGAAGTAAAAAATGCATGGACTATTTTTTTCTGCCTTTTTTGAGACAGGATGTGCCTGATTTTTTGCAATGTTATGTACAGTAGATGAAAGACGGCAGTGCTAGAAGTTTGTTTAATGTTGGAATTTAAGGACATATTCTGATCAAAGATGACTCTCATATTCTTTACAATGGTGCTGGAGGCCAGGGCAATGCCATCTAAAGTTACTTTGTCATTACATCATTTGTTTTGGAGGTGTACAAATACAATAGCTTCAGTTTTGTCTAAGTTTAACATCAGGAAATTGCAGGTCATCCAGGTGTTTAATGTCCTTTAGGCATGCTTGGAGTTTAGCTAACTGGTTGGTTTTGTCTGGCTTGATCAAGTTCAAGTTCAATTTTTTGTAAGCTTTTTTCAATATTTAAATCACCTACAATAATGACTTTATCTGTTTTCAGGACTAGATAAAAAAACAAACAAATTCTGGAACATGGTGCATTAGACCGAATAGCACTGGCTGTAGCGTTTTCCAGGTTGGATGTGAAAGACTAGTACTAAAGAATACTAATTAATTAAACTCAATCAATAAAATCAATCTGATTATCTGATATTATGATATCATTACTAGAAGAGCTTTAGATGACAGAGATCTGATATTTAAGAGTCCACATTGAATTCTCCTGTTTTTTGCTCTATTGCAGTGGCAGTGTTAGTTCTTGTTAGGTTATCGTGTTCAACTCCTCTTCTGTTTACTTTAATGAATTTACGTGATCGTGGGTCAGTCTCGGTTAGGCTTTGGATGCTTGACTATTCTTATGGAAGTGCAGAGAAGCGTGAAAGACTGCAACTCTCATTCCTGGTCTCAAAAGAGGCAGGTGACAGAACAGGGAGTTGGACAGGGAATAAGCAGTTAATATTGTGCAATGATTTCTTATTATGACCACCTCTAGACTATCAGGTGATCCATTTTGTGCACAGATCTAGAAAAATATGACTGTTCTGGACACAGCCAATCACTGTGAACATTCCTTCATTTATTGCAACGTGTGATTGGCCTAGTACCGCAGCAGCAAAAACCCATACAGCCAGAATTGCCTGCCTGTGTACAGCTCTGAACCTGTGTTCAGGTGTCTGAGGTGTCTTCGACAGCTAGCAGCTAACAGTGCTTACTGTGCTAAAAATGGCAAAAAGTGCTGACAGAGCTAACACTTAACCTGGGGGGTCTTATGCTTCTGTGAGAATGCGGTCCTGCAACAGTGATTCGGGTGATGGTGTATGCTGTATGAGCACTGTGCAGTGCGGCTATGATTAGCTAGCCAGTGGCACACACACAGCTTCATGATGGGATTTCAATGAAGTACTGTATTAGTATCGGTATCACTTTAAGGGTACTGGTATTGGTATTGATATCCCTAGTGCTTATACAGATTGTAAAGTCATGTAATGTAAGGGAAGACAAGTTTAGGACGTCTGATGATAGTCACACAGGCTGATTAGAGTGTTTTGAAAAATAATGGGAGCTAACATGTGAGAATCCAGTCGGTTTGGATGTAAACTGTCTAGCTGTCTTCCAAAACAAATTAATCAAAACAAAAATTATCAATAAACCATGTTTTGCACCCTGTAATGGAGCTGGAGGAGTCTGGTATAGCACCCCACTCTGGGACCTGGCCCAGACTGACTGATGTCCCATTGAGATCAGGAAGCTTAAAAAGACAAGAACAAGAAAGCCTGTTTTTTTGTCTTTTAAAGATGATTTATTTTTTCGGCTTTTATTAATTTATTGACAAAGACAGGTAATTTTTGAAAGGGCGAGAAGAGGGGATGACATGGAGCAAAGGGCCACAGGTCAGGTTCAAACCCCAGGCTGCTGCGGTAAGGATTTAGCCTCAGTACATGGGATGCCGCTCTATTGGGTGAGCTGGAAATCCTGTTTGAGCACTTCAGATTGCTACCAGGGAGTGTCATTAGTGCCAATGTGTATGACGATCTTTTTAATATTATTACGAGAGCAGACAGGATTTCAACCATTAAGTCTGAGACAATAGCATCCAGGAAGGAAAAAATCTTGGCAACTTGAGTCAATGGCCAACTTGAGACAATCTCTGATCATGGAGTTAATGATGATCATCATCTTAAGTATCCCAAGGAGGTAGACCAAGGGTACAGAAGACCAGGTACAGTAGACCAGGACTGTGCTTTGGGTGCGATAGAGATGGCGCTGAACCAGCTTGCACCTCACTTACATCATCAGGAAATTTGGCTTCATCAAAAAAAAATGCAAACTCATTCAAGAGGATGAAATTGCAACAAAAATTACTTCCTCAGAAAATATAAATGATAACCAGGGACCAAAGGAGTTTTTTATATTTTTAATTCAGAAACTGAAGTTGAATTTAGAACACCTTTGATTTTCTGAGGCAGGGAAACTGATGTACACTGAGGAGACAATCTTGGTTTGTGATTTGACCCAAGATTTGTGTTTGAATTTATTCATAGCTTTTGATCTCCCTAAATTCATACTCTTCTTGTCCATCCTCATCAGCCAGGCTTTATAAAATTCAACTGTGTTGAGCATAAAACAGTGTAGCAGTAATGTTTTCTGAATGATTCTCTTTTATCCTGTTCCTCTGTGCTTGTCTGTCCATCTTCAGCCATAGAGCCCAGTGAGGAAATCCCCCCCAGTGATATTGTTTTTGACACCAGTGTCACTAGTGTCAGCAACATCGCCTCCACCACCCAGCCCTCCTCTTCCCCAACTGATGCCACAATGGACCTGACCTGCAGGCCTCGAGTGAAACGTAAAGCTACCATGCCTCTGAGCAACAGTTTGACAGTAAGCAGTGGGGGGGTCATGGTACCCGAGGCATGCAGGGACCTTGGAGGGAGCCTAACAGATGGTGCTCTGAAGCCAGAAATCCAGACAGATGATGCTGCAGAAGATGAACTTCATTCCTCTCAGCTGTCAGCCCCTGTAGCCTCAGATGAGCCCAGCCCTGACCACCTCAACAGTCTGGGCCTGGACCTGGCCTGGATGCAGGAGAGGGTCAGCCATCTTGGTGCAGCTTATGCAGTAGCACAACTGGGTTTGGGGAACACAGAAACTGGCCACCCCTCTGCCTCCTTCCCCTCTCAGGGAGGAGGAGACAGTCTAGATGGCCCTCCAACCATGCTCTTCACAGGTGGCGCTCATGAAATAGCTGCTTTCGCAGCATCCTTCGACATCGCCACTGCTGCAGCTGCCGCTGCAGCTGCTGCTGTTGCTTCTGTACCACCTCCACCGCCTCCTCCACCCCCTCCCCCTACAGCTCCTTCTGCCACCACAACCAGCCAGAGGCGGCCTTACAGGAGCGGCGCGGCAGCTGCTAAAGAGCCAGTGGTGTGTGCTGTGTGCGGGCGTGTCTTCCCCAGCGCAGCCGCCCTGGAGCTGCACCAACGGGTGCACACAGGTGAGAGGCCCTACACCTGCCCCCACTGTGGAAAGGGCTTTGCCCAGCCCAACAACCTGCGGGTCCATCTCCTCATCCACACTGGCGAGAGGCGTTATCGATGTACGCTGTGCGGGAAAAGTTTCATCTCATCCAGCCACTTGAAGAGGCACCGCACAGTCCACACACAGGAGAAGCCCTACAGCTGCTCACGATGCGGACAGTCTTTCAGCCAAATGTGTAGCGTTCGCAGACACCGGCAGCAGTCCCAGTGTGGCCTGTAGACTGACCACTGGAGGAAATGGATGGCTTCTAGAACTGATCCTCATTCAGTTTGAGTTCTGAAGGTTGAATGATTGAAATCCTTTACATGGGAATCCCAGCATCTTTTGTAAGCTAGAACAAGGAAGAAAGCCTATATCCTGTGATATCATGGCACGTAGAATTGATATTTGTTATAACAATAATATGTGAATTCTGTTTCTTAATCTTTCTGTTTCAAACTGAGAGAGGATCACAGAGTGGACTGTACAATAGTGCCTGTGACAGTGTTGATAACACACATTAAATGGTGTTATTTGTGTTTACATAGCTAACACACATATTACACGTTTTACAAAGCATAAGTAACCTTAACTGCGATCACACTAAGCAACCCTACGATGATGGTTATCAACTTAATCAAGCTCATCTCACACACTGTTCGTAAGTATACCGATGTAACCCTAAAGTAACATACTGTAATTTGTGTATATCCCACAAAATCAATTTGTGTGTATTTAATGTAACTGTAAACCAGGAAATATAAAGAGCAGCAAACACTGCTTAGGAAGGAGGTTGGGGTGGACGGGTGTATGAACAAACACCAGACTTTCACCCAGGAGACCAGTGTTTGTGTCCAGTGTGAAACCATAAGTCAGAATTTATTTAATTGTCAAGGAACACCACTTCCAAAGTTATTTTAAGCCAAACCACAATCATATCCTAAACTTAACTAAGTAGTTTTGTTGCCTAAACCTACGTTTCTTGTGAAGGCAGAAGTTTATTTTGAGAAGACTGTATGGACATTCATAGGAAAATGAATGAAAAACGAGGAATAACTTTTTCATAAGACACCTGTTGTATGAGAATACGTTACGTTAGGACTAATTGCAAACATGGACTATCTACTGTCAGCAGAGCGGCATATTTTACAAACAAAGAGCAAACTATAATATTTGACAAATATGACAAAGTTAAACACAAGGCTTAAAGGGTAACAAAAGTAACAGTTTAACCTGCCTAATGCAAGAAATAGAGCTGGCACAAAAAAGACTGTGAATGTGCAAATTAACAGAAATTACACCTGGCCCATCTGCAAGTATATAATTACGTGGGTATTCCTATGCATATTGTGTTGCTTAGATGTATTCTTGTAGAATAAATTACAATTTATCCCCTTGGGAAAATTATAACCTGTATTTTTTCAATTTTAGCTTTATTCTCTCAGCTGCAACACCAGTGGTATGAAATGGATTTGGGAGCAAATAAAAAATAGGCTAAATATATTGAAGATATAATTCAAATTGCTCAGCAGGCTTACTTTCATATCATCACCCACAGCATACATAAAATTACCAGTAAGAAAAAGTCTAATAAAGTAGGCAATACATACAGTCAACCTACAGCTCAATAAGCTAATTCAGATAAGTGAATATATCTTATATAAAAGAATATACTGTATAATGATTTTGTGTTATTGTGGTTATATAAAAGTAATTCATGGTGCCATTAGACTGCTGCTAGACCACCTCATTAATAAAGGTGTGTGATGTCTTTGCATGCAGGAGACCAGTTGTTTTTTTATCGCAGTGAAAATGTTTTTGCAAGGCTAAATTCCAAAAAATATGGATTGAATCAGAATATTTTGGTAGATAACTACTTTCAATAATTTTTGAATTTAGAACATCAATGCTCTGGCGTTATTGGAACGGTTTGAATCACACGAGTCAAACTATCTTACGCAGCTACTACTGAAATCTAATTCTACAATAGTATAATACTATTAATGTTAGTGTATCCTTATCTTTATCAAATTTAATGTGTCATTAATGACGCTTCAAACTATTTAGTACAGACCTACAAGATATGAAAGTAAGCTTGCTTACTGCTTTGAATTATTTATTTATGTTTATTTTTTATTTGCTCCCAAGTCCATTTCATACTGTTAGGGTTGTAGCTGAAAGACCATAGGAACACATCTAAGCATTGCATTAATTTAAGGGAATACATACGTGTAGTGTTAATGCATGTAGCAGGTTTAATAATAAATATTTAATTAATATCAAAATATATGTAAAATGCAATTAATAACTCAAACGTATGATTCATAAACCCCTAAACTGGTGTAGAGGGTGAAGGACAGTGATGCACTCAGCTCCAGCTATCAAACACACTTAATTTAACTGACACAATTAGAATTAGAATTAATTTAGGACGCCACCCAATTCTGGAAAACAGGAAAAACCTTAAATTTGAGACTGAGTCTCATAATCTCAGCTAATCTCAGTTGCTATGAAGTTCTTGGCATAGTGTACAGTGACCATCATATTTCATGCACACATATCAGATGACAAAGCTCTTTGTAAATGAAAATGTTCATTGAACTAACTAGACAACTAAACTACTCAAACAGAAAATGTAATGAATAAATGATGAATAAATGTAATTAATGCAACAATGAAGCATTTATGAATTATATATATATATATATATATATATATATATATATATATATATATATATATATATATATATATATATATATATATATATATATATACACATATATATATATACACATATATATAATTATATGTGTGTGACCAAGTAAAATCTGTGACTGATATCCTTGGTTAATGTTCATCAGTAAATTATTTCTTTCTTTGATGTTTACCAATTAAATTTATTTTCAATAAATTAACACTCCATTCAGAAGTGACAGTTAAAGAAGCACCAGGGGAGATTCTTAAGCAATACAAATGTTTCTAATTTTAAGGATGATCTTAATTTAGGTCTAATTCTTATTAATAACTTAATTCATTTATTAATATGCCTACCATCAAGCATCTGACACCATTTGTAAAGCTAACGTCATACTCAGAAACACCTTAAAATGTATTGATATCACCTGATAGTTCTGATGGGCGGATGAGAAGTTGCGCTGGCGGGAGTGGTAGCAGGTTCTGTTCACCTCATTATTTAGACCACTTTGGTTGCCATGTGGACGGTCGGCTTGAAATTTATATCATCATTTGCCCCTCCTCAGCAGGCATTTGAGCTTTTATTTTGCATTGAAAATCTGTATTGTTTGATCCTTTGTGCAGTTTGGTTGTATAAGTGTGTGTGTGTGTGTGTGTGTGTGTGTGTGTGTGTGTGTGTGTGTGTGTGTGTATTAATTAACACATTCACACAGTTCACCATTTTACATTCACATTACATTACATTCACACTGTTTTTCCATCTGTTCTTTCTGCATTTGACAGTTTAAACTGTGATGTTTTCATTCTGACTTAAACGTCTTCATATTCATTTTGTACCGCTGCACAAGGCAGTCTTTAGCACCGGTATGAAACGCACTAGGCATTCCATTAACTATAATGTAAACCCATCAGTAAATGCTTAAAGAAAGTGCACTAGGAATGTGGTGATGTAGGTTAAAGTTGGGCAGGAGGAAGCATGGATGGGTCCAATAAAAAAATAAGGCTTTCATCCAGGAGACTGCTGTTTGTGTCGCATGTGTCACTTCACAATCAGCTGTTCACTCGTGTCAATGTTCAGTGTTATTTTCACTGTACAAATTTAGTGTTTTTTCTAAACCTAACTATAGAGGTTTTGATGCCTAATCCTAAAGTGATGCCAAAGGTAGCTATTGTGGTTTTGATGCCAAAAATAAATGGACAGAAAGGAGCGTGACAAAGCGGCGGTATTTGACGAGTTGGGATGAATATGTGTTGTCTCGGCTGGTCCAAGAGAAGGTCATGGTTCTCTTGGATCATTTTAGCTTAAAATGATGGTACACAGCCATCATCACAGTGTAGCTGCACTGTCCACTGACCACCTTGTGAAACAGAACCATATTTTGAGCAGCTGACAGCTCTATAGTGTTTATGTAATGAGTTGACTAAATAGATCAAATTAGTTTAAAATACTGTATATTTAAGAATCATCAGATGTTAAGCAAGTATAATTAACAAAAATGTGTTCTTGCCTTATTCTACTGTGATTTCTAAAGCCAGATTCACGTTTCCAGACACTTCCAGCTTTTGTTGTTTTTTTTAGGACTGCTGGCACAACAAGATTTAATTTCTCACTGCAAAGTGTTTATATCAAATGATGCTGAGATTTCATCAGTAGAGTTTATGTTTTCCAACTGTAAGCAGGGGGAACCTGCCAGCTTAGTTAGCCTAGCTCATTTAAAAGGGAAACATCTATACATTCCAACAACTCCAAAGCTGTTTTAGTGCATGTATTTTATATACTCAACATATGAAGTAGAAAATGTGATTTTTAGGAGCAGATAGCTGTTGCTGAGCTAAGCAGTGACAGCACACAGCACCTCTTAGTTTTAGTTTAGAGAATTTTATTTTCCCCAGAGATACAAATTGTAGTACAGCATATACACAAACAAATCACAAAAACCTACAAAAGCTGTGTCAGCTATCCTAGCATCCTCAAGTCTATTCAAATCATGAATAAATAAGTTCTGTCTTCATATAGGGTTGCCATTCTTAAACACTGTCTTTACTATCAGTGAACCCCAGCTTGAGATGTATTGGTGCTAGTGAGTGACACAACATCAAAAAAAGGCAGCTTTGGAGTTGTTGGGAATTATTTTCATGTCATGACAGATGACTGCTTTCGCCTGCCTCTAGTCTTTGTGCTAAGCTAGGCTAACCATGCCCTGGACCTATCTGTGCTATGCACTCAGAAATGATTATGTCATCTATTTTGATTGTGGCTAAGATGGCAATTAAGTATATTCTGCAAAATGTCGGACTCTTCCTTTAAAGCACTTTAAATATTCCCATAACTATTAGTTAAAGCCACGGGCAAAATTGGAGGCAGGTTTGATACACAACTTATTTTCTTTATGTATTTATCTCATATAGTCCACTCTGTTTCTCATATTGCTACAGTATCCTTACTGAGTGACCTTTTTGAGGCAGCGTGATGTTGTGTGGTACATGTTGGCACTTGTTGAATAAATCGTGTACTGTAGGCCTGCACCTTCTCATGTATGATTGTGTCCATGACAATGTCTGTCACACTGATTGTCAGTATATTTAATTACTCCTCATTTCTTAAAGGTATAATATAAAGTTGGCTCCTCCTCCTCAGCTTCACAAGCGAGCGAGGGAAAGAGAGCAGCGATGGTTGAGGGAACTAAAAAGTGAATGAAGACAGGAAGCAGTGTCAGAGAGAACAAAGCAATGAATCAGAAAAGTAATACATTAATGCTGAAGCCCAGAAACATCCAGAAAAATGCAAATACAGACACCACACTTCTAGTGTGTCAGAAGCCATGATGATGAGAGAGATTATTTCAGTATCAGATACATTGTGTTTTAGAAAATGCCAGCATATTATACCTTTATAAAAAAAATAAATAAATAAAGAGGAAAATGTGCGTGCTGTTGTCCAGATGATTTACCTCTGGTTTTGTTTCCAGAATTGGGTAGTGGGATCAGAATATTTTATATATATATATATATATATATATATATATATATATATATATATATATATATATATATATATATATATATATATATATATATACATAAAGCCCAACTGATGCAGGCCTGCAATGTTTTAATTCCCCTTCCTTAACTTGTCACAGGTTGAAGCCTGATGAAGTCTTTTTAATGTCAGTCATTCTTTGTTCTCAATTAAAAATCAAAGAATTAAAGAAATGTAAAAAGATGTAAAGTAAAAACTATATATCAGAGAGTTGTGTTTGTATGTGTAAGTGTTTGGATGTAATTGGCACTAGCTGTGGGCTTCACAGCTAACAAACATGTTGCCTTTTAGTACTCTTTCATGACATGTTCCAGTGTTTAAAAAAGTATGGGTATCATGTAAAAGGTTTGCAATGAAGTTGGCTGTGCTGTTGTAAACATTTCTGTGGTGTGGTCTTGTATATGAACGGCTGGAATGTCTCTATCATCTAGATTCCTCTGTAGGAATCTGTAATGTTTTTAGAAATTAATAAAACCAAAAACAAAAGATGATGTCAGGAGGGGAAGTTATTTGTCTTACAATTGACAAAGGAGGTGTGAATTTGACCTGTCTAAACATTTTACTACAAAATAGATATTTGTGCATACCTGATGGTCACAGATGCACAAAACCCATTAATAAAGAGTGTGACTGAGAAGATGCTGCTGGTGTTGTCTCAGACTTTAAGTTGAAATTCATTTTACTGAGTGTCTAGCCCTGGGGCTACTTTCACACCCACATACTTGCACCCACATACTGCAACAAGAGAACAATTACCGTACACACCCAATTTGACAAGAAAAAAATGTTTTCATTCTACCACATGTGAATGGCAATCTGTAAACTCAAAAGTAGCACTTGTTTTGAAACCTGTAATAGTTTACAAACAATCAAACAAACAACAATCAAAATAAAGATACATATGTTGGACAACTTAATGTGTTTGTTTTTAGTTCAGTCAGGTCTCCTGTCTTATTCAAAACATTAGGTGTCCTCCATAAAGACAGCCATGATCTGCTAGAATACACCATTTGTTCAGCCTTAGTCAATCTGGACAATACATTCTTAAAGCAAGAAATATACTTTCACTATACTTACAATTTTCACAACAAGCTCCAAGGTGTGACGTTGCCTCTGTGGCGACACTGGCGGGATCAACATTTGCTAAAATGGTGAAATAACATGACTATATATAAAAAATGCTCCTGGGACCAAAACTCCCAAAATATAATATGGCTTTTCCAAAAGAGAAACTCTGAGGAAATCCATGCAATAACTCAACTGTACTTGAGTAGGCAAAATCTGTATGTTTGGTGTTTCTTGTAAACAGAGGTGAGAGAGTTAAGCACACACTTGCTTTTCAGTTAAGGCTCATTATTTGGCTGTAGGCTCAATTCAGTTTCAAATCAATCAATTTATTTGTATAGCCCAAAATCACAATTTTGCCTCAGGGGGCTTTACAATCTGTACAGAATACGACACCCTCTGTCCTTTACAGAAACGACCCTCACATCGGATAAGGAAAACCTAACAACCAATCTAAAAAAAAAAAAAAAAAAAAAAAGGGTAAAAAAGAAAGGCTGAAGGCTGAAGATTAGATTCAGCATAATAACAGGGTAGGATAGGCCAACCTGTCCTGACAGTAGCATTCAGTAGTATGCTCTGCACCCCTTTTAGAGTGGTATGTTCCATCACCCCAGTGTAGTGCATGAAGACTAGAGGAGAGTTTTGTTTTGTTTGTCTTTGATTTTTTTTTTTTCTGAAGAGTGAGATGGTGGATGGAAGGAGTTCTAGCACTTGGCAACACTGGACTGTGAAATGACAAGAGATGGCAGAGGGAAGCAATGGATCATAAAGCAAGTTAGGAGAGATGGTGGGAGAGTGAGAGACCTGGAAAGTATCTCCCTCTCTCAAGGTGAAATAAAACATGCACATTGAGTTTGACAGAACAATCTAATACAGGAAGTTAATTTTGCTTATGTTGTCCTTTTATTTTTGGCAAACCCATACTCATAACGCTATCTCTGAGGTCCATTTTTGGAGGGTATAGACGGCAGATGACTGCGTTTTGATATGCTAATGTTGAGCTAGTAGCTAGCAAGCAGAATCTACTGGCAATTTACGTAAATAAACACTATAATGTGGGCTTCACAATAAAGTAATGCTTTTTGTGTTCACTCTCCTAGCAATCCTGTCTTTGAACAGTCTGAATGAGACAGAAGAGGAGGAAAGACAGCTGATCAGAGAGGGGAGAGGATGACAGATGGGAGACTGCTACAGCTGTAACTTGTTGGTGGGCTCTTTCAGTGCCACAAGCCAGATACAGTAACGTATTGTCAGTAACATACTCCGTTTTAGTGAAAGTTTATGAAATGGATTGTTTTGTCCTTGGTTTAACCATTGTAAAACACTATAATTGATTATGGAAGTGTAGTGTACAGGTCAGCAACAAAAACACTACTGAAGAAGCTGGACGTGATACAAAGTCAGGCACTGAGGTTATGCTTAAGGGTTAGACATCTCCAGAGATAGCAGTCCAAATGGAAATGGGAGAAATACCATAGAACCTAAGATATAAACAGCTAATGATAATTTACTGGGCAATTCTATAAGGGCACAAGGAAGAGGAACATCCAACTGTGAAGGCCCTTAGACCATGCTGGGAAAGTTGGAACGGGGAGAGTGTTATGTGTGGGCAGTAAGTAAAATGGCAAAGGAAATGGGAGGACATGAAAAAGATACAGTGCTGCAGTACCTTATCCAGGGACTCTAACATGGTTATTCCCTCCTGTGTCCTTAGATCTCTATATTCAAGAGAAAATAAAGAGAAATAAAATAAAAGCACAGAGCAGATATAGTTCAGGAAAAACTAGGAATAACACTAATATGTATTTCAATACAGGTGGATCACAGAAGCCTAAGAATAGATATACTGGGTTTTGCTTTTGCTGTCCCATACTTTTTAAACTATTTTTTGGGGAGAGTTTTTCCATTTTTTATTTAGAGTGACAGCGTTGAAGGGGGAGACAAAGAGGACAACATGCCACAAAGAGCTCCAGGCTGGATCCAAGCCCAGGGCCACTGGAGCAAGGCTCTACCAAGTGAGCTATAACAGCACCCCTGCTGTCCCACATTTGAATGTAAATTGTGAGGAAACAACACCAGTTCACTGAACAGAATGTGCAGTGAAAAAATTAGCTTTTGTAATGCCATTGCAGTGGACAAGGCAAAATAAGTGTAAAACAAAAGGATAGACCAGTAGTAGTAGACCAGATATAGCCTACTCTATGAAATGTATGAATCACTATTCAGACTATATACTGTAAAAAAGACATCAGTCAGGGTGATGTGGATTCCATACTCCACCATAGAGGAAGCGGTAATGTACCATTAATGTCAGAAGCTACCTACCATTAAACAAAATGAAGAAGAAGTATATTTGCGAGGTTAGGTGGATTGGTGACTGTATGTAAGAGGAGCAAATGTTTGTTTGGTGGTTCAGCATAAACGGTACCATTACTGTAACAGGAGAAAAATAAAGAGAAGCAGGAATGAGAAGTTGGTTGGATGGGAGTGAGGGTTACAGAGGGAACTACAGCAAGAAATCAAGAACTAGTCATGATGATACAAGATACAAATGTGGCAGATGCAAGTGTGTCAATCACAAGAAGAGGACTGGAAAGTAGTGATCAGATTTAATCAGGATGGAGGGCTCTATCACCCGATCAAACTAACCAAAGTGATCAAGGAAGGGATTGGTAAAATCAAGTTTGCTAGTTTTTTGAATAACAAAGGGGTGCTGATACATGCAACAAACAAACATCAGCAGGGAAGGAGCCTAAGAATGACCTCACTTTAAAGGGGAAAGAATAAAGGCTCATATTCCAGGAGTAATCTCAGAAGTCCCTTTAAATGTGAGAGTGGAAGATATAAAAACAAATAAACGCAGGGAGCCATAGTAATTGATGGCACGTGGCTTAAAAGCAATAGTGATGACCCACTGACAGAAACTTTATCAGTAGCGGTATGGAATTCCCTCCCTAAATCGGTGCAAATGGGCTACATGAATTACAGGATGAGAGAATACATCTCTAACCCGCTCTGGTGTTATATATGTCAGAGAATAGGGCACACAGCTCAGTTATCCTCAGTCACAGCTAGTGCAAAGGAAAGCTAAGAGGTGCACAGTGTGACGGAGAGCATGAGGATGGAAAATGTAATACAAATATAAAAGTTAAGTGCTGTAATTGTGGAATCAAGAACAGTGCTGCATTTGGAGACTGTGACATACAGAAGGAAGTCCAACAAGTACAGAGGATTAAGGTAACAAACAAAGTATCACATGCAGAAGAACTAAAGACAGTTGAGAGGCAAGAACAAGCCACCAACCAGAAAATAATACACAAACCCACAGACATTCTCCCGTACCTGCACAGACTGCTTGTGTCCATAAATGTAAAGTGAACAATGACACACTAATAGTGAACAAAGTGAATTTAGTGTCCTTCATCTGTCACACCATTAAATGTTGCAACACAGCTGAAAAGGAAAAATGATCAAATCTAAAACAGTAGGAAGGTTTTTGATGAGGGAGAATTAAAGGAGACCAGATCCATGCAATGTTGACAGCTGACAATGATAGATGCTACATTCTATTCACAAAGAAGAGGATGACTGATGCACAGAGGCAAACATTGTATGGGCAGCCAATGGTGAAAGTATCAGAATTATAGTACCTAGGTCTATGGCTAGATAACAAATATACATGGAGGACCCATATCAAATTTCTCCACTGTGGGACTAATAAAGGAATATCTTATCTTATCAAACACCTGGAAACAAATATGTTTGTGAAGGTTCTCAGTCATCCAGGTAATGGTATCCGAGTTAAGGGTTCAGAGCTGTTGCAGAATAAATAGTTACTAATCAACATGGCATATAGGGCACTCATGAGATAGAGAGCAAATAAACATTTTTTTTTATTAACTAACTGCAATATAAAACAATTATCAGTATAAAGATAATAAAATAATGTAACAAAATTATAAATATAACAATAAAAACAACACAACAGAAACTACAGGGAGGGGGAGGGGAAAGTGTGCCTGAGAGAGCAGACAGCAGAGAGAGAGAAAGAGAGAGAGATGTAAGCTGTTTGCACAGACAGACTTGGAAAGAAGCTGTGCTCGCTTGCATGAACTCTGAGTAAATTTGAGTAATTTGCTGGACGTATAGACGAGAAACTGCAACAAAAGCATTGATCTCATCACTCTAGTATTGATCCGATACCAATACACACCTTGGTATTGATACTACCGATATTTAGATCAATATGCCCAGCCCTAGATGTCACTTGCTTACTGGGTTAGGTTGAAAAGAAGTGGAGAGGAAAGCCAAACAAAAAAGATAATGAATATACTGAATATTTCAAGTTCCATAGTAACATGTTTGGATGGGCTAATGAAGGAACAGAGACCAAAGAAGTCACCGTTCACTGAATGGGAACATTATGTAACATTTCATGTTAACAGTGTGCTAATTGTCTCTCCTACAGTGATTGTATTTTTTTTTTTTTTTTAAATCTAGCAAAATGTGTGAACTCCAGCTATTCCGGCGCATTAATTGAAATGCGATAATGTGATCATCGCTCTGCCTCCTACTATGGAGGGATGGAAGGAAGACCTGAAGAAGTGGCCTCAGCAACCTAGCATATTTAACTATGCTATTGACTATTGACTTCGTTGCTATAGATGGGTGAAGCGATGAACAATCTGAAAAGCTCTGAGGCAGATCAGTACTTCCACAATAACAAGGTTTATGTCACGGTTATGGACTTTTTGTGTTAGTTTTGTTTATTGTTAGTTTATTATTTCGTTCTGTTTTTGTTATGCTGAGTTTCTGTTCTAGTGAATTGTTTGTGTTTCTCACCCACCTCTGGCGTCATGTCTTGTTTCACTCCCTGTCCCGGTCGTGGTGTCTTGTCTTTAGTTGTTTCCTGTTTTATTTTGAAAGTCTTTCGTCTCTGTGTCGTTTCCAGATTACTTCCTGCCCCTGTGTGTTTTCCCTCCATTTTCTTGGTTCACACCCCCTGACCTAGTTTCCCTGATTGTTGCTCCGCCCCTGATTGTTTTCGCCTGATTGTCTTCCTTGTCTGTATTTAAGCCACCCCTTTTCCCTCTATTCTTGTCAGCTCATTTGTTTCGTCCCTGTGATCTGCCCGTGTTCCGTTGTCCTTCCACTTTGACTATCGTGTGCTTCTTTGTTTTTCCCTGGATTTCTCCTTTGACTCCCTTCTCCTGGGTTTAGTTTCATGTCTCTTTTCTTCTGGTAGCTTTTCTTATCCTGTTTAGATATCTCCCTGTGCACTCCTTGTGGTCCTGTTTCTCTTGTATGTGTTTGTTCAGTTGTTTATCCTCACTGTCTTTCTGAGTACTCTGGGTTTAGTGTTAATTGTGGTTTCTGCATATTTAGTTTTCTTGTAGTTACTTTGTTTATTTCATATTTATTTTGAGTTACTGTTTATAATTATTTTGTATTACCCCCCCCCCCCCCCCCCGCGGCCCAACATTTTAAAAGTTTTATTTCTAGATTTAATTGCGTATCACATTCCTTTGTCCACCTTGGTACAATCTTCTTTCTGTGCTTACCTCCCTTCTTCGGTTTAGTCTGCTCCATGGCTTCTAGAACAACTTTACAAACAGAGACATTTAAATTATCAACATCTTTATTTATATATTTCTTTCTAATTTCTTCATAACAAATATAGATATAGTTATCCCACTTAGCACTACTGAAGGACAATTTCTGTAATCCTCCTATCTCATATTCTTCTTCATTCAGACCCACTTCAATTCCTATTGGATAATGATTGCTTCTTTTGTCCAAATTTTAATTATTAAATACTCTAGTTCTGTTCCTTTCCTCAAAATTCTACACTGTATTCCTTATTTTGCAAATATAATGCATCCTCCCCCAGTCCCCTCTTCTCTATCTCTGTGTATACTGTTGTATCCTTGAATAACAAAACCTAATGCAGCCACATTTCTTGAAACCATATGATTTCTGGCTTCTTCTTAAAATATTTATTTAATCCTTTGTCCATTTGCTATTAAACTTCTTGTGTTCCACTGTATAATTATCAGGTTGTTCCATCACCTTCTTCTTTGAAAAGATTGCCCAGATTAGGGCTAATATCACTCCTCCCACCCCTGCAATTGACTTCACTTTATGAGTCTCTCTTCAAGTCCCCTTGATATTATACCCTCAAAACTGTTTAAAGATCAATAGTCAATCAGCCCTGCATTGCTGACCATTGTTAATAGTTCTCTGACCTCTGGAGTTGTACCACACCAATTTAAAACTGCTTGTGTTCAACCGTTGCTGAAGAGACCTGGTTTATTTTCTGGTCAATTTCACATATATGCATATCACTGGAGCGGCACTAGACTGGTTTTCCTCATATTTATCTGACAGGAAATGTTTTGTTTCAGTTCAGGAGTTTAGCTCTAAACAACAGGGCAGCTCCAAATTGTTCAGAACTCAGCAGCTATAATGCTAACCAAAACACAGCCTTTCTCTCTCATTACACTAATTTTAGTCTCACTACATTGGCTCCCAGTCTCTTTTAGAATTAATTTTTAAGTGCTTCTTTGAATCATATACAAATCTCTGAATGACCTGGCACCAGAGTATATTCAGTCCCCTCCAAAACTATTGTAACGAGACCCATTCCATTATTTTTGCTGTACAATGGAAAGAGTCCAGGACCCTGGACCTGCTGTATGCCAACACTAAGCTCCACAGCTTCCCCTCAGATGATCAGACCACAACCTCATCAGGCTGGTTCCCAAATACAAGCCTGTTGTTAGGAGACAGCCCGCCACCATCAGGACTGTACAGCAGTGGTCTGCAGACATTGAGGAGGAGCTGAGGGAGTGTTACAGGACTACAAACTGGGGGATGTTTGAGAGGGTCCACAGTGAGGACATCAAAGGACTCTCTCACACCATAACAGACTACATCCGGTTCTGTGAGGAGAGCATCGTACCCACCAAAAAGGTACGCTGCTTCCCCAACAACAAACCCTGGATCACAGGACACATTAAAACCCTGTTGAACAAGAAGAAGAGGGCTTTCATGGCCAGGGTCACAGAGGGGACCAATGCTGTCCAGAGGGAGCTGAAGAAGGAGCTTCAGCTGGCTAAGGACGCCTACAAGAACAAGCTGGAGGGGAAATTACAAGCCAGCAGCTCCAGAGAGGTGTGGGGAGGCTTCAGGAGAATAACGGGCTACAAACAGCCAGGCCCTGCGGTGGAGGGGATGCTGGAACAGGCCAACCAGTTAAAGCTGTTCTTCAACAGGTTTGACCATCCGGCCCCCAACAGCCCAGCAGGACATCCACCAACTCTGGAGCCCCCCTCCCCCCTCTCCCCCTCTTCTTCCTCTCCCTCCCCTCCTCCCCCTCCTGCACAACCCTCCCTGCCCCCTCCTCTCCCTTCAACCCCAGCACCCCTCCCCCCTCCCACCCTCATCTCCCCACTTCCCCCACTCTCTTGCCCTCACCTCTCCCACCCCTCATCTCCCTCCCCCTTCCCCCTCAGCACATCAACACCAGCACCATCCCTGATCATCACATCCAGCCAAGTGATGAAACAGCTCTCCAGGGTCAACAGCAACAAGGCCAGGGGGCCTGATAACATCAACCCCAGGGTGCTCAAGGCGTGTTCAGGGCAGCTGGCAGGAGTGTTCTAGCACCTCTTCAACCTCTCGCTGAAGAAGGTACCACAACTCTGGAAGACCTCCTGCATCGTCCCAGTGCCCAAGAAAGGAATCCCTAGCAACCCCAATGACTACAGGCCAGTCGCTCTGACGTCACACGTCATGAAGATCCTGGAGCGACTGGTCCTGCAGCACCTCAGGCCCCTGGTGAGTGACTCCCTGGACCCCCTACAGTTTGCATACCAGGCAAACATTGGCGTGGACGACGCCATCATCTACATGTTCCACAGAGCCTACACGCCCCTGGAGAAGCCACAGAGCACAGTGAGAATCAAGTTCTTCGACTTCTCCAGTGCATTCAATACAGTCCAACCGCACCGGCTAGCTGAGAAGCTCTCAGCTATGCAGGTAGACCACGACCTGGTGGACTGGATTACGGACTACCTCACCAGCAGACCACAGTATGTCAGACTGCAGGGCAGCCTGTCTGACGTGCTGGTGAGCAACACCGGTGCTCCCCAGGGAACTGTGCTGTCACCGTTCCTGTTCACCACCTACACCTCCGACTTCTGCGTCAACTCCGGAACATGCCACCTGCAGAAGTTCTCCGATTTTCACCCTTGTGGAGAACTTCGTGAGGTGGTGTGACATCAACCACCTCCAGCTCAATATTGGTAAGACCAAAGAGCTGGTGGTAGATTTCTGGAGGAGAAGGAAGAGCTTCCCTACTCCCATAACCATCTGTGGGGAGGAGGTGGAGGTGGTGGACAACTACAAGTTCTTGGGAGTTCACTTAAACAATAAACTGGACTGGTCCAACAACTCCGAGGCCCTCTACTGGAAGGGACAGAGCAAACTATTCTTCCTGAAAAGGCTGAGGACCTTCAATGTGTGCAACAGGCTACTTCAGATGTTTTACCAGTCTGTAGTAGCCAGCTTTCTGTTCTTTGCTGTGGTATGTTGGGGGGGTGGCATTAGCACCAGGGATGCCACCAAACAACAAACTGGTGAGGAGGGCTGGGTCTGTGGTTGGATGTGAGCTGGACAGTCTGGAGGTGGTGGCAGAGGGGAGGACCAGGAGGAAGCTGGAGTCTATTCTGAAGAACCCCTCCCACCCCCTCTATGACCAACTGGTCCAGATGAGGAGTACATTCAGCCAGAGACTGATCCCCCCTCCGCACACTACAAACCGTCTGGGTCAGTCCTTTCTTTTGATGGCCATCAGGCTCCATAACCAAGGTCTGACCCCCATGTGACTCTGATCATCTGCTCCGTATTTATTCCTGGACCAAATCTATATAATTACATATAATTATGGAATTACATATATATATGCTTTGCATATACAATACTCACCCACCTGTTGCACTATACTTATTACTGTTTTACTTATTTATTTTAGTGCCAATTTCCTTCATTGCACCTTCTCTTTTACTTTTTACTTATTGTATTCATCTGTACTGTTGTTGCTGCTGCTATGACACCTGAATTTCCCTCGGGGGATTAATAAAGGTTCATTTTATCTTATCTTATCTTCTCCACTCAGTCTCCTCTTTAGTAGGTAAGATGCTGCTCAGTAGGGTTTAAGTCTGGAGATTAGCTTGGCCTGTCGCTTTTCCCCTGATGAACTCCTTCGTTGTTTTGGCAGTATGTTTTGGGTCATTGTCTTGCTGCATGATGAAGGATCTCCCAATCAGTTTAGTTGCATCTTTCTTTAAACTGGCACACAACGTGGCATAACCTCCACCGTGTTTCACAGATGAGGTTGTATGTTTGGGTTCGTGAGTGGGTCCTCTCTTTCTCCACACATTAGCCTTTCCATCATTTTAGCAAAGGTTCATCTTTGTCTCATCAGTCCATAAAACTTTGTCTCAGAACTTTTGAACATCTCTGTACGTTTTGGCAAATTCCAATCTGGCCTTCCTATTCTTTTTGCTAATGAGTGGTTTGCATATTCTGGTGTAGCCTCTGTACGTCTGTTCCTGAAGTCTTCTGTGAATGGTTGATTGTGATACCTTCAGTACTGGAGTTGTTCTTCTAGGAGTTGTTGGTGATGTAACTGACAGTTGTTTTATGATTTTTCTTTACAGCTCTCACAATATTTCTGTCATCAACTGCTGATGGTTGTTGTTCAGTACACCAGTGGTTTCGTTCTTCTTCAGTTCATTCCAAAAGGTTGTACTGGTTATGGCCAAGGTTTGTGCAATGGCTCTGATTCATTTTCCATCTTCTCTCAGCTTAAAAATTGCTTGTTTTTCTTCCATAGACAACTCTCTGGTCTTCATGTTGATTACATCTTTTTGACTATACATGCAGTCTGCCCAGGCAAACCCCAAAGATGAAAATAAGAGTAGACACTAACACTATTGTTTGTTGGAATAATCAATGTGCACCTGTGCACCTACCTGTCAAAGAACACCTACTATACATCATGTAACGACTGGGTCAAATCAGATCTAGACTCAAATGCACAACACAGGATTCAGGCAGGTGTAAAAGAAGGCAAAATCTTTATGGTTCAAAAAAGGATTTGGTACACTGGTAGTCCAGTCAGGCAGGCAAACAAATCCAAATCATAAAGCAGAGCAGGGTCAAAAATCAGGCAGAGGTTCAAAAAGCTCAAGAAAAAAGTCTGGAATGCTTGCACACAAGGGAAACAAAGACGAACTGGCACCGAAGGAACGGGAGACACACATTATATACTGGTGAAGAGGAGTGACTGATGAGAGACAGGTGAACACAATCAGGGACGGGGTTAGACAATCAGGCACAGGTGTACACTGATGAAAAGTAGGTCATCCATCCATCGTCAACCGCTTATCCCGTTAGGGGTCGCGGGGGGGCTGGAGCCGATCCCAGCTGGCACAGGGCGAAGGCGGGGTTCACCCTGGACAGTTCGCCAGTCCATCGCAGGGCACATAGAGACAGACAACATATAGACAGACAACCATTCACGCTCACATCCACACCTACGGGCAATTTAGAGTAATCAATTAACCTAAACAGCATGTCTTTGGATGGTGGGAGGAAGCCGGAGTACCCGGAGAAAACCCACGCTTACTCCACACAGAAGAGCCGCAAGCTGGAATCGAACCTGCGACCCTCTTGCTGTGAGGCAACAGTGCTAACCACTACACCACCGTGCAGCCCGAAAAGTAGGTCAGGGGATGTCAATTACGCAGGGAGCGGGAAACACGAGGGCAGGAAGTGAAGTGCTCTGAAACGAGAGGGAGAGTTAGGATAACAAAATAAAACTGTAAGTGCAAACATGAATGAATAGACAAGAGAAACAGGACCTAAATCTTCACAGGCGTGACACATCGACACCATCAGTGTGACGACCACCAGATCCTAGGTCATGTTTGTTTTTTGTCTTGTTGTATCGTTATTGTCATTTCCTGTTTTATTTTGAAATCACTAACCTTCCTTCTTGTTTCAGATTCACTGCACTTCCTGCCCTCGTGTGTCTCCACTCCCCCTGACCAACTTTCCATCACCTCACCTGCGTCTGATTGTCTAACCCCGCCCCGATTGTGTTGACCTGTGCCTCATTACTCACTCCCTCACCAGTATTTAATGTGTGTCTTCGTTGTTCGTTGTTCACCCTCCTTGGTGATCATCATTCCCGCATTCTTCCTAGTGTCTTCTCGTGGTAAATGAATCTCTGCCTGTTTTTTCGACCCTGCTCTTGCCTGATGATTTTTGGATTTGGATTTTTCCTGTTGATCTGCCCACTTGTTTACCAACCTTTTTGCCCAGGTAAAGACAAACATATTTTTACATTACAACAAGGGCAACCTGTCTGTGTTGTGGCTCAACATGGCAAACACATATGGCTCCATTCCACACAAGGTGGTGCAGCTCACACAAGCCAAAAACCAAAAATGATGTCCCCAGCAGGACCAGAGACCTCATTGCTGACTACTACAGCAACTTCAGGATGAGGGTCTCTTCTGTAGCAATTACATAAGATAAGATATTCCTTTATTGGTCCCACAGTGGGGAAATTCACAGCAAGCAAATATATATATATACACATATATATATATATATATATATATATATATATATATATATATATATATATATATATATATATATATATATATATATATATATATATATATATATATATATATATATATATATACACATATATATATATATATATATATATATATATATATATATATATATATATATACACATATATATATATATATATATATATATATATATATATATATATATATATATATATATATATATACACATATATATATATATATACACATATATATATATATACACACACACACACAAAATCAAGTAACCGGAGGGTCACCGGTTCAAGTCCCGACATGGACCAAAAACTGAGTGTGAACTGGTAGCTGGAGAGGTGCCAGTTTACCTCTTAGGCACTGCCGAGGTGCCCCTGAGCAAGGCACCAAACCCCCAACTGCTCGGGGCGCTTGTCAGGAGCAGCCCCATCACTCTGACATCTCTCCATTGTTGCATGTTTGTGCATGTGTGTGTTCGGGTCTGCATGTACCGTGTATAAGTTAACAACAGAGTGTAAAAATTGAATTTCCCCTTGTGGGACTAATAAAGGACTATCTTCTTCTTCTTCTTCTACTAACACTCATAAAACTGAATAAACAATAATTGAAGGTCTACAGCAAATACAAACTGACGAACATTCATGGATAGAACAAATTAAAGAGGAACAGGTCAATTCAGTGATTCATATCTCTCTGACTGGATTTAATGCTTAGCTATCAACTGGTATTAATATACCATTCAAACAACAAAGAGTTTAAGAACCACCAGGGAAGATTAAGATGCAATTTCATGTTATAAATTGTGACATGGTCTAATTCAGGTTTAGAATTTGTGGATGGATTCCCTGTAACGCCCCGCAGGACTTAGTCTCTGTGTTATGTGTTGCATGCTTTTATTTTGGTACACATCCTGTTTTATTTTGACATGTTTAACCTCTCCTCTCATTGCAGTTCACTTCACTCCCTGCCCTGCATGCTTCCCGCCTTCACGTTTGAGCACCTCCTTCTGACCTAGTTACCTGCACCAGTCACCTGTGTCTGATCGTCGCCCCCGCCCCTAATCATGTCCACCTGTCCATAGTTAGTCACTTCCCTCACTAGTATTTAAGCAGCGTCTCCCTTTCCTCCTGTGCCAGATTGTCTTGTCATCCCTTGTGATACAAACCTTCCAGCGAACTTCCCGTTTATTGATCTGTTGTGCCTGAACATTCTGCTTGTTTTTTGACCCTGCCTTCTGCCTGCCGTTTTGGACTTGTTGCCAGTGAGTTTTGACTTTTGTGTACCGAACCATTTTTGTGAATAAAGGACCAGCGTTGTTTAAACCTTTCGTCTGAGTATTGCTTCTGAGTCCAAGCCTGTCTGCCTCCGAGTCGTCACATTCCCTAATTCTTCCTGTGTCTAACAGTAATTGTTAAGTTTGTAACTGATCTTGGTTATTAGTTGACTATGAATTGGTTTATTAGTCTCGTCATCAAACTCTTTCTCTTCTGAAAATACATCTATACATCACCCTCGCTGAGTAGATAGGTAAGATGGGAGGTTGTGCTGCTTGGAGCAGAGTGGCAGCAGCTTCTGTCTGGAACACAGCAATTTGTATCTTCTGGATCCAATGATACAACCCGGATGGTCTCGTTACTATCCCTCAATGGCTCTCTTTGGGGTCCTCAGGCACCCTCCTTTTGGATGGCTGGCATGTCACCTTGATGCATGTTTCCATCTCCATCTTTCTCTGTCTGGCGCAGCATCTCTGTGCCGTTTCTTCAGACCCCCCTCCTCGAAGCTAGAGGGGTCACACAATTCAAAAGATTCTTGACTGAAAGTCTTTCTTTAAGTCTCTTTTCACAATGGCTGGGATTCACCAGCTGTAACAACTGGGTCAGTGATGCACAGGACTCAAATGCACGACTCTGAATCAGGAGGAGTAAAAAACCAGCTTTACTTTGCAAAGTTCGGTGCACAGGAAGGCAGTTTGACAGGCAACCAGATCCAAAGAACAGTGAGCAAAAGGCAGGGTCAGATATGAACTGGCAACATGAGGAAGGGAGCACACACATTATATACCCAAGGCGAGTGATTAACAATACACAGGTGGACACAATCAGGGCAGACAATCAGAACACCTGTGCAGGACAGTAGGTCAGGGGGTGTGGAACACACGAGGGCAGGAAGTGCAGTGATCTGAAATGAGAGGGAGGGAAAACAAGAAATGAAAATAATGAGTGTGACAAGGGAAAAATAAACATGACCGAGGATCTGGGAGGCTTAAAACCAGCACGTAGATACAGCGGAGCAGCTTCAGGCTTCAGCAGCTGACTGTTTTAGCCATCAGGGCAGTGTGGCAACAAAAAGAGCTGAACAACCCCAAAGAGCCTGAAGCCACAAAGGCCCCAAAAGCCCCAAGTGAAGCTTCGTATTATTAACTGAGAAAGGTGGTGCAGCGTATAGTTGGTGGGAGAACAGGATTCTCCTCCCATCTGAAAAACTATTCTGATTCTTATTAAAACTTATTTTGTTAGATTAAACTAATTAACTTGTTTCAGCATGATTAATTCTTCCATATTTGAAATCTGGGCTTCATCTCTTTCAAATGCATACCAAACACAAGACATCAACCACTGAATAAAACTTATTTAACAGTCACATCAGCAGAACATGTGTCAGTGGGGGAGTGGGATAAAATGGACAGGTACACATTTGGAAGAGGTCATGTTCTCATATAGGGTGAAATATCCTCACCAAAAATATAAATGCTAAACTTGTTTTTGCTCCCGTTTTTTAGCGCTGAAGTCAAAGATCTAAGACTTTTTCTATGTACCGTACACAAAAGTCCTATTTCTCTCAAATATTGTTCACAAATTTGTCTAAATCTGTGTTAGTGAGCGCTTCTCCTTTGCCAAAATAATCCATCCACCTCACAGGTGTGGCATATAAAGATACTAATTAGACATTATGTGATTATTGCACAGGTGTGCCTTAGACTGGTCACAATAAAAGTCCACTCTAAAATGTGCAGTTTTATTAGACAGCACAATGCCACTGATGTTGCAAGTTTTGAGGGACCATGCAACTGGAATGCTGACTGCAGGAATGTCCACCAGAGCTGTTGCCCATGAACTGAATGTTCATTTATTCTACCATAAGCTGTCTCCAAAGGTGTTTCTGAGAATTTGGCAAGTGCATCCAATCGGCCTCATGCTCAGCTGCATGCTCGTTGTCCTCCACGGGGTCTCGACCAGACTGCAGTTGTCATAACTGATTTGAGTGGGCAAATGCTTACCTTCAGTGGTGTCTAGCACTTTGGAGAGGTGTTCTCTTCACGGATGAATCACAGTTTTCTCTGTACAGGGTAGATGGCAGACAATGTGTATGGCGTCATGTGGATGAGCTGTTTGCTGATGTCAGTGTTGTGAATCGAGTGGCCCATGGTGATGGTGGGGTCATTGTATGGGCAAGCGTATGTTATGGACAACAAACACAGGTGCATTTTATTGATGCCATTTTGAATGACCTTGTTAGACCGAGTCAAGGAAGAGAGTGCAAGTGATCCAGTTGCATCAATAAGTATTTTAAGTAAAAATGGGCAGACTACACACAAATTTACACTAATGGCTCAAAAAATGTGAACAGTGAATAAGCATCCCGCAGTTACAGATACAACATAGAAAATGTGTATCAGACTGTATCAGTCTTCACTACAGAGCTTGTAGTAATCCTGTATGTACTTGAGTGGGTGGAGGAAGTCAGACCAAATAATGTAATCATATGCTCAGATTCTGTGGCAGCACTAATGGCACTGAAGGGAGGGAAAAGTGGGGCCAGGCCAGATCAAGTTACTGAAATGTTGATTATGTTAAGTCAAGTTTTTAAGTTGGGGAAACTCTATCATGTTTTTATGGGTCCACAGGGGGATGAGGAGGCTGATGAGACAGCAAAACGACCAGACTAAATCATGGGCTGGTTGGTAAGCACCAAGATGAAAAATGTGTCTGTGGAGCGGCATAGACTGGGAGCCTTGTTCTGATGGACTGTTCCAGATATCATACGGAAAGAAGCCGCATGCCGTAATAAACTTTCTTTATCGCACAGGAGTCTACATGCGGATTTAATCCTGCCACTGGTGATCTACAAGTGAGCTGTGGAGGGCAGTAATACGCCTCTGCTGCGTGTAGTCTGTTGCAAATTCCAGAAGAAGAAGAAGCAGCAGAAGCAGAAAAAGAAGGAGGAGAGGAAGAAGACGAAGAGACATTACGTACTCCTGTACAGCAGTTGGCAGTATGTACCTTTAAGCTGTTTACGATCCGCCATTTACCGTTATGAAGAAGAACTTATGCTTGCGATCAGAGCTCGCCAACAGAGGGAACGCTACTTTCGCTTAACCTTCTTTTACCTGCTCAACATTTAAACACTTAGAGACCCCCCCCCCCCCCCGCCCAATAGCTGAAATACATCCTAATCGGTGTTTTCAAAACGACGAAGCAGCCAGCGAGCCACCGACTGTAGGGAGAATGTCCAGCCGTCTGGCCTTCCAGACCCAGCTGGCCTCCATCATGGAGGTCCTTGCTAATGCAGCAGTGGCGGAGATCTGTAAGCTGGTGGACGACGACTATGCGGTGGTGAGTCTTCAGATGTCTCAGTGCCAGAGAGAGAACAAAGCCCTGAAGAGGAAGCTACATTTGCTGGAGCTGAAGATGGCCCGGGGCAACGCCGAGAGGAGGCTCCGGGAGAGCACTATGAACAGCAACCGATCGAGGGTGCAGATAAACACGAGTGACAGGCTCCGGGAATCTTCGCCTTCCACCGGTAAGATAACAATAATAATATAAGAGAGTGGATCACTTAAAACCGTGTCACTCTTTTCATTCAGACACAATTTTAAGGCTGTTTTCTCTCTGTGTTTTCTGCTGACGGCCTGTTATGGTCTAAACGTTTATTCTGTCAAGATGAACAAACACATACCGTCAACTGCTGAATAAACATACTTTTAACTTTTTCGTACCAATATGCATTTTGGTGGAAAACAGGTTAAACCAGCTGCTATGGTTTAATCAAAATCACGGTACGTCACAGTGAACTGACTCGGGCTGTGCGTTTCAGTTAGTAGTCTATGCCAAAAATTATGTATTATTCCCCATTACATAGTCTATGTAAATACAGTGTGCCAAAAACTACCAGATGTCAAGATTTGCGATATGCAAGCCAACATGATTTGGCTATTTTCTAGGCTACTTTCTAAGGGCAGCTGTAAAACGTACATAAAGTAAAAAGAAGTATGCGATTTGGAACGTAGCCCAGGTCTTCAGCTGGTTCAGGAAGATGACATGAGAGGAGGCAGCAGCTAGTAGCGTTAGCTTCTGGTGAGCAGACGTCAGAGTCTGTGTCATAAGTGTGGTATTCCGATATATTACGGACCCCAAAAGTGTGACTAAAAATCGGTCGAGTGCGACTAAATATTTGAATTGGTTGGACCGATGTGCCTAACTTTTCATTTAGGTTCATCACCACATAATTTAGGTGCAACCAAATTTTTCACCGCACCCGCTGGTGCTAAAATACCCTTTAATCACTAACCCCTTTCCCTGTTTGCTGCTGCTTAGTGATAAAATTGTACAGTGACAGTTTCTGCATGAATTGTCACAGTACAATATGTGTGTCTTGGAGGCATTGCGCTTTTTAGTTTCAATTAGGAATATTCATGATCAGACAGCAAAAGCACTGTTCCCAGCTATGCTTTGGCTGCACTCTTTGCAATAAATGCAATCCAAAATGTTGGCGATTTTATTATATCCGAGTTGACGAAATTGGAGCCATTTTTGCCAAAGGCGTTTTCTAGGTGTTTGACTCTGGCTCTGGCTAATTCGGACGAGGAGGTGAAGAGATGTGGGAAAGTGGACTTCACAGCCAATGTTTCTGTAAGCTATTATTATTAATAATAATTTGAATGTCAGCATTATAAATTAAGCATCAAACTATTCTGTACAGCCCTACAAATTACAGTTTGTCCAGTGTTGTGTTTGCTGAGCCAGAAATATGAAGGGGTTTGCTCATTTCCTACAAACTGTCTTTTCATGCTGCGATGGCTCTCGGCAAAAAGAATAAACTTGCAGAAATGGAAAATTAGCAAAAACCATCCTTCTTTGTGAAACTTACACTGTATTGTTCTTTCCCTTTTTGCTTTACATAAAAAATCACGCTGCATCGTGTAGCATCAGAAGCTTTCTATCCATGCTAAATGTGTAAAATATGCACCTCTGCACTACCTTATGTAAACAAACAGTATCAGCTAAGTGTGCTCCATATCAGACCGGAGATGTAACCACTTAAAAGATGGGTTAGTAGTACTTGTTATGTGTTTTTTGTAGAAACCTTTTAAAAAGAAAACACGTTTTTATATTGTGATATTTACTGGAAATGACATACTGTACAACATAGCCTGCCGTGCATCTTGCTTGTGCCCAGGATGTGACAACACCACAGACAAGTGTTGAGATACGGTAAACACACAGTTAAACAACAGATTAATCTAACACTATCACTGATTTTTTCATACGAACATTTGAGTTTATAAAGACTAAATGTGGATGTATCACTCACCAGTTGTTGTCCCTGCTCAGCCTGCTGTATAGTGTAACATTAGTCCATTGTGTATTTCACAATACTGAACAAAATAATCCAAACAGGTCAAAAGAAGTCAGATGTAAGGGGAGAACAGCATGCTTCTCTCTCTTGCATTTAAATGTACCCGATTTGTAGGCCTACTTTCTCTAATTTTTTTCTGTTAAGTTAGATTAAAGAAACACACACAAATGGCAAACAGGAGTGGATCAAAACAAGGATTCGCACTGAAATACTGTAGTGACGACTCACATTTCCCATAGTTTCTATAGTTGTCTTTTTTGTGCGGTGTGTGTGTGTTTTGTTTTAACCATTAGTGCCCTCTGGCTGTTATATTTTTGTCCTCCTCTCCATGTATTAAAATTGACCTGATTTTCTCCCGCTCATTTTATCTAAATTAATCATCTGTGTGTCCAACAAAAGTTCAGCTCAAAACATTGCATCACATTGTGTTGCATTGCCTTGCTTGGCAATCCAGGATACTCCAATTGAAAACGATGTACCGTATTTTTCGCAGTTTAAGGCGCACTTAAAATCCTTTAATTTTCTCAAAAATCGACAGTGTCTGGTGTTATACCAGTGAGTATAATCCGGCGCGCCTTATGTATCAATTCTGGTTGTGCTTACTGACCTCGACCCAATTTTATAATTACAGGGCACTCACAAATCTGTCAAAATGTTTTATTATGACTTTGATAAGCTACGAAGCCGCACCGCTGGATGGATTGTCGGAGCATTATGGCACTCACCGACACTGTCAAAATGAAAGTGAAGAAAACTAATTCGGAGCTTGTCATCATTCCGGATGGATTAACTAAAGAACTCCAACTTCTAGATATTGATGTCAACAGGTCGTTCAAAGTTAAATTGCGAGCTGCATGGAAGTGTTGGATGACAGAAGGCGAACACTCATTTACCAAGACGCAGGCAACGCCAGGCGAGTTACTCCACTATCACGAGACGAGAGCGCCTTATGTATGAAAATAGACATGTTCATTGATAGTGCGCCTTATAATCCGGTGTGTCATATGTATGAAAATAGACACATGCATTGATAGTGCACCTTATAATCTGGTGCACCTTATAGTGTGAAAAATATGGTAATCAAACTGATTTTGTTGCTGATACTTGTTTGCGTCACATCCAGTTAGGACATGATGTTATGAAATGTCATTCCATGTAATTTATTCCTCTGTAAAGCGGAGGAAGTGCAGTTTGTGAAAAATATTTTCTGCTTGGGATTTTGTACCTAGAGTCCAGCACTTGAATCAATTTCCTGAACCCATCTTTCTCCAGTGTGTTATAGCCTTGCTCCTTGGGGCAATGGCTCCAAAAGATGACACGATTGTTTTTTGTTTTAGTACTGCTAATACCTGTGGATGGACTAACATGCGTCTGTATTTTCATACTCTCTGTGTGTTGGTTGAGGTGATGAAAAAGCTTTTGTTGTTAACCAAATTGGTTGCCACCAACCAATGACATATTTTGCAGACTATCTTAATCTGCACTTCAGTGCTTAAAAGACATCCACACTGCTTCTGTATAATTGATGTTGAGTTTTTGTCAACAGTTTCCTCATCTTCAAAGGATAATGCAAGTTCATGTGCTGATCCCACGTGTTCAGTTGGGTTGAAGTTTGGCCTCTTGGCAGGCTATTCCATTTTCACTACTCCCATATTCTGGAGGTAGTGTGTTGATCCTGGGTCTGTGGGGGTGAGCTTTGTCATCTTGAGGGATGAAGTTAGGTCCCAGATTGTGGAGATATGGGATCGCCATTGGCTGGAGTGTCTCTTTTGATATCTCACTGCATTGAGATGGCCTGGTTTTGCCAGTGGGAGATGCCGCCCCACACCATGACACTGCCCCCACCAAAAGCTGTTATTCAATCACCACAGCAATCGGTGTAGCGTTCTCTACATCATGCAGTCGCAAGAAGGTTTGCTGTGTCTCCCAGCACAGTCTTAAGAGCCTGGAGGAGATACCAGGAGACTGGGCATTACACAAGGAGGGGTGTACAGGTCTGATTTATGAGATTTATTACATTCATGCTTGTTTTAATCAGCTTGGTCCAATGATGATCCTCAGAAAATTTGTCAGCAGTCGGGCCCACAGTTAACGTGTAGATGTCAAAAAATTAAAAAAAAAATTAATTCTAAAATTCAAAAGGTGGACTTAGGTGGTTCTTGAGGCTTTTTTTCTTGACCATATTCAGCTGGACATATGTCCTAAATTTCATGTAAATTGGGTTAAGGTGTGAGGGGGCCAGCCTTTAAAAGTTTTCACTCTTTGGTTGTCAATTATAATGCCACCATAAGGAAAATTTGGATCATATTTAATGTGAAGCATTAGCATGTGTTTTCCAGTTACACTACCAAGTTTCATGCCTCTAGCTTGTTCCAGCTCACAGCAAATTGAGCAAAGGCATAATATAGTATAAAATGCTAAATAGGCCATGCTCACCTACACCGATCAATATGACACGAAAGATCTGGGTTAATACTTGCACCACATATGGTAAAATTCTGTCGACCGGGTTTTGAGGTGCAACTTTTTGGCAGTTGTGGCACCACCTATGGGTTGAGCTAAAACTGCTTTGGTGTACCTATTTGCCCAATTTTAATGAAATTCTGTCCACCATGTTTCAAGATACATGTTTTTATATTTTGGCGCCCCCTGTTGCTCAAGCTGAAAACTCAATAGGGTTCTGCCCCTTTGGTGCTTGAACCCCAACAAGAAATTTAGGTAGAGATGTATGAGAGGGAATACAACTAACAATGTTGAGGGAAGGACTCAGAAAGATGGACACTACAATGAATAGGCGAGTTTGAATTGGTGAGGTAGAATTTTAGTGTTATAAAAGTGTCAGACTATTGGATGTGTGGAGGGAGGGAGTTCCAAAGTCTGAGAGCAGTGTAGCTGAATGCCCTAGCACACATGGGTTCTGAAGCATGAGGTGGGGATGGTCAGAGGACCAGCTGAGGATGAGCAGAGGGAACAGGCTTCTCTAACTCACTGAAGGACCTTTCAGACACAATGCCACCACTGTGCTTGCACTGCGCCATGACGGTTTTTCGCCCAGCTAGGGGAGCTGCATGCTGCAGCGAGCTTAAACATGAGCTCAAGCTGCACTGTATCACAAGTGTAGACTGCTCTCTTCCACCAGTAAATGATACTTGGTGTAGCTCTATTGTCGCCTGGTGGAAACTGTAGGGATTATACACACAGTTCAGTTCCAGATACAGGCTAAGATACCGAAAAGAAGAAGGGTGAAAATTTGCCATGAATTGGTACATATACAGGAGAATTATGACCCTGGGAGGAATCCAGGAGAGGGCAATGAAAAATAGGAGTCTCCTAGGTAAAACAGGAGGGTTGGCACTTATGTCTATAGCATTGATCTCAATTGTGATGAAATGTTTTGAAAAATATATAGTGTCTTAACTAAAAGCTGGGGTAAACAGTGTTAGACCCTTGTCAGTTTGCATAGAGACAAGGAAGGGGCACTGACAATGCAGTTGGTAGTATCACCCACTTAGTCCTAGGTCTCATAATATTATGACTTATGACACATGCTGTGAGATGTTGAAACAGTAGTGAGAGGAAGTCAGAGGCAAACGTGTAGATGGAGACCTGGAGAAGACAGTGGTGAGTAGCGCAGATAGCTTGGACATGAATGTAGTGGTGGCTTTGTAGGGCAGTAATGAAGACACCTGGAGATTTAGGGAACCAGCCAAAGAGAATGCAGCACATTCCAATGAGGTGACAGTGGGTAAGGGAAGCTCTTCAACCAGGAAGTCAGCTCTGTCGATTACAGCCAGCCCACCCTGACCGATGGAGCAGGGATTTTGGTTGTTTGCATTACCTGGTGGTGTGGCTTCATTGAGTGTAATAAAGTCCTGTTGATTTTGTTTGATTTTGCATGTTTCAGTTAGGCATAGAAAATCAGTTTTCCTGTCAGTGATGATGTTGTTGATGAGAAGTGCTTTGTTGTTTAGCTGGCAAGCATTCTGCAGTGTGAATGTTGCAGAGTCGTGATTTGTAGATGCTGGGGCAGGGGGATTGAGAGGAACCACGTCAACACAGATGAGCGGTTTCAGATTGCTGGGTTGCATGTGTAGTTTGTTGTGATGACATCGTAGCAGTGTGACAGAGCACTGGTCAGCCTGTAATGTGGGATACAGGCTGACCTATAGCATGATTGGAGTAAAAAAACTTACAACAGACATCCCTGTGTACATAACACGGACAATGAAGGAGTTGGGATTTGATAACAGCAAAGCAGTTTGGAGTGAAGTGAAAAAGGTCCAGTAGTTGCAGTGCGGTTTATTTTAGGAACACCGTGGCAGCAGCTAGCTACTAGCCGCTAGGCCGAAAGCCAGGGACTGAGCAACAGCAGCGCCATAGAGGAGCCAGACAGGATGATGGGACCAAAACAGGTTGGCGAAAGTCAGGAGTAACGTCTCCAGCAAATGTCCAGTTGGGGTAAAATCCAGTGAATAATCCAAGAGAAGACCGGTAGATCACTTGAGGACAGGCTAACAGCTAGTCAATGGAAGCTAACAGCTGACCGGCTAAACAGCTGATCAACAGAGGCAGTGAGTAACGTTATATTGACTACTACTACACTGGGATAGCAACAGAGAGATTGATGAGAGATAAACGTGGAGGAGATAGCCCACACCTGATCTGTTGGCAATGTAGAGCACAGGAAGGCAGAATAAGCAGGAAAAAAATACAATTTGCAGCAGATTGTGAAGCGGCAAAAGACGTGCCTCTGTCCTCGCACATCTGGGAACTTTTTGTATCTATCTTTCAGAAGATATGAAATTAAATTAATTACCACTGTCTATTTGGAAGATGTGTCATACTATACATACATACATACATACATACATACATACATCAGCCACTGCCTTAAAGATTTATCACCCTGTCCTGCACTAGAAATAATAACGCATAGTCTCTAACACTAGCTCAGTGAGTATTACAAAGTTTGGGGCCCGCTTTCTGCGTCTTGTTGAAAGTGAAGAAATGCAGCACATTCTGGATTCATAAATTATCTCCCAAGCTTGTCTATAATATAGAATGTGCATTTGTATTGAAAATGTGTTATTCTAACTCTATGCTCTACATATGTACGATACACTGTTCTTACTGCTCTATAGGCTGCACATTTACTGTACTTTATATACCAAAATTGAAATGCACTGTATCTCATTACCACAGCTGTCTTCTTTTTGTTTTCCCTTGTTAAGTATTAACTTTATGCATTATATCCTTGAATTATTTTCATCCAAATATCACAATAAATGAATGTTTAATAAGGTGCTGATAATGTGTATCTGTCAGACCTTTTTAAAGTTGTTCTGGTGAGCAAAAGTAGATTGATTAATGTAAATACTGATTAACATTGCTTAGCAACAATATGATTGGGTTTATTTGGATACTTATTTAAAGACAACTGTGTTATGAGGGTATGATGGGTCAATACACATTGCATTGTGTATTGTCACATCTCTGATTCCACTGTAGTGACCCTGGTACTGACCAGTGAAATATACACTGTCAGTGTTTTTAAGTAGAGATTTTTCTTGTTTTTGTGTAGGTGGTGTTTTTGAGCGACGGATGGATGTGGTTCTGTGGTCTGGTAGAGCTGCTGTAGGGGTTGCAAGCAGTGAGCCAATCCATTCTGACAGCATCCAGAGTAAGGTAAGCACTCCACAAGGGAGTTAAGGGTACTGTGATCTGTTTAGACACAAGTGGATGTTGATAATCAGAACTCTGGGAACAAACATACAGGACAGTCTTAGTAATGCTACATATACTGAACAAAAATATAAATGCAACACTTTTGTTTTTGCTCCCATTTTTTATGCACTGAAGTCAAAGCTATAAGACTTTTTCTGTGTACACAAAAGGCCTCAATCTTCTATTGTTCACGAATTTGTCTAAATCTGTGTTAGTGAGCACTTATTTTTTGCCAAAATGATCTATCCACCTCACAGGTACGGCATATCAACATGCTGATTAGACAGCATAATTATCGCACGGGTGTGCCTTGGACTGGTCACGATAAAAGTCCACACTAAAATGTGCAGTTTTATCACACAGCACAATGCCACAGATGTCGCAAGTTTTGAGGGAAAGTGCAGTTGGCATGCTGACTGCTAGAATGTCCACCAGAGCTGTTGCCCATGAACTGAATGTTCATTGCTCTACCATAAGCCGTCTCCAAAGGCATTTCCGAGAATTTGGTAGTACATCCTACTGGCCTCACAACCGCAGACCACGTTTAACCACACCAGCCCAGGACCTCCACATCTGGAATCTTCATCTGCAAGATCGTCTGAGACCAGCCACCTGGACAGCTGATGCAACAATCAGTTTGTATAACCAAATAATTTTGGCATAAACTCTCAGAAATCGTCTCAGGGAAGCTCAGCTGCATGCTCGTCATCCTCACTGGGGTCTTGACTTGACTGCAGTTTGGCGTTGTAACAGACTTGAGTGGGCAATTGCTCACCTTCAGTGGTGTCTGGCACTTTGGGCAGGTGTTCTCTTCATGGATGATTTCTAGTTTTCGCTGTATAGGGCAGATGGTAGACAACGTGTATGACGTCATGTGGGTGAGCGGTTTGCTGATGTCAGCGCTGTGAATCGAGTGGCACATGTTGGCGGTGAGGTTATGATTTGGGCAGGTGTATGTTATGGACTACGAACACAGTGGCAGTTTATTGATGACATTCTGAATGCACAGAGATACCGTGACGAGATCCTGAGGCCCATTGTTGTGCAATTCATCCACCGCCATCACCTCATGTTGCAGCATGATAATGCATGACCCCATGTTGCAAGGACCTGTACACAGTTCCTAGAAGCTGAAAACATCCCAATTCTTGCATGGCCTGCATGCTCACCGGATATGTCACCCATTTATTATGTTTGGGATGCTCTCGATTGGCGTATACGATAGCACATTCCAGTTCCTGCCAATATCCAGCAACTTCGCACAGCAATTGAAGAGGAGTGGACCAACATTCCACAAGCCACAATCAATGACCTGATCAACTCTATGCGACGGAGATGTGTTGCACTGTGTGAGGCAAATGGTGGTCACACCAGAAACTGACTGGTTTTCTGACCCCCCTCGTTCAGTGCCTAATACTGTAAATGTCTCAGATAAAACTGCACATTTTAGAGTGTTTTATTGTGACCAGTCTAGGGCACATCTGTGAATAATAATCTGTGAATAATCATGCTGTCTAATCAGCATCTTGAACTACACCTGTGAGGTGGATGCCTTATCTCGGCAAAGGAGAAGTGCTCACTAACACAGATTTAGACAAATTTGTGAACAATATTTGAGAGAAATAGGCCTTTTGTGTATATAGAAAAAGGCTTAGATGTTTGACTTCAGCACATAAAAAATGAGAGCAAAAACAACAGTGTTGCGTTTATATTTTTGTTCAGTGTAGAAACTTACAGCTGGGGGTTATGTTTGTACTGGGCAGCTGTTCTGAGTGAACTCATCTACTGGAGTGACAATGAATATGAACCTGGTCTTTGGTAACCAAGTGACACCTGCCTTGTGCAGTCTCCAGATGTGGAGCTGGTGGAGCCAGAGGCAGTGCTGGTGAAGGAGGAAAAAGTGGAGGCACACATGTCACGAGCTGAAGAAACAGAGGAAGACATGCAGCTTATAGGAGATGATGGTGAGTACAGAATATATATATATATATATATATATATATATATATATATATATATATATATATATGTATGTATATATATATGTATGTATGTATGTATATGTGTATATTATATATATATGTATATATATATATATGTGTATATATATATGTATATATGTATATATATATATTATATTGTGTATATATATATATATATATGTATGTATGTATATATATATATGTATGTATATATATGTGTATGTTATATATGTGTGTGTATATATATATATGTATATGTGTGTGTATATATATATATGTATATGTATGTATATATATATGTTATGTATGTATGTATGTATTATATATATATATATATGTATATATATATATATATATATATATATATATATATACTGTTCCATGTGTATAAAAATCCACCTTGTGTGTAAGGCTGAGTATTAAAAATCAAATTAATATTTTCCAGTACTGACCTACTGAGTGTAGCTTGGAAAACAAGAGTATTGAAAATTGACACTGAATCCTCAGTCGGATTCCTGTTTACTTCCTTCCTCATTTAAAGGAGCACTTCACTGATTTTATAGTTGGTCAGTTTTAGGGTCTGAAATTAACTTTTTTCATTGTCTGCCACTCAGAAATTTTGAAATCTATCTGTCAAATGCAGGAATAACATTTTAGATGTGATGTCATGTATAGCTTCCCTTCAGGGTTGGGGAAATTTTTATGAGATTATATTTTAACACATGATAAAGTTAGAATTTCTCTTTCGCTTAATACTCATTTTCACTGAGCAGAGCATCATAATGTAACTCAGTGGAAGTCCTGTTAAAGCTGCAGTAGGCGAGATTGGAGCAAATATGATAAAAGATAGTTATTTCATTACATCCTGACAGTAGTACATGAAACAGGTCCCCTGAAAAAAACACTCGCCTCTGTGTCCTCCAATGTCCACCAATGCTTCTAACGACATCTGCAAGATTTCACAGAACGGAGGAAAAAAAACAAGTAGTCAGATCTGACCTGAGGTCTGCTGTTTATGAGAGCCGGCTGTCAGTCACTTGCAAATTCTGGCCAAAAGGTCAAACAAGGCAGTGCTGATCAAATATGAATCAATAATTTGTTACTGTAATACCAATTTACTGTCTATTTACTCTCCTCAAATGTTTTCAGATTCATCTTATAGTGCATGGTTAAGCTGTAAAATGAGAAAGTTTGTCACACTAACCCGGCAGCCATGTTGAGATCTCTTGAAAAAATCCCAAGCACCACTCACATGGCCGGAGCACAGCCAATAGGAATGTTCTCTCTGCCTGAAAACAGAGCCATGATTAAGTGCAGAAGTCTAGTTTTCTCTCAGAACATTTGAATTGCAATATGCCAAAAGGTTATTATGGATTTTTTGCCTAGTGATGCCAAAAAATTGTTGCCATCTTCAGCTTTAATGTTAGGAGGTCTATTATTTAATAGCCAAGCGGGACTGCTGCTCACCAGTTGCTAACAGGTAATATTAGCTCTCCTCCTGTTGATCTCAACACAGATTTATTGTTCACAATGTAGAATTGTCAGGGGAAAAAACAAGGTGCATTCCCTCAGTAGTAGGGCCATACTTATGAGTTTTTTTCCTCTCTGCCATGGCTCTGGTCCTAAACAAATTGAAACATGATACAGTGTGCGTATGTGCCATTGCAGCCCAGTCTCATGGCAAAGCATGTAATGCACTGGAAGGAAGTATAGCAATGTCAAGTTTTGAATTTGTGAGATGTGAATATTAGTAATGTTCATTAGTGAGGATGGGCGTGAGGGAAGGGGGTGGTCTGTCAAACAATCACAGGACTTTCAACCGGGATACCCTTGTTTGAGACCGGTGTTTGGTTTTGTATGTTTTGTTAATGATGTTTGTCACGTTTTGTTGACAGTTGTCACGTGGTGTTTGTCATGAGTTTTCCATATTGTTATATTGTTTCTTTGTGTTTTTCTTAGTTTGTGCTTTTTTAAGCCAAACTATGACCATAACATTTTGCCAAAACCCTAAATGGTTATGGTGTGTAAACCTAAGCCAGTGGCTTTGTTGTCCCCTTCTTGTAATACATGTTAATACAGGAGACTACAAATGTTTAACTACATAAGCTTGACTCGTACAAGGATATCTTAGCCTCTGCAGCACTGATTTTGACCATTCTTTTTTTTTTTTTTAGGGCCCAAGCACCGACAATGTTGGGCTGCGAGGGCCCTATTGAAACTGTAGGAATTCTTCTTATTATTATTAGGGCCCGAGCACCGACCGAAGGTCGGCGAGGACCCTATTGTAATCACTTCATTTATTAGGGTTCGAGCACCGACAACGGGGCCCTATTGAAACTGTAGGAATTCTTCTTCTTCTTGTTATTCTCTGAAATGATTTGCCTTTTTGAGGGCCTAAACATGCTCAAAAAGTGATGAAATGTTGCACGCTTATCAGACCTGGTGAAAAATTTGATATTATAAGGGTTTTGGGTTTGGGTCTTCAAAAAGGGCTTGTTAGCGCCCCCTACTTTAAAAATTGGACTTAAACCCTGCTCCTGTCCCTCCGGTTTCACCGACATGTATGAAACTTGGCAGGTAGATGCAGCATGTGGAGATGGACAAAAAAGTCAGTGGGAGCGATATCCAGAACCCAACAGGAAGTGAGATATTTTGCGTTGAATGTGTTTTTTTTTTTTTTTTTTTAAGTCCTCCTACGAAGTCCTCCACCCGATCAATTTCAAATTTGGTCAGTTCCATCTTAAGACCTTAGTGATGAAAAGTTAGATTCTTGTTCTGTCAAACTATGTGGCCGTGGCGTGGCGCCGAAAAAGCACTTTTCGCCAAAAAACAAGAAGTGGTTGTAACTTTGTGGTACATCGTCTAATCTGCTCCAAATTTCTCATGCCTGATAAAAGTCCACACCTGATGACATCCACATGCAAATTTTGGCTCATGGTCATAGCGCCACCTTCTGGCAACAGGAAATGTTATGTTTTGCATGTTGATGTACCCTGCCTCACATATTACTTAGATCCACCTCAAATTAGGTCAGAAAAGCCTTAAGATGTTGATGAAGCTTTCCTAGGAAAACTGTGAGGCTACACCGAAAGGCGGCAGCATGGCGAATTTTGATGAGTCGCCATTAAAATATAAACTGTTGTAACTCCACTCCAGATTTCAAATTTCACACGTTTGATGAGCGTCCAGTCCTGACGACATTTACATTTCAATTTTGAATCATTTATAGCGCCACCTACTGGCAGCAGGAAGTAACAGTTGCTATATTTTGGCATACTGCTCTTAGCAGATTAACCACATCCACCTCAAATCAGGTGACAAACATAGCAAGATGTTCATGATGACAGACAGCGAAGGATTTGAGTGTTCATGAAATGGCGTTGCCGTAGCAAGGTTTTGTTAGCCATGAAACAGGAAGTAGTTTTTGAGAGGCTAGGTTTGCTTAAAAGTGATGAAACTTGGCACAATTGTTAAAAGGGCACCACTGGGTTAACTGATAAGGATTTTGTGCTTGGGTGTGGCAAGGGGGCTTTATAGCGCCCCCTACAAAATTTTAACGAAGCAGCCCCTTTAGTACGTTTAACCTAGATGTATGAAATTTGGGAGGCGCATGTATCATTTCTAGACTTAAAAAAAAAGTCTCTTGGAGCCATGCTCTAAACTCAACAGGAAGTCAGCCATTTTGAATTTTGTGTCATTTCCTTGGTGTATTTTTGTCCATTTCCAGGCACCGTACTTTAACGAACTCCTCCTACACTTTTAGCCCGATCGACTTCAAAATTGATCAGTACCATCTTAAGGACTTTATTATTAAAAGTTATTCGTAGATTCTTGTTCTATTAAACTATGTGGCCGTGGCATGGCAGCGAAAAATGCTTTTTGTCAGAAACAGGAACTGTAACTTGCTGTAACTTTGTCGTACATTAACCAATCTGCTCCAAATTTATCATGTCTGATTAAAGTACACATCTGACGACATCCACGTGCAAATTTTGGCTCGCAGATACATGCTTTTGAGTCAGAAAAATCTATCTCTGCTTAAGATGTTGGGTCAGAGGGGCACTGTGAGTAGGAGGTCCAAGGGCCCATGATGACTGCAGTCCCACTGTGTGAAAATGGACAAAGCCAGCATAGCAAGTGTGCGATTGAGTGACAGAGAGAAATGCTCAGAGTAGATCAGCTGTTTGGTGATCATTGGAGCAGAGAAGTAATTGGCAGTAAAGTTGTCTTGTGTTATTAAATGTAGCATATGGTGTAACACACACGCTCAATTTTTGCCCTCTTCACTTTTGAAATGAATCTAACAATCAATAGTTCTCTTTATTTTGAATTAACAGTATGTTCACCTCTCTGTGGGGGAAGAAGCAGGAGCTTGTGCGGGAGGTGGCTCAGCCTTGGCTCCGGTATCGTTCTCCTGAATAGAGGTTGGACTCTATTCTTCTCTGGAGTTCCCTAAGGTGTGAGGTGCCAGGCAGGTGTGGGGATGCTCATAAATCCCCAGTTGAGTGCTGCCACGTTGGGGTTTACCCCGGTGGATGAGAGGGTCGCATCCCTTCGCCTTTGGGTTGTGAGGTTGAAAACTCTTGACTGTTGTCTGTGCATATGCACCGAACAGCAGCTCAGAGTATTCGGCCTTCTTGTAGACCCTGAATGAGGTCCTGTATGTGGCTGTAACAGAGCACCCTATGATCAATGATTGATTTTGTGATGGTATCATCTGATCTGAGTCCGCATGTTTTGGACACTCGGATAAAGAGAAGGGCAGAGCTGTCAACTGATCACCATCTGGTGGTGAGTTGGATGAAATGGTGGAGTAAGACTCTGGACAGACCTGGTAGACCCAAACGGGTGGTGTGGGTGAACTGGGAATGTCTACTGTGTACAGTAAGGATGGGACACTGAGGAGGTAACCGGGCGGTGGAAGGAGCACTTTGAGGAACTCCTGAACCCGAATGATACGCCCTCGCTTGTAGAGGCAGAGCTGGAAGCTGATGGGGGATCATTGTCAATTTCCCTGGGGGAAGTCACTGAGGTAGTTAAATAGCTCAGCAGTGGCAAGGCCCCGGGGATTGACGAGATCCACCCAGAAATGCTGAAGGCTCTGGGTGTGGAGGGGCTGTCATCGATGACACGTCTCTTCAACATTGCATGGAAGTCGGGGACAGTGCCTAAAGAGTGGCAGACCGGGGTGGTCGTTCCCCTGTTCAAAAAGGAGGACCAGAGAGTGTATGCCAATTACAGGGGTATCAAACTACTCAGCCTCCCTGGTAAAGTCTACTTTAGGTTGCTGGAAAGGAGGGTTCGGCTGATAGCCGAACCTCTGATTGAAGAGGAATAAAGCAGATTTTGTCCTGGCCTTGGAACAATGGACCAGCTCTCTCCCTCACTCTCGCAAGGATCCTGGAGGGGGCCTGGGAATACGCCCATTCAGTCTACATGTGTTTTGTGGATTTGAAGAAGGCATACGATCGGGTCCCCCAGGGTATACTGTGGGAGTATGGGGTGAGGGGGTCACTTCTCAAGACCATCCAATCTCTGTACTGCCAAAGCAAGGGCTGTGTCCGGGTTCTCCCGGTGGGGGTTGGCCTCCTCCAGGGTTGTGTTTTGTCACCAATCCTGTGCGTATGTTGGGTATAGTTGGAGGAAGGAGGGTTTGCAGATTGGTGTGCTGAGGATCTCATTGCTGCTTTTTGCAGATGACGTGGTTCTGCTGGCACATCGGTTTGCAACCTCCAGCACTCACTGGATCGGTTTGCAGCGTGTGAAGTGGCTGGGATGAGGATCAGCACCTCAAAATTGGAGGCCATAGTTCTCAGCAGGAAACCGATGGATTGTCTACTCCGGGTAGGGAATGAGTCTTTACCCCAAGTGAAGGAGTTCAAGTACCTCGGGGTCTTGTTCGCGAGTGAGGGAACAATGGAACATGAGATTGGCTGGAGAATTGGAGCAGCGGGGGCGGTATTGCAGTCGCTTTACCACACCGTTGTGATGAAGAGAGAGCTGAGCCGGAAGACAAAGCTCTCGATCTACCAGTCAATCTTCATCTCTGCTATCAACTATGTTAATGAGGGCTGGGTCATGACTGAAATGGGTTTTCTCAGGGGTGTGGCTGGCATCTCCCTTAGAGATAAGGTGAGAAATTCAGCCTTCCATGAGAGACTCGGAGTAGAGCTGCTGCTCCTTTGCGTTGAAAGGAGCCAGTTGAGGTGTTTTGGGCATCTGAGAAAGATGCCCCCTGAGCGCACCGCTAGGGAGGTATTCCAGGCACGACTAGCTGGGAGGAGGCCCTGGGGAAGACCCAGAACTAGGTGGAGAGATTAAATCTCCACACTGGCCTGGGAACGCCTCAGGATCCCCCGGTCAGAGCTGGTTAATGTGGCCCGGGAAAGGGAAGCTTAGGGTCCCCTGCTGGAGCTGTTGCCCCCGCGATCCGACCCTGGTTAAGCGGTTGAAGATGAGGATGAGGTACTGTATGTTTTGAGGTTGTGATGTCACTTGAGGAAGAGTACTGGACACCTTCATTTACCTCCACTGCAGAGAGAACTTGACCTTTATTTAAAACAGGCTTATATTGAGACTGCTTTGCTGCTCTCTCATCGTCTTTTTAACATAAAAAAAAACGTTCCTACCAGGAAGGTCAGGAATTATGTCCTTTGACCTATTGGATGGCTTTTAATGTGAAACCCATGCAGGAAGTGTTGAGTTTCATGGATGGGTAAATTTACAATGATGGAAGAAGTGGCTAAATGGAAGTGACTAAAAACAGTTGTGAATGAAGTGTGAATGAAACCGTATGTCTGTTAAAAACAGAAAGTGAGATCAGCAGTTGTTGAATTAGTGCTTTGGATATGTACGTATGTACCATGATGAATTAACAATGTGAACTAGTAATGATGATTAATCAATGAAACAAATGACAGATTAATCAATAATAAATCTCTTGTTAGTTTGCAGACCTAGTACCCCATGAAGCATGAATATTATATGTGTAAGAAATTCTGTATCAAGAGACTACAGTATTAATGATTCTGTTTTTTTCTCCATCTTTGCCTTACATTGTCTCTTGAAAGGAGTGGTGGAGTGTGTCCCTCGTGGACCTGCAGGACAGAGACCCAACCTTGAACTGGAGGACACCCAGTCCACTTCCAGTCAGTCCCGGTCCCAGATCCAGAGCAGTGGGAAGAGGTGCACTGGCAGAAGCAGCAGCAGCAGCAGAGGAGTGGAGGTCAGTGACTCCTCTCCTCTCCTTAAATGTGAAGTCAATGCCTCTGTTGAGGGCAGGCACTCACTGCAGGAAACAATAAACCCACACCAGTATATTGAACATGGCAGCAATGATTCACAGTTTGACGTGTTGTGTGACAACAGTGAAAGCACTAACGCATTGAATGAGGAGTTTCTTGACGAGAACTCTGGGGTTGAAGTGGAAGGAAGAAGGCCATCTTGTTCATACGCAGCTGATATCCCATCAACCTCTTCCAGCATTAATGGCTGGATTCGGTACGGTCTTTGTTTCCCCCCATCCCAGTCCTTCAGTGATAGCAGCAAAGTGCACCAGCGAACCGGCACTAAGGAAAGACTGTTTGTTTGCAGCTACTGTGGCAAGGCTTTTAACCGTCCCAAGAAGGTGGAGATCCATCAACGTGTGCACACAGGGGAGAAGCCTTTCAGCTGTTCCACGTGTGGGAAAATGTTCTCTGAGGCTGGGAATCTGAGGAAACACCAGAGAGTTCATACAGGAGAGAAACCATACAGCTGCGGGATGTGTGGGAGGGGATTTGCCTGGATAAGAAACCTGAAAACACACCAGCAAAAGAGCCACCCTGAAATTTCTACTGAATTGGAAACCTGGGAACAAACCTGAACTGCCTTCTCACTGGAAGTCTACTGTAAGACTTAATAATCCAGCAAAGACTTTATGTTGGCAGTGGACCCTTTCAGAATGAAAATAATGCAAAGGACCTTCTTAAGAACTTTCTAAAGAGATGTTTAAATGTTTCACACAGAAGTTAATAAGAAACAAGTTTTAAATTTGACTTAGACCAATCAAACCTTGTTGAAGTGAAGCAGCTTTTGTACAAACAATTAGCACCACTTGGTTATCATGAATTTCAGTCTTCTCTACACAATCTCTTGGTCAATCAAAGGTTTCAGATGGAAAAGTGAGTTTTACTAGTTTATAGACCTGAAATGTGTAGTATCATCTACACACACATTCACCGGCTTTTCTGCTGGGGTGGATAATCTGCTTTGTCCAGGGCCCTATTTCCCAAAAGGATCTGAAAGGAGAAGTCTGTCACAATTAAGAAATATCATGTACATACTCACACCAACAATGTGTTAGTGTGTCACTCAGTACTTTCTGATTGATGTAAAACCATGTCACAAATGTATGGTTTGATTTTTTTTTTTTTTTTTTGAAAAAGGCTTTGTAATTTCTCTAAAACAGCAGGCCACTGTAGTTTTTATAGAATAAGTATTTTATTAAAATGCTCTTTTGGACTGTTGTTGTTTTCAATACACACACATGCATTAGTTGTGGCGAGATGCCAGAGGGATGGGTTTGCTACATAGTTGATATTCTCTAACATGGTGTGTGCTGGACTTGAACTGCTACCCTCTGGTTCCCAAAGCAAGGCCTAATGGACTGAGTTACTACTCTCCTATCAAACATAAGTCCAACAGGATGAGATGTGTCCTATCTTCAGTGGTAGATCCTCATGTGGTCTTCAAAATAAATTACACTTTGCCCAGTGTGTGGCTCATTGAGTGTGACAATTGCCATGTAAGTATGGTGTGGTATGCATCTGACCCACGAGGCCTCCACAACACCCTCTCTGCAGCTGTTCTATTAAAATGGTTTTCTGTTGCCACATTATTAAATGCAGACTGAGACAGTGTGCTCTTTAGTTTCAGGCACAAACAGATCTTAAAGGAGCAGTGTGTACGATTTAGTGTCATCTAGCAGATTGCAACCAACTGAATACCTGCCTCCACTCACCCCTCTATTTCCAAGCATGTCAGAGAACTATGGTGGCCTTCAGGTAGCATAAAAATCTGAAAGGCTGTCTCTAAAGCCAATGTTTGTCTCTTCTGAGATACTGTAAAAACATGGCAGTGCAACATAGCAAAATCTCTCTCTCTCTCTCTCTCTCTCTCTCTCTATATATATATATATATATATATATATATCAACCAAATCACAAAAACAAAATCAGTTTTTCGCTCAAAATATTTTGTCACATAAAGATAGCCAGCACATTTGCAAAGTTAAAGACCAAAATAGGGCAAATGGTCTGAACATGGTGGAACAATTGGTTCCACCTCTATTATACAGTAGGTAGGATAGGTTTAAAATGTGGTTTGTCCAGTGATGTGCATTACACATTGTGTTGTTTCCATTGCTATATAATTGGAATAAATGGGAAGTACTCATGTTGGAATTCAGTCTTGGCTGTATCAGTTACTTACTGGGTCTGAAAGTGGTATCCATGTACTCCCAGTAAATGTTTTAGAGCATTGTCATTCTAAATGTAGCACATTTTTTTTTTTGTAGTTGGAATATTTCACATTTTGTATGTAACTTTTCATTTATAGAATAAAATATGCTTCTTAAACCACCAAAAGACTTGTTTAAAAGCCCTGTTTTTTTAAGAATGAAGTTGTCATGACTTTAAATCTCAGATGAATATAATCAGATTTGCATTGCTGCTATAAAACAGTAATTCAGGAGAACATAAAATATAGGTGTATATATTTTATATAAAACAACAATGACCAGCAACAAGTTAGGTGTTTCTGTAAATTGTAAACAATACAAATAGTGCGAAGGAATATACAATGAATGGATATACATGAAGTTGGTGGTTATGTATAATATATGCATGTTTATATCTATATAGAGTGTGCAGGATTTATATTTGTCAGAAATAGATGATATATACAATACATTAATGTTCAGTGTATTTTCATCTGTAAAAATATCATTTAGAAACTATGTACAATGTACGTGAATGTTTAACAGTAACAGTAACATTTTATTCCTAACTCATTTCTCCACTTGGCTTAAAATAGTAAACTTGTTGCAAGAAAAATGAAATGACAAACATGACAACTGGATAATTAACCTGCAGTGCTCTTAATAAAGAATTAAAAGATTAAAATCAATGGTTGAATAACATCCACTGTGCACATTCTGTATCAGCTGCAATCTTGCATGTCTGAGGTGCAGTAACATCAGACCTCTCTGTATTATTTATACAGAAGGAGGAGGAGCCAGATGTGGTGCTGGTGAAGGTAGAGGAGGTGGAGCCGGTGACAGGTGCTCAGAACCAGACAGGCCTCAGCATACAAGAGGGTGAGTCCACCATCCACCTTTCATTTGAGATGACTGTTCATCAACTTGTGTCGACTTGTGTGTGAGCGACTGAAAGAGTGATCACCTGATGAGACTGAGTTTGTTACCAGTTTGAAAGCCACAACTCAAAAACAGGTTAAGCTGAGCATGAGACATAGAATCAAACAGGAGCCCAACATCACCAACATGGAGTGAATAAGCATTTTTTCTTGATCTTTCATTCCCTTATTTATTTATTTATTTATTTATCTATGTATTTTTATGGCAACACTACTCAACAAAATCCAACAATTACTGTATTCATCTAACTCTAAGAACATAATTTCAACTCCACTTGTAACTCCACACCTCCAAAACACTATTGGACTCATGAGCTCCACCCTGATGCACAGAAAAACCTACATCAGCACCCCCCTGGTTTCCTACAAGAATGTTTATACATGAGCTTCTTAATCTACAAATTCAAAAAATCTCACCCACTCCCATCCACCCAACAGTGTTTCAACTGCCAACAATTCAACCACACACCAATGCAATACAATGCAAGAACCTGGTTACATGTCTCAGATGTTCAGGAAATCACCACCACAAGCAGTACAACAAGGACAGAACAGACTTGCAGGAGATCCCACCGACCCCAGGACACCTGCACACCAGCACAAACCTCAACAAGATTTATGAATGATCTCAAACTCTTATGGAAAGATGAGAAAACTACAGAAAATATCTGTAAAGCATCAGGGGAAAAAACTAAATTTTTAAACAGTTCCATCTTTTAAACCACTCCTAATTTATTTTTTTTTATCAAGCAAGTTCTTTTAGCTCGTTTTAAGGCTACCACCTTTTTCACATCAGAGGAATAAGGAAAAGCGCACTGAAACACATTTTTAACTGAAAACAAGTCACACTAGCCTCCATTAATAAAACTCTACTTGGGAAAGAAACACCTTTTAAACTGGATGGTTTCAATATTATAAGTGTGGCCAATAAGCCAGAGGTGGAGTGGCACTTTTAATCAAACAATAGAATACAGGGAAACCTTTTTTAACCTCACATAAGAAGAAGTTTCAAATAATGAGTACATGGCTGCCATACTGTTTTTTAACACATCCATCACTCTTCTATTCTCAGCAATATATTGTCCTGCTGGAATACAGCCCTCTGAAAAACCACCAAGACCATCACCTCCTCACTCATAATGCAAGATTTTAATGCCAAACACAAGGATTTAAACTGCAACACTACAAACAAATCAGGAATAACACTCAAAGAAATACTGTACACCACCAACCTCACTATCCTCAATAATAACAAACTGACACACATCCACTCTGAACCTAGCTCCTTTGCATTACCAGACCTCTCTGACACACTCCACAGCTTCCATGTGAGCCACCACATGGGCAGCGACCACCTCCCTATCCTCGCCACTTTCTCCCTCACAATCCAGCACCTGCCACAACTACGGTACAACTACAAAAAGCAAACTGGGAAAACTACAGGAAACACATTATCAAAGATACCAAGGACTCAGATCCCTCACGACCACCTGGCCGCAAATATCGGATCACTTCTCACCCAGGCTTGTGCACATGCATCCCACCACCAAACCACAGCAACAGCACCCACCTCACATCCTGTACCTGATCAAAAGGAAAAGAAAACTACTGAGGCACTACTTCATAACAGATGACTGGATACCAAAACAGAAATTAACCAGCTGCAGAATCAAATCAGATAACAGCTCACTCTGCACTCACAGCAAAAAATGGAAATATTTCTACAGTAAGCTGGACAGTTACTATAGGTCCAACTCAAGTAGCTTTTGGTAGAAAATAAAAACATGAGTGTGGCTAGGGATTGCTAATTTTGAAAAATGTTCTTAACTGATCCTTGTTAACCAATTATTAACCCGGACAGGATTTGTGCCTAGCAATTTAGTGGTGCGCCAGCTGCAGTGTTGGACCACAACAAACTGAGTCCCCAGTTCACCATCATGAGAGTTACTGTAGCAGCCACTACGCTACGGTCACTGTCTCCAGTTCAGCTGCTAGCTGCTGGCATTACTGGTGGCTTCGTGCCCGCTGTAGTGAAATTTCAGTGAGTTTCCAACAGACCATGTGTGTGGCGGCAGGGAGTGTGTGTTTGTTGGTGTTGTTAGAGCTGTGAACGCAGGTGTAGCAGACAGTGTGTGTACAGTTTATTTGTTGCTGAATAAATGCTACAAGGCTACAGCTCCTCAGCTGAAATCCTGAGCGAACTTCCTGTATCTGTGCTGGCCGGTCTGGCCCAGGGCTCAGATTCTGTTGAGGTGAACTCTTAGCCCTCAGACAGACCGCACGCATGAGGAGCGCGTGGCGGCTGCGTTACCTCATGATTGGCTGCATGATTCACATTCTCTGTTGTTCACACCAGTTGCGTGTTAGCTGCGTTTCTGCTGCTCTTTCTGCAAAGATTTGACTTTCATAATGACCATTTCATGTCTTTATAAATGTCATTTCTATTTCTTTTAGACAGAGAAAGGTAAATAAATATGGACAAACAAATGTTGTTTGTAAATAACAGTAATAATCCACAATCAAAATTCCATACTATATTAATTCATGGAGCCCTGCAAGTCACTGAATGTTCTACAACACTGTCTTGCACATATTTCAGAGTAAAAGCCTTGTGTTAACAAATGAAGGAGTTCTGCCCACAGAAAAACAATGCTTGAGGGGTTTTCTTTTGAAATGAAAGCAGGAAGTGTTGATTTAAAAAAAATCTTGACTTTTTGTCATGTTCTTGACTTTTTAATTAACCCTTTAATCGATAGTGTTAATACTTAAAATGCTTAATGTTGGTTAACGGTTAATTATTAACATCTCTAGTGTGCACAAAACAGAAACAATATATCACCATATCAGGAAAAAAAAACAAAGAAAATAACCAAGAAAAAGCAACCCTGTTCAGAAATCACTTCCAGAACACTCACTCCTGTAACCTCAGATCCACACTTTGACGTGAAAGGTAACTGTCAACATGGCTACAACTATTTCCCCCCTCACTCACCTCAGCAGATCACTCACAGACACAACCAGTCACACCCCCCAGAAACCTCATCTGAAAAAAAGAAAAATAAAGCACCTAGAGAAGATAACATAGACACCATCCTAATCAAACAAGCACCAGACACCTACTCTCCCACTTCCCCTTTACCATAGAACACAGCTATAGTCACAATGATCCATAAACTGGGCAAAGATCCAATACATCCCAACCCACCCATCAGCCTCCTCAGCCATATCACTTCTCGCCTTACACAACACACAGATAACATAGGACTCCTGGGCATTCACCAAGCTGACTTCTGCAAAAACAAGTCCACCACTGACCACATCCTCAGGCTATCAAAAGCAATCAACTACAGTTTTACCAAAAAAGAATTAACACTGGCAATATTTTTTACTATCAAAAAGCCTTCAACTAAAAGTGGCCCAAAACTCTAAATACCACTTCCAATCTACAACATAATTTCCAGTCTCCACCTCCCTCCCCACCACTTTCACTCCTGAAGCTGGTGTGCCACAAGGTGTAGTCCTCAGTCCCCCCCTTTTTGTCATCTACATTTGTGATGTTTAGTACCATCCACCCACCATAGGACACATCTCACAACTTGCCGATGACCTCTGTTACTGGACTCCAAACATGCATCACAACAATAGAGACCTGGTCCAACAAATTAAGAATCCTTCCAAAGGAACATGACATGGACCACCCGCATCAATAACCTGGAAAAGCAAGGCAACCAACGACTCAACCACCTCAAAACACTCACTGGACACAAACATGGAGCATCACCAGAAATTATCCTCAAGGTTTACATTTAGCATTCACCGGGACCACAGCCTCACAACATCAGTTCAGCAGACTACAAATCATCCAGAATAAGGCAATAAAACTTGCATACAGACTTTCACAATACATCAGCGCCCACTATATTCACAGTATGTCTGGACTCAAAACCATCCAAGAAAGAAACACCATCCTCACTCAGAAATATACAGTATACAGAGAGCAATCCATAACCCAGCAATGACACAACTAATCCATGAAGGACAATGGAACACTCCTCTCCATAATCCTCCAAAATAAACCACCAAAACTATGACTGACTTCTAGCCACCCCCACCCCCTCTCAAGCACACGCACTGTACACAATCACATGATATTGATACTGATATTGATATTTGTCCAGTTCTGTTGGCTTCTTTAGTTTTCTTTATTTTCTATCTTTATTTTATTATGGTTTTATTTTATTTGTTTTTATTTCATTTAGTTTTATTCATATTTCTTTTTATTTTATTTGTTATAAGGAAAAAAATGCTCCTCTTCCATCTCCTCTCTCCTTCCTCCATAGATGACTGATTATAGATAGAAAAAGGGCAAATGCCCTGAGCTATCTACCAGGCTCACAACCTACTACTACTAACCTTTCATTTGAAGTAGTGATCTCAGTGATCTGACATTGATTAGCATGCTTCTGTAACGTCACCTCTGTGTACTGTGTTCCCCTTGTGTACCCCTACAGACTATGTGCTTGAAAAGAAATCAAATGCTTCACTCAAGACAAAAAGATGCTTAGAGGAAAAAAACAGAAAAAGAAAATAGAAGAAGCAAAACAAAAACTGGATGGATGTGGCAAATGTCTCTTTTTCATTTCCTGGCAGCAGATTAAAAAACATCAAGAAACTGAAATTTTTTCAGCCATTGTTTTTAACACACTGTACTACTGCTACTGTTGTCCCCCCCAACATGGAGTTCTAGGCCATCCTGTGAAAAGCTTGAAAATGCTACATTCAATCCTGTCCATTCTGACAAAGAAAATCACTAAGTATCTTCCTCCTTGTATTCAGGTTTGGTGGAGTCGAGCACCGATGACTACAGAGCAGTTCTGCCATTTGATGAAATCACACAAACTTCCACCAGTCAGCTGTCTGATCTCCAGGAGTCTGGGCGGGGCTTCTCAGAGGTCAGCTATGAGCGTTCTTCGCTGTGGACTAATGGGGGGGGTAGTTATTGTCTTCACAACAACCTCCCGGGGCCATCCTCCCATTGCGCTGCCCTCTCATACCTGCCAACCACACTCGGAGCAGAGCCTAGCAGCTCTGGTGGGGGGTTAGCTGTTGACAGTTCTAGAGGTTCCCACACCTCTGTGTCCGCTCAGCAGCAGGCTCCTGTTATTGATCTGTCACAGGAATCCACCTCCATTCAGTTTTTAGGGCAGATACAGGGGCCCCAACAGTTCTTGGATCCAGGTCAAATTCGGGGTCGGGGCAGTTATTGCAATGCAGATTTGCAGCAGAAAATTCCCAGGAAGAGGGTTTGCATCTGTAGGTTCTGCGGAAAAGGGTTCAGCTCCCCTGCAAATTTAGAATCTCACCTCAGGACTCACACAGGAGAGAGGCCATATGGCTGTAGTATCTGTGGCAAAAAATTCTCCCAGTTCTGGAACCTGAAGATCCATAGGAACATCCACACTGGAGAGAGACCATATCAGTGTTCGCTCTGCCCAGAGAGGTTCTCTGACCCTAGCAACCTGAAAAAACACCAAAAGAGACACCACCCATAAATGTAGGCATGCAGTCAGGGACATCTTAGACAAAGACCTAAACATGCTCTGTTATGCAATCACCTAAAGAGTCATAACACCTTGTATTCCAAAATCAAATCACTATTGAAATTTACAGACAACAGCAAGATAATGACCACATCTAACTCACTGTCCTGGAGCCAAAATATGCTACAGGGAATGCATCTTCTTCCAAAAGATGGCAATCAAAACTTAACAAGTGTAAAGGACAAACATATTTCTACAGTGCCAAACAGCATCAATATCTCTATTTCTCCAAATTACTGTAAATTCTCAAATTAAAAAATGGTACTTAAATAATGTCAAATAATAGTGAGCATAGACAAGTTAATATGGTTAATGGCTAATACATTTTGAGGGGTGGAATTACATGCACTATAATGGCTCACATGGTAAATTCAACCTGTACATATTTCAGTATGTCAATACTTGCCACAGAAGTACACAAAATTATAGAAATACTGTTTTTATTTAATAATTGATTCCATTTGCTACCATGAGCAGGAGGTTTTTAATGTGAAACACCTTTGCACACCAATGACCACAGTTGAAATCTTGAGGATTAAAGAGAAGGTATGATAGTGGCATCATCAGTGCTTGCAAAAATGTAAAATGTCACACAATGATGCATGTTTTTGGGATATAGTGTAAATATAGTACACATAGCATGTTTAGCTTTATAAAATGTTTAACTATGTTGTATGTATGCAGCTGTAATGTATGAAAAAAACATACAAACATACAGATTTACAATATCTGTTCATCAATATGAACCTTTTTTCCTCTAGCTAGTACCCATTTATCATATATCAGACTACATTGCTACCTGAATATGGTAATATAGGCGACATTTACAAAAGGATTACAGAAACTTGTGAAGACAGAAATGTATATTTCACGCACTCCACGATCCCAGTAGAGAGTTGCTTCATGTAGTCGATCTACTAAAGATTTTCAGCAAGGCATGTGGCAGCTGTTGGATAGTGAGTTTGTCCAAATGTAGTGAGAAAATGAGTTTATATTTCATTTAGTTCCCTAATAGCTTGATAATGTAATGAACTGGTATTGTGCTTTTTACTTTGACTCATTGAACAGGTGGCAGAAGTTTTTTTTTTTTTTTGCAGATTTATTTGGAAAGATAAAACGTTAAAAATGGGGACATTGCAAATTGAACATGTGCAAATGCGCTTTAAAAACAGATGCGCGTACAGTTGGTGGTACCGTGAGATGACAGGCTTATTATTAACGCGATACATTTCTGTAACGTAACAGTGGATGTCTCGCATTCAGAAGCCTTGTTATGTTTGTTCAATGTTACAGTACGTTATCTCTCACCGTCCAGTCATCTACCGCGTTTTCTTCCTCAAGTCTCGCTACATACTGTATCCCTTGTTTTCTTGAACGTCGTTATACGTCGAAAATATTCCTGCTGCCGTTATGAGCCACGGTGACCTGTAACAGTTACATCACGGAACTAACTGTTTGTAGCTTAACAGCGATAAAAAAAAAAAAAAAAAAACACCAGAGTGGAAACAAATGAAAATAAAGTGAATAGAACTATATTTGTTTTTAAAAAGAGAAACTCGGAGCAGCAGGAGGAGTAAGAAAGACATGGCATGTCATGACATGACCCTGTTGTTGTATATGATGTACAGTATATGATAATATACATGGGAAATTAGAAATAACAGTCTGTTTGCTACTACTAGCCTGTTGCAGATAAAGGCCTGAATCTCTGAAGTGGTTGTACATAAATGGCATGGACCTTTATTTGAGAATTTATGGTAATTCAGGCGGTTTCAGGCTATTCAGGCATTTCAGACAGTGCAGGACAGAGTGGGGATTTTAAATAATGTTTGGAAAAATGGGCAGCAGTCAGTAATGTGTTAATCATGTTCTTCCAGCGGGAATACATTCAGTTTTTCTTAATAATACAGGACTTCTGATACATATTTTCTTTGTTTTTTGTACAAGAATAATTCTCTTCATGGATAATATTTTAAATGACTATTATGTAAAATACGAGCCATTGTAGCATAAATGTATAGTGTAAATATAACACTAGCTTTTTCTATTGTGTCACAATTTTGTAAAAATCCTGCTTGATATCCACAATGTAATGTAAATCATTAAAAGTTTATAAAAACTAAACATGCAAATTTGTGTTTTTATTATAAATCATACATTGCAAAATTGTGACACAGTATTCTCATAAGTCTAACTCAGACAGCACATTCTTCTAATTCATAATAACCGTATGTACTTTGAAGGTCAATATCCCTCCAAGTAGAATTACATTCTACCAAATTTCTGAAGCGCATATATGCTTTTCAGAGAATTACCTTTTGGTCTCCCCATAAAAATTTCTGCACTGCCACCCTCAGGATGAACCTCCAGCCAGTATTGTGGGATGTAAAGTTAACCAGCTAGGATTTACAAAAAAATGTATGTATCAATTTTCCTTCCAAAATATGACAAGTTGCAGCGATGTATTATGATGCAAGATTTGATTTGATTTTTGATTTTATTTGTTTACACATTTTAAAAAAAAAAAGTACAAGTTGATATTACATTCACAACAACAAATTTGATAGGGAGATGTGAAAAACCCTCAGAGGGGCTAGATCAGGGCACTCTCCAATGCATACCTTAATTAGGTAAGAAAAATTACCATAAAATGTGAAGGAAAGTGGTAACATTCAACTTCAGATATTACCCACAGTTAACTTCAATATCAGGATTTACTCAGGGCACCACCCAGTTTTATAAAAACAGGGTAAAATAATTAAATTTGATATTAATCAGTTGTGTCTCATAATCTCATGGTTGCTACGGAGTTCTTGGCCTGGTGAATAGTGATTTGAATAGTTTATATATACACAAAATCAAGTAACCAAGTTCTTTGTAAAGTGTTTATTTGACTAACTACTTGACTACACTACTAACAGAATATACTTGAATGAATAATGAAACTGATAAAATCGATTAAAGAATATTTAAAGGAATACAGCAAATGCAAATGATGAACATCCATGGATCGAACAAATTAAAGATGACCAGGTCAATTCAGTGACTGATATCTCTCTGATTGGATTTAATACTTGTCTATCAACTAAATTTAGTTTTTGTATTAATATACCATTCAAACAACAAAGAGTTTAAGAAGCACCAGGGAAGATTGCGAATCACTTTCATGTTATAAATTTAGATGTGGTCTAATTCAGGTTTAGAGTTTGTGGTTAGATTCTCTAATTCTTCCTGTGTCTCATATTAATTGTCAAGTTTGTAACTGAGTTATTAGTTGGCTATGAATTGACTATGAATTGGTTCATTACTCTAGTCATCAAACTCTTTCTCTTCTGAAAATACATCTATACATCACCCTCGCTGAGAAGATGGGTAGATTAGTTAGGTTAGTAGGGAGGTTGTGCTGTTTGGAGCAGAGTGGCAGCAGCTTCTGTCTGGAACACGGCAATTTGGATCTTCTGGATCCAACAATGTGACCCGGCTTGAGCCGTTTATCTCCCTCAGTGGCTCTCTTTGGTATCCTCGGACACCCTCGTTTTTGGAGGGCTGGCATGTCACCTTGATGCATGTTTCCATCTTCGTCTCTCTCTGTCTGGCGAGGTATTTCTGTGCCATTTTCTTCACCCCATACTCCTGCAGCACCTCCCACAGTATACCCCGGGGGACCCGATCGTACGCCTTCTCCAAGTCCACAAAACACATGGAGACTGGATGAGCATATTCCCAGGCCCCCTCAAGGATCCTTGCGTGAATGAAGAGCTGGTCCATTGTTCCACAGCCAGGACGAAATCCACATTGTTCCTCTTCAATCTGAGGTTTGGCTATTGGCCAAACCCTCCTTTCCAGCACCCTAGAGTAGACTTTACCAGGGAAGCTGAGTAGTGTGATACCCCTGTAATTGGCACACACTCTCTAGTTCTTTCTTTCTTTCTTTCTTTGATAAGAAAGCCTTTCTGGTGGCCATACAGTTTATGTTGTTTTTTGGTGAACTACTCCTTTAAGAAATATTGTCATTTCTGAACTGTCTTTACAAGGGTGGAGGTGTTTTGATAACTGATAGATTGTCAGTGATACTGATTCCCAGGGAACCCAAGGCCAAGTCCACACATGCACAGGTATTATTTGTATGTTTTGTTTCACTCAAGCAGTATTTTAAAATAATTTCCCTCCATATGAAGACAAAAATACTATCGAAGTGCTGTCAATCAGTGGGCAGGTTGAGCCACACACACACACACACACAGACAGCAGTGGTGGCAGCCACCACTGTTATGGGAATGTTGGATAAGTAGCAGCGACCTCCGTAATGCATTCAAGGGTAACAGTACATTTATGTATAGGCATGTCAAAAGTCCTGTTAGCAGGTTATTTGGCCATGTTCGCCATTCATGGATGTATTTTGCAGCCATTGTGTGACATACTACCTCATTAGTGATGCCTCACAAAGGTGATAATGACACACACTTTGGAGTTAAAAGCCAAAAATTCTGTTTTCCCTGTCTGTGTCAACAATGAAATTGTGTTTCTGAAAATCTTCACCCTGGCTGGAATTTTACAAAAGCTGCATTTTCAGTAACCTAAAATGCTGTTTGGGTGTGAACGGAAGGTCAAAACGAAAAGAAAAAGCTATGATTAAAAAAATATCTGTATACATGTGTACTAGGCCCAAAACTGTTCAGCCCCCCACCTCAGCTCCATTAATGTATACAGAGGTGTGCGTCTTCACCTTCTGCTTCATAAAATCAAGATCAGCTCCTGGGTTTGGTAACGTTGGGCAGTAGGTTGTTCTCTGTATCACTCTGCAAGGTTGTTATAGGAATGCTATAGGAATCAGTCTGAAATCCCAGAAATGAGTTAGCATCTTTGCACTTTCAGTTCACTCGTTAATGAGTTCTTTCAATGTTTTTTGTTAGATGCCTGAAATTAAGTCTGTGGTTACCATAAGCTGATATTTTAACGTTTTGCTCTACAATGTACAGTCCCCTCCAAAACTATTGGAACAGCGAGGCCAATTCCTTTATTTTTGCTGTACACAGAAAACATTTGAGTTTGATATCAAAAAATGAATATGAGACAAGAGATCAGTACTTCAGCTTCAGTTTCCAGGTATTTACATCTAGATCTGTAACACAATTTAGAAGATAGCATTGTTTGTTTGAAACCACCCATTTTTCTGCTAAAAGATCATTTATGATTTCTTATGCTATAATTCTTATTCATTTGAGCTCCATGTAAAGTGAATAAAAAATGTATCCCTGATAAAGTTTGTCTGCCTAAACAATGCAGTTAAGGTTACACATTTTTATAAGTGCTGATTTAATGACAAATCTGACTTCTACTGTGTGAAACACAATGCCGAATTAGCAGAATAACTCAGTAGTAGTCTGTAGAAGAAATATTTTTGACAGATCTTTTGACAGGGACTTAAAATATACAGACAAAGTATGGAGCTGTTAATTTACACAAGAGTCCAACAATTTTGCCAGAGTTTGGAGATAGATTTCTACTTGTTCAAATTATTTTTATCACCTCCTTTATATAGGAGGGCTGATTTCCAGCTTTTTGGAACTGAGCAGGTGAAAAGTGTTAAATTAAAAAAGGTACAGTAATGATGGGGGAAGCAAGTTTTAACAGATAGGACTCTAACTTGGAGTTGCACAAGCATGGTGAATTTCAAAATGGTTTATAATTTGCTTGGGTCTTCTGAAAGGTTGTAGGAGGAGAAGCAAATTGAAAAATAGCCAGTAAATGAAGAAGAAGATGAAAAAGCGCGAGGATTACAATACTGTCCACTGGACAGTACCAGGGTTCTTTGTCCTGTGGCGCTGATTAAAAAACTCGGAGGAGCGGCTCGACATTTTGAGAACGCTGGTCCACCTCATGAGAGTCTGTGCCAGCATTGTAGGATGCAGGAAGTCCGTCTTGATCAGAGCACAGAGCGGAGGAGATGTAGCCTCTCAGCATTTATTCAGGGACAACTAAACTGTACACACATTGTCTGCTACAGCTACTTTCACAGTTGTGATGCCACAGACAAACACGCTCACCACCACCACACACAGTCTGTCGGACACTTGCAAAAGTATGTTCGTGGCTAAGGGGAGCACAAGCTTCCAGCAGAGCTACAGCTGCTAATGTAGCACAAACATGCATACTGTTTTTGTCAGACAGTCATTAAAGTTAAACTTGGTGACAGAGTAACAGTACATTGGGCAGACACACAGCTGACAACCTGCTAAACAAAATGATGTGGTGGTGGTGGAGGACTTATATTGGGAAAGTGGCTGCATGTGCACACATAGCACCGTGGCTGCTAAAGTAGCTCTTATGACTGTGACCGGTGATGGTGAATCCCCAACTCAGTTGTCTTGTGCTCATACACTGTGGCTGGCACACCACTGCATTAGATGCACTAATCTTGTCAGTCAACGGTTATTAATCGGTTAACGAGGGTCAATTATTATTATTATTATTACCTCTCTCCAAAAATGACAGCTTCAGAGCTGATAAGAGATAAAAAGCTCAGATAAATTAATCCATCTGGAAGAGGTGGGCGGATGGTATACGCCTACAATAACCAACTTATGTCATCACAACTATGATGATATAGCTTAATGCTAATTGCTAATAGCTCAAACTGACCTGGGACACAGGTTGATACTTTTACAGATATGCTTAAATTGTTTTTAGCATAGATAGCCATACCACTAACCCGTATTACTTTGCCCACTCTAAAACCTTTGTAAACAATTTAACCAAATAAAGATTATCTGAGTGACATTGCTACTTAACCAGGATTCTGAAATAACAATAATGTCTGGGTCTGACCCAAATTCTTAAGATATCCGTCTTTGGTAAAAGGCTTTTGGCATTTAAATGCACAATCCCAAGCCCTTTACGGTCTTTAAAAATATGAGCAAAGTCCAGTCCATAACTACCCTGGGAAGGAACATCAACAGAAGCGCAATGCTCCAAAAGGCATCACACTCAAAAAAACTGAATTTCCCCACTGTGGGACTAATAAAGGAATATCTTTCTTTCTTTTCTTTCTTTCTTTCTCCTGGTGCCACCTGCCCCTGTACACCAATTCACACATGCTCTCTATAACAGCCTGAAGCCCCAAAAGAGCCACTAAAACTGCATACAGTTCCTGATCTATCTGAACATATTTGAATAGAACAATCATTATCTTGTGCTCGTGGACTCGTGCTCAGGATGGTCTGAAGTTGATTAGCTTATTAGCTTATTATCCCAATTTGTGGTCAACAAGCTAAAATGCTACCTCTCAGTCCATGGCATGCCACAGAAGCTGTACTCCAACAACTGCACTCAGTACTTTAGTCAGACCTTCCAGCTTTGCCAGTTCTTCGAACAGTGACATGTGACAAGCAGTCCTGAGTACCCACAGACAGCTGGTCTTAGTAAAAGAGCCGTGAGGAGTGCAAAAAGAAAAACTATTAGAGATGACTAAAAGAGATGGAACAGACTTCTGTCTGAACCCTACCAAGAGGCCCCCCAAACCCAGTATCTTCTGGTATCTTTTATTCACTGTAGAAATTCAAAATGTATCTCTTTATCTTGCTGCATAATATGTATGAGCATCCTGGCTGGGACATTGCTTCGAGAACCTGAATGACAGGCTACAAATAAAACAGGAATCTACTGTTTGTATGTATTATGTATAGTCATTCATCTGCCTGGCTCATTGATATATAAAATAAAACTAAAATAATCCCAAAGGAAATTCTTGTGCCAGAGATTGCTCAAAAACTACAATAATGTAAGAATGAAAAACACAACAGAGTTATAAATATAAAGTGTAGGAGTATAACCCGTGCAAGATTTAATTTGTAAGCAGTCATCATTTTTTTCCCCATATCATTTTTATACAAAAAACTCTGACCAGACATTAACCACATTCTCTATCCGCCACTGACCAACATCATCATGCAGAAACCTACGTCGGATCAAGCGGGAAAATGTTTGGGCTTGGGAAAATAGCATTTTGAATACATCTGCAAATATACATAATACATAAGCAACACAAGCTACATAAACTACAGAATGATATAAAACCGAAATAATGAAAATGATAATAATGGACCTGCCCTTTAAGTCGTTCCTGCAGTTTTTGCATGTATCAAAGCATCTCCGATGTTCACTTCACCTCCAACTCCATGCTTAAGGCACAATTGGTAGAGAGAATGTTGTTTGTTTTCTCATCTAAATCTGTGAAGAATGTGAAGATGTATTTTCCTGAAAATGTCCAACTACTGTTCAGATGACCATCCTGTCCTGTACCCTGATGAGATTTAAGTCATTAACACCTGCTCTTAATGTGCCTCTCTGTCTGCCTCTCTCTCACACTCCCTGCCCTTCCTCCTCCCCAGTCTGCAGCACCTCAGTCAACGCCTGTGGTATCACAAGACTCCAGTAGTGTAGTGGCAGTCCAGCTGACGGTACCAGACACCAACACACCAGCCAGCCCCAAAACACAACAACAGCAAAGATCCAGTAACAACAACCCTCTCAGCTCTGAATACTCTCTGTTTGAATTGGAGACATTCTTCACTCGCTGGGCCCCCGATAATGACTCTGTATTAGCCCGCAGTGGCCCTTCATGCGCTTTCACCACTGATATCTCAGCGACAGAGACTGACCAGGATGGAGTTATTATCGTAAAGACTGAAGCACAACCTCAACCTGTGCTTAAGCCACAACAAGACTCAGTGTCCTCAGCAGTGGGGATGAGTGGAGGACAGAGTTTTTCCTCTATTCAGATCCCACCGTCTGTGTCACAAGGTAAGAGATTTTCTCCTTTCCATTGTAGAGGCTTAAAGCAGGAGTGCAGAACTTTTGTCTGCCCCCACTGGCAGTGAGTAATTAAAAATAGTATTATTTGAATTTTAATTACATGGACATATGATGTATGCCTGCAGGTGAGCTTGTATCCCCTGAGGGAGAGAGGAGCACTCTTGCTGTCAGTCGCTTTCTTTTTTGGACGTTAATCCTTCTGAATGCAGAGTTTCTTTTTAATCTGGAGCATCCACTCCAGAAATTTTTCATAGATGCTTCTTAGGTTTCTCCCCCTTTTTGTCATACTCCTAGTTGCTGCCACTATGGGCTCTCCCTCCTGCCCTCTTGTATTGGGTAATACTGGTAGACTGATATATACAATACTCTATAACCAATCACAGAGCTACAGTAAGCAGCTACACTGTGAAGAACTGTAAGTGAGCAAGGTTAATTGACTGTACTTTGTGTACTGCTTAGGTAAAAATGTTTCTTGGAGTTAATGAACTACTTGTTCTGAAAATAAATAAGCTGTTTCGGCATCCTTCAAGTGTGGCAATGCAGGAAAGTTGCCTCAGACACCACAACTCTGGTATAATGTGAAATACAGAAAGCTTTCCCTGGCAGTGATAGGCCTAATCAACATTGTGTGAGCTCATTTGGCTTATATATATATCAGATGTTCATTTATATGTAAAATTCATGCACTCTAATGTATTGCTGTTTTTTGGTTGTTGAGCAGAAATGTCAGGCACTGATAGCTGTTGCAACAACAAAGGCATAAATAAATATCATACAAATAAGGATTTTGAAGAGCAAGAAATGCCTCTCCCTGCTGCTGATTTATCCACAATTTTGTATTTAGCTTTTGCTTTAGCACGCATGCATGAACACACACACACACACAGACACACACACAGAGTCGTGTTTCCATGACTTTTGAGGACATTACATTGACTTACATTCATTTCCTGGAGACTTACCCTAATCCTAAACCAAGTCCTCACCTTAAAATATAATGTTTTAAGTTAGGGGATATGCCTTTTGTCCCGTAAAGGAGGGCAAGTTCCAACAGTGTGACTTTGTAAACAGATTCATTCTATGTGTCCCTACAACATATAGGTAATCACACACACACACACACACACACACACACACACACAGTGCACTCATTATGCTGCATGTAACTTGCCACAAGGTATTCTACCTAGTATGTGCACTTGATTGTATTTGAGTGTGTTGACAGATGGACTGCACCAGGTGTATTGCAAGAGAGGACAGAAGGTGTGATGTTGTTGAGAGTAATTGCAGACAGCAGAGTTGACTGTTGTATTTCTAGCTGCCATTTATGTATAGTCCCCTCCAAAAATATTGGAATATTGAAGTGCGGGCAATTCCTTAATTTTTTGCTGTAAACTGAAAACATTTGTGTTTGACATCAAAATATGAATATGAGACAAGAGATCTGTATTTCAGCTTCTAATTCCAGGTATTTACATCTAGATCTATTTAAAAACTTAGAATATAGCATGTTTTGTTTGAACCCACCCAAGTGAGCAAAATTATTGGAACATGTGACTGACAGGTGTTTTTTGTTGCGCAGGTGTGTCCTATTACTACTACTACTACTACTACTATTACTGTCATATTATTATTAATGATTCACATAATAAATAGTGCTGAATGTCTACTCTCAGTTTCAGCTTTGGGTTAAATATATAGTTAAAATGGTGCAACCCACATGAAGAATATGGTGCAACCATATGCAATATGGTGCAACCCACATGAAGACCAGAGAGCTAAGTAAGCTATTTTGAAACTGAGAAAAGATGGAAAATCAACCAGAGCCATTGCACAAACATTGGCCGTAGCAAGTATAACCATTTGGAACATCTTGAAGAAGAAAGAAACCACTGGTGTACTGAGCAACCGATGTCCAACCGGTAGACCCTAGACCAAGGCAAACATCGGCAGTTAATGACAGAAACATTGTGACAGCTGTAAAGAAAACCCTAAAACAACTGTCAGTGACATCACCAACAACATCCAGATGGCAGTGAAGGTATCACAATCCAACGTTCACAGAAGTGTTCAGGAACAAAAGTACAGAGGTACACCAGACAATGATAACCACCCATTCGCAATAAGAATAGTAAGATCAGATTGGAATTTACCAAACAGTACAGAGACAAGGTTCAAAAGTTCTGGGACAGTTTTATGTTTTATGGACTTTTGAGACAAAGATGAACCTTCACCGAAGTAATGGAAAGGCTAATGTGTGGGGAAGAAAGGATCTACTCATGATCCCAAACACATAAGCTCATCTGTGACACACACGGTGGAGGTAACGTCATGGCTCGGGCTTGCATGGCTTCTTCTGGCACAGCTCATTGATCTTCACTGATGTTGTAACACATGATGGCAGCAGCAAAATGAACTCAGAAGTCTACAGAAACATTTTGTCTGCCAATTTAAAGAGAGATGCCATCAAAGTGATCAGGAGATCCTTCATCATGCAGCAAGACAACGACCCAAAACACACTGTCAGAACAACCATGGAGTTTATCAGGGGAAAGAAGTGCAAGGTTTTAGATTGGCCAAGTCAATCTCCAGACTTAAACCCTACTGAGCAGCATTTTACATGCTAAAGAGGAAACACACAACAACTGAAAGAGGCTGCGGTGAAAGCATCACAAAAGAACAATGTAAAAGTTTGGTGATGTCAGTGGGTTGCAGGCTTGATAAAGTTATTGCAAGCAAAGGCTTTACAACTAAATATGAGGTATTATTTACTTTAATCTATTGAAGTTTATTTGTTCCTTTACTTTTGCTCACCTAAACATTTGGTGTTCTGTTACAAAAGGTGCTACCTTCTAAGTTGTGTAACAGGTCTAGATGTAAATACCTGGAAATAAAAGCTGAAATACTGATCTCTTGTCTCATATTCATCTTTTGATGTCAAACCCAAATCTTTTCAAAAAAAAGAAAAGAGAAAGAAATTGGCCTCACTGTTCCATACTTTTGGAGGGGACTGTATAGTGAATGTGTATCATTCTGTTGCATTACTGGAACTACTTTTAATGTGTTTAATTTTATTTTGTGCTCTTGGAATTATGCTATGTAAAAAAAAATACATTTTGCAGCATTTCTGATTAATTTCTCTGACATGCATGCCTCCTGCTAGTGTCTTTTTAGGTCTCTGTATTGAGGGGCATGTTACTGTTAGAAAACAAATCTTCTGGTACAAGAGTTGATTCTGAGATGTGTATCAATAGTTTGGTTGTATCAGTGCATTTTGTTAGTGAGATTAATCTTCACCCTGTGATTAAAGGATGACCCATTCCAATCTTTGTTTTTAGTTTTTATGTTCCTTGGCTCATTTTCACAGTTCCCATCATAATCTGTATGTTTATACAAAGCATCTCACCTATGCCCATCTCCCTCGCCTCAAGTCCTGCTTCAGACAGCTTCTGTATGTCAGTGGCGCTCAGGCTGTGGTTGGGATAAGATGTGTGTCCTTGCACATCCTAGGTAACATCTGTAACAGCTGGTTGCTGACTATTTATAACTCCAGTGTTACTTGTGGTATGTTCATCTTTGTGGTGCAAAGTTTGTCACAATCTAAGATTGAAGGCCTGTAAAGTGGAGTGATACATAGTTAAAAGTCCCAGTACTGGGACTTAATATCAGCACTCATAAATTGTAGAAACTTATTTATTGTAGAATGTGTACATGTGTCGTGTTTCAGTCATTCAGAGAGAATGATGTAATGAATGTGTGCTGACGCCTTTCTTTTTCTGTCAGCAGAGGCTTCTGTATCCATACCTCTGAGGATGCAGGCTCCAACTTCCCAGCCTCCATGGAGCAGAAAACCAGCCATGATAACAAGTGCACAGGCGAAGCTGCTGCAGCAGCATCGTGACAGCAACAGGATCTCTCAAAGGACAGTGTGGTCTGTGCAGGGGGAATGCTGTGCAATTGCTACCACAGCTGCTGTCAGTAACACTCAAAATGGTGATAAAAGTATTTCTGGTGTCAGCTCAATCAGTAGGACTATGAACTCCACTGTGACTCCATCTGTCAGGGGATCCACAGCAGCATTGGCCAGCACTGAGGTAGCCATCGCTGCACAGCATAGAGCCAAGCTTCTGGCTCGCAACAATAAAATCCAGGCTGCCAACATTGTGCCAAGCGAGCGCCGCAGAAAGAGCTACATATGCCGCGCCTGCGGCAAGGCTTTCTCTGGCTTGTCAAATCTGGAGGCCCATGAAAGAGTTCACACAGGGGAGAAACCTTTCTGCTGTGACACCTGTGGGAAACGCTTCTCAGAGGCTGGGAACCTGAAGAAGCACCAAAGAGTTCACACTGGGGAGAAGCCCTTCAGCTGTGACCTGTGTGGGAAGAGGTTTGCTTGGATCTGCAACCTGAGGACGCACCAGCAATCAGCTACAGGCTGCGGCCCCCAGGCTAGGGGAGGGCTAGGACAGGAAGACAGGACTCTTAATACAAGCAGTATTTCATTCACACACACAGAAGCACACTGACATTTCTTCATTCCTAAATTGTGATATGGCAACCACACAAAGTTTGAAACAGCTACCACATTTACTTATTCTGTCTGCCATACTTTCCAGATCATTTGTGTCTTGATACACTGTATGATGAAACACTGACTTTTAGATCAGTTAAAAGCCCATACCAGTGTTTTTCATTAGCCACAAATCATATGTCCTTTACCCTTCTACTGACCGTTTACCAAAGTAGGTTTATTTTTTTGTTGTTCCTAGACTGTATATAAAAATGGATGACAGCTCCCCAAAGTGAAGCCAAAACATCTCAATCACCCCATGGTGGCTGACAGCAGTATAGGTCATAAAGCCTGCCTCTTCCATGTTAGCAGAGTCAAAGTACAAGTCTAATAAATGTATTAGTTTAGTTAGTTCTTATTATTCTGATATACAGTATGGCCAAATGTTAATTTGTCTGATAAATTTGGTTTTAATTTAGTTTAGTTTAGTTAAGTTTAGTTTTATTAGAGGCTATGAAAAGGGGGTGAGATGTCATGATTGACAGCTGTGATTCAATTTAGTTTAATTTTTATATAGCCTCAAATCACAGCAGAAGCTGTCTCAAGATGCTTTCAGGTCTAGACCGTACTAGACCCAACAAGACATCCCTCGTGAGCATGCATTTATATGTGACTGTGTACTCGACTTGCAATTAGTTTGGGCAGTGACCTTAATACCAAGGCTCCACCACCCAATCGCTACTGCACAGACTCTAGCTCCAAATGATATAAAACTCTCAAGATGGCAGTGCCTGGGATACTTTGGCTTCGCTTCTGTACTTGGGGAGGAAGTGGAGATTCATCATCCATCTTTATATACAGTCTATGGTATTGTTCCAGGCAGTCACTGCTTTCATTTAATACAGTTTAAGTGCAGTACATCACTATAGTACCATAGATAATATATTATATTAAAAGTTATATTATAATGTATAATATAAGAATTAGCCGACTTATACAACATCTACAAATTGAACACGGTGTTCATTGTGATTCTTTTTTCTGCAAGTTGGTTCATGCTTTACAGTAATAAACTGACACTAAAGGCTGCATTGATGTTGCTGATGTTTAAATAACACATGTAATACAACTGTGCTGAACAGTTGTACTGAAGGTGCTACTTCAAGATGATATTTTGTGCTAAATTTTTTTCTGTCTTTACATAACTCCCCATGAGCCATTGTCGGTGCCCAAGTTTGGAAACCATTGGTTAAAATGATTTTGTACTGTTAACACATTGATGTTTAATATGTGCAATAAACATTTTTCAAGGTACATTTTCAAGCCTTAGCCTTGCCAGTTGAGTTCCGCTTTTTACAGTGTTGAGGTGGTCTTCTGTCAATAATGATAACATGAAATAAAATACACAAAATGAATTAACATTTTCCACTCAGTCCTGTTTTTCATAGGCACATTTTTTGTCTTTTTTAAGTGGGGGGCACATACTTGTACTTCAAAAATGCATGAGGAAAAGGCAGAAGATGATTCCTTTTTCAAGTCAAGTAGTCATGTAAGAGGAGTTACAGTAACATGTGCTTGCTAGGTCTTTGCTTTGGAAAAAAACAGAATTGCAGTCTGTGATACCAATCATTAAATTTAATATTTTACATTGATTTTGTTCTTGCATTAATACTAGATATGTATTTATGTAATTTAAAGCAGTTTGTTTGAGCTCAACAACTATTTTTAAAAAAATCTGTAACTGCAACTCCTCTGAAGACACAAGTGAAATTAAGGGTGAAGAAGCTGGTCTTTTATCGACTGACACACCCCCTTATTGGATATCAGTTATTGATTGGATACTACTGCCAATTGGCCTGATCTGATTTGTCTCAACATCACTGGAGTTTCATACTGAAGTGAAGACATCTAGTTAAAATCTGAGTTAATTGTAGGAATGAACAATAAATGGACCATACTGAAGGTAAAGCAGAAGGTATCTCTCTTAAAATTCTCTCTCTAAAGTAGCTCTCCTTGACACACCACAGTTGAAGCAGCCTGTCACTGAAGGAACTTTATAAGACCTGATAACAAAGAGACCACAAACAACTTTCTTAATTTATTAGAAAGAGTTTTCTTTTATCTGTTCATCTCCTTATTTCCCCCATTAAGGATAAAATGGAGTTTCATACTGAAGACAGAGAGAGAAGGAGGGTCTGTCTGTCAGCAACGAAACAATTTTTACATCATTTGTCATCATTTCATTCAGTCACGTGAGGCTGATAATTCCTTAGCGTCAGGATTGATATAAGTTATTTCATTTCAGTTTTCACTGAAACATTTAGCCTAATAAATCATTGTGTCAAAATTAAAAAGAATTGGAGATCAAAATACACCATAATTATACTCTGGGTTATTACATGTGATATATAATCTGGATATATATGAATAAGCGGCTTTTCTTCACAAACCTTACAGAAACACATCTGCAGTGAAAACATGCAAAACTGGATAAATATGGATCAGCTGTCAGTCGGCATTAACAGTTGTAGAGACTTTTGATGGTGTTTGTATCCAAACTGATTTACAGTTTTTCTCAGTCGCTTTGGTGCATTTTTCTGATCAGAATGAAATTTCTCAAACTGTTAGTTCAACCTCCACAACATTTAGTCATTTGTGCACATCATAGTAGCAGTGTCAGGACAGGTAACACTGGAGTGGATTCAAATGCAGACTGAAACAGTTCCAAGTTACAAAAACAGAGTTTATTTTCGGTCCAGGTCGGTACACAGATAGGCAGGCAGAACAGGCAGACAAAATCCAAATCACGAGGCTAAGGCAAGGTCAAAAACAGGCTAGGTTCAGTTCACTGGAGTATAAAGATTTAGACACGAGGAAATGGCGGGTACGCTTCGCTAAGGACGGCAAAAGACGAACTGGCACAGGAGGAAAAGGGAGGACACATTATATACTAGTGAGGGAGGTGAATAACTATGCACAGGTGGACACAATCAGGGCAGGGGATGACGCTCAGACGCAGGTGACTAGTGATGATAATCAGGTCAGGAGGAGGTGCTCTAACGTGAAGGCAGGAGGCATGCAGGGCAGGGAGTGAAGTGAACTGCAACGAGAGGAGAGGTTAGAATGCAAACCAAAACAGGAAGTGCGCCAAAATAAAAGCATGCAACAGGAAATGACAAATTAACACTTATACTTCCTGACAGAACCCCCCCTTTAGGGACGGCTCCTGACGTCCCAGGAAGCTCTGCTCGCTGACTGTTGAAGTCTTTTATTAGTTGAGGATCCATGATGTTTCTGGCTGAAACCCACGATCTCTCCTCTGGTCCGTACCCCTCCCAGTCGACAAGATACTGTCTACCCCGCCCCCGGCGCCGGACGTCCAGCAGACGCTTGACCGTGTAGGCAGGGCTTCCGTCGATGATCCGGGGGGGCGGGGGGACCTTGGAGGTAGGGACCAGAGGGCTGTCGACCGCAGGCTTCAGCCGTCCGACATGAAACGTCGGGTGGATCCTCATAGACTTGGGCAGCTTTAACTGGACAGAGACAGGGTTGATTACTTTAAGTATGGGAAAGGGACCCACATACCTGGGAGCGAGCTTCTTGGAACTGACGTGGAGAGGCAGATCTCGGGCGGACAACCAGACCATCTGCCCAGGTTGGTAGATGGGGGCTGGAGTCCGCCGTCGATCTGCCATCTCCTTGTACCGAGCCGTGTTCTTCAGTAGGGTCCGCCTCGCCCCCCTCCAGATGTGCTGGCAGCGTTTGACCAAGGCGTGAGCCGAGGGAACGGAAGACTCCCCCTCCAGGTCTGGGAACAGAGGGGGTTGGTAGCCGTACGCACACTGGAAGGGGGAGAGACCAGACGAAGAACACGGCAGGGTATTGTGGGCGTATTCCACCCACAGCAGATGTTTACTCCAGGAGACCGGGTTTTGCGCCACTAGGCATCTCAACCCGGTCTCCAGTTCCTGGTTTAATCTCTCAGTCTGTCCATTAGTTTCCGGGTGGTAACCCGAGGACAGACTGACAGATGCCCCCAGCAGCGAACAAAACTCTTTCCAAAAGCTAGAGATAAATTGTGGCCCCCGGTCCGACACCACATCCCTAGGGAAGCCGTGAATACGAAATACATGTGTTAATATCACCTCAGCTGTTTCTTTGGCTGAGGGCAGCTTCGGTAGGGCAATGAAATGAGCCATTTTAGAAAAGCGGTCCACCACTGTGAGGACAGTGGTGTTACCATCAGAGGTAGGCAACCCAGTTACAAAGTCTAGGGATATGTCGGACCAGGGGCGGTGAGGCACAGGAAGAGGCTGTAATAAGCAGGTCGGTGGGAGGGCTTACTCCGGGCGCACACAGGACAGGCAGAGACGTACTCCTTGACATCTCTCTCCATCGCCGGCCACCAGAACCTCTGCCTCACCACAAACAGGGTGCGGCGAGATCCCGGGTGGCAGGCGATGCGAGAGGTGTGGGCCCAGTGGATGATCCTGGAGCGGAGAGAGACAGGAACAAATAGTCTGTTATGAGGACACCCCTCAGGTGTCGGAACCTGTGTCAGGGCCCTCTTCACCTCCTCTTCGATTCCCCATGTGACTGCTCCGACTACGCAGGAGGGGGGAATGATGTGAGTGGGACCCAGAGGGGCGTCCACCGAGTCGAACTGGCGGGAGAGAGCATCCGGTTTCCCGTTCTTCGACCCTGGCCGGTAGGAAAGAGTAAAGACAAATCGATTAAAGAACAGGGCCCACCTAGCTTGTCGGGAGTTGAGTCTCTTGGCAGATCGGATGTACTCAAGGTTCTTGTGGTCGGTCCAGACGAGAAACGGATGCTCTGCTCCCTCCAGCCAGTGGCGCCACTCCTCCAACGCCGCTTTAACGGCCAGCAGCTCCCTGTTGCCAATATCATAGTTCCTCTCCGCAGAGGAAAGCTTTCTGGAGAGGTAGGCACATGGGTGAAGTTTATTGTCGGCTAATGTTCTTTGAGAGAGGACAGCGCCGATGCCAGTGTGAGGGAGGTGAATAACTATGCACAGGTGGACACAATCAGGGCAGGGGATGACGCTCAGACGCAGGTGACTAGTGATGATAATCAGGTCAGGAGGAGGTGCTCTAACGTGAAGGCAGGAGGCATGCAGGGCAGGGAGTGAAGTGAACTGCAACGAGAGGAGAGGTTAGAATGCAAACCAAAACAGGAAGTGCGCCAAAATAAAAGCATGCAACAGGAAATGACAAATTAACACTTATACTTCCTGACAAGCAGTTTCTCATTCTTTCCAACAAATTGCAAACACTTTTTTACATGCATCCATTGCTTTCATACAATTCTCTGCTGTTTTATAACATTATCATCTGCTTATATCAGTCATAATTAACTATACTTATAAATGCTGAATAGTCATTCCCTATAAAACTAATAGTCCTCATTTCATTGCTTGAGTCATTACACACAAAAATGTTGAACTAGTTGTCAAAATCTGTCAAGCAAATTTTATACATTTCTTTATCATTTTTTTCCTGAAAATGTCTCCTAAAATAAACATTTCTCTCAGGTGAACTTCATCTTTCACTGATGACGACGGGTGTGTGAAGCATTAGTTGCAACCAGTGATAAGCCACTTCTCCACAGTCACTCACTTAGCTAGTATATATGAACCGAGCAGGACATAGTGTGGACCATTTCTACAATACTGTGACATAGAAATTAGTGATGGGAATTCCGGCTCTTTTTGGAGAACAGGCTCTTTCAGCTCGGCTCACTAAAAAGAGCCGGCTCTTTCGGCTCCCAAACGGCTCCCAAACGGCTCTTCAGGTTATTTTGTTGCTTTAATCAATTTATTATCAACAACAATATAAAATTATGCACAAAATGAATTACTAATGTAATTGTTATGTTAGCTGCATTGTCGGTAACAGCATCCCACTCTTTTGCCTCTTTGAGCAGCTCTTCTGCTCAGTTCTCAGAAGTGTGTTTGTCGCTGAACTCAAAAACCATCCAGAAGACAGAACACCATTTTATAATTTTCAATAAAGTGACACGTAACTGACCAGAAGGATGCTGCTGTGGCTTTTTTAACCCTCTCTTGCAGTGGATGCACGTTCTCTGTCATATAGGCATGGGATGATTTTTGTTTTCCTGCTTGGAATTTCATAAATTGGATTCAGTGCATGAATAAACTTCCTGAATCCTTTATCATCCACAGCTGAAAATGGATGGAAATCAAGTGCAATCATTTTTGCCAGTTCTTCATCAACTGAGTTATGTCTTGCTGGGGTCACAGACTTCTGCACAAACTGTCTCATAGAGCTCTGGGTTGGTTTTGGTAGTTGTGGTGGTGAACAGCATGATGCTGTAGATCCTGCAGCAGCAGCAACAACAGTTGCAGTAGACACACTGGCACCTTCATTATCACACTAAACTGACTGTTTTATCTTCCCATTGCTCTGATTGGTGGACTGTTCTCAGGTTGTTTGCCTGTGCAGGTTGTTTGTGGCTCTATATGATATTCTTGCAGACTCTACACTCTGCCTTTGTATTGGCAATAAAATTGAAATGGTCCTGGAGTCACTCATTTTCTTTACTGTAGGGAGTTGGCTTGGGAACCGGAGGGTCCCCGGTTCAAGTCCCGACATGGACCAAAAACTGAGTGTGAACTGGTAGCTGGAGAGGTGCCAGTTTACCTCTTGGGCACTACCGAGGTGCCCCTGAGCAAGGCACCAAACCCCCAACTGCTCGGGGCGCTTGTCAGGAGCAGCCCCATCACTCTGACACCTTTCCATTAATGCATGTATGTGTGTTTCAGGTCTACATGTACCATGTATGAGTTTAACAGAGTGTAAATTGAATTTCCCCATTGTGGGACTAATAAAGGTAGATCTTCTTTACCTTCCTAATGTGTCCATATTGTCTCTTCTTGTTGTCCCCGTCTCTCTCTCTCTCTCTCTCTCCCTCCTTCTCGCTCTCTCTCGCTCTCTCTCTCTCTCTCTATTCGTGCGCTACTTCTGCTGCTAGTGTAACTCTCGCCCCTCCCCCCTCTGCTCAGCGCAAACACAAGGCTCAAACACATATTGACCAATTACGTGCGGCGCGAGGAAAAAAAAAGTGAGAGAGAGAGAGAAAAAAAAAAACACGGCTCCCAATGAGGAGCCGGCTCCCGTCGTTCACTTCAAAGAGCCGACTCTAAGAGCCGTTTCGTTCGCGACCGACCCATCACTACTGGGTTCAGAGTCATGAAAATTATCTTTCAATGGCCAGATTAGACAGGTTTTATTGTTTTAAGCATCACCAGAGCATTTTTAAAGGATGTAAGATTGTTCCTGTTGGTTTCTCTGACCATTCTATGGTTTTATGTGATGTTTTTATTGCAAATCTTAAACACAAGTCTGCATTTTAACACTGCTCTTTTATTGGATTTACAGTTTAAAGAAATGTTTGTTTATTTTTGGAAAAATTTCCAAGAGAGAAAAGAAGATTTTAAATCATTAAAAGAGTGGTGGGATTATGGAAAAGTGCAGGTCAGAGAATTGTGTCAACAATATACTCTCAATGTCTCTCATAACCTTACCAAGTCTATTAGAGATCTAGAGGCTGGGATAGTGGAGCTGGAAAATGTTGCAGAGGCCACAGGAAATCAAGGTCACTTTAAGGACCTCAAATCTAAAAAAGCCTTATTGGCAGACCTGCTAGGATGCAAGGCACAGGGGGCGCTGGTTCGGTCGCGGTTTCAGAGCGCTGCTCTGATGGACTCACCGTCTAAGTTTTTCTTTAGCCTGGAGAAGAAGAACGGGCAGAGCAGGTTTATTCATGCTCTGCAGTCACCTGCAGGACAGCTGCTGACCGATGGAAAAGAGATCCGGCAGAGAGCTGTGGACTTTTATGCTCAGCTTTTTGAGAGCTCACTGAGGATGAGGAGGCGTTTGAGTCGTTCTGCAGGGGGCTGCCCTGTGTGTCCGAGGAGACAAATAAAGAACTGGAAGGTCCCCTGACAGCAGAGGAGGTGTTGGTGGCTCTGCGAGACCTGCAGGGGGGGAAGGCCCCAGGAATTGATGGACTGCCACCAGAATTCTACAGAGCTTTTTGGAGTGAGCTGGGAGAGGATGTTCTGGACGTCTTTAATGAAAGTTTTAATGATGCATGTTTGCCTCAGAGCTAAAGGAGAGCAGTTCTGACTCTGTTACCAAAAAAAGGAGACCTGCAGGACATAAAGAACTGGAGGCCGGTCTCTCTGCTGTGTTCGGATTACAAACTGTTGTCAAAGGTGTTGGCAAACAGACTGAAGAAGGTGATGGATGAAATTGTTGATCGAACCCAAACATACTGTGTTCCTGGCAGGTCTATAGTTGACAACGTGTCACTAATTAGAGACTTTTTGGAAGTCTCTGGTTCATTGGCGTTTGATGCTGGTTTGGTTTCTTTGGACCAGGAAAAGGCATTTGAACGGGTTGAGCATCGTTATCTTTGGAAAGTTTTAGAAAGACTCGGTCTCAGCCCTGATCTTATTGCCAAAATTAAGGTGTTGTATGAGGATATTGAGAGTATTTTGAAAATTAATGGGGATTTGTGTAAACCTTTTAAAGTAAAACGTGGAATAAGACAAGGATGTTCAATGTCTGGTATGCTTTATGCCCTCTCTATAGAACCCATGTTACATAATATTCGGTCACATATGGATGGTGTGTGTTTGCCTGGGTGTACTACACGGTTTATTTTATCTGTGTATGCGGACGATATTATTGTAATAATAAACAATAAAGAAGATGCCAACATGTTGGGAAATATTGTCAATTATCCTCCTGACTACCAGCAGTTCAAATTTGTCCTCTGTGGAGGACATTTGTTATCCTGAATATTTCTCACCAAGTGCATACTACTGCATTAAATCCTGTTGTTCTCTACAGAGGACACCTGGGGCTTTTCAATGATACCAAATGTAAGGGGGTGGGTCTTTGTTACCTTTAACTTTTTCATCCTGCAAAATGGTCAGTGCAAGCACATTTTATGGGAAAAGGAAAAATAAGTGCAAGGTATTCCTTTGTGTTTCCAAGAAGGGGAATTGCTTTTTGAAGTATCACGCCAAATAAGCACAAGTCAACACAAAACAAAAGTGATGATGGACAGTTATGTGAGTGTTAAACCCTGGCATTTTGTTTGGGACTAACTGTTTGCCATCAAGGTTCAGTTTCACTCATTGCGTTCAGATGTCCACCGTGGACACATGATAGTGTCAAAGCACAACACAGAAAAAACACAAAAGTTATGGACAAATATGTGGAATGTTAAACTCCTCCTTATGTTAACTTTGATAATTTCTCCAGGACAGACTAGTTGCCGTCAAGGTGATATCTTAAAAATAAAAACTTTTTTTTTTCAAAAAAATGCTTTCAGTGTTCTAATTACCCTACAAAGAGATGGGGATAAAAAAATAATGATAATGTGACAATTTTTTTTTCCCCTGGTAGTCAGGAGGTTAAGGTTAACTTTTTTGGGATAATCTGCATTGGGTTCCACAGAGTGTGCTGTACTTGCCAAAGGAGGAAGGGGGGCAGGGGTTAATACACCTGGAGAGCAGGTTAGCAGCATTCAGGTTACAAACAGTACAGAGATACCTGACAGGGACTGAGCATGCCTTATGGAGGCCAGTGATGAGCATCATTTTAAGGGGAGTGTCTGGTTTAGGATTGGATGCATCTTTGTTTTTGACTAATTGTAATCTTTTACGTTTGTGTAACTTGCCTGCTTTTTATCAGGGACTGTTCAGAGCATGGACTCTTTTTAAATGGAGCAGACTGGAACCTGCAGCTTCAGTGTTCTGGCTGCTGGAAGAGCCGTTAATTCATGAAGCGCGACTGGATCTTCAGGACGGCAGCAGACCGGGTCTCAGTCAGAGGCTAATCTCTGCTGGGACAGTGAAACTGAGGCATGTAGTGGATGCTGCTGGTCCTGGTTTTCATAACACAGAGGAAGTGGCTTCCAAACTGGGACTGAGGTCACTTCGTCAAACTAGAGACATTTTAAATACCTGGACTAAAAGACTGAGTGATGAGGAGCTACAGATGGTAAGGGACTATTTTAATGGAACAGAAACTCCTGATGAAGGAGATCCTTTCCCTGAACTGGGTCTCACAGTGGATGGAACTGGTCTGACGGGACCTTTGGTCTATAGAGACGCTGCACCTGTAGACCTGTACATGGCCAGTGGGAAACTTCTCTATAAGTACTGTGTTCAAGCCTTGAACAGGCGTAAGCTGAGCGGGAGGAAAGACACTGTTTGGAGAGGGAGACTGAGGCTGCAGGACGACTGCAAGCCCGTGTGGAGGCTGTTTTACAAACCTCCACTAAACAGGCGGTGATCTGCAGTGGAGAATCCTGAAGGGGGCGCTAGCTGTCAATAGCTTTGTTTCTAAGATCAATCTATCAGTGTTGATCAGCTGTCCTTTTTGTTCAGAGCAAGAAACTATCTTCCACTGTTTTTTAGAGTGTGGCAGACTGGCTGCTCTGTTCGACGTGCTGAAAAGTGTTTTTAAAATGTGTGGAGAGATTTGGTCGGAAACCGCCTTCATTGCTGGTGTAAAATACTCGAAGAAATGTGCAACAAAATGCCAGTTGTTAAATTTTGTAGTAGGTCAGGCAAAATTATCTGTTTACAAAAGTAGGAAAAATCAGGTAGAAAATGTGGAAGGTGAGGGGTTAGTCTCGATGTTTAAGTGTCTAGTAAAAGCCAGAGTCAGAGTGGATTTCAATTTTTATTCACTCATGAAAAATGTTGATGAATTTGTGTCTCTATGGTGTTTTACGGAGGCTCTATGTTCTGTGGTGGAGTGACAACTCATTTTTAATTCTGTGTTTATGTAAACTTTGGAATATGTGAATGGTCTTCTGCATTTGTAAATGTAATTGTTAATTATTAGAAAATAAACGTGTTTTAAAAAATCAAAAAAAATCTGTCTGTCTCTTTCTCTCTCTGTCAGTCTATCTCTCTCTGTCTGTCTCTCTCTGTCTGTCTATCTCTGTCTGTCTGTCTTTCTGTCTGTCTCATTGTCGTTCTCTCTCTCTGTCTGTCCATCTCTCTCTCTCTGTCTCTCTTTCTGTCTGTCTGTCCATCTGTCTACCGTTCTCTCTCATTGTCTCTCTGTCTGTCTGTCTCTCTGTCTGTCTCTCTGTCTGTCTGTCTGTCTGTCTGTCTCTTTCTCTCTGTCTGTCTGTCTCTTTCTCTCTGTCTGTCTCTCTGTCTGTCTATTTCTCTCTGTCTGTCTCTCTCTGTGTCTGTCTATCTCTGTGTGTCTGTCTCCCTCTCTGTCTCACGGTCTTTCTATCTCTCTTTGTCTGTCTGTCTTTCTGTCTGTCTGTTTTTCTGTCTGTCTGTCTGCAGGGATGTCTCTCTCTGTTTCTCAGTCTCTGTTCCAGTCTCCGGCTGTCTGTCTGTCTGTCTGTCTGTCTGTCTGTCTGTCTGTCTCTTTCTGTCTCTCTGTCTGTCTGTCTGTCTGTCTCTCTCTCTCTCTGTCTGTGTGTCTCTCTCTGTCTTTCTGTCTGTCTGTCTGTCTCCCTCTCTGTCTCTCAGTCTTTCTGTCTCTCACTGTTGGACTCTCCATGTCTGTCTGTCTGTCTGGCTGTCTGTCTGTCTCTCTCTCTCTCCCTCTGTCTGTCTGTCTGTCTATCTGTCTGTCTGTCTGTCTGCAGGAATGTCTCTCTCTGTTTCTCAGTCTCTGTTCCTGTCTCCGTCTGTCTGTTCGTCTCTCTCTCTCTCTGTCTGTCTCTCTTTCTGTCTGTCTCTTTGTCCCTTTCTCTCTCTGTCTACCCATCTCTCTCTCTTTGTCTCTGTCTGTCTTTCTCTCTGTCTGTCTTTCTGACTGTCTGTCTGTCTCTCTCTATGTGTCTGTCTCTCTCTTTCTGTCTGTCTCCCTCTCTGTCTCTCAGTCTTTCTATCTCTCTCTTTTGTCACTGCCTCTGTCTTTCTGTTTCTCTCACTGTTGGACTCTCCATGTCGGTCTGTATGCCTGTCTGTCTGTCCCTCTGTCTGTCTGTGTCTCTCTGTCTGTCTATCTGTCTGCCTGTCTGTCTGCAAGCATGTCTCTCTCTGTTTCTCAAACTCTGTCTGTCTGTCTGTCTATGTCTTTGTCTTTCCCTCTGTCTGTCTGTCTTTCTGTCCGTTTCTCTCTCTGTCTGTCTCTCTTTCCGTCTGTCTGCCTGTCTTTCTGTCTGTCTGTCTCTTTCTCTCTGTCTGTCTGTTTCTCTGTCTGTCTGCCTGTCTCTCTTCTTGTCTCTCAGTCTGTCTGTCCTCTGTCTGTCTGTCTTTCTGTCTGTCTCTCTCTCTGTCTGTCTGTATCTTTCTCTCTGTCTGTCTCTGTCTGTCTGTCTCTCTGTCTGTCTGTCTGTCTCTCTTCTTGTCTCTCAGTCTGTCTGTCGTCTGTCTGTCTGTCTTTCTGTCTGTCTCTCTGTCTGTCCATCTCTCTCTCTCTCTGTCACTCACTCACTTTCTGTCTTTCTGTCTACCTGTCTCTCTGTCTGTCTTTCTATCTCTCTCTCCGTCAGTCTGTCTGTCTGTCTGTGCGTCTCTCTCTCTGTCTGCCTGTCTCTCTTCTTGTCTCTCAGTCTGTCTGTCCTCTGTCTGTCTGTCTCATTGTCTTTCTCTCTGTCTGTCTGTTCATCTTTCTACCGTTCTCTCTCGTTGTCTCTCTGTCTGTCTCTCTTTCTGTCTGTCTGTCTCTCTCTCTCTCTCTGTCTGTCTCTGTCTGTCTGTCCATCTCTGTCTGTCTGTCCGTGTCCTTCTGTCTGTCTGTCCATCTCTCTCTCTGTCTGTCTGTCCGTCTCTCTCTGTTTGTCTGTCTGTCTATCTCTCTGTCTCTCTCTGTCTGTCTCTGTCTGTTTGCCTGTCTCTCTTCTTGTCTCTCAGTCTGTCTGTCCTCTCTCTGTCTGTCTCTCTGTCTGTCTGTCTGTCTCTCTCTCTCTCCTTCTGTCTCTGTCTGTCTGTCCGTCTCTGTCTTTCTGTCTGTCCGTCTCTCTCTGTTTGTCTGTCTGTCTGTCTATCTCTCTGTCTCTCTCTTTCTGTCCGTCTTCTCTCTGTCTGTCTCTCTTTCTTTCTGTCTCTCTGTCTTTCTATCTCTCTCTTTGTCTGTCTGTCTGTCTATCTGTCAGTCTGTCTCTCTCTGTCTTTCTCTCTCTCTCTCACTATCTCTGTCTGTCTCTCTCTCTGTCTGTCTGTCTCTCTCTATGTGTCTGTCTCTCTCTGTCTGTCTGTCTCCCTCTCTGTCTCTCGGTCTTTCTATCTCTCTCTTTTGTCACTGCCTCTGTCTTTCTGTTTCTCTCACTGTTGGGCTCTCCATGTCTGTCTGTCTGTATGTCTGTCTGTCTCTCCCTCTGTCTTTCTGTCTGTCTGTCTCTCTCTGTCTGTCTCTGTCTGTCTATCTGTCTGCCTGTCTGTCTGCATGCACGTCTCTCTCTTTTTCTCAAACTCCGTCTGTCTGTCTGTCTATGTCTTTGTCTTTCTCTCTGTCTGTCTGTCTTTCTGTCCGTCTCTCTCTCTGTCTGTCTCTCTTTCCGTCAGTCTGCCTGTCTCTCTGTCTGTCTGTCTCTTTTTTTCTATCTGTCTGTTTCTCTATCTGTCTGCCTGTCTCTCTTCTTGTCTCTTAGTCTGTCTGTCCTCTGTCTGTCTGTCTTTCTGTCTGTCTCTGTCTGTCTTTATCTTTCTCTCTGTCTGTCTCTGTCTGTCTGTCTCTCTGTCTGTCTGCCTGTCTCTCTTCTTGTCTCTCAGTCTGTCTGTCCTCTGTCTGTCTGTCTTTCTGTCTGTCTCATTGTCTGTCTCTCTGTCTGTCCATCTCTCTCTCTCTGGCTCACTTTCTGTCTGTCTGTCTGTCTATCTACCGTTCTCTCTCGTTGTCTCTCTGTCTGTCTGTCTGTCTCTCTCTGTGTCTGTCTCTCTCTGTCTGTCTGTCTCCCTCTCTGTCTCTCGGTCTTTCTATCTCTCTCTTTGTCTGTCTGTCTGTCTGTCTGTCTCTCCATCTATCTGTCTCTCTCTGTCTGTCTGTCTATGTCTTTCTCTCTGTCTGTCTGTCCTCTGTCTGTCTGTCTCTTTGTCTTTCTCTCTCTCTGTCTGTCCATCTCTCTTTCTGTCTCTCCTTCTGTCTGTCTGTCTGTCTCTTTCTCTCTGTCTGTCTGGCTCTCTGTCTGTCTGCTTGTCTCCCTTTCTATCTCTCTGTCTGTCTATCTCTCTTTGTCTGTCTGTCTCCCCCTCTGTCTCTCTATCTCTCTCATTGTCTGTCTGTCTGTGTCTCTGTCTCGTTGTCTGTCTTTCTCTCTGTCTCTCTCGTTTCTCTGTTTGTCTGTCTGTCTGCCTGTCTGTCTGTCTCTCTGTCTCTCTCTTTCTGTCTCTCTCTCTGTCTGTCTGTCTGTCTGTCTTTCTTTCTTATCTGTCTCTCTCTCTCTGTTTCTCTGCTTATCTGTCTGCCTGTCTGTCTGTTCATCTGTCTCTCTGTCTGTCTGTCTCTCTTTTTGTTTCTCTCTCTGTCTATCTCTCTCTTTTTCTGTCTGTTTCTCTCTCTGTCTGTCTCTCTGTCTGTCTCTCTCTCTGTCTGTCTGTCTCTCTGTCTTGTTGTCTGTCTTTCTCTCTGTCTGTCTCTCTCGTTGTTTCTCTGTTTGTCTGTCTGTCTGTCTGTCTGCCTGTCTGTTTGTCTGTCTGTCTCTCTCTCTGTCTGTGTGTCTCTCTCTGTGTGTCTCTCTCTCTCTGGCTCTCTGTCTGTCTATCTCTCTGTCTGTCTGTCTCTCTCTGTCTGTCTGTCTCCTTCTCGGTCTTTCTATCTCCCTCGTTGTTTGTCTTTCTCTCCATCCATCTGTCTCTTTCTGCCTGTCTCTGCCTGTCTCTGTCTGTCTGTCTCTGTCTGTCTGTTGTCTATCTGTTTGTCTTCAGGCATGTCTCTCTCTGTTTCTCAATCTCAGTTTCTGTCTGTCTGTTCATCTTTCTCTCTCTGTCTGTCTCTCTGTCTCTCTGTCTCTCTGTCTGTCTGTCTGTCTGTCTGCCTGCTTGTCTGTCTCTGTCTGTCTTTCTGTCTCTCTGTCTGTCTATCTCTCTCTTTGTCTGTCTGTCCCTCTCTCTCTCTGTCTCTCTGTCAGTCTATCTCTCTCTGTCTGTCTGTCGCCTTCTCTGTCTCTCGGTCTTTCTATCTCTCTCGTTGTCAGTCTTTCTGTCTGTCTCTCCATCTATCTGTCTCTCTCTGCCTGTCTCTGTCTCTCTGTCTCTGTCTGCCTGTCTGTCTGTCTGTCTGTCTGTCTGTCTGTCTGTCTTTCTGTCTCTCTTTCTGTCTATCTCTCTCTTTGTCTGTCTGTCTCTCTCTCTGTCTCTCTTTCAGTCTATCTCTCTCTGTCTGTCTCTCTCTGTGTCTATCTATTTCTGTCTGTCTGTCTCCCCTCTGTCTCTCTGTCCTTTTATCTCTCTCTTTGTCTGTCATTCTGTCTGTCTGTCTATCTGTCAGTCTGTCTCTCTGTCTGATTGTCTGTCTCTCTCACTATCTCTGTCGGTCTGTCTCTCTCTCTATCTGTCTCGTTGTCTGTCTGTCTGACTGTCTGTCTCTCTCTGTCTGTCTGTCTCTTTCTCTGTCTCTCGGTCTTTCTATCTCTCTCGTTGTCTGTCCTTCTGTCTTTCTCTCCATCTATCTGTCTCTCTCTGCCTGTCTCTGTCTGTCTGTCTGTCTGTTGTCTGTCTATCTGTCTGTCTTCAGGCATGTCTCTCTCTGTTTCTCAGTCTCTGTCTCTGTCTCTGTCTATCTGTCTGTTCGTCTTTCTCTCTCTGTCTGTCTCTCTGTCTCTCTCTCTGTCTGTCTGTTTGTCTCTCTCGCTGTCTGTTTCTCTCTTTCCATCTGTCTGTCTGTCTCTTTGTCTTTCTGTCTGTCTGTCTGTCTGTCTGTCTGTCTGTCTGTCTGCCTTTCTCTCTGTCTGTCTGTCTGTCTGTCTCCTTATGTCTCTCTGTCTGTCTCTCCATCTTTCTCTTTCTCTCTCTCTTTCTCTCTCTCTCTCTGTCTGTTGCTCTCTTTGTTTGTCTGTCTGTCTTTCTCTCTCCCTCTCTGTGTCTCTTTGTATGTCTGTCTGACTTTCTGTTTGTCTCTCTTTCTCACGATGTCTCTCTCTCTCTCTTCCTGTTTCTCTCTATGTCTCTGTCTGTCTATCTCGCTCTCTCTGTCTGTGTTTAGCAATACAGTTCATCTGTCTGATATTCATATAAAGCAGTTCTTCTTTCCGCCTTGTCAGGAAAATTCAAATTTACCACTTGCAGTATTACAGTTTAGCTTCCAGCTTGTCCAGCATTACATTTTAGCTCTTAGCTTATTTAGATGATGCAGTTTACCGGTAGCTTCCAACTCTGCAAGTTTTACATTTCAAGTTCAAGGTTTTTCAGCAGTGCAGTGCAATGCATTTGATCATTAACATTTGTAGCCAAGTCATTTCACATTTCTGCAGATTCAGCAATGTTTTGCTGAAACTGCAATTAGTGTTAGTGTTAGTTGCAATTAGTGTGTCACCGTATTGTTCTGTGATCTGTATTCAACAACTTCAACATCTTTTTTGGACTACCCTATGCATACTTTGAGCTACAGAAACCATTCAACTATCAAAATACCCAATACTCAGATAGATACATTCAAATTTACAAGTTTTGGCAGTATGACAGTTTAGCCTATAGCTTTTACAGCAATGTATTTCAGCTCTTAGCTTCTTTAGGTAATGCAGCTAAGCTTCCAACACTGCCAGTTGTACATTGCAGCTTCAAGGTTTTTCAGCATTGCAGTGCAATGGACTTGAGCTTTAACATTTTTAGGCAAGTCATTTCACCTTTCTGCATTTTCAGCAATGCTTTGCAATTAATTTCAGCTATCAGCATTCACATGCATTTTCAGCAGGAAAAGCATTTTCTAGTTACATCTTCTTCTTTGTGTTGTTGTGAATGTACAGCAGGCTGTAGCCTATGTTATTTAGTGTAATTCATTACTTAACTTCCCTCTCAGTAGTGTAACTCAAGTGAGAAGTGTGTGTAGCATGGAAGTGTAGCCCTTTGGAGACCCGTGTCTCCACGCACAGAACCGTCAGGCTGCCGGGCTCAGGACGAGGGCTTGCTCGCTTTGGAGGCCCGTGTCTCCACGCACAGCACCGTCAGTTCCAGGCTGCGGGCTCAGGGCGAGGGCTTACCTGCTTGGAGGCACAGCATTATGATAAATCAATGTTCAATATGATAAACGTGTGTTCCATGTTATATTTATTCTGTTTTGTAGTGATTTCCATATCAAAGTTATTACATTAGAGTTACATAGTACATCACAAAAAATAATAAGTATAGTACACTAACTGGAATTTGCCAGGCTCTGCATTGCCTGTGCCTGGAGAAGTATTAAAAAAAAAAGATGTACTTCTGTGCCCTTTGAGAGTTAGATCATAGAGCATTTTTAACATATTCACTGCTTATCAACTGTGACATATTCTCATTCAAATAATCTATAGTAGCTGCAATAGTCCTTTCTATAGCTGGCGTCAATGGGAGCATGACATAAGTAACTGGTCCTATGGTACACTCTATTGGATGAAAACGGAACTACAACTACAACTTGACCAGCTGTTTTCGTGAATGGTGGTGGTAAGTGGGCCTCGAGTAATAAGGAATAGGCACATAGTGCTTTTCACCTGCCGATGTAGAAAAAAAAATTCTAATGCAACAGATGTGTTTTTTTTTTTTTTTTTTTTTTTTGACGAAATGTCGTCCTTTTCACAGAAATCTGCTCCTGAGTGTTTCTTGTGCAGTAATGCATTTCTGTTTTTTTTTTTTGGTAGAGAAATAGAGTTTAAGCTAGTTCAGTGATCAAAACTGCAGTTTTAACTCAGATTTATCATAGTGCTGTAGACAGGTCTCAGAATGAGGATTTGCTGCTTGCTTGCCAGTTTTCATATACAACATGATAAAACTGTCCCCCGTATTTTTTTTTATCCCGTTTTGCGTTTTTTCAGGTGAAGAGATGTTTTTTTTTTTTGTTGATGTTTTTTTTTTTGCTTTTGGAGGAGAGATGCAGTTTTAGCTAGTTTAGTGGTGAAAACTACGGTCTTGCCTGAAAATGAGAACAGAATGAAGATGTCATGCTTGGAGGGCAGTTTTAATGTGACTATGTTTTCTGTCATAACCATCCTGTTTTGCATGTTTACAGTGACATTAATGTGTTTCTGTGAAGAAATTACATGTTTTCACAGAAATCAACTTTTGAATTTTTCTTGTGGTATAACGCTTTTCTGTGACGGCTTTTGGACAGTTTAAACTAGTCTAGTGGTGAAAATTCCGGTCTCACTCATGTAAGACCGTAGACTGAGCACAAGATTATCATCATGCTGCTCAGTTCAGGGTGAGGACCTGTCTACAGCACTATGATAAATCTACGGTCAGTATGATAAACGTATGTTCCTTGTCATATTTATCCTGTTTTAAAGTGATTTCCATATTAATTTAATGACACTTTTAATTCATGTCGTACAGTTAAATAGTACACATAGAAATCCACTTTTGAGTGTTTCTCGTGGAAAAATGCGTTTCTGTGTGCTTATGGAGGATAAATGCAGTTGTAGCTACTTTAGTTGTTGAAAACCAGAGTTTTACATAGGGATTAGCCTGCTTGGGCGGCCAGTGTCTCCGCGCGCAGTGTTGTCAGTCGTGATGGGTCGGTCGCGAACGAAACGGCTCTTAGAGTCGGCTCTTTGAAGTGAACGACGGGAGCCGGCTCCTCATTGGGAGCCGTGTTTTTTTTTTTTTCTCTCTCTCTCACTTTTTTTTCCTCGCGCCGCACGTAATTGGTCAATATGTGTTTGAGCCTTGTGTTTGCGCTGAGCAGAGGGGGGAGGGGCGAGAGTTACACTAGCAGCAGAAGTAGCGCACGAATAGAGAGAGAGAGAGAGAGCGAGAAGGAGGGAGAGAGAGAGAGAGAGAGACGGGGACAACAAGAAGAGACAATATGGACACATTAGGAAGGTAAAGAAGATCTACCTTTATTAGTCCCACAATGGGGAAATTCAATTTACACTCTGTTAAACTCATACATGGTACATGTAGACCTGAAACACACATACATGCATTAATGGAAAGGTGTCAGAGTGATGGGGCTGCTCCTGACAAGCGCCCCGAGCAGTTGGGGGTTTGGTGCCTTGCTCAGGGGCACCTCGGTAGTGCCCAAGAGGTAAACTGGCACCTCTCCAGCTACCAGTTCACACTCAGTTTTTGGTCCATGTCGGGACTTGAACCGGGGACCCTCCGGTTCCCAAGCCAACTCCCTACAGTAAAGAAAATGAGTGACTCCAGGACCATTTCAATTTTATTGCCAATACAAAGGCAGAGTGTAGAGTCTGCAAGAATATCATATAGAGCCACAAACAACCTGCACAGGCAAACAACCTGAGAACAGTCCACCAATCAGAGCAATGGGAAGATAAAACAGTCAGTTTAGTGTGATAATGAAGGTGCCAGTGTGTCTACTGCAACTGTTGTTGCTGCTGCTGCAGGATCTACAGCATCATGCTGTTCACCACCACAACTACCAAAACCAACCCAGAGCTCTATGAGACAGTTTGTGCAGAAGTCGGTGACCCCAGCAAGACATAACTCAGTTGATGAAGAACTGGCAAAAATGATTGCACTTGATTTCCATCCATTTTCAGCTGTGGATGATAAAGGATTCAGGAAGTTTATTCATGCACTGAATCCAATTTATGAAATTCCAAGCAGGAAAACAAAAATCATCCCATGCCTATATGACAGAGAACGTGCATCCACTGCAAGAGAGGGTTAAAAAAGCCACAGCAGCATCCTTCTGGTCAGTTACGTGTCACTTTATTGAAAATTATAAAATGGTGTTCTGTCTTCTGGATTGTTTTTGAGTTCAGCGACAAACACACTTCTGAGAACTGAGCAGAAGAGCTGCTCAAAGAGGCAAAAGAGTGGGATGCTGTTACCGACAATGCAGCTAACATAACAATTACATTAGTAATTCATTTTGTGCATAATTTTATATTGTTGTTGATAATAAATTGATTAAAGCAACAAAATAACCTGAAGAGCCGTTTGGGAGCCGTTTGGGAGCCGAAAGAGCCGGCTCTTTTTAGTGAGCCGAGCTGAAAGAGCCGGTTCTCCAAAAAGAGCCGGAATTCCCATCACTAGTTGTCAGTCATCAGGCTTCTCGGCTCAGGGTGAGGGCTCGCCTGCTTTGGAGGCCAGCGTCTCCTCGCCTGCTTTAGAGGCCAGTGTGTCCACGCACAACGTCAGTCATCAGGCTAGTGGGTTCAAGGCAAGGGCGCGCCTGTTTTGGAAACCCACTGTCTCCACGCACAGCACCGTCACTCATCAGGCCGCTGGACTCACTTAATGAGACTTTTTTATTCATGGCGCACAATTTAATAGTTTATCAGAATGAAAATTTCATGCTTGGAGACACGTATTCATGTTTTGTCATATTCATCCTGTTTTGCATGTTTCCAGTAGTATTGATGTGTTTCTGTGAAGAAATTACATGTTTTTCACAGAAATCCACTGAGTTTTTCTTGTGGAAAAATGCATATCTGTGTGCTTTTGGGGGATAAATGCAGTTTAAGCTAACTGGAAGAAAGTCTCCAACCCCGAGCATGGGCATCCTGCTGCTGAGCTGAGGCTGGGGGCTGGCCTGCCTGATTGAAAGTCTCCACACCCCAGAACTGTGATCATACTGCTGAGCTGATGCTGTGGTCCGGCCTGCTTGGAGGACAGACTCCCCGCCCCAGCACTGTCATTGTGCTGCTGAGCTGAAGCTGATGGCTGGCCTGCCTGGAAGCTAGTTTTTTATGTGACAGTTGACTACATTATGTTTTATGTCATATTCATCCTGTTTTGGCTGTTACAAATGTAAGAGATGTGTTTTTGTGTAGAAAAGCTGTTTTTTCACAAACATCCACTTTTGAATGTTTCTTGCGGAAAACATTACATTTCTTTTTGGTTTTGCCACAGAAACAGAGCGTAAACTAGTTCAATGGTCAAACGTGTTCGTCTCAACTATACTTCCTTGAGGAGAAATGCATATCGGTGTGCTTTTGAGGAAGAAAAACAGGTAAAGCTAGTGTAGTTGTGAGAATGAGTTTTACACTGAATGTTCTCAGGAGGAAGATGTGATGCTTGGTGATTTTTATCCATATTTAGTGGTGAAAACTATGGTTTTACATGAAATTGATCACAGAATGAAGATGTCATGTTTGGAGGTCAGCTTCAAAATGACATTTTATAAAACCATGTTATCTGTCACGTGCATCCTTTTTTGCATGTTTCCTGTGATACTGATGTTTTTTTTTGAAGAAAAACGTTTTTCACAGAAATCAACTTTTGAGTGTTCCTCCTGGAAAAACGCTGTTTATGTGTGCTTTTGGACGAGAAATGCCGTTTCAGCAACTTTAATGGTGAATGCAATGGTTTTATATGAAACTGAGCACAGAATGAAGATTTCATGTTTTGAGTATTTCTTGTGGAGAATCAAGTTTCTGTGTTCCTTTGGACCAGTTTGAGCAACTTTACTGCTGAAAACAAAGGTTTTACATGAAAATGATCACAGAATGAAGGTTTGAAATTTTGGAGGTCAGTTTCAATAGGAAATTTTATAAAAACCATGTTATCTGTCATAATAATCCAATTTTGCATGTTTTCAGTGATACTGATCTGGTTTTGTAAAGAAATGACATTTTTTCACAGAGCGTTCCTCCTGGAAAAACGCTTTTTTGTGTGCTTCTTGGACGAGAAAAGCCGTTTCAGCGACTTTAATGGTAAAAACAATGGTTTTATATGAAATTAAGCACAGATTGAAGATTTCCAGTTTTGGTAGTTAGTTTCAATAAGAAATTTTATAAGAACCATGTCATCTGTCATAATAGTCCTGTTCTGCATGTTTTCAGTGATACTGATGTGTTTCTGTGAAGAAATGACATGTTTGTCACAGAAATCAACTTTTGAGAGTTTCTTGTGTAAAAACGCTGTTCTGTCTGCTTTTGAGCGAAAAATGCAGGTTGAGCTACCTTAGTGGTGAGAACAGATGTTTTACATGAACATAATCACAGAATGAAGAATTCAAGGTTGGAGATCAGCTTCAAAATGAAATGTATGTTTCCTGTGATACTGATGTGTTTCTGTGAAGAAATGACATGTTTTTCACAGAAATCAACTTTTGAGTGTTTCTTGTAGGAAACTGCTTTTATGTGAGCTTTTGTAAGGGAAATGCAGTTTGAGGTACTTTAGTGGTGAAAACAAAGGTTTTACATGAAAATGATCACAGAATGAAGGTTTCAAGGTTAGAGGTCAGTTTCAAAATGAAATTTTATAAAGCCATGCTATCTGTCATAATAATCCTGTGTTGCATGTTTCCTGTGACACTGATGTGTTTTTGTGAAGAAATGACATGTTTTTACAGAAACTAACTGTTTAGCATTTCTTGTGATTAATTGCTCTTCTGTGCTCCTTTGGACGAGAACTGCAGTTTTAGATACTTTAGTGGATGTAAACCAAAGTTTTACATGGGGTTTATAGCCTGCTTGGAGGCCACGGCACTGTCATCATGCTGCTCAGCAAATCACATCTCGGAGCTTGGAGGCCAGTTTTCATGTCCCGGCACCATCATCGTGCTGCTGAGCTGAGGCTGAGGGTCGGGGCTAGACACCTTTTTGGTAAATTTTCAATAACTGTGTTTTCTGTCAAATTCATTCGGTTTTGCATATTTCCAGCAATACTGATGATGAAAGTTTTCACTGATGATGTTGCTGACAGAAATCCACTTCTGCTTCTTGTAGAAAAACACATTCTGTGTGGTTTGGGAGGATAAATACAATTTTAGCTACATTTGTGGATGAAAATTGAAGTTTTACTTGGGCACTCACCTGCCCGGAGGCCAAATTACATGCCCCAGCACCATCATCATGCTGTCGAATTTGGGCTGAGGGCGGCCTGATGGGATGAAAGTCTACACGCCCCAGCAGTGTCATCGTGCTTATGAGCTGAGTTCGAGGAATAGCCATCCTGGAGGCCAGTCTCCACACCCAAGCAATGCCATTGTGCTAATGAGTCTGATGCTGAGCGCTGGCCTACCTGGAGATCCGTCTCCACGCCCCAGAACTCTGATTGTGCTGCTGTGTCTGAGCCTGAGGGTGGCCTACCTGGGACCAGTCTCCACGCACTAGCACCGTGATCATGCTGCCGAGTCTGAGGCTGAGGGCTGGCCTGCCTTGACACCCATCTCCATGTCCCAGCATGGTCACTGTGATGCTGAGCTGAGTCTGAGAGCTAACCAGCTTTGATGCCCGTCTCCACGCCCATACAATGTCATCGTGCTGATAAGTTTTTGGCTGAACGCTGGCCTTCCTGGAGGCCCGTCTCCATGTCCCTGCACTGTCAAGGTGATACTGAGCTGAGGCTGAGGGCTTGCCTATGTGGAAGAAAGTCTCCACGTCCCATTAAAGTCATTGTACTGCTGAGCTGAGGCTCAGAGCTGGCCTGCCTGGAGGCACTTTCCACGCCCAAGCACCATCATAGTGCTGCTGAGCTGAGGCTGAGAGCTGGCCTGCTTGGAGGCCCTTCTCCGCGCCCCCACACCGTGATCATACTGCCGAGTCTGAAAGAAAGAAAGAAAGAGAGAAAGATATTCCTTTATTAGTCCCACAGTGGGGAAATTCAGTTTTTTTTCTTTCTGAACTTTCTGAAGCTGAGGGCTGGCCTTCCTGGAAGCCTGTCTCTACCCTTCAGCAGCATGATCGTGCTGCTGAGTCTGAGGCTGAGGGTTGGACTTCATGGAGGCCATTATCCATGCCCCAGCTCTGTAATTGTGGTGCTGAGCTAAGGCTGAGGGCTGGCCTGCCTGGAGGCCAATCTCCATCCCCCAGCACCGTCATCATGCTGCTGAGCTAAGGTTGAGGGCCAGCTTGCCTGGATGCCAGTCTCCAAGCCCAACACTGTCATCGTGTTCCTGAATCTGAGCACTTGCTTGCTTTGAAGCCCATGTCCACACCCCAGCACTGTCATTGTGCTTCAGAGTCTGAGGCTGAGGGCTGGCCTGCCTGGAAGAAAGTTTCCATGCTCCAGCAATGTCATAATGCTTTTGAGCTGAAGCTGGGGGCTGGCCTGCCTGGAGGCAAGTCTCTATGCCCCAGCAATGTAATTTTTCTACTGAGCTGAGGCTGTGGGCTGGCCTGCCTGGAAGAACGTCTCCACGCCCAAGAACTGTCATCATGCTGCTGAGCTGAGGCTGAGGGCTGGCCTGCCTGGAAGAACATCTCCACGCCCAAGAACTGTCATCATGCTGCTGAGCTGAGGCTGAGGGCTGGCCTGCCTGGTTGAAAGTCTCCATGACCCAGCAATATCATTGTTCTGCTGAGTCTGAGGCTGAGCGCTGGCCTGCCTAGAGGCCGGTCTCCACACCCCAGAACTGTGATCGTGCTGCTGAGCTGAAATTGAGGGTTTGCCTGCCTTGAGGCCTGTCATCACACCCCAGCATCGTCATCATGCTGCTGAGTTGTAGGCTAAGAGCTGGCCTTCTTGGAGGCCCTTCTTCGCGCCCCAGCACTCTCATCATGCTGGTGTGTCTGAGGCTGAGAGCTGGCCTACCTGGAGGCCAATCTCCATGCCCAGCACCGTCATAGTGCTGATGATGTGAGGCTGAGGGCTGGTCTGCCTGGATGAAAGTCTCCACACCCATGAAGTGTGATCATGTTCCTGAGCTGACGCTGACGGCTGGCCTGCGTGGAAGAAAGTCTCCATGCCCCACCAATATAATTTTGCTGCTGAGCTGAGGCTGAGGGCTGGCCTACCTGGATGAAAGTCTCCATGCCCCAGAACTGAGATTGTGCTGTTGAGATGAAGCTGAGGGCTGGCATGTCTTGAGGCCAGTCACCATGCCCCAGAACTGTGATTGGGATGCTGAGCAGAGGCTGAGTGCTAGCCTGCCTGGATATAAATCTCCTTGCCCCAGCAATCTCATCGTGCTGCTTGAGCTGAGGCTAAGGGCTCACCCGCCTGGAGGCCTGTCTCCACGGCCCAGCACTGTCATACTGCTGCTGTGTGTGAGGCTGGCATGCCTGAAAGCCTGTCTCCTTGCCCAAGCACGGTCATCGTGCTACTGAGCTGAGACTGAGGGCTGGCCTGTCTTGGGCCATTGTCCACGCGCCAAAACTGTGATCAGTCTGCTGTGTCTAAGGTTGAGGGCTGGCCTGCCTGGAGGCCAGTCTCCATGCCCCAGAAATGTCATCGTGCTGCTGAACTGAGGCTGAGGGCTGGCCTGCCTGGATGAAAGTCTCAATGCCATAGAACTGTGATCATGCTGCTGAGCTGAGGGCTGGTCTGCCTGGATGAAAGTCTCCACGCCCCAGCACTGACATCATGCTGCTGAGTCTTATGCTGAGCGCTGGCCTGCCTGGAGGCCCATCTCCACGCCCCAGCACTGTCATAGTGCTGCTGTGTGTGAGGCTGAGAGCTGGCATGCCTGAAAGCCCGTCTCCACGCCCCAGCACGGTCATTGTGCTACTAAGCTGAAACTGAGCGCTGGCCTGCCTAGAGGCCTGTCTCCACACCCCAGCACCATCATCGTGCTGCTGAGCTGAGGCTGAAGCTGAGGGCTAGCTTGCTTAGATGAAAGTCTCTATGACCCAGCACTGTCATAGTGCTGTTGAGCTAGGGCTGTGGGCTGGCCTGCCTAAAGGCCAGTCTCACGCCCAGCACTGTCATCATGCTGCTGAGGTGAGACTGAGGGATGGCCATCCTCGATAAAAGTTTCCACTCCTCAACAATTTCATCATGCTGCTGAGCTGAGGCTGAGGGCTGGCCTGCATGGACGACAGTCTCCACGACCCAGCACTTTCATTGTGCTGCTGAGCTTAGGCTGAGAGCTGGCCTGCCTGAATGAACGTCTCCATGCCCCAGAACAATGGTCATGCTGTTGAGCTGAGGCCGAGGGATAGCCTGCCTCAAAGAAAGCCTCAATGCCCCAGCAATGTAATTTTGCTGCTGAGCAGAGGCTGGAGGATGGCCCACCTGGAAGAGAATCTCCATGCCCCAGAACTTTGAACATGCTGCTGAGCTTAGGCTGAGGGCTGGCCTGCATGGATTCCAGTCTCCACGCCCCAGCACTGTCATTGTGCTACTGAGCTGAGGCTGAGGGCCAGCCTGCGTAGAAGAAAGTCTCCACACCCCAGAACTGTGATCACGCTGCCAAGTTAAGGCAGAGGGATCCTCTGCCGGTAAGAAAGACTCCACGTTCCAGAACTGTGATCTTGCTGCTGAGCTGAGGGCAAGGGCTGGTCTTCTTGGACAACAGTCTCCACGCCCAAGCAATGTCATTTTGCTTCATAGCTGAGGCTAAGGGGGCGGCAGTAGCTCAGTCTGTAGGGAGTTGGCTTGGGAACCGGAGGGTCACCGGTTCAAGTCCCGATATGGACCAAGAACTGAGTGTGAACTGGTAGCTGGAGAGGTGCCAGTTTACCTCTTGGGCACTGCCGAGGTGCCCCTGAGCAAGGCACCAAACCCCCAACTGCTCGGGGCGCTTGTCAGGAGCAGCCCCCTCACTCTGACATCTCTCCATTGATGCATGTGCATGTGTGTGTTTCGGGTCTGCACGTACCGTGTATAAGTTAACAAACAGAGTGTAAAAGTTGAATTTCCCCTCGCGGGACTAATAAAGGTTGATCTTCTTTTTTCTTCTTCTTCTTCTTCTAAGGGCTGGCCTGCCTGGAAGAAAATCTCTACACCCCAGCACTATCATCATGCTTCTTAGCTGAGGGTGAGAGCTGGCCTACTTGGAGGCCAGTCTCCACGCCCCAGCAATGTCATCATGCTCATGAGCTGACGCTGAAGTCTGGCCTGCCTGAAAGAACCCATGCTCAAGCAATGCAATTTTGCTGCTGAGCTGATGCTGAGGGCCGGCCTGTCTGGAAGCCAGTCTCCATGCCCCAACACTGTCATAGTACTGCTGAGCTGAGGCTGATGGCTGGCCTGTTTGGATTAATGTGTCTACGCCCTAGAACTGTGATAGTGCTGCTTCGCTGAGGACATGGGCTGGCCTGCCTGGAAGAAAATCTCACTGCCCCCACACTGTTAACATGCTGCTGAGCTGACATTGAGGGCTGGCCTGCCTCATTGAAAATCTCACTGCCCCAGCACTGTTATCGTACTGCTGAGCTGAGGCTGAGGGTAGGCCATCCTTGATGAAAGTGTCCATGCTCCTTCACTGTGATCTTGCTGCTGAGCTTAGGCTGAGGGCTGGACTACTTGGTGTTGAGTGTCACTGCCACTGCACTGTCAACGTGCTACTGAGCTCAGGCTGAGGGCTGGCCTGCCTGAAAGAAAATCTCCACGCCGCAGCAATGTCATTGTGCTGCTGAGCTGAGGATGTGCCTGGATGAAAGTCTCCACGACCAAGAAATGTGACCATGCTTCTGGGCTAAGGCTGAGGGATGGCCATCATGGATGAAAGTCTCCACGCCCAGCACTGTCATCGTGCTGCTGTGCTGAGGCCTGGCCTTCCTAGATGAGAGCTTCCACGCCCCAGCAATGTCAACGTACTGCTGAGCTCAGCCTGATGGCTTGCCTGTCTGGGTGAAAATCTGCACGCACCAGATGTGTGATCGTGCTGCTCAACTGAGTCTGAGGGCTGGCCTGTCTGGATGAAATTTTCCGCGCCCAAAAATGGTGATCATGCTGCGAGTTGAGGCTGTGGGCTGGCCTGCCTTGATGAAAATCTCCACGCCCCAGCACTCTCATCGTGCTGCTGAACTGAGGCTGAGAGATGGCAATCCTGGATGGAAGTCTTCATGCCCCAGCAATGTCATTGTCCTGCTGAGCTGAGGCTGAGGGCTTACTTGCCTGAAGAAGATCTACACGCCCTAGAGCTGTGAGTATGCTGCTGAGCTGAGGCTGAGGGCTGGGCGGCCTGGAAGGAAATCTCGACGCCCCAGCAATGTCATGGTGATGCTGTGCAGAGGGTGAGGGCCGGCCTGCCTGGATGAACGTCTCTACGCCCCAGAGCTATGATCATGCTTCTGAGCTCAGGTTGAGGGATGGCCATCATGGATGAAAGTCTCCACGCTCCAGCACTCTTGTCGTGCTGCTGTGCTGAAGCTGGGGGATGGTCTGCCTGGATGACAGTGTCCACGCCCCAGAAATGTGATCCTACTGCTGAGCTGAGGCTGAGGGCTGGCCTGCCAGGAAGAGAGCACCCACACCCCAGCAATGTCATCATACTGCTGAGCTCAGCCTGATGGCTCACCTGTCTGTATGAAGATCTATATGCCCCAGATCTGTGATCCTGCTGCTGAGCATAGACTGAGGGCTGGCCTGCCTGGAAGGAAATATCCATGCCCCTGCAATGTCGTCGTGATGTTGAGCCGAGGCTGAGGGCCGGTCTACTGAGAGGCCAGTCTCACCACCCCAGCACTGTCATTGTACTGCTGAGTCTGAGGGTTGGCTTGCTAGTTGAGGCTGTGGGCTGGCCTGCCTGGAGAAAATCTCCACGCCCCAGCACTGTCATCGTGCTGCTGTGCTGAGGCTGAGGGATGGCCTTCCTGGAGGCCAGATTCCACGCCCCAGCACCATCATTGTGCTAATGAGCTAATGACTGAGGGCAGGTCTGCCGGGACGAAAGTCTCCAGTCTCCTCGGGTTGAGGACTCGCCCGCCTGGGGTTCCGTCTACACACGCAGCACCATCATCTGGCTGCTCACCTCGGGCTGAAGACTTTGCCGCCTGGACTGTAGTCAGGCTGCTCAGCACACAGCTTTATGATAAATCTTTGTTCAATATGACAGATGTATGTTCCCTCTTACATTTTTCCTGGTTTGTAGTCATTTCCATATTACGTTAATGAGACTTTTTTCAAGCCGCACTGTTAAATCATACAGCACAAAGAGTTAGATCATAGAGTATTGTTATGATCTGCTTATTAGCTGTGACATATCTCATTCAAACAATCTACAGTAGCTGTAATCATCCTTTCTGTGTATCTGGCGCCAACTGGAGCATGCTATAAGTCAGTGGTCCTATGGTACACTCTACTGGATGACATCAAAACTACAAAAACTTGCCTGCAGCTTTTTCGTCGACGGTGGTGTTTGATGTACGTCGAGTAATCAGGAATAGGCACATAATGCGTCGCACCTGCGTTAAAAAATGTAATATGCAATAATGTGTTTCGGTGAGGACATTACTGTCCTATTCAAAGAAATCTGAGTATTGTGTATGTAAATGTAAGAGATGTGTTTTTGTGTAGAAAATCTGTCTTTGTCACAAACATCCACTTTTGAATGTTTCTTGCTTAAAGAAATGGCATGTTTTTCACAGAAATCAACTTTTGAATGTTCCTACTGGAAAAACGCTTCTCTGTGTGCTTCTTGGACGAGAAATGCCGTTTCAGTGACTTTAATGGTGAAAACAATGGTTTTATATGAAACTGAGCACAGAATGAAGATTTCAAGTTCTGGAAGTCAGTTTCAATAGGAAATTTTATAAAACCATTTTATCTGTCATAATAATCCTGTTTTGCATTTTTTTCAGTGACACTGATGTGTTTCCGAGACGAAATGACATGTTATTTACAGACATTTACGTTAGAACGTTTCTTGTGGAGAATTAATTTTCTGTGTTCCTTTGGACCAGTTTGAGAAACGTTAGTGGTTTCACCAAAGGTTTTACATGACAATGATCACAGAATGAAGGTTTGAAATTTTGGAAGTCAGTTTCAATTGGAAATTTTATACAACCATGTTATCTGTCATAATAATCCTGTTTTGCATGTTTTCAGTGACACCGATGTGTTTCTATGAAGAAATGACATGTTTTTCACAGAAATCAACTTTTGAGTGTTCCTTCTGGAAAAATGCATTTCTGTGTGCTTCTTGGATGAGAAATGCCGTTTCAGCGACTTTAATGGTAAAAACAATGGTTTTATATGAAACTGAGCACAGAATGAAGATTTATAGTTTTGGAGGTCATGAGGCCGCCTGGACTGTCGTCAGGCTGCTCAGCGCACAGCTTTATGATAAATCTTTGTTCAATATGACAGATGTATGTTCCCTCTTACATTTTTCCTGTTTTGTAGTCATTTGCATATTAAGTTAATGAGACTTTTTTCAAGCCGCACAGTTAAATCGTACAACACAAAGAGAGTTAGATCATAGAGCATTGTTATGATCTGTAGATTGCTACTGTAGATTTACAGTAGCTGTAATCATCCTTTCTGTGTATCTGGCACCAATTGGAGCATGCTATAAGTCAGTGGTCCTATGGTACACTCTACTGGATGACATCAAAACTACAACAACTTGCCTGCAGCTTTTTCGTCGACGGTGGTGTTTGATGTACCTCGAGTAATCAGGAATAGGCACATAATGCGTCGCCCCTGCTGATGTAGAAAAAAATATGATATGCAATAGATGTGTTTCGGTGAGGACATTACTGTCCTTTTCAAAGAAATCTGAGTATTGTGTATGTAAATGTAAGAGATGTGTTTTTGTGTAGAAAAGCTGTCACAAACATCCACTTTTGAATGTTTCTTGCTTAAAGAAAATGGCATGTTTTTCACAGAAATCAACGTTTGAGTGTTCTGGAAAAACACTTCTCTGTGTGCTTCTTGGACGAGAAATGCCGTTTCAGCGACTTTAATTGTGAAAACAATGGTTGTATATGAAACTGAACACAGAATGAAGATGTCATGTTTGGAGGTCAGTTTTAATATGTAATTTTATAAAACCATGTTTATGTGTCATAATAATCCTGTTTTGCATGTTTCCTGATATACTGATGTGTTTTTGTGAGGAAATGACACGATTTTCACAGAAATTAACTTTTGAGCGTTTCTTGTGCAGAATCAACAACTGTTAACATGTCATTGTGCTGCTGAGGTGAGGCTGAGGGCTGGACTTCCTGGTGGTCAGTGTCACCGCCACTGCACTGTCAACGTGCTACTTAGCTGAGGGCTGGCCTGCTGGGATGAGAGACTCCATGCTCCAGAACTTTCATCATGCTACTGAGCTTAGTCTGAGGGCTGGCCTGCCTTGAAGAAAATCTCGACGCCCCATCACCATCATCTTGCTACTAAGCTGAGGCTGAGGGCTAGCCTTCCAGGATCAACGCCCCAATACTGCCAAAGTGCTGCTGAGCTGAGGCTGAAAGCCATGAGGCCACGGCACTGTCATCGTGCAGCTCAGGGTAAGGACTCACTTACTTTAAAGCCAGTCTCCACGCACAGCATTATTTTTATGATTAACATATTTTTTGGCAGATAAACGTATTTCTGTGCACTTTTGGAGGAGAAATGTAGATTTAGCTAGTTAGTGATGACAAATATGGTCTTGAATGAAACTGAGCACACTATGAAGATTTTATGTCCGGAGACACATTTTCGAGAAGTTTTCTATAACTATGTTTTCTGTCACATTCTTTCGATTTTGCATGTTTTCAATGATATTGATGATGATTTTTTTCACAGATTATATTGTTCACAGAAATCTACTCATGCTCCTTGCAGAAAATCGCATTTCTGTCAGTTTAATACAGTCTAATACAATCTTAGTTACTTTAGTGGTTTAAAATCAAAATTTTACTTGGGGTTTCCACGTCCCAGCACCATCATTATGCTGCTGAGGTGAGGCTGAGAGGCAGGGTTAGATACCTTTTTGATGAATTTTCTATAACTGTGTTTTCTGTCAAATTCATTTGGTTTTGCATATTTTCAGCAAGATTAATGATGAATTTTTTCACTGATGATGTTTTTCACAAAAATCCACTTCTGCTTCTTGTAGAAAATCGCATTTCTATGTGTTTTTGGATGATAAATGCAGTTTTAGCTACATTTGTACTACTACTATACTGTTTAATTTGGGCTGAGGGCTGGCCTGACGGGATGAAAGTCTACTCGCCCCAGCAGTGTTGAGCTGACGCTGAAGGCTGGCCTGCCTGCAGGCCCCTCTCCACGCCCCAGCACGGTCATTGTGATGCTGAGCTGAAACTGAGGGCTAGCATGCCTGGATTCCCGTCTCCACCCCCAAGCAATGCCATTGTGCTGATGAGTCTGATGCTGAGCGCTGGCCTACCTGGAGGTCCATCTCTACGCCCCAGAACTGTGATTGTGCTGCTGTGTCTTAGGCTGAGGGCTGGCCTGCCTTGACAACAATCTCCCCACCACAGCATTGTCATCGTGCTGCTGTGCTGAGGCTGAGGGTGGCCTGCCTGGATGAAAGTCTCCACGCACTAGGAATGTGATCATTCTGCTGAGACTCAGTCTGATGGCTGGCCTGCACGAAAGCCCCTCTCCACTATCTAGCACCGTCATCATGCTGTTGAGTCTGAGGCTGAGGGCTGGCCTACCTAGAGGCTTGTCTCCATGCCCCAGAACTGTTATCTCTTGCTGCTGTGTCTGAGACTGAGGAATGGCCTGCATGGTCATCATGCTGCTGAGCTGAGGCTGGGGGTTGGCCTGCCTGGAGGGCCCTCTCCATGCTCCAGCACCATCATCATGCTATCGAGTCTGAGGCTGAGGGCTGGCATTTCTGGAGGCCCAACGCCATGCCCCAGTACCGTCATTGAGAAACTGAGGTGAGGCTGGGAGCGAGTTGGCCCGGATGAAAGTCTCCACGCACCAGCAATGTCATCGTGCTGCTGAGCTGAGGCTGAGCGATGGCCTACCAGCCTGAAAGTCTCAACGCTCCAGAACTATGATCTTGCTGCTGAGCTGAGGGCGAGGGCTGGTCTGCTTGGACGACAGTCTCCACGCCCAAGCAATGTCATCATGCTCATGAGCTGACCGCTGTAGTCTGGCCTGCCTGAAAGAATTCATGCTCCAGCAATGTAATTTTGCTGCTGAGCTGAGGCTGAGGGCCGGCCTGCCTGGGGCCATTCTCCACGCCCCAGAACTCTCATCGTGCTGCTGAGTCTGAGGCTGAGGGCTGGCCTGCATAGAGGCTTGTCTCCATGCCCTAGAACCGTTATCTCTTGCTGCTGAGTCTGAGGCTGAGGGCTGGCCTGCCTAGAGGCTTGTCTCCACGCCCCAGAACCGTTATCTTGCTGCTGTGTCTGAGACTGAGGAATGGCCTGCCTGGATGATAATCTGGACTGGCCTGCCTGAATGAAAGTCTCTTCGCCCCAAAACTGTGATTGTGCTGCTTAGCTGAGGTTGAGGGCTGGCCTGACTGGAAGAAATCTCCAACCCTCAGCATGGTCATCGTGCTGCTGAGCTGAGGCTGGGGGCTGGCCTGCCTGGAGGCCCCTCTCCATGCTCCAGCACCATGATCATGCTGTCGAGTCTGAGGCTGAGGGCTGGCCTGTCTGGATGAAATTCTCCACGCCCCAAAATGGTGATCATGCTGCTAGTTGAGGCTGTGGGCTGGCCTGCCTTGATGAAAATCTCCACGCCCCAGCACTCTCATCGTGCTGCTGAACTGAGGCTGAGAGATGGCATTCCTGGATGAAAGTCTTCACGCCCCAGCAATGTCATTGTGCTGCTGAGCTGAGGCTGAGGGCTTGCTTGCCTGGAAGAAGATCTACATGCCCTAGAGCTGTGGTTATGCTGCTGAGCTGAGCCTGAGGGCTGGCCTGCCTTGATGAAAATCTCCACGCTCCAGCACTCTCATCGTGCTGCTGAACTGAGGCTGAGAGATGGCATTCCTGGATGAAAGTCTTCACGCCCCAGCAATGTCATTGTGCTGCTGAGCTGAGGCTGATGGCTTGCTTGCCTGGAAGAAGATCTACATGCCCTAGAGCTGTGGTTATGCTGCTGAGCTGAGGCTGAGGGCTGGCCGGCCTGGAAGAAAATCTCGACGCCCCAGCAATGTCATGGTGATTCTGTGCAGAGGGTGAGGGCCGGTCTGCCTGGATGAACGTCTCCACACCCTAGAACTATGATCATGCTTCTGAGCTCACGTTGAGGGATGGCCATCATGGATGAAAGTCTCCACGCTCCAGCACTGTCATCGTGCTGCTGTGCTGAGGCTGGGGGATGGTCTGCCTGGATGACCGTGTCTACGCCCCAGAGCTGTGATCCTACTGCTAAGCTGAGGCTGAGGGCTGGCCTGCCGGGAAGAGAGCTTCCACACCCCAGCAATGTCTTCGTGATGCTGAGTTCAGAGGCCAGTCTCACCGCCCCAGCACTTTCATCGTGCTGCTGAGCTGAGGCTGAGGGCTGGCCTGCCTGGAGGGCCCTCTCCACGGCCCACCAAAGTCATTATACTGCTGAGCTGAGGCTGAGCGATGGCCTGCCTGGAGGCCAATCTCACCTCCCCCACACTGTCAAGGTGATGCTGAGCTGAGGCTGAGGTCAGGCCTGCCTGGAAGAAAGTTACCATGTCCCAGCAATGTATTGTCATTGTGCTTCTGAGGCTGAGGTTGAGCGCTGGCCTGCCTTTGGGTAAGTCTCTACACCTGAGAAATGTCATTGTGCTGCTAAGCCAAGGCTGAGAGCTGGCTTATCTGGAGACCAGTCTCCATGCCCCAGCAATGTAATTTTGCTTCTGAGCTCAGCCAGAACTGTCATCATGCTGCTGAGTCCGAGGCTGAGGGCTGGCCTGCCTGGAGGCTTGTCTCCACGCTCAACCACCATTTTAGTGCTGCTAAGTCTGAAGCTGAGGCCTGGACTGCATGGAGGCCATTCTCCACGCCCCAGCACTGTCATCGTGGTGCTTAAGCTGAGGCTGAGGGCCAGGCTGCCAGGATGCCAGTTTCAGCGCCCCAGCAATGTCATCGTGCTGCTGAGTCTGAGCGCTTGCCTGTCTCGATGCCCATGTCCACGCCCCAGCACCGTCGTCATGCTGCTGAGCTGAGGCTGAGGGCTGGCCTGACAGGATTCAAGTTTCAGCGCCCCAGCAAAGTCATCGTGCTGCTGACTCTGAGCGCTTGCCTGCCTTGATGCCCATGTCCATGCCCATGCCCCAGCACTATCGTCGTGCTGCTGACTCTGAGCACTTGCCTGCCTTGATGCCCATGTCCATGCCCATGCCCCAGCACTGTCGTCGTGCTGTTGAGCTGAGGGTGAGGGCTGACCTGCCTGGATGAAAGTTTCCACTCCCCAGAACTGTGATCATGCTGCTATGTCTGAGGCTGAGGGCTGGCCTGTCTGAAAAATGTTTCCACTCCCCAGCAGTGTCATTGTGCTGTGGAGCTGAGGGCTGGCCATGCCCCAGAACTATGATCATGCTGTTGAGCTGAAGCCGAGGGATGGCCTGCCTCAAAGAATATCTCAATGCCCCAGCAATGTAATTTTGCTGATGAGCAGAGGCTGGGGGCTGGCCTGCCTGGAAGAGAACCTCCAAGCCCCACTACTGTCATCGTACTGCTGAGCTGAGGCTGTGGAATGGTCTACCTGGATGAAAGTCTCACTGTCCCAGAACTGTGATCATGCCGCTGAGCTGAGGCTGAAGGCTGGCTTGCCTGGATGAAAGTCTCTACGCCCCAGTAATGTCATTGTCCTGAGGGCTGGCCTGCCTGGACGCCCAACTCCACGCCACAGCACGGTCATTGTGCTGCTGAGCTTAGGCTGAGGGTTGGCCTGCCTTTAGGCCCATCTCCACGCCCCAGCACTGTCATTGTGCTACTGAGCTGAGGCTGAGGGCCAGCCTGTGTGGAAGAAAGTTTCCACGCCACAGCAATGTCATCATGCTGCAAAGCTGAGGCTGAGGGATGCCCTTCCTGCCTGAAAGTCTCAACGCTCCAGAACTGTGGTTTTGCTGCTGAGGTGAGGCTGAGGCCTGGATTACCTGGTGTTCAGTGTCACCGCCCCATCACCATCATCTTGCTGAGGCTGAGGTCTAGCCTTCCAGGATCAACGCCCCAATACTGTCATCGTGCTGCTGAGCTGAAAGTGAGGGCGGTCCTACCTGGAGGCCAATCTCACCGCCCACGCACTGGCAATATGCTGCTGAGCTGAGGCTGAAAGCTGGCCTGCCTGGAAGAAAATCTCCATGCCCTATCAATGATATCATTGTGCTTGCTGAGCTGAGGATGAGGTCCGGCCTTCCTGAATGAGAGCTTCCACGCCCCAGCAATGTCAACATGCTGCTGAGCTCAGCCGGATGGCTTGCCTGTCTGGGTGAAGATCTGCATGATCCAGATGTGTGATCGTGCTGCTAGTTGAGGCTGTGGGCTGGCCTTCCTTGATGAAAATCGCCACACCCCAGCAATGTCATTGTGCTGCTGAGCTTAGGCTGAGGGCTTGCTTGCCTGGAAGAAGATCTACATGGCCTAGAGCTGTGATTATGCTGCTGAGCTGACGCTGAGGGCTGGCCTTTCTGGAGGCCCAGCGCCATTCCCCAGTACCGTCATTGAGAAATTGAGGTGAGGCTGGGAGTGAGCTGGCCTGGATGAAAGTCTCCACGCCCCAGCAATGTCATCATGCTGCTGAGCTGAGGCTGGGGGATGGTCTGCCTGGATGAGTGTCCATGCCTCAGAACTGTGATCCTACTGCTGAGCTGAGGCTGAGGGCTGGCCTGCCGGGAATAGAGCACCCACACCCCAGCAATGTCATCGTACTGCTGAGCTCAGCCTGATGTCTTTCCTGTCTGTATGAAGATCAATGTGCCCCAGAACTGTGATCCTGCTGCTGAGCATAGACTTGGGCTGGCCTGCCTGGAAGGAAATCTCCATGCCCCTGCAATGTCGTCGTGATGTTGTGCTGAGGCTGAGGGATGGCCTTCCTGGAGGCCAGATTCCACGCCCTAGCACCGTCATTGTGCTAATGAGCAGGCCTGCCGGGACGAAAGTCTCCAGTCTCCTTGAGGACTCGCCCGCCTGGAGGTCTGTCTACACACACAGCACCATCATCTGGCTGCTCACCTCGGGCTGAAGACTTTGCCACCTGGACTGTCGTCAGGCTGCTCAGCGCACAGCTTTATGATAAATCTTTGTTCAATATGACAGATGTATGTTCCCTCTTACATTTTTCCTGTTTTGTAGTCATTTGCATATTAAGTTATTGAGACTTTTTTCAAGCCGCACAGTTAAATCGTACAACACAAAGAGAGTTAGATCATAGAACATTGTTATGATCTGCTTATTAGCTGTGACATATCTCATTCAAATAAACTACAGTAGCTATAATCATCCTTTCTGTGTATCTGGCGCCAATTGGAGCATGCTATAAGTCAGTGGTCCTATGGTACACTCTACTGGATGACATCAAAACTACCACAACTTGCCTGCAGCTTTTTCGTCGACGGTGGTGTTTGATGTACCTCGAGTAATCAGGAATAGGCACATAATGCGTCGCCCCTGCTGATGTAGAAAGAAATGTAATATGCAATAGATGTGTTTCGGTGAGGACATTACTGTCCTTTTCAAAGAAATCTGAGTATTGTGTATGTAAATGTAAGAGATGTGTTTTTGTGTAGAAAAGCTGTCACAAACATCCACTTTTAAATGTTTCTTGCTTAAAAAAATGGAATGTTTTTCACAGAAAACAACTTTTGAGTGTTCTTTCTGGAAATACGCATTTCTGTGTGCTTCTTGGACGAGAAATGCCGTTTCAGCGACTTTAATGGTAAAAACAATGGTTTTATATGAAACTGAGCACAGAATGAAGATTTCATGTTTGGTCAGTTTTAAGATGTCATTTTATAAAACCATGTTTATCTGTCATAATAATCCTATTTTGCATGTTTCCTGATACACTGATGTGTTTTTGTGAGGAAATGACACGATTTTCACAGAAATCAACTTCTGAGTGTTCCTCCTGGAAAAACACATTTCTGTGTGCTGCTTGGATGAGAAATGCCATTTCAGCGACTTTAATAGTGAAATCAAAGGTTTTATATGAAACTGAGGACAGAATGAAGATTTCAAGTTTTGGAAGTCAGTTTCAATAGGAAATTTTATAAAACCATTTTATCTGTCATAATAATCATCTTTTGCATTTTTTCAGTGACACTGATGTGTTTCCGTGACGAAATGACATGTTATTTACAGACATTAACATTAAAGCGTTTCTTGTGGAAAATCAATTTTCTGTGTTCCTTTGGACCAGTTTGAGCAACTTTAGTGGTTACACCAAAGGTTTTACATGACAATGATCACAGAATGAAGGTTTGAAATTTTGTAGGTCAGTTTCAATAGGAAATTTTATAAAACCATGTTATCTGTCATAATAATCCTGTTTTGCATGTTTTCAGTGATCCTGATTTGTTTCTGTGAAGAAATGACATGTTTTTCACAGAAAACAACTTTTGAGTGTTCTTTCTGGAAAAACGCATTTCTTCATGCTTATTGGACGAGAAATGCGGTTTCAGCGACTTTAATGGTGAAAACAATGGTTGTATATGAAACTGAACACAGAATGAAGATGTCATGTTTGGAGGTCAGTTTTAATATGACATTTTATAAAACCATGTTTAACTGTCATAATAATCCTGTTTTGTATGTTTCCTGATACACTGATGTTGTTTTGTGAGGAAATGACACGATTTTCACAGAAATCAACTTTTGAGTGTTGCTCCTGGAAAAACGCTTGTCTGTGTGCTGCTTGGATGAGAAATGCCGTTTCAGCGACTTTAATAGTGAAAACAATGGTTTTATATGAAACTTAGCACAGAATGAAGATTTCAAGTTTTAGAAGTCAGTTTCAATAGGAAATGTTATAAAAACATTTTATCTGTCATAATAATCCTGTTTTGCATTTTTTCAGTGACACTGATGTGTTTCCGTGACGAAATGACATGTTATTTACAGACATTAACTTTTGAGCGTTTCTTGTAGAGAATCAAGTTTCTGTGTTCCTTTGGACCAGATTGAGCAACTTAAGTGGTTACACCAAAGGTTTTACATGGAAATGATCACAGAATGAAGGTTTGAAAATTTTGGAGGTCAGTTTCAACAGGAAATTTTATAAAACCATTTTATCTGTCATAATAATCCTGTTTTGCATGTTTTCAGTGATACCGATGTGTTTTTGTGAAGAAATACATGTTTTTCACAGAAATCAACTTTTGAGTGTTCCTCCTGGAAAAACGCTTTGTCTGTGTGCTGCTTGGATGAGAAATTCCGTTTCAGCGACTTTAATGGTAAAAACAATGGATTTATATGAAAATTAGCACAGAATGAAGATTTCATGTTTGGAGGTCAGTTTTAATATGACATTTTATAAAACCATGTTTATCTGTCATAATAATCCTATTTTGCATGTTTCCTGATACACTGATGTGTTTTTGTGAGGAAATGACACGATTTTCACAGAAATCAACTTCTGAGTGTTCCTCCTGGAAAAACACATTTCTGTGTGCTGCTTGGATGAGAAATGCCATTTCAGCGACTTTAATAGTGAAATCAAAGGTTTTATATGAAACTGAGGACAGAATGAAGATTTCAAGTTTTGGAAGTCAGTTTCAATAGGAAATGTTATAAAACCATGTTATCTGTCATAATAATCCTGTTTTGCATGTTTTCAGTGATCCTGATGTGTTTCTTTGAAGGAATGACATGTTTTTCACAGAAAACAACTTTTGAGTGTTCTTTCTGGAAAAACGCATTTCTTCGTGCTTCTTGGACGAGAAATGCCGTTTCAGCGACTTTAATGGTGAAAACAATGGTTGTATATTAAACTGAACACAGAATGAAGGTGTCAAGTTTGGAGGTCAGTTTCAATAGGAAATTTTATAAAACCATGTTATCTGGCATGATAATCCTGTTTTGCATGTTTTCAGTGATACTGATGTGTTTCCGTGACGAAATGACACGATTTTCACAGAAATCAACTTTTGAGTGTTCTTTATGGAAAAACGCATTTCTGTGTGCTTCTTGGACGAGAAATGCCGTTTCAGCAACTTTAATGGTGAAAACAATGTTTGTATATGAAACTGAACACAGAATGAAGATGTCATGTTTGGAGGTCAGTTTTAATAATGACATTTTATAAAACCATGTTTATCTGTCATAATAATCCTGTTTTGCATGTTTCCTGATACACTGATGTGTTTTTGTGAGGAAATGACACGATTTTCACAGAAATCAACTTTTGAGTGTTCCTCCTGGAAAAACGCTTTGTGTGCTGCTTGGATGAGAAACGCCGTTTCAGCAACTTTAATAGTGAAAACAATGGTTGTATATGAAACTGAACACAGAATGAAGATGTCATGTTTGGAGGTCAGTTTAATATGTCATTTTATAAAACAATGTTTATCTGTCATAATAATCCTGTTTTGCATGTTTTCAGTGATACTGATGTGCTTTTGTGAAGAAATACATGTTTTTCACAGAAATCAACTTTTGAGTGTTCTGGAAAAACACTTCTCTGTGTGCTTCTTGGACGAGAAATGCCGTTTCAGCGACTTTAATTGTGAAAACAATGGTTGTATATGAAACTGAACACAGAATGAAGATGTCATGTTTGGAGGTCAGTTTTAATATGTAATTTTATAAAACCATGTTTATGTGTCATAATAATCCTGTTTTGCATGTTTCCTGATATACTGATGTGTTTTTGTGAGGAAATGACACGATTTTCACAGAAATTAACTTTTGAGCGTTTCTTGTGCAGAATCAACAACTGTTAACATGTCATTGTGCTGCTGAGGTGAGGCTGAGGGCTGGACTTCCTGGTGGTCAGTGTCACCGCCACTGCACTGTCAACGTGCTACTTAGCTGAGGGCTGGCCTGCTGGGATGAGAGACTCCATGCTCCAGAACTTTCATCATGCTACTGAGCTTAGTCTGAGGGCTGGCCTGCCTTGAAGAAAATCTCGACGCCCCATCACCATCATCTTGCTACTAAGCTGAGGCTGAGGGCTAGCCTTCCAGGATCAACGCCCCAATACTGCCAAAGTGCTGCTGAGCTGAGGCTGAAAGCCATGAGGCCACGGCACTGTCATCGTGCAGCTCAGGGTAAGGACTCACTTACTTTAAAGCCAGTCTCCACGCACAGCATTATTTTTATGATTAAATATTTTTGGAATAAAGTTTGTGATGGAGGGAGTGTAGAGTGAATGTGAGGGTAGTTTATTGGGACACATTTTGAGAGTTTTTAATAGTTTTTGTCAATTCTTTGTTTTGCATTAATATATGAGATGATTTTTATAGATTGGCAGAGTTTTGTGAAGTTAAGTTGTTATAGTGGTTAAAAAAAATTGGGGTCAGTCCAGCACCATATATGCTGTGAGGTGAGGCTGAGAGGCAGGGTTAGATACCTTTTTGATGAATTTTTATAACTGTGTTTTTGTAAATTTTTGTTTGATATTAGCAAGATTAATGATGAATTTTTTCCTGATGATGTTTTTCACAAAAATCCACTTGCTTCTTGTAGTGATCTATGTGTTTTTGGATGATAATGCGTTAGCTACATGTTATATAACTGTAAGGGCTGAGGGCGGCCTGAGGGAGAAGTTCGCAGAGGGAGCGGCTGAGGCGGCCTGCTGAGGCCTCCCCGCCCCAGCACGGAGGGGGCGGAGGGCAGCTGCGGTCCCGTCTCCCCCCGGGTGGGGTGGCGGTGGTGGGGCCGCCGGGGGGGGGGCTGGGGCTGGCGGACCCCCCGGGTGCTGCTGTGCTGAGGCTGAGGGTGGCCTGCCTGGATGAAAGTCTCCACGCACTAGGAATGTGATCATTCTGCTGAGCTCAGTCTGATGGCTGGCCTGCACGAGCCCCTCTCCACTATCAGCACCGTCACATGCTGTTGGTCTGGGTGGGGTGGCTGGGTGCCCTGCGTGTTTTGCTGCTGGCTGGGGTGTGTGGGGGGGGGGTGGGGGGGCCCCCCAGCACCATCATCAGTTCGAGTTGAGGTGAGGGCTGGCATTTCTGGAGGCCCAACGCCATGCCCCAGTACCGTCATTGAGAAACTGAGGTGAGGCTGGGAGCGAGTTGGCCCGGATGAAAGTCTCCACGCACCAGCAATGTCATCGTGCTGCTGAGCTGAGGCTGAGCGATGGCCTACCAGCCTGAAAGTCTCAACGCTCCAGAACTGTGATCTTGCTGCTGAGCTGAGGGCGAGGGCTGGTCTGCTTGGACGACAGTCTCCACGCCCAAGCAATGTCATCATGCTCATGAGCTGACCGCTGTAGTCTGGCCTGCCTGAAAGAATTCATGCTCCAGCAATGTAATTTTGCTGCTGAGCTGAGGCTGAGGGCCGGCCTGCCTGGGGCCATTCTCCACGCCCCAGAACTCTCATCGTGCTGCTGAGTCTGAGGCTGAGGGCTGGCCTGCATAGAGGCTTGTCTCCATGCCCTAGAACCGTTATCTCTTGCTGCTGAGTCTGAGGCTGAGGGCTGGCCTGCCTAGAGGCTAGTCTCCACGCCCCAGAACCGTTATCTTGCTGCTGTGTCTGAGACTGAGGAATGGCCTGCCTGGATAATAATCTGGACTGGCCTGCTGGATGAAAGTCTCTTCGCCCCAAAATGTGATTGTGCTGCTTAGCTGAGGTTGAGGGCTGGCCTGACTGGAAGAAATCTCCACCCTCAGCATGGTATGTGCTGCTGAGTGAGGCTGGGGGCTGGCCTGCCTGGAGGCCCCTCTCCATGCTCAGCACCATGATCATGCTGTGAGTCTGAGGCTGAGAGATGGCTTCCTGGATGAAAGTCTTCGCCCCAAAATGGTGAATAGGAGGGGGGCTGGGCTGAGAAATCTCAGCCCAGCACTCTAGGGATGAGGGAGAGGGATTGGAGAGTCTTACGCAGAATGTCATTGTGCTGTGAGTTGAGGTGAGGGTTGCTTGCCTGGAAGAAGTCTACATGCCCTAGAGCTGTGGTTATGCTGTGAGCTGAGCTGAGGGTGGTTTGATGAAATCTACGCTCAGCCTTTTGTTGACTAGGTGAGAGTGGATTGAGAGTCTTACGCCCAGCAATGTCATGGTGCTGAGTGAGGGATGGTTTGAGAGTTATGCCAGAGGTATGTGGAGAGGGGGCGGAAATTGACCGAATGTTTAGAGGGTAGGTGTTTGATTTGTTGTGTAGGTGGTGTTTTGTTTGGTGGGGATGGTTGTGGATGACGTGTTGGGTGTGTCCTTTGTGAGGTGGGGTGGTGCGGGAGGCTGTTTGTGTGTTGGGTCCAGATGCATCGGTGTGAGCTGAGGCTGAGGGCTGGCCTGCTGGAGGGCCCTCTCACGGCCCACAAAGTCATTATACTGCTGAGCTGAGGCTGAGCGAGGCCTGCCTGGAGGCCATCTCACCTCCCCCCACTGTCAAGGTGATGCTGAGCTGAGGCTGAGGTAGGCCTGCCTGGAAGAAAGTTACCATGCCCCGCAATAGAGCTTTGGGCTGAGGTGGCGCTGGCCTGCCTTTGGGTAAGTCTCTACACCTGAGATGTTTGTGCTGCTAAGCCAAGGCGAGGCTGGTGGAGCCAGTCTAGCCCGTTTGTTCTGGCTAGCAGAACTGTATTGCTGCTGAGTCCGAGGCTGAGGGCTGGCCTGCCTGGAGGCTTGTCTCCACGCTCTCCACCATTTTAGTGCTGTAAGTCTGAGCTGAGGCCTGGCTGATGGAGGCCATTCTCCACGCCCCAGCACTGTCATGTGGTGCTTAAGCTGAGGCTGAGGGCCAGGCTGCCAGGATGCCAGTTTAGTGCCCCAGCAATGTCATCGTGCTGCTGAGTCTGAGCGCTTGCCTGTCTCGATGCCCATGTCCACGCCCCAGCACGTCGTATGCTGCTGAGCTGAGGGAGGGTGGCTGCCAGGATTGTTAGCGCCCCAGCAAAGTATGTGTGCTTTGGGTGGCGGCTGGTGGTGACTCTGGCGCTTGCCTGCCTTGATGCCCATGTCCATGCCCATGCCCCAGCACTGTCGTCTGCTGTTGAGCTGAGGGTGAGGGCTGACCTGCCTGGATGAAAGTCTCCACTCCCCAGAACTGTGATATGCTGCTATGTCTGAGGCTGAGGGTGGCCTGTCTGAAAAATGTTTCCACTCCCCAGCAGTGTCATTGTGCTGTGGAGCTGAGGGCTGGCCATGCCCCAGAACTATGATATGCTGTTGAGCTGAAGCCGAGGGATGGCCTGCCTCAAAGAATATCTCAATGCCCAGCAATGTTTTTCTGATGAGCAGAGGCTGGGGGCTGGCCTGCCTGGAAGAGAACCTCCAAGCCCCACTACCGTCATCGTACTGCTGAGCTGAGGCTGTGGAATGGTCTACCTGGATGAAAGTCTCACTGTCCCAGAACTGTGATCATGCCGCTGAGCTGAGGCTGAAGGCTGGCTTGCCTGGATGAAAGTCTCTACGCCCCAGCAATGTCATTGTCGCTTGAGGGCTGGCCTGCCTGGACGCCCAACTCCACGCCACAGCACGGTCATTGTGCTGCTGAGCTTAGGCTGAGGGTTGGCCTGCCTTTAGGCCCATCTCCACGCCCCAGCACTGTCATTGTGCTACTGAGCTGAGGCTGAGGGATGCCCTTCCTGCCTGAAAGTCTCCACGCACCCAGAACTGTCGTCTTGCTGCTGAGCTGAGGCTGAGGGATGGCCTGCCTGGCTGAAAGTCTCACATGCCTCAGCACTGCAGCTGGTCATTGTGCTGCTGAGGTGAGGCTGAGGGCTGGATTACCTGGTGTTCAGTGTCACCGCCCCATCACCATCATCTTGCTGAGGCTGAGGTCTAGCCTTCCAGGATCAACGCCCCAATACTGTCATCGTGCTGCTGAGCTGAAAGTGAGGGCGGTCCTACCTGGAGGCCAATCTCACCGCCCACGCACTGGCAATATGCTGCTGAGCTGAGGCTGAAAGCTGGCCTGCCTGGAAGAAAATCTCCATGCCCTATCAATGATATCATTGTGCTTGCTGAGCTGAGGATGAGGTCCGGCCTTCCTGAATGAGAGCTTCCACGCCCCAGCAATGTCAACATACTGCTGAGCTCAGCCGGATGGCTTGCCTGTCTGGGTGAAGATCTGCATGATCCAGATGTGTGATCGTGCTGCTAGTTGAGGCTGTGGGCTGGCCTTCCTTGATGAAAATCGCCACACCCCAGCAATGTCATTGTGCTGCTGAGCTTAGGCTGAGGGCTTGCTTGCCTGGAAGAAGATCTACATGGCCTAGAGCTGTGATTATGCTGCTGAGCTGACGCTGAGGGCTGGCCTTTCTGGAGGCCCAGCGCCATTCCCCAGTACCGTCATTGAGAAATTGAGGTGAGGCTGGGAGCGAGCTGGCCTGGATGAAAGTCTCCACGCCCCAGCAATGTCATCATGCTGCTGAGCTGAGGCTGGGGGATGGTCTGCCTGGATGAGTGTCCATGCCTCAGAACTGTGATCCTACTGCTGAGCTGAGGCTGAGGGCTGGCCTGCCGGGAATAGAGCACCCACACCCCAGCAATGTCATCGTACTGCTGAGCTCAGCCTGATGTCTTTCCTGTCTGTATGAAGATCTATATGCCCCAGAACTGTGATCCTGCTGCTGAGCATAGACTTGGGCTGGCCTGCCTGGAAGGAAATCTCCATGCCCCTGCAATGTCGTCGTGATGTTGTGCTGAGGCTGAGGGATGGCCTTCCTGGAGGCCAGATTCCACGCCCTAGCACCGTCATTGTGCTAATGAGCAGGCCTGCCGGGACGAAAGTCTCCAGTCTCCTTGAGGACTCGCCCGCCTGGAGGTCTGTCTACACACACAGCACCATCATCTGGCTGCTCACCTCGGGCTGAAGACTTTGCCGCCTGGACTGTCGTCAGGCTGCTCAGCGCACAGCTTTATGATAAATCTTTGTTCAATATGACAGATGTATGTTCCCTCTTACATTTTTCCTGTTTTGTAGTCATTTGCATATTAAGTTATTGAGACTTTTTTCAAGCCGCACAGTTAAATCGTACAACACAAAGAGAGTTAGATCATAGAACATTGTTATGATCTGCTTATTAGCTGTGACATATCTCATTCAAATAATCTACAGTAGCTGTAATCATCCTTTCTGTGTATCTGGCGCCAATTGGAGCATGCTATAAGTCAGTGGTCCTATGGTACACTCTACTGGATGACATCAAAACTACCACAACTTGCCTGCAGCTTTTTCGTCGACGGTGGTGTTTGATGTACCTCGAGTAATCAGGAATAGGCACATAATGCGTCGCCCCTGCTGATGTAGAAAAAAATGTAATATGCAATAGATGTGTTTCGGTGAGGACATTACTGTCCTTTTCAAAGAAATCTGAGTATTGTGAAATGTAAGAGATGTGTTTTTGTGTAGAAAAGCTGTCACAAACATCCACTTTTAAATGTTTCTTGCTTACAAAAATGGAATGTTTTTCACAGAAAACAACTTTTGAGTGTTCTTTCTGGAAATACGCATTTCTGTGTGCTTCTTGGACGAGAAATGCCGTTTCAGTGACTTTAATGGTAAAAACAATGGTTTTATATGAAACTGAGCACAGAATGAAGATTTCATGTTTGGAGGTCAGTTTTAATATGTCATTTTATAAAACCATGTTTATCTGTCATAATAATCCTGTTTTGTATGTTTCCTGATACACTGATGTTTTTTTGTGAGGAAATGACACGATTTTCACAGAAATCAACTTTTGAGTGTTCCTCCTTGAAAAACGCTTTTTTGTGTGCTGCTTGGATGAGAAACAGCGTTTCAGCAACTTTAATGGTGAAAACAATGGTTTTATATGAAACTGAGCACAGATTGAAGATTTCAAGTTCTGGAAATCAGTTTCAATAGGAAATTTTATAAAACCATTTTATCTGTCATAATAATCATCTTTTGCATTTTTTCAGTGACACTGATGTGTTTCCGTGACGAAATGACATGTTATTTACAGACATTAACGTTAAAGCGTTTCTTGTGGAAAATCAATTTTCTGTGTTCCTTTGGACCAGTTTGAGCAACTTTAGTGGTTACACCAAAGGTTTTACATGACAATGATCACAGAATGAAGGTTTGAAATTTTGTAGGTCAGTTTCAATAGGAAATTTTATAAAACCATGTTATCTGTCATGATAATCCTGTTTTGCATGTTTTCAATGATACTGATGTGTTTCCGTGACGAAATGACACGATTTTCACAGAAATCAACTTTTGAGTGTTCTTTATGGAAAAACGCATTTCTGTGTGCTTTTTGGACGAGAAATGCCGTTTCAGCGACTTTAATGGTGAAAACAATGGTTGTATATGAAACTGAACACAGAATGAAGATGTCATGTTTGGAGGTCGTTTTAATATGTATTTTTCTGTTTTGTGAAATTGTTGTTTTTTTATGAATTTTGTTTATGTAAAATGTTTTTAATAGAATTTTAAGTGGAAATTGGAGTGTTTAAGGAATTTTATAAAACATTTTTCTGTCATAATAATCCTGTTTTGCGGTTGTGGAGCGGCTGGAAGGTGGGGGTTTGTTGGTGGTTTGTGTTTTGATTTTTAAATGTTTCTGTCATAATTTGTTTTGCATGTTTTGTCCTGATGTGTTTTTGTGAGGAAATGACACGATTTTCACAGAAATCAACTTTTGAGTGTTCCTCCTGGAAAAACACATTTCTGTGTGCTGCTTGGATGAGAAATGCCGTTTCAGCGACTTTAATAGTGAAATCAAAGGTTTTATATGAAACTGAGCACAGAATGAAGATTTCAAGTTTTGGAAGTAAGTTTCAATAGGAAATGTTATAAAACCATGTTATCTGTCATAATAATCCTGTTTTGCATGTTTTCAGTGATCCTGATGTGTTTCTGTGAAGAAATGACATGTTTTTCACAGAAAACAACTTTTGAGTGTTCTTTCTGGAAAAACGCATTTCTTCGTGCTTCTTGGACGAGAAATGCCGTTTCAGCGACTTTAATGGTGAAAACAATGGTTGTATATTAAACTGAACACAGAATGAAGGTGTCAAGTTTGGAGGTCAGTTTCAATAGGAAATTTTATAAAACCATGTTATCTGGCATGATAATCCTGTTTTGCATGTTTTCAGTGATACTGATGTGTTTCTGTGACGAAATGACACGATTTTCACAGAAATCAACTTTTGAGTGTTCTTTATGGAAAAACGCATTTCTGTGTGCTTCTTGGACGAGAAATGCCGTTTCAGCGACTTTAATGGTGAAAACAATGTTGTATATAAACTGAACACAGAATGAAGGTGTCATGTTTGGAGGTCGTTTTAATATGAAATTTTATAAAACCATGTTTTCTGTCATGATATCCTGTTTTGCATGTTTTCGTGATCCTGATGTGTTTTTGTGAAGAAATGACATGTTTTTACAGAAATCAACTTTTGAGTGTTCCTCCTGGAAAAACGCTTTTGTGTGCTGCTTGGATGAGAAATTCCGTTTAGCGACTTTAATGGTGAAAACAATGGATTTATATGAAACTGAGCCAGAATGAAGATTCATGTTTGGAGGTCGTTTTAATATGACATTTTATAAAACCATGTTTATCTGTCATAATAATCCTGTTTTGCATGTTTCCAGTGACACTGATGTGTTTTTGTGAGGAAATGACACGTTTTTCACAGAAATCAACTTTTGAGTGTTCTTCCTGGAAAAACGCATTTCTGTGTGCTGCTTGGATGAGAAATGCCGTTTCAGCGACTTTAATAGTGAAATCAAAGGTTTTATATGAAACTGAGCACAGAATGAAGATTTCAAGTTTTGGAAGTAAGTTTCAATAGGAAATGTTATAAAACCATGTTATCTGTCATAATAATCCTGTTTTGCATGTTTTCAGTGATCCTGATGTGTTTCTGTGAAGAAATGACATGTTTTTCACAGAAAACAACTTTTGAGTGTTCTTTCTGGAAAAACGCATTTCTTCGTGCTTCTTGGACGAGAAATGCCGTTTCAGCGACTTTAATGGTGAAAACAATGGTTGTATATTAAACTGAACACAGAATGAAGGTGTCAAGTTTGGAGGTCAGTTTCAATAGGAAATTTTATAAAACCATGTTATCTGGCATGATAATCCTGTTTTGCATGTTTTCAGTGATACTGATGTGTTTCCGTGACGAAATGACACGATTTTCACAGAAATCAACTTTTGAGTGTTCTTTATGGAAAAACGCATTTCTGTGTGCTTCTTGGACGAGAAATGCCGTTTCAGCGACTTTAATGGTGAAAACAATGGTTGTATATGAAACTGAACACAGAATGAAGATGTCATGTTTGGAGGTCAGTTTTAATATGACATTTTATAAAACCATGTTTATCTGTCATAATAATCCTGTTTTGCATGTTTCCTGATACACTGATGTGTTTTTGTGAGGAAATGACACGATTTTCACAGAAATCAACTTTTGAGTGTTCCTCCTGGAAAAACGCTTTTTGTGTGCTGCTTGGATGAGAAACGCCGTTTCAGCAACTTTAATAGTGAAAACAATGGTTGTATATGAAACTGAACACAGAATGAAGATGTCATGTTTGGAGGTCAGTTTAATATGTCATTTTATAAAACAATGTTTATCTGTCATAATAATCCTGTTTTGCATGTTTTCAGTGATACTGATGTGCTTTTGTGAAGAAATACATGTTTTTCAAAGAAATCAACTTTTGAGTGTTGCTCCTGGAAAAACGCATTTCTGTGTGCTGCTTGGATGAGAAATGCCGTTTGAGCGACTTTAATAGTGAAATCAAAGGTTTTATTTGAAACTGAGCACATAATGAAGATTTCAAGTTTTGGAAGTCAATTTCAATAGGAATAGGAATAGGAATTTTATAAAACCATGTTATCGGTCATAATAATCCTATTTTGCATGTTTTCAGTGACACTGATGTGTTTCCGTGACGAAATGACATGTTATTTACAGAAATTAACTTTTGAGCGTTTCTTGTGCAGAATCAACAACTGTTAACATGTCATTGTGCTGCTGAGGTGAGGCTGAGGGCTGGACTTCCTGGTGTTCAGTGTCACCGCCACTGCACTGTCAACGTGCTACTTAGCAGAGGGCTGGCCTGCTGGGATGAGAGACTCCATGCTCCAGAACTTTCATCATGCTACTGAGCTTAGTCTGAGGGCTGGCCTGCCTTGAAGAAAATCTCGACGCCCCATCACCATCATCTTGCTACTAAGCTGAGGCTGAGGGCTAGCCTTCCAGGATCAACGCCCCAATACTGCCAATGTGCTGCTGAGCTGAGGCTGAAGGCCATGAGGCCACAGCACTGTCATCGTGCAGCTCAGGGTGAGGACTCGCCTGCTTTAAAGCCAGTCTCCACGCACAGCATTATTTTATCTATGTTCAATATGATTAACATATTTTTTGGCAGATAAACGTATTTCTGTGCACTTTTGGAGGAGAAATGTAGATTTAGCTAGTTAGTGATGACAAATACGGTCTTGAATGAAACTGAGCACACTATGAAGATTTTATGTCCGGAGACACGTTTTCGAGAAGTTTTCTATAACTATGTTTTCTGTGACATTCTTTCGATTTTGCACGTTTTCAATGATATTGATGATGATTTCTTTCACAGATTATATTGTTCACAGAAATCTACTCATGCCCTTGCAGAAAATCGCATTTCTGTCTGTTTAATACAGTCTAATACAGTCTTAGTTACTTTAGTGGTTTAAAATCAAAATTTTACTTGGGGTTTCCACGTCCCAGCACCATCATTATGCTCGGTGGTGAGGCTGAGAGGCAGGGTTAGATACGTTTTTGATAAATTTTCTATAACTGTGTTTTCTGTCAAATTCATTTGGTTTTGCATATTTTCAGCAAGATTAATGATGAATTTTTTCACTGATGATGTTTTTCACAAAAATCCACTTCTGCTTCTTGTAGAAAATCGCATTTCTATGTGTTTTTGGATGATAAATGCAGTTTTAGCTACATTTGTACTACTACTATACTGTTTAATTTGGGCTGAGGGCTGGCCTGACGGGATGAAAGTCTCCACGCCCCAGCACGGTCATTGTGATGCTGAGCTGAAACTGAGGGCTAGCATGCCTGGATTCCCATCTCCACGCCCAAGCAATGACATTGTGCTGATGAGTCTGATGCTGAGCGCTGGCCTACCTGGAGGTCCAGGCTGAGGGTGGCCTGCCTGGATGAAAGTCTCCACGCACTAGGAATGTGATCATTCTGCTGAGACTCAGTCTGATGGCTGGCCTGCACGAAAGCCCCTCTCCACTATCTAGCACCGTCATCATGCTGTCGAGTCTGAAGCTGAGGGCTGGCCTTTCTGGAGGCCCAACGCCATGCCCCAGTACCGTCATTGAGAAACTGAGGTGAGGCTAGGAGCGAGTTGGCCTGGATGAAAGTCTCCACGCACCAGCAATGTCATCGTGCTGCTGAGCTGAGGCTGAGCAATGGCCTACCAGCCTGAAAGTCTCAACGCTCCAGAACTGTGATCTTGCTGCTGAGCTGAGGGCGAGGGCTGGTCTGCTTGGACGACAGTCTCCACGCCCAAGCAATGTCATCATGCTCATGAGCTGACCGCTGTAGTCTGGCCTGCCTTAAAGAATCCATGCTCCAGCAATGTAATTTTGCTGCTGAGCTGAAGCTGAGGGCTGGCCTGCCTGGGGCCATTCTCCACGCCCCAGAACTCTCATCGTGCTGCTGAGTCTGAGGCTGAGGGTTGGCCTGCATAGAGGCTTGTCTCCATGCCCCAGAACCGTTATCTCTTGCTGCTGAGTCTGAGGCTGAGGGCTGGCCTGCCTAGAGGCTAGTCTCCACGCCCCAGAACCGTTATCTTGCTGCTGTGTCTGAGACTGAGGAATGGCCTGCCTAGATGATAATCTGGACTGGCCTGCCTGAATGAAAGTCTTCACGCCCCAGCAATGTCATTGTGCTGCTGAGCTGAGGCTGAGTGCTTGCTTGCCTGGAAGAAGATCTACATGCCCTAGAGCTGTGGTTATGCTGCTGAGCTGAGGCTGAGGGCTGGCCGGCCTGGAATGAAATCTCGACGCCCCAGCAATGTCATGGTGATGCTGTGCAGAGGGTGTGGGTGGGTGTGGTCTGCCTGGATGAACGTCTCCACACCCTAGAACTATGATCATGCTTCTGAGCTCACGTTGAGGGATGGCCATCATGGATGAAAGTCTCCACGCTCCAGCACTGTCATCGTGCTGCTGTGCTGAGGCTGAGGGCTGGCCTGCCGGGAAGAGAGCTTCCACACCCCAGCAATGTCTTCGTGATGCTGAGTTCAGAGGCCAGTCTCACCGCCCCAGCACTGTCATCATGCTGTTGAGCTGAGGCTGAGGGCCGGCGATGCTGGAGGCGAGTCTCACCACCCCAGCAATTTCATCATGCTGCTGTGCTGAGACTGAGGGCTGGCCTTCCTGGAGGCCAGTCTCCATTTCCCAGCAATGTCCTTGTGCTGCTTAGCTTAGCCTGAAGGCCTGCATCATTGGAGAAACGTCCTATCGCCCGTTATTGTAATGCTGAGCTGAGATTGAGGTCTGGACTGCCTGGAAGAAAGTTACCATGCCCCAGCAATGTAATGTCATCATGCTTCTGAGGTTGAGGCTGAGTGCTGACCTGCCTTTTTTGGGCAAGTCCCCACACCTGAGAAATATCATTTTGCTGCTGATCCAAGGCTGAGGGCTCGCTTGTCTGGAGACCAGTCTCCACGCCCCCCCAGCAATGTAATTTTGCTTCTGAGCTGAGCCCAAGGTGTGGCCTGCCTGGATGAATGTCTCCACGCCCCAGAACTGTCATCGTGCTGCTGAGTCTGAGGGGGGGGGGGGGGGTGGGGTGGGGGGGGGGGGGTGTGGGGGGGGAGGGGGGGGCCCGCGTGGTGGTGGTGTTTCCTGGGGGCGTGGTGGTGGGGTGGGTTGGGGTGGCTGAGGAAGAAATCTCCCCTCGCGTCTCTGCTGCTGGTGGGTGGGGGGGCTGCGGGGCCGTCGAGATCATGTGTCGGTGGGTGGGGGGGTGGTGGGGGGGGGGTTTGGGGGGGTGGTTGGTGTTGGGGGTGAGGTGTGGTTGGTGGGGATGGGGTGGTGTGTGGGGGGGGGTGGGGGGAAGGATTGGGAATGTATGGTGTGTGTGAGAGGGTGAGGGGGTTGTGGTGCGTTCTGTTGTTGTTTGGTGTGGGGATGGCCTCTGGATGAAAGTCTGTCGCTGTCTGTGTGTGTGTGTGTGGGGGTGTTTTGTGTGGGTGGGGTGGCCTGCGGGAAGAGGTTCGATGTCTTCGTGATGCTGGTTCAGAGGCGTCTCCGCGTTTTGTGTGTTGGTGGGTGGGGTGGCTGTGGGGTTCTTGGTGTCTTTCTGCTGGCTGAGCTGAGTTGGTTCTGGGGCGTTCCTTCCCGTGTCCTTGTGCTGCTTGTTGTCTGGGTTGGTGGGGGTCGCTGTTTTGTATGCTGAGTGAGTTGGGTCTGGTGCCTGGAAGAAGTTCTTGCGAATGTTTGTCTCGTGCTTTGAGGTTGAGGTGAGTGCTGGCCTGCCTTTTTGGGGTTGGATTCTGTGTGTGTCAGGTGGGGCTGGTTGTCTGGGGTCTGCCGATGTATTTTGCTTCTGAGTGGGGTGTGGTTGTGGTGTGTTCCCGCCGCTGTCTCGTGTGTGGTTGAGGTGAGGGCTGGTTCCTGGGGCCAGTTCTTTCCCGCTGTCTTGTGTGTTGTTTGGGTGTGCTGGGGCGTCCCCGCGTTTTTTGCTGGCTGAGTGGGTCGCCGGGGCCGTCTCCCGTCTCGCCCGTCTCGTGCTGCTGAGCTGAGGCTGAGGGCGGCTGCTGGGGTCTCCGCCGTGTGTGTGCTGCTGGCTGAGGCTGAGGGCCGGCCTGCCTGGGGCCATGCGAGGGGCGGCTGGCGCCCGCGGGGCCCTGGGGGTGGTTGTGGGGGGGGGGGTCCCGGGCGGGCTGGGCTGGGCTGGCCGGGGGTGAGGTGAGGGGGGGAGAGCAAAGGTGTGCTGGGGTGTGGGGGCCTGGTGATTGGTTGGGGGGGGGGGGTGGTGGGGATGTTGTGTGTGGTGGGTGGGGTGGGGAGAATATGCCTAGGGTGGTTGGGGTGGGGGGGTGGTGGTGTAGATTTGGTGGGTGAGGGGTTGGTGGTTTGGATGTCTTGTGTGTGGTGGGTGATGGTTGTTGGGAAGAGTCTTGCCCTAGGTGTGGTTTGTGGGTGGGTGGGGGGCTGTTGGATGTTCTCCCGCCCAAATGGTGTGCTTAGTTGGGTGTGGTGGCCTGCCTTGATGTTGGGGGTGCTGAGGCTGAGAGATGGCTTCCTGGATGAAAGTCTTCACGCCCCAGCAATGTCATTGTGTGCTGAGCTGAGGCTGAGGGCTTGCTTGCCTGGAAGAAGATCTACATGCCCTAGAGCTGTGGTTATGCTGCTGAGCCGAGCCTGAGGGCTGGCCTGCCTTGATGAAAATCTCCACGCTCCAGCACTCTCATCGTGCTGCTGAACTGAGGCTGAGAGATGGCATTCCTGGATGAAAGTCTTCACGCCCCAGCAATGTCATTGTGCTGCTGAGCTGAGGCTGATGGCTTGCTTGCCTGGAAGAAGATCTACATGCCCTAGAGCTGTGGTTATGCTGCTGAGCTGAGGCTGAGGGCTGGCCGGCCTGGAAGGAAATCTCGACACCCCAGCAATGTCATGGTGATGCTGTGCAGAGGGTGAGGGCCGGTCTGCCTGGATGAACGTCTCCACACCCTAGAACTATGATCATGCTTCTGAGCTCACGTTGAGGGATGGCCATCATGATGAAAGTCTCCACGCTCCAGCACTGTCATTGTGCTGCTGTGCTGAGGCTGGGGGATGGTCTGCCTGGATGACCGTGTCTACGCCCCAGAACTGTGATCCTACTGCTAAGCTGAGGCTGAGGGCTGGCCTGTCGGGAAGAGAGCTTCCACACCCCAGCAATGTCTTCGTGATGCTGAGCTGAGGCTGAGGGCCGGCCTGCCTGGAAGCCAGTCTCCACGCCCAAGAACTGTGATCGTGCTGCTGAGCTGAGGACGTGGGCTGGCCTGCCCGGTAGAAAATCTCACTGCCCTGACACTGTTATTGTGCTGCTGAGCTGAGGCTGAGGGCAAGCCAACCTTGATGAAAGTCTCTGTGCTCCTTCAGTGTCATCTTGCTGCTGAGCTGAGGCTGGGGGCTGGTCTGCCTGGAGGGCCCTCTCCACGGCCCACCAAAGTCATTATACTGCTGAGCTGAGGCTGAGCGATGGCCTGCCTGGAGGCCAATCTCACCTCCCCCACACTGTCAAGGTGATGCTGAGCTGAGGCTGAGGTCAGGCCTGCCTGGAAGAAAGTTACCATGTCCCAGCAATGTATTGTCATTGTGCTTCTGAGGCTGAGGTTGAGCGCTGGCCTGCCTTTGGGTAAGTCCCTACACCTGAGAAATGTCATTGTGCTGCTAAGCCAAGGCTGAGAGCTGGCTTATCTGGAGACCAGTCTCCACGCCCCAGCAATGTAATTTTGCTTCTGAGCTCAGCCAGAACTGTCATCATGCTGCTGAGTCCGAGGCTGAGGGCTGGCCTGCCTGGAGGCTTGTCTCCACGCTCAACCACCATTTTAGTGCTGCTAAGTCTGAAGCTGAGGCCTGGACTGCATGGAGGCCATTCTCCACGCCCCAGCACTGTCATCGTGGTGCTTAAGCTGAGGCTGAGGGCCCAGGCTGCCAGGATGCCAGTTTCAGCGCCCCAGCAATGTCATCGTGCTGCTGAGTCTGAGCGCTTGCCTGTCTCGATGCCCATGTCCACGCCCCAGCACCGTCGTCATGCTGCTGAGCTGAGGCTGAGGGTGGCCTGCCTGGATGAAAGTCTCCACGCACTAGGAATGTGATCATTCTGCTGAGACTCAGTCTGATGGCTGGCCTGCACGAAAGCCCCTCTCCACTATCTAGCACCGTCATCATGCTGTCGAGTCTGAAGCTGAGGGCTGGCCTTTCTGGAGGCCCAACGCCATGCCCCAGTACCGTCATTGAGAAACTGAGGTGAGGCTAGGAGCGAGTTGGCCTGGATGAAAGTCTCCACGCACCAGCAATGTCATCGTGCTGCTGAGCTGAGGCTGAGCAATGGCCTACCAGCCTGAAAGTCTCAACGCTCCAGAACTGTGATCTTGCTGCTGAGCTGAGGGCGAGGGCTGGTCTGCTTGGACGACAGTCTCCACGCCCAAGCAATGTCATCATGCTCATGAGCTGACCGCTGTAGTCTGGCCTGCCTTAAAGAATCCATGCTCCAGCAATGTAATTTTGCTGCTGAGCTGAAGCTGAGGGCTGGCCTGCCTGGGGCCATTCTCCACGCCCCAGAACTCTCATCGTGCTGCTGAGTCTGAGGCTGAGGGTTGGCCTGCATAGAGGCTTGTCTCCATGCCCCAGAACCGTTATCTCTTGCTGCTGAGTCTGAGGCTGAGGGCTGGCCTGCCTAGAGGCTAGTCTCCACGCCCCAGAACCGTTATCTTGCTGCTGTGTCTGAGACTGAGGAATGGCCTGCCTGGATGATAATCTGGACGAGGCTGAGGGTGGTGTTGGAGAAATCTAGAAATGGTGAATCTTTAGTTGAGGTGTGGGTGGCTGCTGATGAAAATCTAGCCGGGGGCTGGGTGGCATTCCTGGATGAAAGTCTTCACGCCCCAGCAATGTCATTGTGCTGCTGAGCTGAGGCTGAGGGCTTGCTTGCCTGGAAGAAGATCTACATGCCCTAGAGCTGTGGTTATGCTGCTGAGCCGAGCCTGAGGGCTGGCCTGCCTTGATGAAAATCTCCACGCTCCAGCACTCTCATCGTGCTGCTGAACTGAGGCTGAGAGATGGCATTCCTGGATGAAAGTCTTACGCCCCAGCAATGTATTGTGTGTGAGCTAGGATGGTTGTTTGGAAGAGTTTAGGGTGTGAGGTGGGGGGGAGTGGGGGAGGGGTGGGGGGTCTGTGGTGGTTTGTTGTTTTGGTGGGGTGGCCTGGCCGTGTCTACGCCCCAGAACTGTGATCCTACTGCTAAGCTGAGGCTGAGGGCTGGCCTGCCGGGAAGAGAGCTTCCACACCCCAGGAATGTCTTCGTGATGCTGAGTTCAGAGGCCAGTCTCACCGCCCCAGCACTGTCATCGTGCTGTTGAGCTGAGGCTGAGGGCCGGCTATGCTGGAGGCGAGTCTAACCACCCCAGCACTTTCATCGTGCTGCTGAGCTGAGACTGAGGGCTGGCCTTCCTGGAGTCCAGTCTCCATTTCCCAGCAATGTCCTTGTGCTGCTTAGCTTACCCTGAAGGCTTGCATCATTGGAGAACAGTCCTACCGCCCGTTATTGTAATGCTGAACTGAGATATAGGTCTGGCCTGCCTGGAAGAAAGTTACCATGCCCCAGCAATGTATTGTCATCGTGCTTCTGAGGCTGAGGCTGAGTGCTGGCCTGCCTTTTTTGGGCAAGTCCCCACACCTGAGAAATATCATTGTGCTGCGATCCAAGACTGAGGGCTGGCTTGTCTGGAGACCAGTCTCCATGCCCCCCCAGCAATGTAATTTTGCTTCTGAGCTGAGCCCAAGGTGTGGCCTGTCTGGATGAACGTCTCCACGCCCCAGAACTGTCATTGTGCTGCTGAGTCTGAGGCTGAGGGCTGGCCTTCCTGGAGGCCAGTCTCCATCTCCCAGCAATGTCCTTGTGCTGCTTAGCTTAGCCTGAAGGCCTGCATGACTGGAGGCCAGTCCAACCGCCCGTTATTGTAATGCTGAGTGAGGCTGAGGTCCGGCCTTCCTGGAGGCCAGTCTCCACGTCTCAGCGCCGTCATCGTGTGTGGCTGAGGACGAGGGCAGGCATGCCTGGATTAAAGTCTCCATGCCCCAGCGCGTTGGGGGGGGGGGGGGGTGTATGGTGATGTGTGAGAGGGTGAGGGCCGGTCTGCCTGGATGAACGTCTCCACACCCTAGAACTATGATCTGCTTCTGAGCTCACGTTTAGGGTGGCCATCATGATGAAAGTCTCCACGCTCCAGCACTGTCATCGTGCTGCTGTGCTGAGGCTGGGGGATGGTCTGCCTGGATGACCGTGTCTACGCCCCAGAACTGTGATCCTACTGTAAGCTGAGGCTGAGGGCTGGCCTGTCGGGAAGAGGCTTCCACACCCCAGCAATGTCTTCGTGATGCTGAGCTGAGGCTGAGGGCCGGCCTGCCTGGAAGCCAGTCTCCACGCCCAAGAACTGTGATCGTGCTGCTGAGCTGAGGACGTGGGCTGGCCTGCCCGGTAGAAAATCTACTGCCTGACACTGTTTTGTGCTGCTGAGTGAGGCTGAGGGCAGGCCACCTGATGAAAGTCTCTGTGCTCCTTCAGTGTCATCTTGTGCTGAGTGAGGCTGGGGGCTGGTCTGCCTGGAGGGCCCTCTCCACGGCCCACCAAAGTCATTATACTGCTGAGCTGAGGCTGAGCGATGGCCTGCCTGGAGGCCAATCTATAGGAGGGGAGGAAGGTTGTATTTTATGAGAGGTGGGGTCCTCGAGTTATTGAGGGAGGCTGGGGGGTAGGCGATGAAGGGAGGGGGGGGAGGTGTGTACATAAGAAGTGAGGGGAGATGGAGGTGGTGAGTGGTGTTAGGAGGTGGGGGTGAGGTGTTAGCGGTTGGTGTGAGTTGGGTGCCTGTTGGCTGTGCCGCCGTGTTGCTGTGAGTGAGGCTGAGGGTGGCCTGTGGAGAAAGTCTAGATAGATGATCTGGAGCTCGTTGATGGTGGTGCGAGCCCTCTTTTTCTGTGAGTCTGAAGTGAGGGCTGGCCTTTTGGAGGCCAAGATGCCCCTACCGTAGAGGAGGGAGGTAGGAGCGAGTTGGCTGGATGAAAGTCTCACGCACCAGCAATGTCATCGTGGCTAGTGAGTGAGTGGCTATCTTTGAGGGAGTTTGGCCAAGTGCTGAGCTGAAGCTGAGGGCTGGCCTGCTGGGGCCATTCTCCACGCCCCAGAACTCTCATCGTGCTGCTGAGTCTGAGGTGAGGGTTGGCCTGATAGAGGCTTGTCTCTGCAGAACGTTATTTTTTGAGTCTGAGGTGAGGGTGGTGGTGTCTGGTTTTGTTGGCTGAGGGTGTTGGTTCTCGCCAAATGGTGTATCTTTAGTTGAGGCTGGGGTGGCTGCTTGATGAATTAGTAGCCTCTATGTGTGCTGAATGAGGCTGAGAGATGGCATTCCTGGATGAAAGTCTTCACGCCCCAGCAATGTCATTGTGCTGCTGAGCTGAGGCTGAGGGCTTGCTTGCCTGGAAGAAGATCTACATGCCCTAGAGCTGTGGTTATGCTGCTGAGCTGAGGCTGAGGGCTGGCCGGCCTGGAAGGAAATCTCGACACCCCAGTAATGTCATGGTGATGCTGTGCAGAGGGTGAGGGCCGGTCTGCCTGGATGAACGTCTCCACACCCTAGAACTATGATCATGCTTCTGAGCTCACGTTGAGGGATGGCCATCATGATGAAAGTCCGTGTCTACGCCCCAGAACTGTGATCCTACTGCTAAGCTGAGGCTGAGGGCTGGCCTGCCGGGAAGAGAGCTTCCACACCCCAGCAATGTCTTCGTGATGCTGAGTTCAGAGGCCAGTCTCACCGCCCCAGCACTGTCATCGTGCTGTTGAGCTGAGGCTGAGGGCCGGCTATGCTGGAGGCGAGTCTAACCACCCCAGCACTTTCATCGTGCTGCTGAGCTGAGACTGAGGGCTGGCCTTCCTGGAGGCCAGTCTCCATTTCCCAGCAATGTCCTTGTGCTGCTTAGCTTACCCTGAAGGCTTGCATCATTGGAGAACAGTCCTACCGCCCGTTATTGTAATGCTGAGCTGAGATTGAGGTCTGGCCTGCCTGGAAGAAAGTTACCATGCCCCAGCAATGTATTGTCATCGTGCTTCTGAGGCTGAGGCTGAGAAATATCATTGTGCTGCTGATCCAAGACTGAGGGCTGGCTTGTCTGGAGACCAGTCTCCATGCCCCCCCCAGCAATGTAATTTTGCTTCTGAGCTGAGCCCAAGGTGTGGCCTGCCTGGATGAACGTCTCCACGCCCCAGAACTGTCATTGTGCTGCTGAGTCTGAGGCTGAGGGCTGGCCTTCCTGGAGGCCAGTCTCCATTTCCCAGCAATGTCCTTGTGCTGCTTAGCTTAGCCTGAAGGCCTGCATGACTGGAGGCCAGTCCAACCGCCCGTTATTGTAATGCTGAGCTGAGGCTGAGGTCCGGCCTTCCTGGAGGCCAGTCTCCACGTCTCAGCGCCGTCATCGTGCTGCTGAGCTGAGGACGAGGGCAGGCATGCCTGGATTAAAGTCTCCATGCCCCAGCGCTGTCATACTGTTATTGTGCTGCTGAGCTGAGGCTGAGGGTAGGCCAACCTTGATGAAAGTCTCTGTGCTCCTTCACTGTCATCTTGCTGCTGAGCTGAGGCTGGGGGCTGGCCTGCCTGGAGGGCCCTCTCCACGCCCCACCAAAGTCATTGTACTGCTGAGCTGAGGCTGAGCGATGGCCTGCCTGGAGGCCAATCTCACCTCCCCCACACTGTCAAGGTGATGCTGAGCTGAGGCTGAGGTCAGGCCTGCCTGGAAGAAAGTTACCATGCCCCAGCAATGTATTGTCATTGTGCTTTTGAGGCTGAGGTTGAGCACTGGCCTGCCTTTGGGTAAGTCCCCACACCTGAGAAATGTCATTGTGCTGCTAAGCCAAGGCTGAGGGCTGGCTTATCTGGAGACCAGTCTCCACGCCCCAGCAATGTAATTTTGCTTCTGAGCTTAGCCAGAACTGTCATCATGCTGCTGAGTCCGAGGCTGAGGGCTGGCCTGCCTGGAGGCTTGTCTCCACCATTGTCTCCACCATTTTAGTGCTGCTAAGTCTGAAGCTGAGGCCTGGACTGCATGGAGGCCATTCTCCACGCCCCAGCACTGTCATTGTGGTGCTTAAGCTCAGGCTCTGGGCCAGGCTGCCAGGATGCCAGTTTCAGTGCCCCAGCAATGTCATCGTGCTGCTGAGTCTGAGCGCTTGCCTGTCTCGATGCCCATGTCCACGCCCCAGCACCGTCGTCATGCTGCTGAGCTGAGGCTGAGGGCTGGCCTGCCAGGATTCAAGTTTCAGCGCCCCAGCAAAGTCATCGTGCTGCTGACTCTGAGCGCTTGCCTGCCTTGATGCCCATGTCCATGCCCATGCCCCAGCACTGTCATCGTGCTGTTGAGCTGAGGGTGAGGGCTGACCTGCCTGGATGAAAGTTTCCACTCCCCAGAACTGTGATCATGCTGCTATGTCTGAGGCTGAGGGCTGGCCTGTCTGGAAAAATGTTTCCACTCCCCAGCAGTGTCATTGTGCTGTGGAGCTGAGGGCTGGCCATGCCCCAGAACTATGATCATGCTGCTGAGCTGAGGGTGAGGGCTGACCTGCCAGGACGAAAGCCTCCATGCCCCAGCACTGTCATCGTGCTGCTGAGCTGAGGCTGAGGGCCGGCCTGCCTGGAAGCCAGTCTCCACGCCACAAAACTGTGATAGTGCTGCTGAGCTGAGGCCGAGGTCTGGCCTGCCTGGATGAACGTCTCCATGCCCCAGAACTGTCATCGTGCTGCTGAGCTGAGGCTTAGGACTGGCCTGCCTGGAGGCTTGTCTCCACGTGCAACCACAATATTAGTGCTGCTTAGTCAAAGCTTAGGGCTGGCTTGTCTGGAGGCCATTCTCCACGCCCCAGCAGTGTCATCATGGTGCTTAGCTGAGGCTGAGGGCTGGCCTGCCAGGATTCAAGTTTCAGCGCCCCAGCAAAGTCATCGTGCTGCTGACTCTGAGCGATTGCCTGCCTTGATGCCCATGTCCATGCCCATGCCCCAGCACTGTCGTCGTGCTGCTGACTCTGAGCGCTTGCCTGCCTTGATGCCCATGTCCATGCCCATGCCCCAGCACTGTCGTCGTGCTGTTGAGCTGAGGGTGAGGGCTGACCTGCCTGGATGAAAGTCTCCACTCCCCAGAACTGTGATCATGCTGCTATGTCTGAGGCTGAGGGCTGGCCTGTCTGGAAAAATGTTTCCACTCCCCAGCAGTGTCATTGTGCTGTGGAGCTGAGGGCTGGCCATGCCCCAGAACTATGATCATGCTGTTGAGCTGAAGCCGAGGGATGGCCTGCCTCAAAAAATATCTCAATGCCCCAGCAATGTAATTTTGCTGATGAGCAGAGGCTGGGGGCTGGCCTGCCTGGAAGAGAATCTCCAAGCCCCACTACCGTCATCGTACTGCTGAGCTGAGGCTGTGGAATGGTCTACCTGGATGAAAGTCTCACTGTCCCAGAACTGTGATCATGCCGCTGAGCTGAGGCTGAAGGCTGGCTTGCCTGGATGAAAGTCTCTACGCCCCAGCAATGTCATTGTCCTGCTGAGTTGAGGGCTGGCCTGCCTGGACGCCCAACTCCACGCCACAACACGGTCATTGTGCTGCTGAGCTTAGGCTGAGGGTTGGCCTGCCTTTAGGCCCATCTCCACGCACCAGCACTGTCATTGTGCTACTGAGCTGAGGCTGAGGGATGCCCTTCCTGCCTGAAAGTCTCAGCACTCCAGAACTGTGGTTTTGCTGCTGAGCTGAGGCTGAGGGATGGCCTGCCTGGATTAAAGTTTACATGCCTCAGCAATGCAGCAATGTCATTGTGCTGCTGAGGTGAGGCTGAGGGCTGGATTACCTGGTGTTCAGTGTCACCGCCCCATCACCATCATCTTGCTGAGGCTGAGGTCTAGCCTTCCAGGATCAACGCCCCAATACTGTCATCGTGCTGCTGAGCTGAAAGTGAGGGCGGTCCTACCTGGAGGCCAATCTCACCGCCCACGCACTGGCAATATGCTGCTGAGCTGAGGCTGAAAGCTGGCCTGCCTGGAAGAAAATCTCCATGCCCTATCAATGATATCATTGTGCTTGCTGAGCTGAGGATGAGGTCCGGCCTTCCTGAATGAGAGCTTCCACGCCCCAGCAATGTCAACATACTGCTGAGCTCAGCCGGATGGCTTGCCTGTCTGGGTGAAGATCTGCATGATCCAGATGTGTGATCGTGCTGCTAGTTGAGGCTGTGGGCTGGCCTTCCTTGATGAAAATCGCCACACCCCAGCAATGTCATTGTGCTGCTGAGCTTAGGCTGAGGGCTTGCTTGCCTGGAAGAAGATCTACATGGCCTAGAGCTGTGATTATGCTGCTGAGCTGACGCTGAGGCCTGGCCTTTCTGGAGGCCCAGCGCCATTCCCCAGTACCGTCATTGAGAAATTGAGGTGAGGCTGGGAGCGAGCTGGCCTGGATGAAAGTCTCCACGCCCCAGCAATGTCATCATGCTGCTGAGCTGAGGCTGGGGGATGGTCTGCCTGGATGAGTGTCCATGCCTCAGAACTGTGATCCTACTGCTGAGCTGAGGCTGAGGGCTGGCCTGCCGGGAATAGAGCACCCACACCCCAGCAATGTCATCGTACTGCTGAGCTCAGCCTGATGTCTTTCCTGTCCGATCTATATGCCCCAGAACTGTGATCCTGCTGCTGAGCATAGACTTGGGCTGGCCTGCCTGGAAGGAAATCTCCATGCCCCTGCAATGTCGTCGTGATGTTGTGCTGAGGCTGAGGGATGGCCTTCCTGGAGGCCAGATTCCACGCCCTAGCACCGTCATTGTGTAATGGCAGGCCTGTCGGACGAAATCTCCGTCTCCTTGGGCTCGCCCCTGGTCTGTCTAACCCGCCTCTTGGCTGCTCCCTGGGCTGAAGTTTGGTGGCTGTGTGGTGCTCAGCGCCGTTTATGATAAATCTTTGTTAATATGCAGTGTTGTTCCCTCTTCATTTTTCCTGTTTTGTATCATTTGCATATTAGTTATTGAGACTTTTTTCAAGCCGCACAGTTAAATCGTACAACACAAAGAGAGTTAGATCATAGAACATTGTTATGATCTGCTTATTAGCTGTGACATATCTCATTCAAATAATCTACAGTAGCTGTAATCATCCTTTCTGTGTATCTGGCGCCAATTGGAGCATGCTATAAGTCAGTGGTCCTATGGTACACTCTACTGGATGACATCAAAACTACCACAACTTGCCTGCAGCTTTTTCGTCGACGGTGGTGTTTGATGTACCTCGAGTAATCAGGAATAGGCACATAATGCGTCGCCCCTGCTGATGTAGAAAAAAATGTAATATGCAATAGATGTGTTTCGGTGAGGACATTACTGTCCTTTTCAAAGAAATCTGAGTATTGTGAAATGTAAGAGATGTGTTTTTGTGTAGAAAAGCTGTCACAAACATCCACTTTTAAATGTTTCTTGCTTACAAAAATGGAATGTTTTTCACAGAAAACAACTTTTGAGTGTTCTTTCTGGAAATACGCATTTCTGTGTGCTTCTTGGACGAGAAATGCCGTTTCAGTGACTTTAATGGTAAAAACAATGGTTTTATATGAAACTGAGCACAGAATGAAGATTTCATGTTTGGAGGTCAGTTTTAATATGTCATTTTATAAAACCATGTTTATCTGTCATAATAATCCTGTTTTGTATGTTTCCTGATACACTGATGTTTTTTTGTGAGGAAATGACACGATTTTCACAGAAATCAACTTTTGAGTGTTCCTCCTTGAAAAACGCTTTTTTGTGTGCTGCTTGGATGAGAAACAGCGTTTCAGCAACTTTAATGGTGAAAACAATGGTTTTATATGAAACTGAGCACAGATTGAAGATTTCAAGTTCTGGAAATCAGTTTCAATAGGAAATTTTATAAAACCATTTTATCTGTCATAATAATCATCTTTTGCATTTTTTCAGTGACACTGATGTGTTTCCGTGACGAAATGACATGTTATTTACAGACATTAACGTTAAAGCGTTTCTTGTGGAAAATCAATTTTCTGTGTTCCTTTGGACCAGTTTGAGCAACTTTAGTGGTTACACCAAAGGTTTTACATGACAATGATCACAGAATGAAGGTTTGAAATTTTGTAGGTCAGTTTCAATAGGAAATTTTATAAAACCATGTTATCTGTCATGATAATCCTGTTTTGCATGTTTTCAATGATACTGATGTGTTTCCGTGACGAAATGACACGATTTTCACAGAAATCAACTTTTGAGTGTTCTTTATGGAAAAACGCATTTCTGTGTGCTTTTTGGACGAGAAATGCCGTTTCAGCGACTTTAATGGTGAAAACAATGGTTGTATATGAAACTGAACACAGAATGAAGATGTCATGTTTGGAGGTCAGTTTTAATATGTCATTTTTATAAAACAATGTTTATCTGTCATAATAATCCTGTTTTGCATGTTTTCAGTGATACTGATGTGTTTTTTTGTGAAGAAATACATGTTTTTCACAGAAATCAACTTTTGAGTGTTCCTCCTGGAAAAACGCTTTGTGTGTGTGCTGCTTGGATGAGAAATTCCGTTTCAGCGACTTTAATGGTAAAAACAATGGATTTTATATGAAACTGAGACAGAATGAAGATTTCAGTTTGGAGGTCAGTTTGTGTTGTTTTGATTGTCGAATCATTTTGAGTGTTCCTCCTGGAAAAAGTTTTGTGTTGTGGTGAGTTGTTAGGTTAGTATGGTAAACTGAGAAATTTGGAGGTGTTTTAATATGACTTTTATTGTTATTGTATAATATCTTTTTGCTTTTCTGATTGATTTTTTTAGGAATGACTTTTTAAAACTTTTATGTTTTTGGGTTTTGTTATAGATGCCGTTTAGGTTAATAGTGAAATGTTATTAAGCACAGAGAGTTTCGGAAGTTGTTTAATAGGAAATTTATAAATGTTTCTGTCATGATAATCCTGTTTTGCATTTTTAGTGATCCTATGTGTTTTGTGAAGAAATGCTGTTTTTCACGAACACTTTTGAGTGTTTTTTGGACGCATTTCTTTGCTTCTGGAGAGTGCCGTTTAGCGACTTTATGGTGAAAACAATGGTTTATATTAATGACCAGATGAAGGTGTCTTGGAGTATCAATAGGAAATTTTATAAAAATGTTTCTGGATATATTTTTTGTTTTTAGTGTCCTGAGTGTGTGTTGTTTTCGAAAATGGGCTGGCTGGGGGGGGTGGTGATGATAAATTTTTTGTTGTTTGGTGCGTTTAGAATATTGGTGTTTTTTGGAGCTTTTTGTGTTTGGAGGTGGTTAGGATTTATGGTGTGTTTAGAATGAAGAATGAAGATTTGGGGTGTTTGTAGGATTTTTCTTTGTATGTTTTGTTTTAGTGGGTTGTGGTGTGTGGTGTTTTTTGGGGTTTTTGTGTGGGGTGGTGGTTTGTGAAAAATGGTTTATTGATGAGATGAAGTTTTTGGGGTGTTTTAATATGTTTTATAATTTTGTATTATGTTTGTGTGTTTGTGTTTTTGTGGGAATGACGATTTTCGAAATCAATTTTGGTGTTCCCTGGAACGTTTTTTGTGTGTTGGATGGACGCCAGCAGGAGGAAGGGTGCCGGTTGTGTTTGCAGGAGTGATGAAAGAAGGGGGGAAAGGTTTTTGGGGGTGGGGTGTTGGGTGGGTGGGTGGCTGTGGGCTTTGGGGTTTGTGTGGAGTGAATGGGGCTAGTGCTGGTTCGTAGAGCAATGATTGAGTTGGGAGGTGGCCTACCTGGAGGTCATCTTACGTATGTGATTGTGCTGTGTGCTGAGGCTGAGGGTGGCCTGCCTGGATGAAGTCTCCCGCATAGGAAGTGTTCTGCGAGACTAGTCTGAGGCTGGCCTGCACGAAAGCCCCTCTTGCTAGCTGTCGAGTCTGAAGCTGAGGGTGGCCTTTTGGAGGCCCAACGCCATGCCCATACCGTATGAGAATGAGGTGAGGCTAGGAGGAGTGGCCTGGATGAAGTCTCCACGCACCAGCAATGTCATCGTGCTGCTGAGCTGAGGCTGAGCAATGGTACCAGTAAATCTCAACGCTCCAGACTGTGATGTGCTGAGCTGAGGGCGAGGGTGGTCGCGGACGATCCCGCCAGTGTTATCTTGAGCTGACCGCTGTAGTCTGGCCTGCCTTAAAGAATCATGCTCCAGCAATTATTTTGTGAGCTGAAGCTGAGGGGGCCTGCCTGGGGCATTCTCACGCCCAGAACTCTCATCGTGCTGTGAGTCTGAGGTAGGGTTGACCTGCAAGAGGTGTCTCCTGCCCCAGAACCGTCCTTTGTGAGTCTGAGGTGAGGGCTGGTGAGAGGTAGTCTCGCCAGATTATTTGGGATTTGTGTTTTTGGTGTTTTTAGGATTTGTAGTGTGTTTGTAGTGAGGGTGGGGTGGAGAAATCTCGAGTGATGTTGGTGATGTGTGGAGGGTGGGGTGGTGTGGTGCTGTCCATTGGGTGGTTACCTAGAATATGATCATGCTTTGAGCTACGTTGAGGGATGGCCATCATGATGAAGTCTGTTACGAGATGTGATCCTACTGCTAAGCTGAGGCTGAGGGTGGCTGGGGAAGAGAGCCCACACCCAGGTCGGGGAGGAGGCCAGTCTACCGCCCAGCACTGTATGGCTGTTGAGGAGGCTGAGGGCGGCTAGTGGAGGGAGTACCCCCCAGCACTGTGTGTGAGTGAGACTGAGGGGGGGGGTTGTGTTCTTTGTAAAGGTTGGTTGAAGAAAGTTACATGCCCAGAATATTGTATGTGTGAGGTGAGGCTGAGTGCTGGTGTTGGGAGTCCACTGAGAATTTGACAAGACTGAGGGCTGGGTCTGGAGACAGTCTCCAGCCCCCAGCAAAATGTCTGAGCTGAGCCAAGGTGGGCTGCCTGGATGAACGTCTCACGCCAGAATATTGTGGTGAGTGAGGTGAGGGTGGTGGAGGCGTTTCGTGTTTGGAGGGGTGGGGGTGTGGTGAGGTGAGGTCGGCTTTGGGGCCGTCTCGTTAGGGTATGTGTGTGAGTGAGGAGAGGGAGGTGTGGATAAGTATCCATGCCCCAGCGGGGGGGGTTGTGGGCTCGGTTTTTGTTTTTTTGGGGGGTGATGTGGGGGTGGTGGGGGGGGGGTGGGGGTTTGGTTGGTGGGTGGGGGGGGGTGGTTGTTTGCGGCTGCTTGTTTTGTGTGTGGTGGGGGGTAGGGATGAAGTTTGTGTCTTTGTTCTTGTGCTGGCTGGTGGGGGCTGGCCTGGGGGGTCGCCCCAAGGTCTGTGGTGGGTGGGTGGTGGGGGTCTCCCTGTCAAGGTGTGTGGCTGGGCTGAGGTAGGCCTGCCTGGAAGAAAGTTAATGCCCGAATGTATTGTTTGTGTTTGGGTGGGTTGGTGGTGTTTGGGTAGTCCCCCTGAGAAATGTATTGTGCTGCTAGCAGGCTGGGCTCTTTCTGGGACCGTCTCGCCCGAATGTAGCTTCTGGCTGACTGTCTCATGCTGCTGGTGAGGCTGAGGGCTGGCCTGCCTGGAGGTTGGGGGGGGGGGGGGGGGGCGGGTGGGGTAAGGGGGGGGGGGGCGTGGCGATGTTCGGCGGGTTGGGTGCCTGTCTGTGTGCGGGGGGTGTGGGTGGGGTGGTGGTTGGGTTGTGCGGTGTGCGGGGGGTGGGGGGGGGGGGGGTCCCAGACTGTTGTGTGTTGGGTGGGTGGGCTGATTGGGCTGGTGGGGTGGGGGTGCCGTGTTGGGGGGGTGGGGTGCTGCGGGAGCCTTGCGTGTTGGTGTGGCTGGGCTGAGGGCCGGCCTGCCTGGAGGTCTCCCGCAAAAATGTGTAGTGTGTGGTGAGGCCGAGGTTGGCCTGCCTGGTGACGTCTCCATGCCCCAGACTGTCATCGTGTGCTGAGTGGGCTTAGGCTGGCCTGCCTGGGGCTTGTCTACGTGCAACAATATTGTGCTGTTAGTAGTTAGGGCTGGTTGTCTGGGGCTTCTCCACGCCCCAGCAGTGTCATATGGTGCTTAGCTGAGGCTGAGGGCTGGCCTGCCAGGATTCAAGTTTCAGCGCCCCAGCAAAGTATGTGCTGCTGACTCTGAGCGTTGCCTGCCGTGCCCATGTCATGCCTGCCCCAGCACTGTGTCGTGCTGCTGCTCTGAGCGCTTGCCTGCCTTGATGCCCATGTCCATGCCCATGCCCCAGCACTGTCGTCGTGCTGTTGAGCTGAGGGTGAGGGCTGACCTGCCTGGATGAAAGTCTCCACTCCCCAGAACTGTGATCATGCTGCTAGGGGGAGGGGGGAGGGGGGGGGGGGGTGGGGGGGGTGGTGAGTTCAGCAGATGATCATGTGCTGAGCGAGGTGGGGGTGGTCGCCGGATGAGTGTCCATGCCTAGCTGTGTCCTACTGCTGAGCTGAGGCTGAGGGTGGCTGCGGGAATAGAGCACCCACACCCCAGCAAGTCATGTAGCTGAGCTAGCCTGATGTCTTTCCTGTCCGATCTATATGCCCCAGAACTGTGTCCTGCTGCTGAGATAGACTTGGGTGGCCTGCCTGGAAGGAAATCTCATGCCCCTGCAATGTGGTGTGGGGTTTTTTTTGGGAAGTGTATCTGTTTTGGCTTTTGGGGTGGTGTTTCCTATAAATAGGGGTGCCCCTGTGATTAGAAAAAAATTAAAAAATGGTGAGGATTAGTCCAAAAACTAGTTGATAAATTTTTAAGCTGTCCTCCCCTAATTTTCACCTGTGTTTATGTTGTGCTGGAGAGAATGGTTTCAGTGACTTATGGTATAAGGCACAGATGAAGATTATGGGGTCGTTTTAATTGTTTATAACTTTTATCTGTCATAATAATCCTTGTTTTCTACACTATTTTTTGAGAAATGACCGATTTTCAATAACTTGAGTGTTCTTTGGCTTTGTGTGTGTTGAGGAACGAGCAACTTTAATGGTGAAAAAGGTTGAGGAAGAATGAAGTTGTGAATTTAATAGTTTTATTTTGTATGTATCTGTTTTGATTTTGTGATATGATTGTTTGTGAGATGCATGTTTTAAGATGGTGTTTTTTGGACGTTTGTTGTTTGGGTTTATGGTGAAAATGGTTGTTTTTTTTTAGTGTTTTGTTTTGTCGTGTCTGGTGTTTGTGGTGGATGGTTGGAAGTTTGTGTGTGTGTGGGCGTTTGGATTATGGTAAAAATGGATTTTATGAAATGAGCCGAATGAAGATTTATGTTTGGGGTGTTTTAATATGATTTTTAAACATGTTATCTGTCTAATTCTGTTTTGTGTTTCGTTGTGTGTTTTTGTGAGGAAATGACCGATTTTCACAGAAATCAATTTTGGTGTTCTTCCTGGAAAAACTTTCTGTGTGCTGCTTGGATGAGAATGCCGTTTCAGCGACTTTAATAGTGAAATCAATGGTTTTATATGAAACTGAGCACAGAATGAAGATTTCAAGTTTTGGAAGTATGTTTCAATAGGAAATTTTATAAAACCATGTTATCTGGCATAATAATCCTGTTTTGCATGTTTTCAGTGATCCTGATGTGTTTCTGTGAAGAAATGACATGTTTTTCACAGAAAACAACTTTTGAGTGTTCTTTCTGGAAAAACGCATTTCTTCGTGCTTCTTGGACGAGAAATGCCCTTTCAGCGACTTTAATGGTGAAAACAATGGTTGTATATTAAACTGAACACAGAATGAAGGTGTCAAGTTTGGAGGTCAGTTTCAATAGGAAATTTTATAAAACCATGTTATCTGGCATGATAATCCTGTTTTGCATGTTTTCAGTGATCCTGATGTGTTTCTGTGAAGAAATACATGTTTTTCACAGAAATCAACTTTTGAGTGTTCTTGGAACCTTTTTTGTGTGTGATGAGATTCGTAGCGATTTATGTAAAAAATGTTATATGATGAGGATGTTTGTTTTAATGTTTTTTTTGTATTTTTTTTTTAGGTGTTTTTTTTTTGTTTTAATGCTAATAAGGTTTTATATACTGACAAATAATTTTTGGAAGTAGTTTCAATAGGAATTTATAAACCATGTTATCTGTATAATAATCCTGTTTTGCATTTTTCAGTGATCCTGATGTTTTCTGTGAAGAAATGACATTTTTTCACAGAAACAACTTTTGAGTGTTCTTTCTGGAAAAACGCATTTCTTCATGCTTCTTGGACGAGAAATGCCGTCTCAGCGATTTTAATGGTGAAAACAATGGTTGTATATTAAACTGAACACAGAATGAAGGTGTCAAGTTTGGAGGTCAGTTTCAATAGGAAATTTTATAAAACCATGTTATCTGTCATGATAATCCTGTTTTGCATGTTTTCAATGATACTGATGTGTTTCCGTGACGAAATGACACGATTTTCACAGAAATCAACTTTTGAGTGTTCTTTATGGAAAAACGCATTTCTGTGTGCTTTTTGGACGAGAAATGCCGTTTCAGCGACTTTAATGGTGAAAACAATGGTTTTATATGAAACTGAACACAGAATGAAAATTTCAAGTTTTGGAAGTAGTTTCAGTGGAAATTTTATACATGTTTCTGTATATCCTTTTTGCATGTTTTCAGTGTCCTGATGTGTTTCTGTGAAGAAATGACATGTTTTTCACAGAAAACAACTTTTGAGTGTTCTTTCTGGAAAAACGGATTTCTTCGTGCTTCTTGGACGAGAAATGCGGTTTCAGCGACTTTAATGGTGAAAAAAATGGTTGTATATGAAACTGAACACAGAATGAAGATGTCATGTTTGGAGGTCAGTTTTAATATGTCATTTTATAAAACAATGTTTATCTGTCATAATAATCCTGTTTTGCATGTTTCCTGATACACTGATGTGTTTTTGTGAGGAAATGACACGATTTTCACAGAAATCAACTTTTGAGTGTTCCTCCTGGAAAACCGCTTTTTGTGTGCTGCTTGGATGAGAAACGCCGTTTCAGCAACTTTAATAGTGAAAACAATGGTTGTATATGAAACTGAACACAGAATGAAGATGTCATGTTTGGAGGTCAGTTTTAATATGTCATTTTATAAAACAATGTTTATCTGTCATAATAATCCTGTTTTGCATGTTTCCTGATACACTGATGTGTTTTTGTGAGGAAATGACACGATTTTCACAGAAATCAACTTTTGAGTGTTCCTCCTGGAAAAACACATTTCTGTGTGCTGCTTGGATGAGAAATGCCGTTTCAGCGACTTTAATGGTGAAAACAATGGTTGTATATGAAACTGAACACAGAATGAAGGTGTCAGGTTTGGAGGTCAGTTTCAATAGGAATAGGAATAGGAATTTTATAAAACCATGTTATCGGTCATAATAATCCTATTTTGCTTGTTTTCAGTGACACTGATGTGTTTCCGTGACGAAATGACATGTTATTTACAGAAATTAACTTTTGAGCGTTTCTTGTGCAGAATCAACAACTGTTAACATGTCATTGTGCTGCTGAGGTGAGGCTGAGGGCTGGACTTCCTGGTGTTCAGTGTCACCGCCACTGCACTGTCAACGTGCTACTTAGCAGAGGGCTGGCCTGCTGGGATGAGAGACTCCATGCTCCAGAACTTTCATCATGCTACTAAGCTGAGGCTGAGGGCTAGCCTTCCAGGATCAACGCCCCAATACTGCCAATGTGCTGCTGAGCTGAGGCTGAAGGCCATGAGGCCACAGCACTGTCATCGTGCAGCTCAGGGTGAGGACTTGCCTGCTTTAAAGCCAGTCTCCACGCACAGCATTATTTTATCTATGTTCAATATGATTAACATATTTTTTGGCAGATAAACGTATTTCTGTGCACTTTTGGAGGAGAAATGTAGATTTAGCTAGTTAGTGATGACAAATACGGTCTTGAATGAAACTGAGCACACTATGAAGATTTTATGTCCGGAGACACGTTTTCGAGAAGTTTTCTATAACTATGTTTTCTGTGACATTCTTTCGATTTTGCACGTTTTCAATGATATTGATGATGATTTCTTTCACAGATTATATTATTCACAGAAATCTACTCATGCCCCTTGCAGAAAATCGCATTTCTGTCTGTTTAATACAGTCTAATACAGTCTTAGTTACTTTAGTGGTTTAAAATCAAAATTTTACTTGGGGTTTCCACGTCCCAGCACCATCATTATGCTGCTGAGGTGAGGCTGAGAGGCAGGGTTAGATACCTTTTTGATAAATTTTCTATAACTGTGTTTTCTGTCAAATTCATTTGGTTTTACATATTTTCAGCAAGATTATTGATGATTTTTTTCACTGATGATGTTTTTCACAAAAATCCACTTCTGCTTCTTGTAGAAAATCGCATTTCTATGTGTTTTTGGATGATAAATGCAGTTTTAGCTACATTTGTACTACTACTATACTGTTTAATTTGGGCTGAGGGCTGGCCTGACGGGATGAAAGTCTACTCGCCCCAGCAGTGTTGAGCTGAGGCTGAAGGCTGGCCTGCCTGCAGGCCCCTCTCCATGCCCCAGCACGGTCATTGTGATGCTGAGCTGAAACTGAGGGCTAGCATGCCTGGATTCCCGTCTCCACGCCCAAGCAATGACATTGTGCTGATGAGTCTGATGCTGAGCGCTGGCCTACCTGGAGGTCCATCTCTACGCCCCAGTACTGTGATTGTGCTGCTGTGCTGAGGCTGAGGGTGGCCTGCCTGGATGAAAGTCTCCACGCACTAGGAATGTGATCATTCTGCTGAGACTCAGTCTGATGGCTGGCCTGCACGAAAGCCCCTCTCCACTATCTAGCACCGTCATCATGCTGTCGAGTCTGAAGCTGAGGGCTGGCCTTTCTGGAGGCCCAACGCCATGCCCCAGTACCGTCATTGAGAAACTGAGGTGAGGCTAGGAGCGAGTTGGCCTGGATGAAAGTCTCCACGCACCAGCAATGTCATCGTGCTGCTGAGCTGAGGCTGAGCAATGGCCTACCAGCCTGAAAGTCTCAACGCTCCAGAACTGTGATCTTGCTGCTGAGCTGAGGGCGAGGGCTGGTCCGCTTGGACGACAGTCTCCACGCCCAAGCAATGTCATCATGCTCATGAGCTGACCGCTGTAGTCTGGCCTGCCTTAAAGAATCCATGCTCCAGCAATGTAATTTTGCTGCTGAGCTGAAGCTGAGGGCTGGCCTGCCTGGGGCCATTCTCCACGCCCCAGAACTCTCATCGTGCTGCTGAGTCTGAGGCTGAGGGTTGACCTGCATAGAGGCTTGTCTCCATGCCCCAGAACCGTTATCTCTTGCTGCTGAGTCTGAGGCTGAGGGCTGGCCTGCCTAGAGGCTAGTCTCCACGCCCCAGAACCGTTATCTTGCTGCTGTGTCTGAGACTGAGGAATGGCCTGCCTAGATGATAATCTGGACTGGCCTGCCTGAATGAAAGTCTTCACGCCCCAGCAATGTCATTGTGCTGCTGAGCTGAGGCTGAGTGCTTGCTTGCCTGGAAGAAGATCTACATGCCCTAGAGCTGTGGTTATGCTGCTGAGCTGAGCCTGAGGGCTGGCCTGCCTTGATGAAAATCTCCATGCTCCAGCACTCTCATCGTGCTGCTGAACTGAGGCTGAGAGATGGCATTCCTGGATGAAAGTCTTCACGCCCCAGCAATGTCATTGTGCTGCTGAGCTGAGGCTGATAGCTTGCTTGCCTGGAAGAAGATCTACATGCCCTAGAGCTGTGGTTATGCTGCTGAGCTGAGGCTGAGGGCTGGCCGGCCTGGAATGAAATCTCGACGCCCCAGCAATGTCATGGTGATGCTGTGCAGAGGGTGTGGGTGGGTGTGGTCTGCCTGGATGAACGTCTCCACACCCTAGAACTATGATCATGCTTCTGAGCTCACGTTGAGGGATGGCCATCATGATGAAAGTCCGTGTCTACGCCCCAGAACTGTGATCCTACTGCTAAGCTGAGGCTGAGGGCTGGCCTGCCGGGAAGAGAGCTTCCACACCCCAGCAATGTCTTCGTGATGCTGAGTTCAGAGGCCAGTCTCACCGCCCCAGCACTGTCATCGTGCTGTTGAGCTGAGGCTGAGGGCCGGCTATGCTGGAGGCGAGTCTAACCACCCCAGCACTTTCATCGTGCTGCTGAGCTGAGACTGAGGGCTGGCCTTCCTGGAGGCCAGTCTCCATTTCCCAGCAATGTCCTTGTGCTGCTTAGCTTACCCTGAAGGCTTGCATCATTGGAGAACAGTCCTACCGCCCGTTATTGTAATGCTGAGCTGAGATTGAGGTCTGGCCTGCCTGGAAGAAAGTTACCATGCCCCAGCAATGTATTGTCATCGTGCTTCTGAGGCTGAGGCTGAGTGCTGGCCTGCCTTTTTTGGGCAAGTCCCCACACCTGAGAAATATCATTGTGCTGCTGATCCAAGACTGAGGGCTGGCTTGTCTGGAGACCAGTCTCCATGCCCCCCCAGCAATGTAATTTTGCTTCTGAGCTGAGCCCAAGGTGTGGCCTGCCTGGATGAACGTCTCCACGCCCCAGAACTGTCATTGTGCTGCTGAGTCTGAGGCTGAGGGCTGGCCTTCCTGGAGGCCAGTCTCCATTTCCCAGCAATGTCCTTGTGCTGCTTAGCTTAGCCTGAAGGCCTGCATGACTTGAGGCCAGTCCAACCGCCCGTTATTGTAATGCTGAGCTGAGGCTGAGGTCCGGCCTTCCTGGAGGCCAGTCTCCACGTCTCAGCGCCGTCATCGTGCTGCTGAGCTGAGGACGAGGGCAGGCATGCCTGGATTAAAGTTCCATGCCCCAGCGCTGTCATCGTGCTGCTGAGCTGAGGCTGAGGGCTGGCCGGCCTGGAAGGAAATCTCGACCCCCAGCAATGTCATGGTGATGCTGTGCAGAGGGTGAGGGCCGGTCTGCCTGGATGAACGTCTCCAACCCTAGAACTATGATCATGCTTCTGAGCTCACGTTGAGGGATGGCCTCATGATGAAAGTCTCCAGCTCCAGCACTGTATTGTGCTGCTGTGCTGAGGCTGGGGGATGGTCTGCCTGGATGACCGTGTCTCGCCCCAGAACTGTGATCCTACTGCTAGCTGAGGCTGAGGGGGGTTGGCGGGGTGTGGGGGGCGTGTGGGGGGGGGGGGGGTGGTGGGTGTGTGTGGGGTTGTGGGGTTTGTGTGGTGGGGGGGCTGGGGGGGGTGGGGGGTGGGGGTGGGGGGTGGGTTGTTGTTGTTTGGTGGGGGTGGTTGTGGTTGTGTGTTTGTGTGTGTGTGGTGGGGTGGTCTTGGGGGCTGGGGTCTGGTGGGCTGAGGGTGGCTGGGGAAGAGGTTCCCCGGATGTCTTCGTGATGTGGTTCGGGGTCTCCGGTGTTCGTGTGTTGGTGGGTGGGGGGCTTGCTGGAGGCGAGTCTAACCCCCCGCCTTTCTCGTGCTGCTGGCTGGCTGAGGGCTGGCCTTCCTGGAGGCCGTCTCCATTTCCAGATGTCCTTGTGCTGCTTGTTCCTGAGGCTTGATCTTGGGAGTCCTCCGCCCGTTTTGTATGTGAGCTGAGATTTAGGTCTGGCCTGCCTGGAAGAAAGTTCCATGCCCCAGAATGTTTGTCTCGTGCTTCTGGGTGAGGCTGAGTGCTGGCTGCCTTTTTGGGCAAGTCCCCAACTGGAAATATTTGTGTGGTAAGCTGGGGCTGGTTGTTGGGCCAGTTCCTGCCCCCGCAATGTAATTTTGCTTTGGCTGAGCAAGGTGTGGCCTGTCTGGATGAACGTCTCCACGCCCCAGAACTGTCATTGTGCTGCTGAGTCTGAGGCTGAGGGCTGGCTTCCTGGAGGCCAGTCTCCATCTCCCGCATGTCCTTGTGCTGCTTGCTTGCCTGAGGCCTGCTGCTGGGGCCAGTCCAACCGCCCGTTATTGTAATGCTGAGCTGAGGCTGGGTCCGGCCTTCCTGGGGCCGTCTCCCGTCTCGCGCCGTCTCGTGCTGCTGAGCTGAGGACGAGGGCAGGTGCCTGGTTAAGTTCCTTCCCCGCGCGTCTCGCGGGCTCGTTTTGGGCGGGGCGGTTGTGGGGGGCTGGCCCGCCCGGGGGGGCACTTGCTTGGGGGGGTGGGTTGGCTGCGGGGGGGGGGGGGGGGGTGTGTGCAGAGGGTGGGGCCGGTTGTGGTGAACGTCTCCCACCCTGAACTATGATCTGCTTCTGAGTGTTGGGTGGTATGATGAGTCTCCGCTCAGCCTGTATGTGTGCTGTGCTGAGGTGGGGGATGGTTGCCTGGATGACCGTGTCTACGCCCCAGAACTGTGATCCTATGTAGTGAGGTGAGGGTGGCCTGTGGGAAGAGGCTTCCACACCCAGCAATGTTTCGTGTGTGAGCTGAGGTGAGGGCCGGCCTGCCTGGAAGCCAGTCTCCACGCCCAAGAACTGTGATCGTGCTGCTGAGCTGAGGACGTGGGCTGGCCTGCCCGGTAGAAAATCTCACTGCCCTGACACTGTTATTGTGCTGCTGAGCTGAGGCTGAGGGCAAGCCAACCTTGATGAAAGTCTCTGTGCTCCTTCAGTGTCATCTTGCTGCTGAGCTGAGGCTGGGGGCTGGTCTGCCTGGAGGGCCCTCTCCACGGCCCACCAAAGTCATTATACTGCTGAGCTGAGGCTGAGCGATGGCCTGCCTGGAGGCCAATCTCACCTCCCCCACACTGTCAAGGTGATGCTGAGCTGAGGCTGAGGTCAGGCCTGCCTGGAAGAAAGTTACCATGTCCCAGCAATGTATTGTCATTGTGCTTCTGAGGCTGAGGTTGAGCGCTGGCCTGCCTTTGGGTAAGTCCCTACACCTGAGAAATGTCATTGTGCTGCTAAGCCAAGGCTGAGAGCTGGCTTATCTGGAGACCAGTCTCCACGCCCCAGCAATGTAATTTTGCTTCTGAGCTCAGCCAGAACTGTATATGCTGCTGAGTCCGAGGCTGAGGGCTGGCCTGCCTGGAGGCTTGTCTCCACGCTCAACCACCATTTTAGTGCTGCTAAGTCTGAAGCTGAGGCCTGGACTGCATGGAGGCCATTCTCCACGCCCCAGCACTGTCATCGTGGTGTTAGCTGAGGTGGGGCCAGGCTGCCAGGATGCCAGTTTAGCGCCCCAGCAATGTATGTGCTGCTGAGTCTGAGCGCTTGCCTGTCTCGTGCCCATGTCCACGCCCCAGCACCGTGTCATGCTGCTGAGCTGAGGCTGAGGGTGGCCTGCCTGGATGAAAGTCTCCACGCACTAGGAATGTGATCATTCTGCTGAGACTCAGTCTGATGGCTGGCCTGCACGAAAGCCCCTCTCCACTATCTAGCACCGTCATCATGCTGTCGAGTCTGAAGCTGAGGGCTGGCCTTTCTGGAGGCCCAACGCCATGCCCCAGTACCGTCATTGAGAAACTGAGGTGAGGCTAGGAGCGAGTTGGCCTGGATGAAAGTCTCCACACACCAGCAATGTCATCGTGCTGCTGAGCTGAGGCTGAGCAATGGCCTACCAGCCTGAAAGTCTCAACGCTCCAGAACTGTGATCTTGCTGCTGAGCTGAGGGCGAGGGCTGGTCTGCTTGGACGACAGTCTCCACGCCCAAGCAATGTCATCATGCTCATGAGCTGACCGCTGTAGTCTGGCCTGCCTTAAAGAATCCATGCTCCAGCAATGTAATTTTGCTGCTGAGCTGAAGCTGAGGGCTGGCCTGCCTGGGGCCATTCTCCACGCCCCAGAACTCTCATCGTGCTGCTGAGTCTGAGGCTGAGGGTTGGCCTGCATAGAGGCTTGTCTCCATGCCCCAGAACCGTTATCTCTTGCTGCTGAGTCTGAGGCTGAGGGCTGGCCTGCCTAGAGGCTAGTCTCCACGCCCCAGAACCGTTATCTTGCTGCTGTGTCTGAGACTGAGGAATGGCCTGCCTGGATGATAATCTGGACGAGGCTGAGGGCTGGCCTGTCTGGATGAAATTCTCCACGCCCCAAAATGGTGATCATGCTTCTAGTTGAGGCTGTGGGCTGGCCTGCCTTGATGAAAATCTCCACGCCCCAGCACTCTCATCGTGCTGCTGAACTGAGGCTGAGAGATGGCATTCCTGGATGAAAGTTTTCATGCCCCAGCAATGTCATTGTGCTGCTGAGCTGAGGCTGAGGGCTTGCTTGCCTGGAAGAAGATCTACATGCCCTAGAGCTGTGGTTATGCTGCTGAGCCGAGCGTGAGGGCTGGCCTGCCTTGATGAAAATCTCCACGCTCCAGCACTCTCATCGTGCTGCTGAACTGAGGCTGAGAGATGGCATTCCTGGATGAAAGTCTTCACGCCCCAGCAATGTCATTGTGCTGCTGAGCTGAGGCTGATGGCTTGCTTGCCTGGAAGAAGATCTACATGCCCTAGAGCTGTGGTTATGCTGCTGAGCTGAGGGGGGGGGGGGGGGGGGGGGTGGAGGTGAGAGTGGCATTCCTGGATGAAAGTCTTCACGCCCCAGCAATGTCATTGTGCTGCTGAGCTGAGGCTGAGGGCTTGCTTGCCTGGAAGAAGATCTACATGCCCTAGAGCTGTGGTTATGCTGCTGAGCCGAGCCTGAGGGCTGGCCTGCCTTGATGAAAATCTCCACGCTCCAGCACTCTCATCGTGCTGCTGAACTGAGGCTGAGAGATGGCATTCCTGGATGAAAGTCTTCACGCCCCAGCAATGTCATTGTGCTGCTGAGCTGAGGCTGATGGCTTGCTTGCCTGGAAGAAGATCTACATGCCCTAGAGCTGTGGTTATGCTGCTGAGCTGAGACTGAGGGCTGGCCGGCCTGGAAGGAAATCTCGACGCCCCAGTAATGTCATGGTGATGCTGTGCAGAGGGTGAGGGCGGTCTGCCTGGATGAACGTCTCCACACCCTAGAACTATGATATGCTTCTGAGCTCACGTTGAGGGATGGCCATCATGATGAAAGTCTACGCTAGCACTGTATTGTGCTGCTGTGTGAGGGGGGGGGTGCCTGGAGCCGTGTCTACGCCCCAGAACTGTGATCCTACTGTAAGCTGAGGCTGAGGGCTGGCCTGCCGGGAAGAGAGCTTCCACACCCCAGGAATGTCTTCGTGATGCTGAGTTCAGAGGCCAGTCTCACCGCCCCAGCACTGTCATCGTGCTGTTGAGCTGAGGCTGAGGGCCGGCTATGCTGGAGGCGAGTCTAACCACCCCAGCACTTTCATCGTGCTGCTGAGCTGAGACTGAGGGCTGGCCTTCCTGGAGTCCAGTCTCCATTTCCCAGCAATGTCCTTGTGCTGCTTAGCTTACCCTGAAGGCTTGCATCATTGGAGAACAGTCCTACCGCCCGTTATTGTAATGCTGAACTGAGATATAGGTCTGGCCTGCCTGGAAGAAAGTTACCATGCCCCAGCAATGTATTGTCATCGTGCTTCTGAGGCTGAGGCTGAGTGCTGGCCTGCCTTTTTTGGGCAAGTCCCCACACCTGAGAAATATCATTGTGCTGCTGATCCAAGACTGAGGGCTGGCTTGTCTGGAGACCAGTCTCCATGCCCCCCCAGCAATGTAATTTTGCTGTGGGGTGGAGGTGGGCTTGGGTTTTTGGGGGGTGGGGGGGGGGGGGGATAGTTGGTGTGGGGGGGGGGGGTTCCTTGTTGTGTGAGGGGCTGTCCGCTAGTGTTGTGTGGTGGGGGGGGGGTTGGTTAGCCCAGACTGTGATTTGTGTGAGGGAGGGTGGTGGGAGGGCTTGCACTGTGGAAGGGAGGGGGCGTGGGCCGTGCAGACGGTTGGGAGGGGTGGTGCGGGTTGCCTGAACTGTGGTGGTGAGGTGAGGGGCCACCGAGAGTCTGTGCTCCTTTTGTGGAGGAGGTGGGGGCTGGTTGCCTGGGGGCCCTTCAGGCCACAACATTATACGCTGAGTGAGGCTGAGGATGGCCTGCCTGGAGGCCATCTCACCTCCCCGAAGGGGCGAGTGAGGCTGAGGTAGGCTTGAATTTGTCCGTATTTTTGAGGAGTGAGGTGGTTTGTCAGTTTGTGTGTAATAGGGGTGGCGTCTCCCGTTTTGGTGCCGCTTTGTGAGTCCGAGGCTGAGGGTGGTGTGGAGGTGTCTCAGTACCACCATTTTATGTTAGTCTGAAGCTGAGGCTGGATGATGGAGGTTTACGGTGTGTGGTGTTGTGGTGGGGCGGTGGGTGGTTTGGGATGTATGTGTGTGGTTGAGGTTGCCTGCTCGTGCCCTGACGCCCAGCCGTGTTGCTGCTGAGTGAGGCTGAGGGTGGCCTGCCTGGATGAAAGTCTCCACGCACAGGAAGGATAGCGAGACTAGTCTGAGGTGGCCTGCACGAAAGCCCCTCTCCACAATCTCGAGTCTGAAGCTGAGGGCGGCCCTGGAGGCCCAACGCCATGCCCAGTACCGTCATTGAGAAATGAGGTGAGGCTAGGAGGAGTGGCAAGTTCGCGCTCAGTGAGAATGGACAGCTGAAGTCCGAGAACGGGTGTGAGGGGAGGGGTGGGGTCGTGGTGGGTGGTGCCCTGCGGGAGTGTGAGGGTGGCTGCCGGGGCTTCTCCACGCCCCAGAACTCTCATCGTGCTGCTGAGTCTGAGGCTGAGGGTTGGCCTGCATAGAGGCTTGTCTCCATGCCCCAGAACCGTTATCTCTTGCTGCTGAGTCTGAGGCTGAGGGCTGGCCTGCCTAGAGGCTAGTCTCCACGCCCCAGAACCGTTATCTTGTGTGTGTCTGAGACTGAGGAATGGTGTGGATGATATCTGGAGGGTGAGGGGTGGGGTGGGTGTGTTGGGTTGGGTGGTGGGTTGGTTTGTGGTGTGGGTGAGGTGGTTGTGTTTTTGCGCTGTTTGTGTGTGGTGGGTGGGGTTGTGTGGAAGAGTTTGCTGGTTGGTTTGTGTGAGCCGGGTGGGGTGGTTGGAACCGGGGGGTGGGGTGGAGGGGGGGGGGGGGTGGGAGAAGTGTGGTGTGGTGTGTGGTGGGTGGGGTGGGTGGTGTTTCCGCCCAATGTGTAGTGTTGGGTGTGGGTGGGGTGAAATTGGTTGGGGTGGGGGTTTGGATGTTGGGTGGTGGGTGGGGGTTGGTGGGTGGGGGGGGGGGGTGGGGGGGGGTTGGTTGTGGTTGGTGGGTTATGTAGGTTGGTTGTTGGGGGTGGGGTGGGGTGGGGTTGGTTGTATGGGTGTGTGGGGGTGAGGGGGTTGTGGTGGTGTTGTCTGTGGTGGGGGTGGCTTGATGGTGGCGGGTGTTGTGTGGGTGGGGTGGTGGGGAGGGTTGTGTGGTGGTTGGGGTTGGTGTTGTGTGTTGGTGGGTGAGGGGGTATGTGGGGCGGTTACGTTTGTGGTGGTGGTGGGGTGGCTTTGGGGCGTTCCTTTGATGTCTTGTGTGTTGTTTGAGGTTGTTTGGGGTCTGCGTTGTAATGTGGTGAGGGGTTGGTGTGGAAGAAGTTACTGCGATGTTTGTTCGTGTTTGGGTTGAGGTGGTGTGGCCTGCTTTGGGGTTGGAAATATTTGTGCTGCTGTGCTGGGGTGGCTTGTTGGAGGTTTGCGTGTTTTTGTTTGGTGGCGGTGTGGCCTTCCTGGTGCGTTCCCGCGACTGTCTTGTGCTGCTGAGTCTGGGCTGAGGGCTGGCCTTTGGGGCGCTCCTCCGTGTCCTTGTGTGTTGCGTGGGTGCGCGGGGTCCGCTTTTGTTGTGGTGGTGGGTCGGTGGGCCGGGGTTGGGGTGGGGGGGGGTGTGGTTGTTTGCGGCGTTCGGTGTGGGGGTGGGGGGGGGGGTGGGTGGTGTGGTGGGGGTGGGGTGGTTGCTGGTGGTTGTTGTCTGCTTTGGCTCACGTTGTAGTTGGGGGGGGGTGGGGGGTTGTGGGTGGGGGGGGTTGTGGGGTTTGTGTGGTGGTGGGGTGGGGCGGAGGAAATTCGCGATGTTGGGTGTGTGAGAGGGTGAGGGCCGGTTGGGATGAACGTTCCCTGCTATGATAGGGGGGGGGGCCATGATGAGTCTCCGCTCCGCACTGTCATTGTGTGTGGTGAGGTGGGGGTGGTTGCCTGGTGGTGTGCCAGATGGGAGGAGGTGAGGGGGTGGGGAGGGCTTAACGTTTGTGTGGAGGGGCGTTGGGTGGGTGAGGCTGGGGGGCTATGTGGAGGGGTGTTTTGTGGGTGGTGAGGGTGGTTTGGAGGTTTGTCTGTGTGTTCTAGGGGGGGTTGGGTGTGAGTGAGGAGGGGGGGAGGATGCCGAGATTGGTGTGAGGTGAGGTGAGTGCTGGCCTGGGGGTACTGGATAGGAGTGGGGTGGGTGGAGCCGTCTCCACGCCCCCAGCAATGTAATTTTGCTTTGAGCTGAGCCCAAGGTGTGGCCTGCTGGATGAACGTCTCCACGCCCCAGACTGATGTGGAGGGGAGGGTGGCGGGGCCGTGGGGGGGGGGGTGCGAGGGGGGGGGGGGGGGTTCGTTAGGCGGGGGAGGAGGGAGGGGGGAGTTTAGGTGTACGTGTGTGGGGGGGGGTGGGGGTGGGGAGGGTGGGAGAGTCCCGCGTGTGGTGGGTGGGGGTGGTTGTGGTGACCGTGTCTACGCCCCAGAACTGTGTCCTACTGTAAGCTGAGGCTGAGGGCTGGCCTGTCGGGAAGAGAGCTTCCACACCCCAGCAATGTCTTGTGATGCTGAGCTGAGGCTGAGGGCCGGCCTGCCTGGAAGCCAGTCTCCACGCCCAAGAACTGTGATCGTGCTGCTGAGCTGAGGACGTGGGCTGGCCTGCCCGGTAGAAAATCTCACTGCCCTGACACTGTTATTGTGCTGCTGAGCTGAGGCTGAGGGCAGGCCAACCTTGATGAAAGTCTCTGTGCTCCTTCACTGTCATCTTGCTGCTGAGCTGAGGCTGGGGGCTGGTCTGCCTGGAGGGCCCTCTCCACGGCCCACCAAAGTCATTATACTGCTGAGCTGAGGCTGAGCGATGGCCTGCCTGGAGGCCAATCTCACCTCCCCCACACTGTCAAGGTGATGCTGAGCTGAGGCTGAGGTCAGGCCTGCCTGGAAGAAAGTTACCATGTCCCAGCAATGTATTGTCATTGTGCTTCTGAGGCTGAGGTTGAGCGCTGGCCTGCCTTTGGGTAAGTCCCTACACCTGAGAAATGTCATTGTGCTGCTAAGCCAAGGCTGAGAGCTGGCTTATCTGGAGACCGGTCTCCACGCCCCAGCAATGTAATTTTGCTTCTGAGCTCAGCCAGAACTGTCATCATGCTGCTGAGTCCGAGGCTGAGGGCTGGCCTGCCTGGAGGCTTGTCTCCACGCTCAACCACCATTTTAGTGCTGCTAAGTCTGAAGCTGAGGCCTGGACTGCATGGAGGCCATTCTCCACGCCCCAGCACTGTCATCGTGGTGCTTAAGCTGAGGCTGAGGGCCAGGCTGCCAGGATGCCAGTTTCAGCGCCCCAGCAATGTCATCGTGCTGCTGAGTCTGAGCGCTTGCCTGTCTCGATGCCCATGTCCACGCCCCAGCACCGTCGTCATGCTGCTGAGGGGGGTGGGGGGTGGTTCCTGGTGAAAGTCTTCCGCCCAGAATGTCTTGTGCTGCTGAGCTGGGCTGATGGCTTGCTTGCCTGGAAGAAGATCTACATGCCCTAGAGTGTGGTTATGCTGTGAGCTGAGGTGAGGGTGGCCTGTTGGATGAAATTCTCCAGCCCCAAAATGGTGATCATGCTTTAGTTGAGGTGTGGGCTGGCCTGCCTTGATGAAAATCTCCACGCAGCACTCTATCGTGCTGCTGAACTGAGGCTGAGAGATGGCTTCCTGGATGAAAGTCTTCACGCCCCAGCAATGTCGGCTGGGTGGGGGGGGGCGGGGCGCGGGGTGTGAGCGGCCTGAGGGTGGCTGCCTGAGATCTCCACGCTCCAGCACTCTCATCGGCTGCTGAACTGAGGCTGAGAGATGGCATTCCTGGATGAAAGTCTTCACGCCCCAGCAATGTCATTGTGCTGCTGAGCTGAGGCTGATGGTTGCTTGCCTGGAAGAAGATCTACATGCCCTAGAGCTGTGGTTATGCTGCTGAGCTGAGGCTGAGGGCTGGCCGGCCTGGAAGGAAATCTCGACACCCCAGTAATGTCATGGTGATGCTGTGCAGAGGGTGAGGGCCGGTCTGCCTGGATGAACGTCTCCACACCCTAGAACTATGATCATGCTTCTGAGCTCACGTTGAGGGATGGCCATCATGATGAAAGTCCGTGTCTACGCCCCAGAACTGTGATCCTACTGCTAAGCTGAGGCTGAGGGCTGGCCTGCCGGGAAGAGAGCTTCCACACCCCAGCAATGTCTTCGTGATGCTGAGTTCAGAGGCCAGTCTCACCGCCCCAGCACTGTCATCGTGCTGTTGAGCTGAGGCTGAGGGCCGGCTATGCTGGAGGCGAGTCTAACCACCCCAGCACTTTCATCGTGCTGCTGAGCTGAGACTGAGGGCTGGCCTTCCTGGAGGCCAGTCTCCATTTCCCAGCAATGTCCTTGTGCTGCTTAGCTTACCCTGAAGGCTTGCATCATTGGAGAACAGTCCTACCGCCCGTTATTGTAATGCTGAGCTGAGATTGAGGTCTGGCCTGCCTGGAAGAAAGTTACCATGCCCCAGCAATGTATTGTCATCGTGCTTCTGAGGCTGAGGCTGAGTGCTGGCCTGCCTTTTTTGGGCAAGTCCCCACACCTGAGAAATATCATTGTGCTGCTGATCCAAGACTGAGGGCTGGCTTGTCTGGAGACCAGTCTCCATGCCCCCCCAGCAATGTAATTTTGCTTCTGAGCTGAGCCCAAGGTGTGGCCTGCCTGGATGAACGTCTCCACGCCCCAGAACTGTCATTGTGCTGCTGAGTCTGAGGCTGAGGGCTGGCCTTCCTGGAGGCCAGTCTCCATTTCCCAGCAATGTCCTTGTGCTGCTTAGCTTAGCCTGAAGGCCTGCATGACTGGAGGCCAGTCCAACCGCCCGTTATTGTAATGCTGAGCTGAGGCTGAGGTCCGGCCTTCCTGGAGGCCAGTCTCCACGTCTAGCGCCGTCATCGTGCTGCTGAGCTGAGGACGAGGGCAGGCATGCCTGGATTAAAGTATCCATGCCCCAGCGCTGTCATCGTGCTGCTGAGCTGAGGCTGAGGGCTGGCCGGCCTGGAAGGAAATCTCGACACCCCAGCAATGTCATGGTGATGCTGTGCAGAGGGTGAGGGCCGGTCTGCCTGGATGAACGTCTCCACACCCTAGAACTATGATCATGCTTCTGAGCTCACGTTGATGCTCACATCATGATGAAAGTCTCCACGCTCCAGCACTGTCATCGTGCTGCTGTGCTGAGGCTGGGGGATGGTCTGCCTGGAAGAGAGCTTACACACCCCAGCAATGTCTTCGTGATGCTGAGTTCAGAGGCCAGTCTCACCCCCCAGCACTGTCATCGTGCTGTTGAGCTGAGGCTGAGGGCCGGCTATAATGGAGGCGAGTCTCACCACCGCAGCACTTTCATCATGCTGCTGTGCTGAGATGAGGGCTGGCCTTCCTGGAGGCCAGTCTCCATTTCCCAGCAATGTCCTTGTGCTGCTTAGCTTAGCCTGAAGGCCTGCATGACTGGAGGCCAGTCCAACCGCCCGTTATTGTAATGCTGAGCTGAGGCTGAGGTCCGGCCTTACTGGAGGCCAGTCTCCACTTCTCAGCACCGTCATCGTGCTGCTGAGCTGAGGACGAGGGCAGGCATGCCTGGATTAAAGTCTCCATGCCCCAGCGCTGTCATACTGTTATTGTGCTGCTGAGCTGAGGCTGAGGGTAGGCCAACCTTGATGAAAGTCTCTGTGCTCCTTCACTGTCATCTTGCTGCTGAGCTGAGGCTGGGGGCTGGCCTGCCTGGAGGGCCCTCTCCACGCCCCACCAAAGTCATTGTACTGCTGAGCTGAGGCTGAGCGATGGCCTGCCTGGAGGCCAATCTCACCTCCCCCACACTGTCAAGGTGATGCTGAGCTGAGGCTGAGGTCAGGCCTGCCTGGAAGAAAGTTACCATGCCCCAGCAATGTATTGTCATTGTGCTTCTGAGGCTGAGGTTGAGCACTGGCCTGCCTTTGGGTAAGTCCCCACACCTGAGAAATGTCATTGTGCTGCTAAGCCAAGGCTGAGGGCTGGCTTATCTGGAGACCAGTCTCCACGCCCCAGCAATGTAATTTTGCTTCTGAGCTTAGCCAGAACTGTCATCATGCTGCTGAGTCCGAGGCTGAGGGCTGGCCTGCCTGGAGGCTTGTCTCCACCATTGTCTCCACCATTTTAGTGCTGCTAAGTCTGAAGCTGAGGCCTGGACTGCATGGAGGCCATTCTCCACGCCCCAGCACTGTCATTGTGGTGCTTAAGCTCAGGCTCTGGGCCAGGCTGCCAGGATGCCAGTTTCAGTGCCCCAGCAATGTCATCGTGCTGCTGAGTCTGAGCGCTTGCCTGTCTCGATGCCCATGTCCACGCCCCAGCACCGTCGTCATGCTGCTGAGCTGAGGCTGAGGGCTGGCCTGCCAGGATTCAAGTTTCAGCGCCCCAGCAAAGTCATCGTGCTGCTGACTCTGAGCGCTTGCCTGCCTTGATGCCCATGTCCATGCCCATGCCCCAGCACTGTCATCGTGCTGTTGAGCTGAGGGTGAGGGCTGACCTGCCTGGATGAAAGTTTCCACTCCCCAGAACTGTGATCATGCTGCTATGTCTGAGGCTGAGGGCTGGCCTGTCTGGAAAAATGTTTCCACTCCCCAGCAGTGTCATTGTGCTGTGGAGCTGAGGGCTGGCCATGCCCCAGAACTATGATCATGCTGCTGAGCTGAGGGTGAGGGCTGACCTGCCAGGACGAAAGCCTCCATGCCCCAGCGCTGTCATCGTGCTGCTGAGCTGAGGCTGAGGGCCGGCCTGCCTGGAAGCCAGTCTCCACGCCACAAAACTGTGATAGTGCTGCTGAGCTGAGGCCGAGGTCTGGCCTGCCTGGATGAACGTCTCCATGCCCCAGAACTGTCATCGTGCTGCTGAGCTGAGGCTTAGGGCTGGCCTGCCTGGAGGCTTGTCTCCACGTGCAACCACAATATTAGTGCTGCTTAGTCAAAGCTTAGGGCTGGCTTGTCTGGAGGCCATTCTCCACGCCCCAGCAGTGTCATCATGGTGCTTAGCTGAGGCTGAGGGCTGGCCTGCCAGGATTCAAGTTTCAGCGCCCCAGCAAAGTCATCGTGCTGCTGACTCTGAGCGATTGCCTGCCTTGATGCCCATGTCCATGCCCATGCCCCAGCACTGTCGTCGTGCTGCTGACTCTGAGCGCTTGCCTGCCTTGATGCCCATGTCCATGCCCATGCCCCAGCACTGTCGTCGTGCTGTTGAGCTGAGGGTGAGGGCTGACCTGCCTGGATGAAAGTCTCCACTCCCCAGAACTGTGATCATGCTGCTATGTCTGAGGCTGAGGGCTGGCCTGTCTGGAAAAATGTTTCCACTCCCCAGCAGTGTCATTGTGCTGTGGAGCTGAGGGCTGGCCATGCCCCAGAACTATGATCATGCTGTTGAGCTGAAGCCGAGGGATGGCCTGCCTCAAAAAATATCTCAATGCCCCAGCAATGTAATTTTGCTGATGAGCAGAGGCTGGGGGCTGGCCTGCCTGGAAGAGAATCTCCAAGCCCCACTACCGTCATCGTACTGCTGAGCTGAGGCTGTGGAATGGTCTACCTGGATGAAAGTCTCACTGTCCCAGAACTGTGATCATGCCGCTGAGCTGAGGCTGAAGGCTGGCTTGCCTGGATGAAAGTCTCTACGCCCCAGCAATGTCATTGTCCTGCTGAGTTGAGGGCTGGCCTGCCTGGACGCCCAACTCCACGCCACAACACGGTCATTGTGCTGCTGAGCTTAGGCTGAGGGTTGGCCTGCCTTTAGGCCCATCTCCACGCACCAGCACTGTCATTGTGCTACTGAGCTGAGGCTGAGGGATGCCCTTCCTGCCTGAAAGTCTCAGCACTCCAGAACTGTGGTTTTGCTGCTGAGCTGAGGCTGAGGGATGGCCTGCCTGGATTAAAGTTTACATGCCTCAGCAATGCAGCAATGTCATTGTGCTGCTGAGGTGAGGCTGAGGGCTGGATTACCTGGTGTTCAGTGTCACCGCCCCATCACCATCATCTTGCTGAGGCTGAGGTCTAGCCTTCCAGGATCAACGCCCCAATACTGTCATCGTGCTGCTGAGCTGAAAGTGAGGGCGGTCCTACCTGGAGGCCAATCTCACCGCCCACGCACTGGCAATATGCTGCTGAGCTGAGGCTGAAAGCTGGCCTGCCTGGAAGAAAATCTCCATGCCCTATCAATGATATCATTGTGCTTGCTGAGCTGAGGATGAGGTCCGGCCTTCCTGAATGAGAGCTTCCACGCCCCAGCAATGTCAACATACTGCTGAGCTCAGCCGGATGGCTTGCCTGTCTGGGTGAAGATCTGCATGATCCAGATGTGTGATCGTGCTGCTAGTTGAGGCTGTGGGCTGGCCTTCCTTGATGAAAATCGCCACACCCCAGCAATGTCATTGTGCTGCTGAGCTTAGGCTGAGGGCTTGCTTGCCTGGAAGAAGATCTACATGGCCTAGAGCTGTGATTATGCTGCTGAGCTGACGCTGAGGCCTGGCCTTTCTGGAGGCCCAGCGCCATTCCCCAGTACCGTCATTGAGAAATTGAGGTGAGGCTGGGAGCGAGCTGGCCTGGATGAAAGTCTCCACGCCCCAGCAATGTCATCATGCTGCTGAGCTGAGGCTGGGGGATGGTCTGCCTGGATGAGTGTCCATGCCTCAGAACTGTGATCCTACTGCTGAGCTGAGGCTGAGGGCTGGCCTGCCGGGAATAGAGCACCCACACCCCAGCAATGTCATCGTACTGCTGAGCTCAGCCTGATGTCTTTCCTGTCCGATCTATATGCCCCAGAACTGTGATCCTGCTGCTGAGCATAGACTTGGGCTGGCCTGCCTGGAAGGAAATCTCCATGCCCCTGCAATGTCGTCGTGATGTTGTGCTGAGGCTGAGGGATGGCCTTCCTGGAGGCCAGATTCCACGCCCTAGCACCGTCATTGTGCTAATGAGCAGGCCTGTCGGGACGAAAGTCTCCAGTCTCCTTGAGGACTCGCCCACCTGGAGGTCTGTCTACACACACAGCAACATCATCTGGCTGCTCACCTCGGGCTGAAGACTTTGCCGCCTGGACTGTCGTCAGGCTGCTCAGCGCACAGCTTTATGATAAATCTTTGTTCAATATGACAGATGTATGTTCCCTCTTACATTTTTCCTGTTTTGTAATCATTTGCATATTAAGTTATTGAGACTTTTTTCAAGCCGCACAGTTAAATCGTACAACACAAAGAGAGTTAGATCATAGAACATTGTTATGATCTGCTTATTAGCTGTGACATATCTCATTCAAATAATCTACAGTAGCTGTAATCATCCTTTCTGTGTATCTGGCGCCAATTGGAGCATGCTATAAGTCAGTGGTCCTATGGTACACTCTACTGGATGACATCAAAACTACCACAACTTGCCTGCAGCTTTTTCGTCGACGGTGGTGTTTGATGTACCTCGAGTAATCAGGAATAGGCACATAATGCGTCGCCCCTGCTGATGTAGAAAAAAATGTAATATGCAATAGATGTGTTTCGGTGAGGACATTACTGTCCTTTTCAAAGAAATCTGAGTATTGTGAAATGTAAGAGATGTGTTTTTGTGTAGAAAAGCTGTCACAAACATCCACTTTTAAATGTTTCTTGCTTACAAAAATGGAATGTTTTTCACAGAAAACAACTTTTGAGTGTTCTTTCTGGAAATACGCATTTCTGTGTGCTTCTTGGACGAGAAATGCCGTTTCAGTGACTTTAATGGTAAAAACAATGGTTTTATATGAAACTGAGCACAGAATGAAGATTTCATGTTTGGAGGTCAGTTTTAATATGTCATTTTATAAAACCATGTTTATCTGTCATAATAATCCTGTTTTGTATGTTTCCTGATACACTGATGTTTTTTTGTGAGGAAATGACACGATTTTCACAGAAATCAACTTTTGAGTGTTCCTCCTTGAAAAACGCTTTTTTGTGTGCTGCTTGGATGAGAAACAGCGTTTCAGCAACTTTAATGGTGAAAACAATGGTTTTATATGAAACTGAGCACAGATTGAAGATTTCAAGTTCTGGAAATCAGTTTCAATAGGAAATTTTATAAAACCATTTTATCTGTCATAATAATCATCTTTTGCATTTTTTCAGTGACACTGATGTGTTTCCGTGACGAAATGACATGTTATTTACAGACATTAACGTTAAAGCGTTTCTTGTGGAAAATCAATTTTCTGTGTTCCTTTGGACCAGTTTGAGCAACTTTAGTGGTTACACCAAAGGTTTTACATGACAATGATCACAGAATGAAGGTTTGAAATTTTGTAGGTCAGTTTCAATAGGAAATTTTATAAAACCATGTTATCTGTCATGATAATCCTGTTTTGCATGTTTTCAATGATACTGATGTGTTTCCGTGACGAAATGACACGATTTTCACAGAAATCAACTTTTGAGTGTTCTTTATGGAAAAACGCATTTCTGTGTGCTTTTTGGACGAGAAATGCCGTTTCAGCGACTTTAATGGTGAAAACAATGGTTGTATATGAAACTGAACACAGAATGAAGATGTCATGTTTGGAGGTCAGTTTTAATATGTCATTTTTATAAAACAATGTTTATCTGTCATAATAATCCTGTTTTGCATGTTTTCAGTGATACTGATGTGTTTTTTTGTGAAGAAATACATGTTTTTCACAGAAATCAACTTTTGAGTGTTCCTCCTGGAAAAACGCTTTGTGTGGGGGATGTAGTGTTTTGTGGTGTGGTGGGGGGAGGGTGGTGGTGGTGGAAGTTTGAAAGAGAAGAAGATGTGTTTAATTTAATTCGTTAATTCCTGTTGTGTGCGGGGGAAGTGTTAGGGGCTGGGGGGGGGAAAGAATGAAGGTGAATGGAGGTAGTTCAATAGGAATTTTATAAACCATGTTATCTGGATATATCCTGTTTTGCATTTTTAGTGATCCTGATGTGTTTCTGTGAAGAAATGACATTTTTCACAGAAAAACTTTTGAGTGTTCTTTTGGGATTTTTGTGCTTTGGAGAGTGCGTTAGGTTTAGGTGAAATGTATTAGGAAGAGGGGTGTTTTTTTCTTTTTTTTTTTTTTGTGTTGGTTTTTGTTTTTGTGTTGTTGTTCTTTGTTTGTGAGTGATTTGTTTTTTTTTAGTTCGGTTCTGTTGCTGTTCTGTTGTGTGTTTCGTGGTGCGTTTCGAAACAACTTTTGGTTTCTTTATGGAAAAAGTTTTTGTGCTTTTGCGGAAATGCGTTTCAGCGATTTAATGGTGAAAAATGGTTGTTATTAAATGAAGATGAGGTGTGTTTGGGGTCGTTTCAATAGATTTTTAAAACCATGTTTCTGCTGTATCCTGTTTTGCATGTTTTCAGTGATCCTGATGTGTTTCTGTGAAGAAATACATGTTTTTCACAGAAATAATTTTGGTGTTCCTTGGAAAAACGTTTGTGTGTGTGTGTTGGATGAGAAATTCGTTTAGGACTTTAATGGTAAAAACAATGGTTTATATGAAACTGAGCTCAGAATGAAGATTTCATGTTTGGAGGTCAGTTTTAATATGACATTTTATAAAACCATGTTTATCTGTCATAATAATCCTGTTTTGCATGTTTCCTGATACACTGATGTGTTTTTGTGAGGAAATGACACGATTTTCACAGAAATCAACTTTTGAGTGTTCTTCCTGGAAAAACACATTTCTGTGTGCTGTTGGATGAGAAATGCCGTTTAGCGACTTTAATAGTGAAATAAAGGTTTTATATGAACTGAGGGGAGTTGGAAGTAAGTTTAAAGGATGTAGTTGTTTGTGGTGTTGTGTGTGGGTGGGGGTTTGGGTGGGTGTTGGATTATGGGAAATGGGTTATAGAAAGGTGTAGTGGGGTATAAAATTTATAAACTTTTCTGTGTTCTGTTTTGTGTTTTTGTCTGGTTTTTGGATGTTTTTTTTGGTTTTGTTTGTTGTTTGTGTGTTGGTGGTGGTGTTTTGTGGGTTTTTGTTTTTTGGGGGTGTGGTTTGTAGGTTTGTGTTGTTGGTGTTTGTTTTAATGTTTTGTTATTCGTTTTGTGTTTTTGTCTGTGTGTTTCTGTGAGAATGTGTTTTTCCGAAAATTTTGGTGTTCTTTCTGGAACGCTTTCTTCGTGTTCTTGGACGAGAATGCCGTTTCGCGACTTTATGGTGAAAAAATGGTTGTATATTAAACTGACACAGAATGAAGGTGTCAAGTTTGGAGGTCGTTTCAATAGGAAATTTTATAAAACCATGTTATCTGTCATGATAATCCTGTTTTGCATGTTTTCAGTGATACTGCTGGGGGTGTTGGTGTGGAATGATTTTAAGAAACAATTTTGGTGTTCCTTCTGGAAAAACGGTTTTTGTGTGCTTCTTGGATGAGAAATGCCGTTTCAGCGACTTTAATGGTGAAAACAATGGTTGTATATGAAACTGAACACAGAATGAAGATGTCATGTTTGGAGGTCAGTTTTAATATGTCATTTTATAAAACAATGTTTATCTGTCATAATAATCCTGTTTTGCATGTTTCCTGATACACTGATGTGTTTTTGTGAGGAAATGACACGATTTTCACAGAAATCAACTTTTGAGTGTTCCTCCTGGAAAAACGCATTTCTGTGTGCTTCTTGGATGAGAAATGCCGTTTCAGCGACTTTAATGGTGAAAACAATGGTTGTATATGAAACTGAACACAGAATGAAGGTGTCAGGTTTGGAGGTCAGTTTCAATAGGAATAGGAATAGGAATTTTATAAAACCATGTTATCGGTCATAATAATCCTATTTTGCATGTTTTCAGTGACACTGATGTGTTTCCGTGACGAAATGACATGTTATTTACAGAAATTAACTTTTGAGCGTTTCTTGTGCAGAATCAACAACTGTTAACATGTCATTGTGCTGCTGAGGTGAGGCTGAGGGCTGGACTTCCTGGTGTTCAGTGTCACCGCCACTGCACTGTCAACGTGCTACTTAGCAGAGGGCTGGCCTGCTGGGATGAGAGACTCCATGCTCCAGAACTTTCATCATGCTACTGAGCTTAGTCTGAGGGCTGGCCTGCCTTGAAGAAAATCTCGACGCCCCATCACCATCATCTTGCTACTAAGCTGAGGCTGAGGGCTAGCCTTCCAGGATCAACGCCCCAATACTGCCAATGTGCTGCTGAGCTGAGGCTGAAGGCCATGAGGCCACAGCACTGTCATCGTGCAGCTCAGGGTGAGGACTCGCCTGCTTTAAAGCCAGTCTCCACGCACAGCATTATTTTATCTATGTTCAATATGATTAACATATTTTTTGGCAGATAAACGTATTTCTGTGCACTTTTGGAGGAGAAATGTAGATTTAGCTAGTTAGTGATGACAAATACGGTCTTGAATGAAACTGAGCACACTATGAAGATTTTATGTCCGGAGACACGTTTTCGAGAAGTTTTCTATAACTATGTTTTCTGTGACATTCTTTCGATTTTGCACGTTTTCAATGATATTGATGATGATTTCTTTCACAGATTATATTATTCACAGAAATCTACTCATGCCCCTTGCAGAAAATCGCATTTCTGTCTGTTTAATACAGTCTAATACAGTCTTAGTTACTTTAGTGGTTTAAAATCAAAATTTTACTTGGGGTTTCCACGTCCCAGCACCATCATTATGCTGCTGTGGTGAGGCTGAGAGGCAGGGTTAGATACCTTTTTGATAAATTTTCTATAACTGTGTTTTCTGTCAAATTCATTTGGTTTTGCATATTTTCAGCAAGATTATTGATGAATTTTTTTCACTGATGATGTTTTTCACAAAAATCCACTTCTGCTTCTTGTAGAAAATCGCATTTCTATGTGTTTTTGGATGATAAATGCAGTTTTAGCTACATTTGTACTACTACTATACTGTTTAATTTGGGCTGAGGGCTGGCCTGACGGGATGAAAGTCTACTCGCCCCAGCAGTGTTGAGCTGAGGCTGAAGGCTGGCCTGCCTGCAGGCCCCTCTCCACGCCCCAGCACGGTCATTGTGATGCTGAGCTGAAACTGAGGGCTAGCATGCCTGGATTCCCGTCTCCACGCCCAAGCAATGACATTGTGCTGATGAGTCTGATGCTGAGCGCTGGCCTACCTGGAGGTCCATCTCTACGCCCCAGTACTGTGATTGTGCTGCTGTGCTGAGGCTGAGGGTGGCCTGCCTGGATGAAAGTCTCCACGCACTAGGAATGTGATCATTCTGCTGAGACTCAGTCTGATGGCTGGCCTGCACGAAAGCCCCTCTCCACTATCTAGCACCGTCATCATGCTGTCGAGTCTGAAGCTGAGGGCTGGCCTTTCTGGAGGCCCAACGCCATGCCCCAGTACCGTCATTGAGAAACTGAGGTGAGGCTAGGAGCGAGTTGGCCTGGATGAAAGTCTCCACGCACCAGCAATGTCATCGTGCTGCTGAGCTGAGGCTGAGCAATGGCCTACCAGCCTGAAAGTCTCAACGCTCCAGAACTGTGATCTTGCTGCTGAGCTGAGGGCGAGGGCTGGTCCGCTTGGACGACAGTCTCCACGCCCAAGCAATGTCATCATGCTCATGAGCTGACCGCTGTAGTCTGGCCTGCCTTAAAGAATCCATGCTCCAGCAATGTAATTTTGCTGCTGAGCTGAAGCTGAGGGCTGGCCTGCCTGGGGCCATTCTCCACGCCCCAGAACTCTCATCGTGCTGCTGAGTCTGAGGCTGAGGGTTGGCCTGCATAGAGGCTTGTCTCCTTGCCCCAGAACCGTTATCTCTTGCTGCTGAGTCTGAGGCTGAGGGCTGGCCTGCCTAGAGGCTAGTCTCCACGCCCCAGAACCGTTATCTTGCTGCTGTGTCTGAGACTGAGGAATGGCCTGCCTAGATGATAATCTGGACTGGCCTGCCTGAATGAAAGTCTTCACGCCCCAGCAATGTCATTGTGCTGCTGAGCTGAGGCTGAGTGCTTGCTGGGGGGGGGGGGAGGGGGTTGTGGGGTGGGGGGGTGGTTGTCTGGTTTTGTGTGTTGTTGTGGGTGGGGTGGTTTGTTGCTGTGTGGCTGGGGCTGGCTTGGGCTCTGTGTGGAGTTTGGTGTTTTGTTTGGTTGGGTGGTGCTGCTGTTTGGGTGGTTTTTGTGTGTAGGTGGGTTTGTTGGGGCTCGCCCCCGATTTCTGTGGCGGTGTGGTTGGTGAAGCTCGCCCGCTGTCATGTGTGCTGTCTGAGCTGGGGCTGGCCTTCCTGGGCCTCTCATTTGCATTGTCGCTCTGTGGTGTGGTGGAGAAAGTCTTAGCCCAGCAATGTTTGTGTGTGGTGGGTGGTGTTGCTTGCTGGAAGAAGTCTACATGCCCTAGAGCTGTGGTTATGCTGCTGAGCTGAGCCTGAGGGCTGGCCTGCCTTGATGAAAATCTCCATGCTCCAGCACTCTCATCGTGCTGCTGAACTGAGGCTGAGAGATGGCATTCCTGGATGAAAGTCTTCACGCCCCAGCAATGTCATTGTGCTGCTGAGCTGAGGCTGATAGCTTGCTTGCCTGGAAGAAGATCTACATGCCCTAGAGCTGTGGTTATGCTGCTGAGCTGAGGCTGAGGGCTGGCCGGCCTGGAATGAAATCTCGACGCCCCAGCAATGTCATGGTGATGCTGTGAGAGGGTGTGGGTGGGTGTGGTCTGCTGGATGACGTCTCCTAGACTTGATTGTTTGGTCACGTGGGGGGACTGATGAAAGAGTGTTTGTGGTGAGGTGAGGGCTGGCTGGGGAGAGGCTTAGCAATGTCTTGTGATGTGAGTTAGAGGCCAGTCTCACCGCCCCAGCACTGTCATGTGTGTTGAGCTGGGTGGGGCGGCATGCTGGGGCGAGTCTCCCAGTTATTGTGCTGTGTGGCTGAGGGCTGGCCTTCTGGAGGCCAGTCTCCATTTCAGCAATGTCCTTGTGTGCTTAGTTAGCCTGAGGCCTGCTATTGGGAAACGTCCTTCGCCCGTTTTGTAATGTGGTGAGTTGAGGTCTGGACTGCCTGGAAGAAAGTTACATGCCCAGCAATGTATTGTATGTGTTTGAGGTTGAGGTGAGTGCTGGCTGCCTTTTGGGAAGTCCCCACACTGAGAAATATATTTTGTGTGTAAGGCTGAGGGCTGGCTTGTTGGAGCCAGTCTCCACGCCCCAGCAATGTAATTTTGTTTGAGTGAGCCAAGGTGTGGCCTGCCTGGATGAATGTCTCCACGCAGAATGTATTGTGCTGCTGAGTTGAGGTGAGGGCTGGCCTTCTGGAGGCCAGTTCATTTCAGTAATGTCTTGTGCTGTTGTTAGCCTGAAGGTGTGTGGGGCCAGTCCAACGCCCGTTATTGTAATGTGAGCTGAGGTGAGGTGGCCTTCTGGAGGCCAGTCTCCACGTTGGTATGTGTGTTGAGCTGAGGCGGGGCAGGCATGCCTGGAGGTTAAAGTCTCCATGCCCCAGCGCTGTCATTGGTGCTGAGTGAGGCTGAGGTTTGGCTGTTGTGTGCTGGGGCTGGTGTTCCGGTCTCTTGATCTGCTGCTGAGGCGCGCCTCTTCTGTGGCTGGCCGCGTGCCGCCGCTCCTCTTGTCGGTTCTTTCGCTCGGTCCCCCGAGTTGTGCTTGGCTGGTGGGCTGGCTGCCTGGACTCCCTCCCTAGACTTCCGCAATGGTGGTTATGTGTGAGGAGTGGGGCTGGTGCGATGAAATTCCGCTCCGTCTTGTGGCTGATGAGGTGAGGATGGTTTGGATGAAAGTTTCGCCCCAGCAATGTCTTGTGTGTGAGTGAGGTGTGGTTGTTGTGGAAGAAGATCTAATGCCCTAGAGTGTGGTTTGCTGTGGTGAGGTGAGGGTGGCCGGCTGGAAGGAAATCTCGAACCCCAGTAATGTATGGTGATGCTGTGAGAGGGTGAGGGCGGTCTGCCTGGATGAACGTCTCCACACCCTAGAACTATGATATGCTTCTGAGCTCAGTTGAGGGATGGCATATGATGAAGTCTCCAGCTAGCACTGTATGTGCTGCTGTTGGGGGGGGAGAGGGTGCTAGGCTGAGGGTGGCCTGCCGGGAAGAGAGCTTCCACACCCAGCAATGTCTTCGTGATGCTGAGTTAGAGGCCAGTCTCACCGCCCCAGGGGGGGGTGGGGGGGGGTGGGGGGGGGGGGGGGGGGGGGGTGGGGGTTGGTGTGTCTGGTTTGGGGGGTGGGGGGGGGGTTGGTTTTTGTGGAGTGGGGTGGTTGTTGGGCGTTCGGGTTTTGTTTGGTGGGGTGTGGCTGTGGTGTGTTCCCGCCGTGTTTGTGTGTGGTTGGGTGGGGCTGGCTTTGGGGTCGTGTCCTTGTGCTGCTTGCTTGCCTGAGGCCTGTTCTGGGGCCGTCCAACCGCTTTTGTTGTGGGGGGGTTTGTTTGCGCGTCGGGGCGCGGATGGGGGGGGTATGAGAAAGCTCCCGGGTGGTGCTGTGTGGGCTGGGGTGGTCTGCTGGTGCGTTTACGCCCAGAATGTGATTTGTAGTGAGGTGAGGGTGGCTGTGGGAAGGGCTTCCCACCGCAATGTTTCGTGTGTGAGTGAGGTGAGGGCGGCCTGCTGGAGCCAGTCTCCACGCCCAAGAACTGTGTGTGCTGTGGTGAGGAGTGGGTGGCTGCCCGGAGAATCTCATGCCCTGAACTGTTATTGTGCTGCTGAGCTGAGGCTGAGGGCAGGCCAACCTTGATGAAAGTCTCTGTGCTCCTTCACTGTCATCTTGCTGTGAGCTGAGGTGGGGGCTGGTCTGCCTGGAGGGCCCTCTCCACGGCCCACCAAAGTCATTATACTGTGAGTGAGGCTGAGGTGGCCTGCTGGAGGCCTTCCTCCCACTAAGGTGTGAGTGAGGTGAGGTAGGCGCTGGAAGTTATGTCGAATTATTTTGTTTGAGGTGAGGTTGAGCGCTGGCCTGCCGGAGTCCACTGAGATGTCTTGTGTTAGGGTGAGCTGGCTTATTGGAGCCGGTCTCCCGCGCAATGTATTTTGCTTTGAGCTAGCCAGAACTGTCATATGTGTGAGTCCGAGGCTGAGGGCTGGCCTGCCTGGGGCTTGTCTCCGTCAACCACCATTTTAGTGCTGTAAGTTGAGCTGAGGCTGGTGATGGAGGCCATTCTCCACGCAGATGTTGTGGTGTAAGCTGAGGTGAGGGCCAGGCTGAGGTGCGTTTAGGCGATGTCATCGGGGGCGCGCTGTCTGGCCCGTCCACGCCCAGCACGTGTCATGCTGCTGAGCTGAGGCTGAGGGTGGCCTGCCTGGATGAAAGTCTCCACGCACTAGGAATGTGTATTCTGCTGAGACTAGTCTGATGGCTGGCCTGCACGAAAGCCCCTCTCCCTATCGCTAGCTGTGAGTCGAAGCTGAGGGCTGGCCTTTCTGGAGGCCCAACGCTGCCAGTACGTATTGAGAAACTGAGGTGAGGCTAGGAGCGAGTTGCCTGGATGAAGTCTCCACGCACCAGAATGTCATCGTGCTGCTGAGCTGAGGCTGAGCAATGGCCTACAGCCTGAAAGTCTCAACGCTCCAGAACTGTGATCTTGCTGCTGAGCTGAGGGCGAGGGCTGGTCTGTTGGAGACAGTCTCCGCCCAAGTGTTTGTGGTGGTGGTTGGTGCCAAAGTTGCAGCAATGTAATTTTGTGTGAGTGAAGTGAGGGCTGGTGTGGGGATTTCGGAATTATGTGTGTGAGTTGAGGCTGAGGGTTGGCCTGCATAGAGGCTTGTCTCCATGCCCCAGAACCGTTATCTCTTGCTGCTGAGTCTGAGGCTGAGGGCTGGCCTGCCTAGAGGCTAGTCTCCACGCCCCAGAACCGTTATCTTGCTGCTGTGTCTGAGACTGAGGAATGGCCTGCTGGATGATAATCTGGACGAGGCTGAGGGTGGCCTGTCTGATGAATTCTCCAGCCCCAAAATGGTGATATGCTTTAGTTGAGGCTGTGGGTGGTGCCTTGATAATCTCGCCCGATTATGTGCTGCTGAACTGAGGCTGAGAGATGGCATTCCTGGATGAAAGTTTTCACGCCCCAGCAATGTCATTGTGCTGCTGAGCTGAGGCTGAGGGCTTGCTTGCCTGGAAGAAGATCTACATGCCCTAGAGCTGTGGTTATGCTGCTGAGCCGAGCCTGAGGGCTGGCCTGCCTTGATGAAAATCTCCACGCTCCAGCACTCTCATCGTGCTGCTGAACTGAGGCTGAGAGATGGCATTCCTGGATGAAAGTCTTCACGCCCCAGCAATGTCATTGTGCTGCTGAGCTGAGGCTGATGGCTTGCTTGCCTGGAAGAAGATCTACATGCCCTAGAGCTGTGGTTATGCTGCTGAGCTGAGGCTGAGGGCTGGCCGGCCTGGAAGGAAATCTCGACACCCCAGTAATGTCATGGCGATGCTGTGCAGAGGGTGAGGGCCGGTCTGCCTGGATGAACGTCTCCACACCCTAGAACTATGATCATGCTTCTGAGCTCACGTTGAGGGATGGCCATCATGATGAAAGTCCGTGTCTACGCCCCAGAACTGTGATCCTACTGCTAAGCTGAGGCTGAGGGCTGGCCTGCCGGGAAGAGAGCTTCCACACCCCAGCAATGTCTTCGTGATGCTGAGTTCAGAGGCCAGTCTCACCGCCCCAGCACTGTCATCGTGCTGTTGAGCTGAGGCTGAGGGCCGGCTATGCTGGAGGCGAGTCTAACCACCCCAGCACTTTCATCGTGCTGCTGAGCTGAGACTGAGGGCTGGCCTTCCTGGAGGCCAGTCTCCATTTCCCAGCAATGTCCTTGTGCTGCTTAGCTTACCCTAAAGGCTTGCATCATTGGAGAACAGTCCTACCGCCCGTTATTGTAATGCTGAGCTGAGATTGAGGTCTGGCCTGCCTGGAAGAAAGTTACCATGCCCCAGCAATGTATTGTCATCGTGCTTCTGAGGCTGAGGCTGAGTGCTGGCCTGCCTTTTTTGGGCAAGTCCCCACACCTGAGAAATATCATTGTGCTGCTGATCCAAGACTGAGGGCTGGCTTGTCTGGAGACCAGTCTCCATGCCCCCCCAGCAATGTAATTTTGCTTCTGAGCTGAGCCCAAGGTGTGGCCTGCCTGGATGAACGTCTCCACGCCCCAGAACTGTCATTGTGCTGCTGAGTCTGAGGCTGAGGGCTGGCCTTCCTGGAGGCCAGTCTCCATTTCCCAGCAATGTCCTTGTGCTGCTTAGCTTAGCCTGAAGGCCTGCATGACTGGAGGCCAGTCCAACCGCCCGTTATTGTAATGCTGAGCTGAGGCTGAGGTCCGGCCTTCCTGGAGGCCAGTCTCCACGTCTCAGCGCCGTCATCGTGCTGCTGAGCTGAGGACGAGGGCAGGCATGCCTGGATTAAAGTATCCATGCCCCAGCGCTGTCATCGTGCTGCTGAGCTGAGGCTGAGGGCTGGCCGGCCTGGAAGGAAATCTCGACACCCCAGCAATGTCATGGTGATGCTGTGCAGAGGGTGAGGGCCGGTCTGCCTGGATGAACGTCTCCACACCCTAGAACTATGATCATGCTTCTGAGCTCACGTTGATGCTCACATCATGATGAAAGTCTCCACGCTCCAGCACTGTCATCGTGCTGCTGTGCTGAGGCTGGGGGATGGTCTGCCTGGAAGAGAGCTTACACACCCCAGCAATGTCTTCGTGATGCTGAGTTCAGAGGCCAGTCTCACCCCCCCAGCACTGTCATCGTGCTGTTGAGCTGAGGCTGAGGGCCGGCTATAATGGAGGCGAGTCTCACCACCGCAGCACTTTCATCATGCTGCTGTGCTGAGACTGAGGGCTGGCCTTCCTGGAGGCCAGTCTCCATTTCCCAGCAATGTCCTTGTGCTGCTTAGCTTAGTCTGAAGGCCTGCATGACTGGAGGCCAGTCCAACCGCCCGTTATTGTAATGCTGAGCTGAGGCTGAGGTCCGGCCTTACTGGAGGCCAGTCTCCACTTCTCAGCACCGTCATCGTGCTGCTGAGCTGAGGACGAGGGCAGGCATGCCTGGATTAAAGTCTCCATGCCCCAGCGCTGTCATACTGTTATTGTGCTGCTGAGCTGAGGCTGAGGGTAGGCCAACCTTGATGAAAGTCTCTGTGCTCCTTCACTGTCATCTTGCTGCTGAGCTGAGGCTGGGGGCTGGCCTGCCTGGAGGGCCCTCTCCACGCCCCACCAAAGTCATTGTACTGCTGAGCTGAGGCTGAGCGATGGCCTGCCTGGAGGCCAATCTCACCTCCCCCACACTGTCAAGGTGATGCTGAGCTGAGGCTGAGGTCAGGCCTGCCTGGAAGAAAGTTACCATGCCCCAGCAATGTATTGTCATTGTGCTTCTGAGGCTGAGGTTGAGCACTGGCCTGCCTTTGGGTAAGTCCCCACACCTGAGAAATGTCATTGTGCTGCTAAGCCAAGGCTGAGGGCTGGCTTATCTGGAGACCAGTCTCCACGCCCCAGCAATGTAATTTTGCTTCTGAGCTTAGCCAGAACTGTCATCATGCTGCTGAGTCCGAGGCTGAGGGCTGGCCTGCCTGGAGGCTTGTCTCCACCATTGTCTCCACCATTTTAGTGCTGCTAAGTCTGAAGCTGAGGCCTGGACTGCATGGAGGCCATTCTCCACGCCCCAGCACTGTCATTGTGGTGCTTAAGCTCAGGCTCTGGGCCAGGCTGCCAGGATGCCAGTTTCAGTGCCCCAGCAATGTCATCGTGCTGCTGAGTCTGAGCGCTTGCCTGTCTCGATGCCCATGTCCACGCCCCAGCACCGTCGTCATGCTGCTGAGCTGAGGCTGAGGGCTGGCCTGCCAGGATTCAAGTTTCAGCGCCCCAGCAAAGTCATCGTGCTGCTGACTCTGAGCGCTTGCCTGCCTTGATGCCCATGTCCATGCCCATGCCCCAGCACTGTCATCGTGCTGTTGAGCTGAGGGTGAGGGCTGACCTGCCTGGATGAAAGTTTCCACTCCCCAGAACTGTGATCATGCTGCTATGTCTGAGGCTGAGGGCTGGCCTGTCTGGAAAAATGTTTCCACTCCCCAGCAGTGTCATTGTGCTGTGGAGCTGAGGGCTGGCCATGCCCCAGAACTATGATCATGCTGCTGAGCTGAGGGTGAGGGCTGACCTGCCAGGACGAAAGCCTCCATGCCCCAGCACTGTCATCGTGCTGCTGAGCTGAGGCTGAGGGCCGGCCTGCCTGGAAGCCAGTCTCCACGCCACAAAACTGTGATAGTGCTGCTGAGCTGAGGCCGAGGTCTGGCCTGCCTGGATGAACGTCTCCATGCCCCAGAACTGTCATCGTGCTGCTGAGCTGAGGCTTAGGGCTGGCCTGCCTGGAGGCTTGTCTCCACGTGCAACCACAATATTAGTGCTGCTTAGTCAAAGCTTAGGGCTGGCTTGTCTGGAGGCCATTCTCCACGCCCCAGCAGTGTCATCATGGTGCTTAGCTGAGGCTGAGGGCTGGCCTGCCAGGATTCAAGTTTCAGCGCCCCAGCAAAGTCATCGTGCTGCTGACTCTGAGCGATTGCCTGCCTTGATGCCCATGTCCATGCCCATGCCCCAGCACTGTCGTCGTGCTGCTGACTCTGAGCGCTTGCCTGCCTTGATGCCCATGTCCATGCCCATGCCCCAGCACTGTCGTCGTGCTGTTGAGCTGAGGGTGAGGGCTGACCTGCCTGGATGAAAGTCTCCACTCCCCAGAACTGTGATCATGCTGCTATGTCTGAGGCTGAGGGCTGGCCTGTCTGGAAAAATGTTTCCACTCCCCAGCAGTGTCATTGTGCTGTGGAGCTGAGGGCTGGCCATGCCCCAGAACTATGATCATGCTGTTGAGCTGAAGCCGAGGGATGGCCTGCCTCAAAAAATATCTCAATGCCCCAGCAATGTAATTTTGCTGATGAGCAGAGGCTGGGGGCTGGCCTGCCTGGAAGAGAATCTCCAAGCCCCACTACCGTCATCGTACTGCTGAGCTGAGGCTGTGGAATGGTCTACCTGGATGAAAGTCTCACTGTCCCAGAACTGTGATCATGCCGCTGAGCTGAGGCTGAAGGCTGGCTTGCCTGGATGAAAGTCTCTACGCCCCAGCAATGTCATTGTCCTGCTGAGTTGAGGGCTGGCCTGCCTGGACGCCCAACTCCACGCCACAACACGGTCATTGTGCTGCTGAGCTTAGGCTGAGGGTTGGCCTGCCTTTAGGCCCATCTCCACGCACCAGCACTGTCATTGTGCTACTGAGCTGAGGCTGAGGGATGCCCTTCCTGCCTGAAAGTCTCAGCACTCCAGAACTGTGGTTTTGCTGCTGAGCTGAGGCTGAGGGATGGCCTGCCTGGATTAAAGTTTACATGCCTCAGCAATGCAGCAATGTCATTGTGCTGCTGAGGTGAGGCTGAGGGCTGGATTACCTGGTGTTCAGTGTCACCGCCCCATCACCATCATCTTGCTGAGGCTGAGGTCTAGCCTTCCAGGATCAACGCCCCAATACTGTCATCGTGCTGCTGAGCTGAAAGTGAGGGCGGTCCTACCTGGAGGCCAATCTCACCGCCCACGCACTGGCAATATGCTGCTGAGCTGAGGCTGAAAGCTGGCCTGCCTGGAAGAAAATCTCCATGCCCTATCAATGATATCATTGTGCTTGCTGAGCTGAGGATGAGGTCCGGCCTTCCTGAATGAGAGCTTCCACGCCCCAGCAATGTCAACATACTGCTGAGCTCAGCCGGATGGCTTGCCTGTCTGGGTGAAGATCTGCATGATCCAGATGTGTGATCGTGCTGCTAGTTGAGGCTGTGGGCTGGCCTTCCTTGATGAAAATCGCCACACCCCAGCAATGTCATTGTGCTGCTGAGCTTAGGCTGAGGGCTTGCTTGCCTGGAAGAAGATCTACATGGCCTAGAGCTGTGATTATGCTGCTGAGCTGACGCTGAGGCCTGGCCTTTCTGGAGGCCCAGCGCCATTCCCCAGTACCGTCATTGAGAAATTGAGGTGAGGCTGGGAGCGAGCTGGCCTGGATGAAAGTCTCCACGCCCCAGCAATGTCATCATGCTGCTGAGCTGAGGCTGGGGGATGGTCTGCCTGGATGAGTGTCCATGCCTCAGAACTGTGATCCTACTGCTGAGCTGAGGCTGAGGGCTGGCCTGCCGGGAATAGAGCACCCACACCCCAGCAATGTCATCGTACTGCTGAGCTCAGCCTGATGTCTTTCCTGTCACGATCTATATGCCCCAGAACTGTGATCCTGCTGCTGAGCATAGACTTGGGCTGGCCTGCCTGGAAGGAAATCTCCATGCCCCTGCAATGTCGTCGTGATGTTGTGCTGAGGCTGAGGGATGGCCTTCCTGGAGGCCAGATTCCACGCCCTAGCACCGTCATTGTGCTAATGAGCAGGCCTGCCGGGACGAAAGTCTCCAGTCTCCTTGAGGACTCGCCCACCTGGAGGTCTGTCTACACACACAGCAACATCATCTGGCTGCTCACCTCGGGCTGAAGACTTTGCCGCCTGGACTGTCGTCAGGCTGCTCAGCGCACAGCTTTATGATAAATCTTTGTTCAATATGACAGATGTATGTTCCCTCTTACATTTTTCCTGTTTTGTAATCATTTGCATATTAAGTTATTGAGACTTTTTTCAAGCCGCACAGTTAAATCGTACAACACAAAGAGAGTTAGATCATAGAACATTGTTATGATCTGCTTATTAGCTGTGACATATCTCATTCAAATAATCTACAGTAGCTGTAATCATCCTTTCTGTGTATCTGGCGCCAATTGGAGCATGCTATAAGTCAGTGGTCCTATGGTACACTCTACTGGATGACATCAAAACTACCACAACTTGCCTGCAGCTTTTTCGTCGACGGTGGTGTTTGATGTACCTCGAGTAATCAGGAATAGGCACATAATGCGTCGCCCCTGCTGATGTAGAAAAAAATGTAATATGCAATAGATGTGTTTCGGTGAGGACATTACTGTCCTTTTCAAAGAAATCTGAGTATTGTGAAATGTAAGAGATGTGTTTTTGTGTAGAAAAGCTGTCACAAACATCCACTTTTAAATGTTTCTTGCTTACAAAAATGGAATGTTTTTCACAGAAAACAACTTTTGAGTGTTCTTTCTGGAAATACGCATTTCTGTGTGCTTCTTGGACGAGAAATGCCGTTTCAGTGACTTTAATGGTAAAAACAATGGTTTTATATGAAACTGAGCACAGAATGAAGATTTCATGTTTGGAGGTCAGTTTTAATATGTCATTTTATAAAACCATGTTTATCTGTCATAATAATCCTGTTTTGTATGTTTCCTGATACACTGATGTTTTTTTGTGAGGAAATGACACGATTTTCACAGAAATCAACTTTTGAGTGTTCCTCCTTGAAAAACGCTTTTTTGTGTGCTGCTTGGATGAGAAACAGCGTTTCAGCAACTTTAATGGTGAAAACAATGGTTTTATATGAAACTGAGCACAGATTGAAGATTTCAAGTTCTGGAAATCAGTTTCAATAGGAAATTTTATAAAACCATTTTATCTGTCATAATAATCATCTTTTGCATTTTTTCAGTGACACTGATGTGTTTCCGTGACGAAATGACATGTTATTTACAGACATTAACGTTAAAGCGTTTCTTGTGGAAAATCAATTTTCTGTGTTCCTTTGGACCAGTTTGAGCAACTTTAGTGGTTACACCAAAGGTTTTACATGACAATGATCACAGAATGAAGGTTTGAAATTTTGTAGGTCAGTTTCAATAGGAAATTTTATAAAACCATGTTATCTGTCATGATAATCCTGTTTTGCATGTTTTCAGTGATCCTGATGTGTTTCTGTGAAGAAATGACATGTTTTTCACAGAAAACAACTTTTGAGTGTTCTTTCTGGAAAAACGCATTTCTTTGTGCTTCTTGGACGAGAAATGCCGTTTCAGCGACTTTAATGGTGAAAACAATGGTTGTATATTAAACTGAACACAGAATGAAGGTGTCAAGTTTGGAGGTCAGTTTCAATAGGAAATTTTATAAAACCATGTTATCTGGCATGATAATCCTGTTTTGCATGTTTTCAGTGATCCTGATGTGTTTCTGTGAAGAAATACATGTTTTTCACAGAAATCAACTTTTGAGTGTTCCTCCTGGAAAAACGCTTTGTGTGTGTGCTGCTTGGATGAGAAATTCCGTTTCAGCGACTTTAATGGTAAAAACAATGGATTTATATGAAACTGAGCACAGAATGAAGATTTCATGTTTGGAGGTCAGTTTTAATATGACATTTTATAAAACCATGTTTATCTGTCATAATAATCCTGTTTTGCATGTTTCCTGATACACTGATGTGTTTTTGTGAGGAAATGACACGATTTTCACAGAAATCAACTTTTGAGTGTTCTTCCTGGAAAAACACATTTCTGTGTGCTGCTTGGATGAGAAATGCCGTTTCAGCGACTTTAATAGTGAAATCAAAGGTTTTATATGAAACTGAGCACAGAATGAAGATTTCAAGTTTTGGAAGTAAGTTTCAATAGGAAATGTTATAAAACCATGTTATCTGTCATAATAATCCTGTTTTGCATGTTTTCAGTGATCCTGATGTGTTTCTGTGAAGAAATGACATGTTTTTCACAGAAAACAACTTTTGAGTGTTCTTTCTGGAAAAACGCATTTCTTCGTGCTTCTTGGACGAGAAATGCCGTTTCAGCGATTTTAATGGTGAAAACAATGGTTGTATATTAAACTGAACACAGAATGAAGGTGTCAAGTTTGGAGGTCAGTTTCATAGGACATTTATAAAACCATGTTATCTGGCATGATAATCCTGTTTGCATGTTTTCAGTGATACTGATGTGTTTCTGTGAAGAAATGACATGTTTTCACAGAAATCAACTTGAGTGTTCTTTTGGAAAACGCATTTCTGTGTGCTGTTTGGACGAGAAATGCCGTTTCAGCGACTTTAATGGTGAAAACAATGGTTTTATATGAAACTGAACACAGAATGAAAATTTCAAGTTTTGGAAGTCAGTTTCAGTAGGAAATTTTATAAAACCATGTTATCGGTCATAATAATCTATTTTGCATGTTTTCAGTGACACTGATGTGTTTCCGTGACGAAATGACATGTTATTTACAGAAATAACTTTTGAGTGTTTTTGTGAATACTGTTCTTTTTGTTGAGGTGAGGTGAGGGCGACTTCTGGTGTTAGTGTACCGCACTGCATGTAAGTGTATTAGAGAGGGTGGCTGTGGGATGAGAGCTCCATGCTCCAGACTTTCTCATGTTGTTGGTGTGTAGATTCCCTCCTTTGCTACTAAGCTGAGGCTGAGGGCTAGCCTTCCAGGATCAACGCCCCAATACTGCCAATGTGCTGCTGAGCTGAGGCTGAAGGCCATGAGGCCACAGCACTGTATCGTGCAGCTAGGGTGAGGACTTGCCTGCTTTAAAGCCAGTCTCCACGCACAGCATTATTTTATCTATGTTCAATATGATTAACATATTTTTTGGCAGATAAACGTATTTCTGTGCACTTTTGGAGGAGAAATGTAGATTTAGCTAGTTAGTGATGACAAATAGGTCTTGAATGAAACTGAGCACACTATGAAGTTTTATTCCGGAGCAGTTTTGAGAAGTTTTCTATAACTATTTTTCTGTGACATTCTTTGTTTTGCATTTTTAATGATATTATGATGTTTCTTCACAGATTATATTATTCACAAATCTACTATGCCCCTTGCAGAATCGCATTTCTTCTGTTTAATACAGTTAATACGTCTTAGTTACTTTAGTGGTTTAAAATCAAAATTTACTGGGGTTCCACGTCCCAGCACCATCATTATGCTTGAGGTGGGTGAGAGGAGGGTTAGATACCATAATTTTTATAATGTGTTTTTTAATTTTTTTTGATTTTTGATATTTTTTTTTTCCTGATGATTTTTTAAATCCACTTTTAAAGGGGGGGGGGGGGGTGGGTCGCCCTGCCTGGAGAAGTCTCCACGCACTAGATGTATTTTGGTGGGAAAGGCAATGACATTTGCTGTGAGCTGAGTGAGGGCTGGCTTGGGGCCATCTCAGCCCCAGTACTGTGATTGTGCTGCTGTGTCTGGGCTGGGTGCCCGGGGGGGAGGATGGCTGTAGATGATAATCTGGACTGGCCTGCCTGGATGAAAGTCTTCACGCCCCAGCAATGTCATTGTGCTGCTGAGCTGAGGCTGAGTGCTTGCTTGCCTGGAAGAAGATCTACATGCCCTAGAGCTGTGGTTATGCTGCTGAGCTGAGCCTGAGGGCTGGCCTGCCTTGATGAAAATCTCCATGCTCCAGCACTCTCATCGTGCTGCTGAACTGAGGCTGAGAGATGGCATTCCTGGATGAAAGTCTTCACGCCCCAGCAATGTCATTGTGCTGCTGAGCTGAGGCTGATAGCTTGCTTGCCTGGAAGAAGATCTACATGCCCTAGAGCTGTGGTTATGCTGCTGAGCTGAGGCTGAGGGCTGGCCGGCTGGAATGAAATCTCGGCCCAGCAATGTTGGTGTGTGTGAGAGGGTGTGGGGGGGTGGTTGCTGGATGACGTCTCCACACCCTAGCTATGATTGCTTTGGTAGTGAGGGATGGCCATATGATGAAAGTCTCCACGCTCCAGCACTGTATGTGCTGCTGGCTGAGGCTGAGGGCTGGCCTGCCGGGAAGAGGCTTCCCAGTGTTTGTGATGTGGGGGCCGTCTGCCAGATGTTGTGTGTGGTGGGTGGGGCCGGCTTGCTGGAGGGGTCTCCACCCCAGCAATTTCATGTGCTGCTGAGCTGAGACTGAGGGCTGGCCTGCCTGGGGCCGTCTTCCCAGCATTGGTCGAATGGAGAAAGTGATTGTATGTGAGTGGTTGAGGTTGGCTGCTGGAAGAAAGTTACCATGCCCAGAATGTATTGTTGTGCTTCTGAGGTTGAGGTGAGTGCTGGCCTGCGGGGTGAGAAATATCTTGTGGGTAGGTGGGGTGTTGTTGGGGTTCTGCCAGAATGTATTTTGTTTGAGTGAGCAAGGTGTGGCTGTTGGTGAGTTCCACGCCCCAGAATGTATGTGTGTGAGTTGAGGTGAGGGTGGCCTTCCTGGAGGGTCTTCGATGTTGTGTGTTGTTGTGGGTGGTGGGGGTGGGTTGTTGGGTGGGTGGGTGGTTGGGGGTCCCCGGCGTTTGTGTGGGGGGGGGGCAGGATGTGGATGAAGTTCCGCCAGCGCTGTCTGTGCTGCTGAGCTGAGGCTGAGGGCTGGCCTGTGGAGGAAATTGAGAGTTGTGTGTGGTGAGGGTGGGGCTGGTTGTTGGTGGTTTCCCCCAGCTTGTCGCTTGGCTGTGGGTGGCTGTGTGTTCGCTCCGCTGTTGTGCTGCTGGCTGAGGCTGGCGGGTTGTGGGGGCGTTGGCTGTCGGGGGGGGGGGGTTGGAGTCTGAGGGGTTGTGTGAGTGAGCGAGGGTGGCTGCTTATCAGCAGCACGGGAGGAGAGGGATGAGGCTAGCGGGGGGGGGTTGTGGGGGAGGGGGGGGGGGGGGTGGGGGTGGGGTGGGGGGGGGGGGCGAGGGGGTGAGGTGAGGGCTGGCCTGCCGGGAAGAGAGCTTCACCCCCAGAATGTTGGTGTGGAGAGGGAGTCCCGCCCCAGCATGTATGTGTGGGTGAGGTGAGGGGGCTATTGGAGGGGTTGTTGTGTGTGGTGAGATGGGGTGGCTTCTGGGGCCAGTCTCCATTTAGTGTTTGTGTGTTGTTTGAGGTGTTTGGGGTAGGTTGTTGTGGCTGAGTGAGGTGGTGTGGAAGAAGTTATGCCCAGATGTATTGTTGTGTTTGGGTGAGGTGGTGTGGCTGTTTGGGGTAGAGAATTTTGTGTGTAGGTGAGGGTGGTTGTTGGGCGTTCCCGGATGTTTTTGTTTGAGTGAGCCCAAGGTGTGGCCTGCTGGATGAAGTTGAGAATGTTTGTGTGTGAGTTGAGGCTGAGGGCTGGCCTTCCTGGAGGCCGTCTCCATTTCCCGATGTCTTGTGCTGTTGCTTGTGGGTGTGCTGGAGGGTCCAAGCCCGTTTTGAATGCTGAGCTGAGGCTGAGGTGGCCTTCCTGGAGGCCAGTTCCCGTCTGGGTTGTGTGTGGCTGAGGACGAGGGGGTGCCTGGATTAAGCGGGTGGGGGGGGGGGGAGGGCGGGCCGGGGGCTGTGCGGTGGGGGTGGGGGGGGAGGGGGGGGGGGGGGGGGGGGGGGGGGGGGGGGGGGGGGGGAGCGGGGGGGGGGGGGGTAGTGGGTGGGGGGGGGGGGGGTGTTGGTGGTGAGGGGGGGTGGTGGGGGGCGGAGTTTGGGGGGGGGTGGCGGGGGCTCATGTGGTGGGGTGGGGGGTGGGGGAGGTGCGAATGTTTGTTGTGTGGGTGGGTGGGGGGGGGTGCCTGGTGTTGTGGTGAGGTGGGTGGCTTGGGGTGGATGTATGGGAGAGTGTTGTGGGGGGTGGGGGGCTGGGGGTTGTTGTTTTGTGTGTGTTGAGTGGGCTGGTGCTGGGGCTTCCCGGCTGTCTGTGGTGCTTAAGGGGCTGGGGCCAGGTGAGGTGGAGCGCAGTGTGTGCTGCTGGTTGGGTTGCCGCTCGTGCCTGCCCGCCCAGACGGTGTGTGAGTGAGGCTGAGGGTGGCTGTGGATGAAGTCTCCACGCACTAGGATGTGTTTTGCTGAGACTCGTCGATGGTGGCCTGCACGAGCCCCCTCATAGGGGGGAGTGGGGGGCCTGGAGGCCGCCGGGGTGAGGGGAGGAGGGTGGGGAGGGGGGGGGGAGGGGGGCGGGGGGGGTGAGGGGAGGGTGGTGTTGGAGAGTGCCAGGGAGGGTGTGTGGGGGGTGGGGTGAGTGGGGTGGCTGCGGGGCCCGCCCCAGCTCTCTGGGGGTTGGGCTGAGGGTTGGCCTGATAGAGGCTTGTCTCCATGCCCCAGACCGTTTCTCTGCTGTGAGTTGAGGTGAGGGCGGCCTGCTAGAGGCTAGTCTCCACGCCCCAGATGTGTTGGGGAGGGGCTGCGGATGATAATTGGAGGGTGGGGGGGGAGGGGGCGGGGGGGGGGGGTGAAGGCTCGGGGGAGGGGGTGGCATTGGAGAGTTTTACGCAGATGTATTGTGTGTGAGTGAGGTGAGGGTGTGGGAGGCTAGCAGGTGTGGTTGGGGGGGGGGTGGCTGTGATGAATCCGTAGCTTTGTGTGTGTGAGGTGAGGTGGCTCCGGTGAAGTTTAGCGATGTTGTGTGTGGTGAGGGGGCTGTTGGGAAGAACTAATGCCTAGGGTGGTTGTGTGGTGAGGTGAGGGCTGGCCGCCTGGATGAAATCTCGCGCCCAGAAGTATGGGGGTGTGGGGGGCCGCACAGTGTGCTGATGGGCTGGGAGGACCTGGATGAAAGTCTCCACGCCCAGAATTTGTGGTGGGTGGCTGAGATCTGTTCTGGGTTTGCTGGACGTGAGGGTGGCCTGCCTGGATGAAAGTCTCCACGCTCCAGCACTGTCTCGTGCTGCTGTGCTGAGGCTGAGGGGGGGGGGGCCGTCGGGGGGGGGGTGGCGGGGCGGGTGCGGTGGGGGGGGGCGGGGGGGGGGCGGGTCGCTCGGCGTGGGGGGTGGGGGGTGCTCTGTTTGTCTTTCGTCGGTTGTGTGGGGCGCGTCGTGTTGCCCGTGTTCTTAGGGCTGGGGGGGGAGGTCTGGTGCTGAGCTGAGGCTGGGGGCTGGCCTGCCTGGGGCCCCTCCATGCTCCAGACTTTGCTGCGGCTGGGTGGGTGGCCTGTCTGGTGGAAATGGGTGGTAGTTGGGGTGGGTGGCGGATGACTCCGCCCAGCCCTTGTGTGCTGACTGAGGCTGAGAGTGGCCCGGGAAAGTTTCGCCCAGATGTCTTGTGTTGTGAGTGAGGCTGAGGGCTTGCTTGCCTGGAAGAAGCTAGTTGAGCTGTGGTTATGCTGTGGTGGCCTGAGGGCTGGCGCCTGATGAAATCTCCACGCTCCAGCACTCTCATCGTGCTGTGACTGAGGTGAGAGTGGCTTCCTGGATGAAAGTCTTCACGCCCCAGCAATGTCATTGTGCTGTGACTCTGAGTGCTTTCCTGCCTTGATGCCCATGTCCATGCCCATGCCCCGCCTGTCGTGTGCTGCTGCGGGCTTGCTGCTGTGCCCTGTCCTACCCTGCCCCAGCTGTGTTGCTGTTGAGCTGAGGGTGAGGGCTGCCTGTGGATGGTCTCCCTCGGGTTGCTTGGGGGGGGGGCGTCGGAAAAATGGTTCCACTTCCCAGAGTGTCATTGTGTGTGGGCTGAGGGTGGTGCAGTGTGGGGGAGGTGGCGCAAAGAATACTCAATGGCGTGCTGATGAGCAGAGGCTGGGGGCTGGCCTGCCTGGAAGAGAATCTCCAAGCCCCACTACCGTCATCGTACTGCTGAGCTGAGGCTGTTCAATGGTCTACCTGGATGAAAGTCTCACTATCCCAGAACTGTGATCATGCCGCTGAGCTGAGGCTGAAGGCTGGCTTGCCTGGATGAAAGTCTCTACACCCCAGCAATGTCATTGTCCTGCTGAGTTGAGGGCTGGCCTGCCTGGACGTCCAACTCCACGCCACAGCACAGTCATTGTGCTGCTGAGCTTCGGATGAGGGTTGGCCTGCCTTTAGGCCCATCTCCACACCCCAGCACTGTCATTGTTCTACTGAGCTGAGGCTGAGGGCCAGCCTGTGTGGAAGACAGTTTCCACGCCCCAGAAGTATGATCGTGCTGCTGAGCTGAGGCTGAGCGCTGGCCTGCCTGGAAGAAAATCTCCACGCCCCAGCATTGTCATCATGCTGCAAAGCTGAGGCTGAGGGATGAAATTGAGGTGAGGCTGGGAACGAGTTGGCCTGGATGAAAGTCTCCACGCACCAGCAATGTCATCGTGCTGCTGAGCTGAGGCTGAGCGATGGCCTTCCTGCCTGAAAGTCTCAACGCTCCAGAACTGTCGTTTTGCTGCTGAGCTGAGGCTGAGGGATGGCCTGCCTGGGTTAAAGTTTACATGCCTCAGCAATGCAGCAATGTCATTGTGCTGCTGAGGTGAGGCTGATGGCTGGACTACCTGGTGTTCAGTGTCACCGCCCCATCACCATCATCTTGCTGAGGCTGAGGTCTAGCCTTCCAGGATCATCGCCCCAATACTGTCATCGTGCTGCTGAGCTGAAAGTGAGGGCGGTCCTACCTGGAGGCCAATCTCACCGCCCACGCACTGGCAATATGCTGCTGAGCTGAGGCTGAAAGCTGGCCTGCCTGGAAGAAAATCCCCATGCCCTATCAATGATATCATTGTGCTTGCTGAGCTGAGGATGAGGTCCGGCCTTCCTGGATGAGAGCTTCCACGCCCCAGCAATGTCAACATACTGCTGAGCTCAGCCTGATGGCTTGCCTGTCTGGGTGAAGATCTGCACGATCCAGATGTGTGATCGTGCTGCTAGTTGAGGCTGTGGGCTGGCCTTCTTTAATGAAAATCTCCACGCCCCAGCAATGTCATTATGCTGCTGACCTTAGGCTGAGGGCTTGCTTGCCTGGAAGAAGATCTACATGGCCTAGAGCTGTGATTATGCTGCTGAGCTGAGGCTGAGGGCTGGCCTTTCTGGAGGCCCAGCGCCATTCCCCAGTACCGTCATTGAGAAATTGAGGTGAGGCTGGGAGCGAGCTGGCCTGGATGAAAGTCTCCACGCCCCAGCAATGTCATCATGCTGCTGAGCTGAGGCTGAGCGAAGGCCTACCTGCCTGAAAGTCTGAACACTCCAGAAATGTGATCTTGCTGCTGAGCTGAGGGGGAGGGCTGGTCTGCTTGGACGACAGTCTCCACGCCCAAGCTCATGAGCTGACCGCTGAAGTCTGGCTGGCCTGTTTGGATTAATGTCTCTTCGCCCCAGAACTCTCATTTTTTTGCTGAGGACATGGGCTGGCCTGCCTAGAAGAATCCATGCTCCAGCAATGTAATTTTCCTGCTGAGCTGAGGCTGAGGGCTGGCCTGTCTGGGGCCATTCTCTACGCCCCAAAATTGTTATTGTGCTGCTGTGTCTGAGGCTGAGGACTGGCCTACCTTGATGAAAATCTCCACGCCCCAGCACTCTCATCGTGCTGCTGAACGGAGGCTGAGAGATGACATTCCTGGAAGCCAGTCTCCACGCCTCAACACTGTCATAGTACTGCTGAGCTGAGGCTGATGGCTGGCCTGTTTGGATTAATGTCTCTTCACCCCAGAACTGTGTGCTTTTTTGCTGAGGACATGGGCTGGCCTGCCTGGAAGAAAATCTCGCTGCCCCCACACTGTTAACGTGCTGCTGAGCTGACATTGAGGGCTGGCCTGCCTCATTGAAAATCTCACTGCCCCAGCACTGTTATCGTGCTGCTGAGCTGAGGCTGAGGGTAGGCCATCCTTGATGAAAGTGTCCATGCTCCTTCACTGTGATCTTGCTGCTGAGGTGAGGCTGAGAGCTGGACTACCTAGTGTTGAGTGTCACCGCCACTGCACTGTCAACGTGCTACTGAGCTCAGGCTGAGGGCTGGCCTGCCTGAAAGAAAATCTCCATGCCCCAGCAATGTCATTGTGCTGCTGAGCTGAGGATGAGGTCCGGCCTGCCTGGATGAAAGTCTCCACGACCCAGAAAATGTGACCCTGCTTCTGGGCTAAGGCTGAGGGATGGCCATCATAGATGAAAGTCTCCATTCCCAGCACTGTCATCGTGCTGCTGTGCTGAGGCCTGGCCTTCCTAGATGAGAGCTTCCACGCTCCAGCAATGTCAACATACTGCTGAGATCAGCCTGATGGCTTACCTGTCTGGGTAAAAATTTGCACAATCCAGATGTGTGATCGTGCTGCTCAACTGAGTCTGGGGGCTCCACGCCCCAAAATGGTGATCATGCTGCGAGTTGAGGCTGTGGGCTGGCCTGCCTTGATGAAAATCTCCACGCCCCAGCACTCTCATCGTGCTGTTGTGCTGAGGCTGAGGGCTGGCCTGCCGGGAAGAGAGCACCCACACCCCAGCAATGTCATCGTACTGCTGAGCTCAGCCTGATGTCTTTCCTGTCTGTATGAAGATCTATATGCCCCAGAACTGTGATCCTGGACTTAGGGCTGGCCTGCCTGGAAGGAAATCTCCATGCCCCTGCAATGTCGTTGTGCTAATGAGCAGGCCTGCCGGGACGAAAGTCTCCAGTCTCCTCGGGTTGAGGACTCGCCCGCCTGGAAGTCTGTCTACACACACAGCACCATCATCTGGCTGCTCACCTCGGGCTGAAGACTTTGCCACCTGGACTATCGTCAGGCTGCTCAGCGCACAGCTTTATGATAAATCTTTGTTCAAGATGACAGATGTATGTTCCCTCTTACATTTTTCCTGTTTTGTAGTCATTTGCATATTAAGTTAATGAGACTTTTTTCAAGCCGTACAGTTAAATCGTACAACACAAAGAGAGTTAGATCATAGAGCATTGTTATGATCTGCTTATTAGCTGTGACATATCTCATTCAAATAATCTACAGTAGCTGTAATCATCCTTTCTGTGTATCTGGCGCCAATTGGAGCATGCTATAAGTCAGTGGTCCTATGGTACACTCTACTGGGTGACATCAAAACTACAACAACTTGCCTGCAGCTTTTTCGTCGACGGTGGTGTTTGATGTACCTCGAGTAATCAGGAATAGGCACATAATGCGTCGCCCCTGCTGATGTAGAAAAAAAATGAAATATGCAATAGATGTGTTTTGGTGAGGACATTACTGTCCTTTTCAAAGAAATCTGAGTATTGTGTATGTAAATGTAAGAGATGTGTTTTTGTGTAGAAAAGCTGTCACAAACATCCACTTTTGAATGTTTTTTGCTGAAAGAAAATGGTATGTTTTTCACAGAAATCAACTTTTGAGTCTTCCTTATGGAAAAACACTTCTCTGTGTGCTTCTTGGACGAGAAATGCCGTTTCAGCGACTGTCATAATAATCCTGTTTTGCATGTTTCCTGATACACTGATGTGTTTTTGTGAGGAAATGACACGAATCAACTGTGGAGTGTTCATCCTGGAATAACGCTTTTTTGTGTGCTTTTTGTGTGCTTTTGGATGAGAAATGCCGTTTCAATGGTGAAAACAATGGTTTTACATGAAACTGAGCACAGAATGGAGATTTCCAGTTTTGGAAGTCAGTTTCAATAGGAAATTTTATAGAATCATGTCATCTGTCATAATAATCCTGTTTTGCATGTTTTCAGTGATACTGATGTGTTTCTGTGAAGAAATGACATGTTTTTCACAGAAAACAACTTTTGAGTGTTCTTTCTGGAAAAACGCATTTCTGTGTGCTTCTTGGACGACAAATGCCGTTTCAGCGACTTTAATGGTGAAAACAATGGTTTTATATGAAACTGAACACAGAATGAAGATGTCATGTTTGGAGGTCAGTTTCAATAGGAAATTTTATAAAACCATGTTATCTGTCATAACAATCCTGTTTTGCATGTTTTCAGTGATACTGATGTGTTTTTGTGAAGAAATACATGTTTTTCACAGAAATCAACTTTTGAGTGTTCCTACTGGAAAAACGCTTTTTTGTGTGCTTTTGGACGAGAAATGCCATTTCAGCGACTTCAATAGTGAAAACAATGGTTTTACATGAAACTGAGCACAGCATGAAGATTTCCAGTTTTGGAAGTCAGTTTCAATAGGAAATTTTATAAAACCATGTTATCTGTCTGTCTGTCATAATAATCCTGTTTTGCATTTTTTTCAGTGATACTGATGTGTTTCCGTGACGAAATGACATTGTTATTTACAGAAATTAACTTTTGAGCGTTTCTTGTAGAGAATCAACAACTGTTAACATGTCATTGTGCTGCTGAGGTGAGGCTGAGAGCTGGACTTCCTGGTGTTCAGTGTCACCGCCACTGCACTGTCAACGTGCTACTTAGCTGAGGGCTGGCCTGCCTTGAAGAAAATCTCCATGCCCCATCACCATCATCTTGCTACTAAGCTGAGGCTGAGGGCTAGCCTTCCAGGATCAACGCCCCAATACTGCCAATGTGCTGCTGAGCTGAGGCTGAAAGCCATGAGGCCACGGCACTGTCATTGTGCAGCTCAGGGTGAGGACTCGCCTGCTTTAAAGCTGTTCAATATGATTAACATATTTTTTGGCAGATAAACGTATTTCTGTGCACTTTTGGAGGAGAAATGTAGATTTAGCTAGTTAGTGATGACAAATACGGTCTTGAATGAAACTGAGCACACTATGAAGATTTTATGTCCGGAGACACGTTTTCGAGAAGTTTTCTATAACTATGTTTTCTGTCACATTCTTTCGATTTTGCATGTTTTCAATGATATTGATGATGATTTTTTTCACAGATTATGTTGTTCACAGAAATCTACTCATGCTCCTTGCAGAAAATCGCATTTCTGTCTGTTTAATACAGTCTAATACAGTCTTAGTTACTTTAGTGGTTTAAAATCAAAATTTTACTTGGGGTTTCCACGTCCCAGCACCATCATTGTGCTGCTGAGGTGAGGCTGAGAGGCAGGGTTAGATACGTTTTTGATAAATTTTCTATAACTGTGTTTTCTGTCAAATTCATTTGGTTTTGCATATTTTCAGCAAGATTAATGATGAATTTTTTCACTGATGATGTTTTTCACAAAAATCCACTTCTGCTTCTTGTAGAAAAACGCATTTCTATGTGTTTTTGGATGATAAATGCAGTTTTAGCTACATTTGTACTACTACTATACTGTTTAATTTGGGCTGAGGGCCGGCCTGACGGGATGAAAGTCTACTCGTCCCAGCAGTGTCATTATGCTGTTTAGCTGAGGCTGAAGGCTGGCCTGCCTGCAGGCCCCTCTCCACGCCCCAGCATGGTTATTGTGATGCTGAGCTGAAACTGAGGGCTAGCATGCCTGGATTCCCGTCTCCACGCCCAAGCAATGCCATTGTGCTGATGAGTCTGATGCTGAGCGCTGGCCTACCTGGAGGTCCATCTCCACACCCCAGAACGGTGATTGTGCTGCTGTGTCTGAGGCTGAGGGCTGGCCTACCTTGACAACAATCTCCCCACCACGGCATTGTCATCATGCTGCTGTGCTGAGGCTGAGGGTGGCCTGCCTGGATGAAAGTCTCCACGCACTAGGAATGTGATCATTCTGCTGAGACTCAGTCTGATGGCTGGCCTGCACGAAAGCCCCTCTCCACTATCTAGCACTGTCATCATGCTGTTGAGTCTGAGGCTGAGGGCTGGCCTACCTTGGACCAGTCTCCACGCACTGGCACCGCGATCATCTTGCCAAGTCTGAGGCTGAGGGCTGGCCTGCCTTGATGCCCATCTGCCCATCTGCCCACCAGCTTAGATGCTCGTCTCCACGCGCATGCACTGTTATTGTGTTGATGAGTTTTTGGCTGAGCGCTGGACTTCCTGGAGGCCCGTCTCTACGCCCCAGCAATGTCATCGTGCTGGCCGAGCACAGCACACTCATCGTGCTGCTGAACTGAGGCTGAGAGATTGCATTCCTGGAAGCCAGTCTCCACGCCCCAATACTGTCATAGTACTGCTGAGCTGAGGCTGATGGCTGGCCTGTTTAGATTAATGTCTCTTCGCCCCAGAGTGTGCTTTTTTGCTGAGGACATGGGCTGGCCTGCCTGGAAGAAAATCTCACTGCCCCCACACTGTTAACGTGCTGCTGAGCTGACATTGAGGGCTGGCCTGCCTCATTGAAAATCTCACTGCCCCAGCACTGTTATCGTGCTGCTGAGCTGAGGCTGAGGGTAGGCCATAACTTGATGAAAGTGTCCATGCTCCTTCACTGTGATCTTGCTGCTGAGCTTAGGCTGAGGGCTGGCCTGCCTGGAAGAAAGTTTACATGCCTCAGCAATGCAGCAATGTCATTGTGCTTCTGAGGTGAGGCTGAGGACTACCTGGTGTTGAGTGTCACCGCCACTGCACTGTCAACGTGCTACTGAGCTCAGGCTGAGGGCTGGCCTGCCTGAAAGAAAATCTCCATGCCCCAGCAATGTCATTGTGCTTCTGAGCTGAGATGAGGTCCGGCCTGCTTGGATGAAAGTCTCCACGACCCAGAAAATGTGACCCTGCTTCTGGGCTAAGGCTAAGGGATGGCCATCATAGATGAAAGTCTCCATTCCCAGCACTCTCATCGTGCTGCTGTGCTGAGGCTGGGGGATGGTCTGCCTGGATGACAGTGTCCATGCCTCAGAACTGTGATCCTACTGCTGAGCTGAGGCTGAGGGCTGGCCTGCCGGGAAGAGAGCACCCACACCCATGATAGCAATGTCATCGTACTGCTGAGCTCAGCCTGATGTCTTTCCTGTCTGTATGAAGATCTATATGCCCCAGAACTGTGATCCTGCTGCTGAGCATAGACTTAGGGCTGGCCTGCCTGGAAGGAAATCTCCATGCCTCTGCAATGTCATCGTGATGTTGAGCTGAGGCTGAGGGTTGGCCTGTTATGATGAAATTCTCCACGCCCCACAATGGCGATCGTGTTGCTAGTTGAGGCTGTGGGCTGGCCTGCCTGGAAGAAAATCTCCACGCCCCAGCACCGTCATTGTGCTAATGAGCAGGCCTGCTGGGACGAAAGTCTCCAGTCTCCTCGGGTTGAGGACTCGCCCGCCTGGAGGTCTGTCTACACACACAGCACCATCCTCTGGCTGCTCACCTCAGGCTGAAGACTTTGCCGCCTGGACTGTCGTCAGGCTGCTCAGCGCACAGCTTTATGATAAATCTTTGTTCAATATGACAGATGTATGTTCCCTCTTACATTTTTCCTGTTTTGTAGTCATTTGCATATTAAGTTAATGAGACTTTTTTCAAGCCGCACAGTTAAATCGTACAACACAAAGAGAGTTAGATCATAGAGCATTGTTATGATCTGCTTATTAGCTGTGACATATCTCATTCAAATAATCTACAGTAGCTGTAATCATCCTTTCTTTGTATCTCGCGCCAATTAGAGCATGATATAAGTCCTGTGGTCCTATGGTACACTCTACGGGATGACATCAAAACTACAACAACTTGCCTGCAGCTTTTTCATCAGCGGTGGTGTTTGGTGTACTTCGAGTAATCAGGGATAGGCACATAATGCGTCACACCTGCTGATGTAGAAAAAAATGTTACTCATACAATATGTGTTTCGGTGAGGACATTTCCTTTTCAAAGAAATATGAGTGTTTCTTGTGCAAAAATGCATTTCTGTTTGGTTTTGTCAGATAAATAGTTTAAGCTAGTTCAGTGGTCAAAACTACATTTTTACATTAAACTGAAGCTTGAACTGAGCTTAGAATGAAGATTTGATGCTTGGAGACTAAGATTTTATGTCACAGTTGTGACAATATGTCAATATGCTTTATGTCATATTCATCCTGATTTGGCTGTTACAAATGTTAGAGATGTGGTTTTGTGTAGAAAAGCTGTCTTTTTCACAAACATCCACTTTAGAATGTTTCTTGTGGAAAAGTACATTTTTATTTGGTTTTGCCACAGAAACAGAGCATAAACTAGTTCAATGGTCAACCCTGTTCGTCTCCTAGAGGGGAAATGCATATCTGTGTGCTTTTGAGGAAGAGGCACAGTTAAAGCTAGTTTAGTTGTGAAAATTTCTGAGTTTTACATTGCTGGGAGGTCAGTTTTCACTTGAAATATTATGACATAGTCCCGGTAATTTTTATCCATATCCGTGAAAACTATGGTTTTACGTGAAATTGATCACAGAATGACGATGTCATGTTTGGAGGTCAGTTCCAAGATAAAATTTTATAAAACCTTTTTATCTATCACATGCATCCTGTGTTGCATATTTCTTGGGGTATTGATGTGACAAATGCCATTTCAGCGACTTTAATGGTGAAAACAATGGTTTTATATGAAACTGAACACAGAATGAAGATGTCATGTTTGGAGGTCAGTTTCAATAGGAAATTTTATAAAACCATGTTATCTGTCATAACAATCCTGTTTTGCATGTTTTCAGTGATACTGATGTGTTTTTGTGAAGAAATGACATGTTTTTCACAGAAATCAACTTTTGAGTGTTCCTCCTGGAAAAACGCTTTTTATGTGTGCTTTTTGGACGAGAAATGCTGTTTCAGCGACTTTAATGTTGACAACAATGGTTTTATATGAAACTGAGCACAGAATGACGACTTCATGTTTGGAGGTCATTTAATATAACATTTTATAAAACCATGTTAGCTGTCATATCAATCGTGATTTTCATCTTTTCAGTGACAGAGATGTGTTACTGTGAAGAAATGACATGTTTTTCACAGAAATCAACTTTTGAGTGCTTCTTGTGGCAAATCGCTTTTCTGTGTGCTATTGGAAGAGAAATGCAGTTTGGGCTACTTTACTTGTGGAAACAAAGGTTTTACATAAAAAATGATCACAGAATGTAGGTTTTAAGGTTGGAGGTCAATTTCAAAACGAAATTTTATAAAACCATGTTATCTGTCACGTGCATTCTGTTTTGCATGTTTCCTGTGATACTGATGTGTTTTTGTGAAGAAATGACATGTTTGCACCATCATAGGGCTACTGAGCCTGAGGCCGAGCGCTGGCCTACCTGGAGGCTTTTCTCCACGCCCAAGCAATGTCATCGTGCTGCTGAGCTGAGGCTGAGGACTGGCCTGCCTGGAGGCCCATCTCCACATCCCAGCAATGTCATCTTGCTGCTGAGCTAATATGAGGGCTGGCCTACCTGGATGAAATTCTGGACGCCCCAGCAATGTCATGGTGCTGCTGAACTGAGGCTGGGGGCTGGCCTGCCTGGAAGAAAATCTCCACGCCCCAGCACAGTCATTGTGCTGCTGAGCTGAGACCGAGGGATGGCCTTCCTGGATGAAAGTCTTCCCCCCTCTGCACTGTCATCATGCTGCTGAGCTGAGGTTCATGGACAGCCTGCCTGGAGGCCCGTCTACACGCACAGCACCATCATCAGGCTGCTCAGCTTGGTGTGAGAACTTGCTTTCCTGGAGTCCAGTCGCCGTGAACAGGACCGTCATGAGGCTGCTCAGCTCGGGGTGAAGACTCTCCCGCCTGGACTGTCACCTGACATCAGGTTACTCTGCTCGGGGTGAGGACCCACTTGGAGTCCAGTCGCCGCGCACAGCATTATGACCAATCTTTGTTGATGCGGCAGTGGCTCAGTCTGTAAGGACTTGGGTTAGGACGCGGAGGACGCTGGTTCAAGGCCCCCCCCCCCCCATGGACCAGGTGCCCCTGAGCAAGGCACCGAACCCCCAACTGCTCTGGGCGCTTGTCAGGAGCAGCCCCCGCACTCTGACATCTCTCCATTGACGCATGTATATGTACTGTGTAAAACTGAATTTCCCCACTGTGGGACTAATAAAGGAATATCTTCTTCTTCTTCTTGATTATATTTTTCCTGTTTTGTAGTGATTTCCATATTAAGTTAATGAGACTTTTATATCAAGCTGCTTAAATCGTACAACACAAAAAAAATCATTAAAAAGATTAACTAATCGGAATTTACCAGGCTCTGCATTGCCCGTGCCTGGAGAACCATAAAAAAGAAGATGATATATGTGCCTTGTGATAGTTAGATCATAGAGCATTGTTATAGGGTCAAAAAACAGGCAGAGGTTCAAGGAACACAGAGAGGCAAGCACAAGGAAAAAACAAAAGGACGAACATCACTGTGAGGTTCAATTACGAACTGGCAATGTGAGGAAGGGAGCACAAACATTATATATCAGAGGGGAGTGATCACAATCAGGGGCAGAACACCCGTGCAGTGCTGGAAAGTAAGTCAGTGAGTGTGGAAACACACGAGAGGGAGGTTATGGATTTCAAAATAAAACAGGAAATGCAAAAATAACTGTGCAAAGGAGAAAATGACATACCTTAAGATCTGGAGGACCTGACAATAAGTAACTGGTCCTATGGTACACTCTACTGGATGACATCAGAACTACAAGAATTTGCCTGCAGCTTTTCTCGTGAATGGTGATGTTTGGTTTGCCTCAAGTAGTCAGGAATAGGCACATAATGCTTCGCACCTGCCTATGTAGAACAAATTGCTACTAACGCAATAGATGTGTTTCTGTGACGACATTACCGTCTGTTTCACAGAACTCCACTGTCAAGTATTTTTTTTTGTGCAAAAATGCATTTCTGTTTGGTTTTGGTAGACAAATAGAGGTTTAGCTATTTCAGTGGTCAAAACTACAGTTTTACATTAAACTGAGCTTAGAATGAAGAGTTGATGCATGGAAACCAAGTTTTTATGTAAACGCTTACAAAACTATGTTTTCTGTCATATTCATTCTATTTTGGATGTTACAAATGTAACAGTGTGTTTTTGTGTAGAAAAGCTGTCTTTTTAACAAATATCCACTTTTGAATGTTTCTTGTGGAAAAGTGCATTTCTATTTGGTTTTGGCACAGAAACAGAGCATAAACTAGTTCACTGGTCAAACCTGTTCTCAACTATACTTCCTTGAGGAGAAATGCATTTGTAGCGGATGTCCTTGGTAGGGGTACACGTAAATTTGGAACTAGGTACAATTCTGGATTGCTGTCATGATATGCTACGACCTGTGGGGCATTCCCTTTAACATGAGTCTCACCCTGCCAAGATCCGACATTTACCACATCTTTCAGCCGATAAATGTTTTCCATGGTTACCACTGGAAGATTGAGTATGAAGGCCACTTCTCTAGCTTCTGGGTCAACATAAATGGGCATGGCACTACCTAGTGTGTAAGCTAGATGGGCTTGTAGAGGTGTGACTAATTCTCTTGTGGCAGTAGTCAGGAGACCCTGAACTAATGAAAGGGGGACCAGGTATGGGGGAATCCTCCCCATAGCTAAACTTTCGACTGAGGATCCGATATCACAAATCATATCTGACATAAGCATGGTTACTAACTGTGTGTGTGCGTAATCATTTACATTACAACATTACCTAGGCATTAGTGTGCACCCAACTTCATGTTTAAGATCACCTATTATTCGTGAATAAGATACACATGTAAAGGTATTGATGCAGCCAGATATAATGACCTGATTAGCCTAAAAGATAAGGCTTTGATCTACAACCTGCAACTATTTTAACTTGCTTTGGTTTAATTTATGTCAACAACTTCCTGCCACTAGAGCACATTTTAGTGAAGCATAACACATCAATTACTGTATGTAGACTGTAACGTTAGAATTAGATTGTTCTGCTTCCATAATGTGTCTGTGTTTTACCACTACTCTGCCAGAGAAAGACTAAGTATTTGACCTGTTGACCTGGAAGTCATAAAAACTTGATCTGGTCAGGACCATATTGGGTTGTTATCTAGTGAGATTCACCAGGCTGGTTATAAATGAAGAGTCTCACCACTTAGCACCCTGAGAGGTCAAACAGTTTCTGGAAGGATGTAAAGGTTAAGATGTGTACGGTGGATTCATCTGTATTTTCTTTAACACATTTCATATTCTTCATCTTTCAGTCATCATCCGCTACACATTTCTGTTTGCTTTTGGGAAAGAAACAAAGTTAAAGCTAGTTTAGCGATGAAAATGAGTTTTACATTGAATGTGCCAAGAAAGAAGATATGATGCTTGGAGGCCAGTTTGTTTTTTATAGAAATTAACTTTTGAGTATTTCTTGTGGAATAACATGTTTCTGTGTGCTTTTGGAAGAGAGATGCAGTTTTAGCTAGTTTAGTGGTGAAAACCACAGTCTTACATGAAATTGAGGACACTGAATATTTCATGCTTGGAGACACATTTTCATGTGAAATTATATAGAATTTTGTTTTTGTCATAACCATCCTGTATTGCATGTTTCCAGTGACAGTGATGTGTTTTTGTGAAGAAAGGACACGTTTTTCACAGAAATCAACTTTTGAGTGTTGGCTGAGTAGAAAAATGGTTGTGTGCTTTTGGGTGGGAAATGCAGTTTTAACTATTTCAGTGGTGAAACCCAAGGGTTTACATGAAACTGATCACAGAATAAAGGTAAGATTTCATGCTTGGAGGGCAGTCTTAATGTGAAATTTTATAAAAAACCATGTTACCTGTCATATTAATCCTGTTTTGCATGTTTCCAATGACACTAATGTGTTTCTGTGAAGAAATGAAATTTTTTCCAGAAATCAACTTATGAGCGTTTCTTGTGGAAAAATGCTTTTTTGTGTGCTTTTGGATGGGAAATGCAGTTTTAGCTAGTTTAGTGGTGAAATCTACGGTCTTACATGAAGTTGAGCACAGCATTGTCACCAGGCCGCTTCAGTCAGAATGAGGACTCACCTGCCTGGAGGCCATTAACAACAAAGCATTATGATAAATCTATGTTCAATATGATAATACATATGTTCCCTGTCATATTTATCCTGTTTTGTAGTGATTTCCAGATTAAATTTATGACACTTTTAATTCATGCCACACAATTAAATAGTACATCAGAATGATTTCATGCTTCATGTGAAATTTTATAAAATTATGTGTGCCTGTCACATTCATCCTGTTTTGCATATTTCCAGTGGTACTGATGTGTTTCTGTGAAGAAATTACATGTTTTTCATAGAAATCCACTTTTGAGTGTTTCTTGTGGAAACACATGTTTCTGTGTGCTTTTGGAGGAGCTACTTCATTGGTTCAAAACCAGAGCATGCTTGGAGGCCGGTCTCCACACACAGTATTGTCCTCATGCTGCTCAGCTCAGAGTGAGGTCTCGCCGGTTTGGAGGTCAGTCTCCTCGCAAAGTTTTGTCACCACATTGTTCAACTCAGAATGTGGACTCGCCTGCATGGAGATCTGTCTCAGCACACAGCATTGTCATCAGGTTGCTCAGCTCAGAGTCAGGACTCACCGGCTCTGAGCTGAGCAACCGTCCTACCGTCCTTTTCACAGAACTCCACTATCAGCTAATTCAGTGGTCAGAACTACAGTTTTACATTAAACTGAGCTCAGAATGAAGATTTGATGTGATTTGAAGTAAAAGCTAACAAAACTGTTTTCTGTCATCATATTTTTTTTCACAAAAATCCACTTTTGAATGTTTCTTGTGAAAAAATCTGCTTGGTTTTGACACAGAAACAGAGTGTAAGCTAGTTCAGTGGTCAAAACCATTCTTCTTAACTATACTTCCTTGGGGAGGAATGCATTTCCATGTGCTTTTGGTTTAAGCTAGTTTAGTAAGTGAAAAAGAGTTTTACATTGAAACTGTGCTCAGAATGAAGACTTGATGCTTGAAGGGCAGTTTTCACCGGTGAACATCCAGGGATCAGACATTGAGATGGTGACATCTTATAAATACCTGGGTGTTCACCTGAACAATAAACTGGAGTGGACTACAAATTCCTCTGCACTCTATAAAAAAGACAAGAGCAGACTGTATCTGCTCAGGTGACTGAGGTCTTTTGGAGTGCAGGGGACACTTCTGAAAACATTTTATGACACTGTGGTGGCATCAGCCATATTTTATGGAGTGGTTTGCTGGGGTAGCAGCATCACAGCTGCAGACAGGAAGAGGCTGGGTAAGATTATCAAAAGGGCCAGCTCTGTCCTGGGATGCTCTCTGGACACAGTGCAGGTGGTGGGAGAGAGGAGGGCGATGGCTAAGCTGTCATCCATGATGGAGAAGGACTGCCACCCCATGAGAGACACCATCAGAGCTCTGGAGAGCTCCTTCAGTGGCAGGTTGCTACACCCTAAGTGTACGAAGGAGCGTTACAGAAGGTCCTTCCTGCCTGCAGCTGTTAGACTCCACAACCAGCACTGCTCCCAGTAGACCACATACACATTCACAACAAACTGACCGGTCACAAAGTGCAATAACAACTCATATGTGCTATTATATCATCTGCTCAATTATAATAACTGGACAAATATTTATTGATATGCTGGACATATTTTAGCTTTACTTTTCTACTATGTATATATTATTTTATTTTATTTGTATTAATAATTTTTTTTTAAAATCAATGCTTCTTGTTTATTGCACTATCCACTTTGCTGCTGTAACGTGAATTTCTCCACTGTGGGACTGATAAAGGAATATCTTATCTTAATATGATTAAATTGTGTTCCCTGTCATATTCATGCTGTTTTGCATGTTTACAATGCAATATGTGCATTTCTATGAAGAAATTACATCTTTTTCACAGAAATCCATTTTTGAGTGTGTCTTAAGGAGAAATGCTTTTCTGTGTAGTCTTCGTAGATAAACAGGTAAAGCTAGTTTAATGGTGAAAATGAGAGTTTTACTTTGGAATAAGCTCAGAATGAGGATTTGTTGCTTGCTGGCCAGTATTCATATACAACATGATAAATCTATGTTCCCAGTGTTGTGGCTGTGTTTTACCCTTAATCTGTAAAATAAAACATTGAATAAGAAAAACAGAATATGTGTACACCAAGCCACACGTGTTCGTTGAATGGTGGGTTCTGTAGAAGGAAAATATAGACCAAATGTAGAATACTCAAACCAGCTTTAATGAGCAGTTGAAGATTCAAAGTACGAACGTCTGGGTCTCTCTATGCTGAGCCTGATCAATAGCAGATCATTACTGGGGCATGAAGACCAGCTCCTGTTCTGTCTGATCCAGTTTTATATTTGTGTTACGAACAATGATTATGTGTAGGTGCATGTGTGTATTTCTGATTGGTCTTCTGCTGTGGCCAGGCGCTTCTTTGTTGCAGCAATTGGTCAGTTGTATGTGTGCTATGCAGTAGGCGTTATTTTCTCAGGCTCTTCCATGCTGCCGCATGCAGGCATTATTATCTTTTCCCTTTGATACATGCTGTGGTATGTCTTGTGATGGAGGAGGTTCCTGCAAGACAGCTTAATCTCTTCACACCTTGTTGACTCCCTCCCTACAACTCGCCTTGTTCCCGCTGTATCAGTTCTGCGTGTACTCTGTGTCAACTGCCAAGGACCTGATATGAACAATGTAGCATCATAACAATGGCTAATTATTTTGATATATACAGTTCATTCACAGTTCTCTTCACCGGTTATATTTATGAAGCTAATGCATAAGTTCATTCAGGAAGACCTTCCACTCTCTCTTTCATCCATCTTTGAGTTCCGTCTCACAGGCCCTCAATCTATCAGCTGGTCATGGGGTTCAACTCTGCTTAGCCAATCAGACCTTACCACCACCTTCTCTCTAAACCAATCAGGGAGTTGTGCAGGGAGTTTTCCTCATTCGATGCAAAGGTTGTGCCATAAGGACAGAAGGATGTCGTCCACGTTCATACCGTAAAGCGGTAAAGAGGTCACTTTGTGATCTTGAAACTGATTCGACTCACCTGATTTCACCAAACCACTCTACTACCACCATCACCAATGTCTAGACCTGCGGGGGGAATTAAAGAACATTCTGCAATGGCATGATCATTCCCCATTAAACTATGGCGGGTCTATCTAATGCGCTAAAAAGATGTTTAATATCATAATGCTGTCTTGTTCTTTAATTTAGTTGTGAAAACGAGAGTTTCACATGAAATTGAGCTCAGAATGATTTGCTGCTTGGAGGCCAGTTTCTATGTAAAATATAATAAAACTAAGTTTCCTGTCATATTCATGCTGTTGTGAATGTTTACGGTGCAGTATATGTGTTTCTGTGAAGAAATTACATTGTTTTCACAGAAATACACTTTTGAGTGTTCCTTGAAGAGAACTGCATTTTGAGTGGTTTTGGTAGAGATAGGGCTGCAGGGGGGTGTAGTGGTTAGCGCTGTCGCCTCAAAGAAAGGGGGTGGAAGGTTCGATTCCAGCTTGGGGTTTTTTTGGGTGGAGTTTGCATGTTCTCCCGTGTAAGGGGGGGTTTTCTCGGGGTACTGCGTCTTCCCCCCACCAAAAAAAAAAATGTTTTTTAGTTTAATTTATTATTAAAAATTGCCGGAGGGGGGATGGAGGTGAATGGTTTTTTTATGTTTCTGTTTATGTGCCGGGGGGGATGGGGACCTCGGGGGTTTCCCTCCTTCCCAAAACGAGGGGATCGGCTCCCCCCCCCCGCCCAAAAGGGGAAGGGGGGGGAGGGGGAGGGGGTTGGTAGAGATACAGAGTTAAAGCTAGTTTGGTGGTGAAAACAAGAGTTTTACATGAAATTTAGCTCAGAATGAAAGTGGAGGCCAGTGTTCATGTAAAATATGATAAAGCTATGTTCCCGGTCATATTTATCCTGCTTTGTATGTTTCCAATGGAATAGATGTGTTTCTGAGAAGAAATGACATCTTTTTCACAGAAATCCATTGTTTAGAGAGATAGAGAAATGTGTTTCTGTGTGGTTTTGGTACAGAAACACAGAGCACATGCTGTTGTAGCTCACCTAGTAGAGCATGCGCCCCCATGTACCGCCAGTCTGGGCCCTTTGCTGCATGTTGCCGCATCTGTCTCCAACTTTCATCCTTCATAAATAATGGAAAACTCTCTACAAATATATATATACAGTATATATATTAAAACGTAACACGGTTAAAGCTAGTTTAGCACTGAAAATGAGATGAGAGATCTACATGCTAGAATATGCAGCCTATTGGCACTGTTTCAGGAAAAGGTCTTCAGGGTCCAGTGACACAACTGGAGCCACAGTATTTAAAATTCCAAGTCGCACCACAATCTTAAGATGCAAAGTGTAGTTGTTTGACAAAGCAAAGGAAAATATATAGACAATACTTAATCCAGATTGGATTTTGGCAGGATGAGCTGGTTCATGAATGGTTCCAAATTGGATCCGGGCCAGATCTGGCTTGGTTCAGTTATCCATATCTGTTCCAGATCTGTCCCATCGTGCAAGTGGACTCCGATCCAATCCGATCCATTTTGTGGATCTGTTCTGAATACAACATACACAGAGAAAGCAACGTCATTCTGCTCTGCTAGATAATTACTTTTCCATATCTTTATATATACAATATTTGTTTATGATATATTAATGCTCTGAATATTGTATAGGGAATCTTTACGTGTCAGACAGCAAACTTTCAGTCTAATTACTAATGATTATGTGCATGCTTTTAAAACATACTGTAAAAACTGGTGGCTGCAATGGGGTTCGTGAAATTTTCTATGATAATCTGCTTATTATGTGATAGCAGATACTGTGAGAAACAGTCATGTCTCCTGTGCTGCCACTGATGATGACATCTTAAAACATGCAGTACAGTGGTGAAGGCAGTGCTCTGTTTATTTAAATGTGAATTTGCAATAAAAAATATTTAGTCCCTAAAATCTACAAATAATCATGATCACAACATTAATCAAAATAAGAATTACTAATTTTAGCCATAATCCCGTTGCCCTAAATTGTAATCAGTTCTTCCTTGAGTTCAAGTGGACATTTGTACAGATGTAAGAAAATTCCCTCAAGGTGTTACTGAGATATTGTCACGTCTTAAAATGTGTTCTAGAATCCTTAAGATTATCATTAAATAAAAAACAGTTTTCCGTACATTTATGGTAACATTTCCTTTTGTCAGAAATATGTATGTGTAGCCTGTAATGACCTCTGGTTTTTAGATTACCATATTTTGGGTTTTTTGCCTTTATTAGTCAAGACAGATATACTGGAAAAGGGAAAAAAGAGGGGACAATATTTAGCAAAGGGCTGCAGGTTGGATTTGAATGTGGTCCGTGGTGGCAAGCCACAGTCTACCTTTGAATAAAATTGCATACATGATTTACAGGAAACTATGCATTTATGTTCCCCAACTTTAAAGTGAAACAACTGAATCACATACATTAATTTATTTGAACTAATTTAACATTTGCACTGCTGGGCCTCTCTCCATCCCTGGTGAATATAAGGTACTGTAACTAACATACAGGCAAAAGTGTGCACTGTTTGTAGCATATGTTTAAACTTGTCGTGGTTGTTTTGTTTCATCATGCAATCATTTTTTACTAAACAAAATTTTTAATTTCATGACTTATTAATGATCAAATTTCAGGCTACGCAACAGCAGCCACTGTGGTCCCAAGTGGAAATAGCATAATGTTAAATGCTAAAACATGTTGTAACAATTGCACAGGTAGAGAAGGGTCATAAAGTTGATTTTGATTTGATTTGAATGATTTATTTCAAACATGACTGAGTAATACTACAAGTAGATTGAACAGAGAAAAAATAAATAAATAAAAAAAAAGAACAAACATAACCAATGAGAATAGTTAAAGCAAAGATAACAATAGTCAAAATAATATAATTATATATTAACCCAACATGTCTGAAAAGGAGGAGGATGAAGCATAAACTTATTTTGACCTACCCCTTCTCCGTTTCTCAATAATCAATCAGTCTCGCACACACAAATTTACATAATACATATTTACAGATAATGGAAATGAGTAAAGTATATGTATATATACATATACACATGCACAGACATACACACACACATACATACCCATATATATATATATATATATATATATATATATATATATATATATATATATATATATATATATATATATATATATATATATATATATATGCATATATATATACACACATACATATAAAGTAATAAAGTTTGTAAACTGTGCGTTCGTTATAAAGCTATATGTATTTAAAGTTGACAAACATTAGCCACCGTAAGATAGGCCTACTGGTAGCCAAGCTGTAGCAGCAGAGTGGAGGCTACTGAACTCACCAACAGTGTGGCTTTGAAATCAACTTGTCCTTTGTAACACGAAGACTGTGTTAATAATACACTGCTAAGAAAAATTTAAAACACTTAAAAAACACTTAAATTTACATATCAGATCTTGATGAACACATTATTCAAATTGAAAATCTTCACTGATGTACATTGTAAAATTTGTTGAGAACAAAATGATGTGACAACGATCAGTGGAAACCAAAATCAACTTATTGAGGGCTGGATTCAAGGCTGATCCAACTTGTGTGAATTTCATAATGGCAATTCATAATGTGACTCAGTAGTGTGAATGGCCCGTGCCTGCGTATGTGCACTCTGGACAATGTCTGGGCTCCTGATGAGTCAGTGGATGGTGTCCTGGGGGATTTCTTCCCAAACCTGGATCAGGGCATTAGTGAGCAGTACTTGGCAGTGTTGGATGTACCAATACATAATGTTAATAATACATACATAATAATCGCTTTGAGGATTTAATCCCACTACCTAACACCAATCAGGGTACTGATGGTTATGACACAAGGTCTGTGCGGCCTTCCGAAGATATGCCTCCCCAGATCGTCACTGACACACCACCAAATCGGTGAAGCTGGATGATTTTACAGGCAGAATAACAATCACCACAGCGTCTCCAGACTCTTTCACACCTGTCACATGCGCTTAGTGTGAACCTGCTCACATCTGTGAGGAGACCGAGGGGCCAATGGCGGACCTGCCAGTTCTGGTGTTCTCTGGCAAGTGCTCCAATTGAGCTGGACCGTGCTGGACTGCGAGCGCAGGTCCCACTAGAGGACATCTGACCCTCATGCCACCCTCATGAAGTCTGTTTTTGACATTTCAGGTTATTTTGTAGGGCCCTGTCCAGCCCTTCTGTTGTAACGGCCAGTCTCCTGGTATCTCCTCCATGCTCTTGAGACTGTAATGGGAGACACAGCAAACATTTGTGCGACCACACCTATGGATGTGCCATCCTGGAGAAGCTGGACTACCTCTGCAACCTGATTGGGCTACAGGTACTGCCTCATGTTAAAAGTAGTGACAAGGACAGTATCAGAACACAAAACTAGAGAAGAATCAGTCAGCAAGGATGAGGAGAAAGCAACTGTCTGTGGAAACCACATGTAAAACTATTTCCTTCTGGGGGATGTCTTGCTGTTGCCTCTCCATTATACCAGTTGTCACTTTCATTTGCACTAAAGAAGATGAAAGTCATTCACAATCACTTCCACTTCCTAAATGGACAGATTGATATCCTCTTTTGAGCAGTGTAGTAGTCTACATAGTCTCATTTAGGAATTAACGGTACACCAATAGAATTTTGACTCACTGCATTTTTTTTTGTTTTCAAATATAAAACAGCAGCAAATTGAGCTATTGCTAAATTCCACTATCTAACTGTGTTTATAATTATCATCCCAAAGTGACAGCCAGTCCAACCAGAATAAAAGGTGCTGTGATTGGCCCGCAGATAACATTTTATACTTCCGCCAGAATTCCTGAGTCCGCACTGCTGGACTATAAAAATGTAAAGCTGTGGTTTTCTTCCTCTGCTTTTGAGGTGGTCTGCGCAGGTGAGACAATAACAAGGCCTGGATTTTAGTAATCGAGGTGGTGATGATGACTGATTATTCCATGTAACAGACCTTTCACCTTGGAGCTGGTTGTTTTCACACATCACTTTATACATTGATCTGTCAACTTTAACTGCACAATTCAGCTGCACCTCTTTCTACCAAATTAAGATGGTCAAAGAGACATTTGCTGCAGTGGGGAACTCTTAGGAGCTTGATGAGCTTGTGATCAGTCGTGCTGAAGAACCTACTGACTCTAGGGCCTTGGTCCTTGAGTCAAGCAAGTAGATGAGGCAATACTAAGGTAAAGAAAATTTGTGGTGAGCTTCGGCTAGGTCTCTCCAGTGATTGTTCAAGATCAAGGAGAAGTAATGACTGATATTTTAAAACTGAATGGCAGCAAGCCACAAAATCTTTTTTTCTTTTTTTAAATTTACCCTTGGTTTCAGGGTTCTCCCTGCCAGATTTCATATTTACATTGCATATTTATGCAATTGTAGTACCTTAATATTTGCATTTACACCATTTTGCCATAAACGTCCCCCCAAAAAAAGGGTTTTGGGCTCCCTAAGACCAAACGGCCCCAAGCTATGGTTGCGCATTATCAAGGTGATGGTATAAGCTAAAAGGAAATAATAGTGGAAAAAAAGGTAGCCAAAAACATCCTGAGGAGTGGTCTTGGCTCCCAGCCTCATCTAAACCATGGTTTAATGAGGAAACATGCAGTTCAGCAGCCTGCACAAACGGTGAAAAATCAAAACTGAAGTTAACTGCCTTTCATGGCACAACAGTGTATTAAATTATCTCTCCTGAAAAACTGCTGAAGTCAGCTTCAAAACTCACCACGTGCCTCCTTGACCCCTTACCAGCTAAACTTTTCAAAGATCTCTGACCATCTCTGGACTTACAATACCGAATACTGTTAATGTTTCACTTACAACTGGCATTGAAAATGTAATAGTTAATATTTATATTTTTATTTTATCTTGATATTGTCTTTTTTTTCACCTTGATCAAGTTTGTGCATTTCTGTGTGTTGAGACAGACTGCTGATAGACCCCGGAGTGAGAAACCCCTTGAGCTACCTTCTGGGAAAGAACTCAGTTTAGTGAATTGTTGTGAGGAGAGCCCAGCCTAGTGGAGTCGCCTCTTAAGTAGCCTGACTCACCGCATATAGACTGTGGGTAAAACCTATACACTGTAGAAAATATGGAAGCAGGCTCCATGACTTCACCCATAGGTTTCTGAAGAGCAAAAGTGAAACTAAAAGTGAAGTGAAGCTGGGCGTCTCCCACCAACTCTGACCCTCGTCATCTTGGCAGTGATGACTCCAGCTAATCCAAAAAAGGGCAAAGAGGTGGAGCACAGATGGAGATGAAGATGGGCTGAATGAAGGCTGGTTGCAGAAACATGCCCACCGAGATCAAAGCTACCAAGATAGCTAGCAAAGGCTAAACCAGGCTATTTTGGAAACGAACAGATAATACTGACATTAGAATTCCACACAGAAAAAACTGCAACATAGACTTCTTTACATCAGTCAATCGATTTCCCATGAAAATTACTAGAAAGAGTGTCTCTGCAACTTTTGGCTCACACATGTAACGATAATCTTTTTGCAACTTTTCAGTTAGCCTGCCACTCCCTAAAACTGCCGGCTTGAAGTGATGACTGATCCTCAGCTGATCTCGGTGCAGCTTTTGATTGTAAAATCAGTTTGCCATCTCAGGCCTGCTCCTGGCATGGTTAAAGTCCAACCTATGTGAAAGAACAGTGTGTTTCCAAGAATAATACTACAGCTGACTAATAGTCATAATATTCACTCGTTTTAGCTCTGGTTAGATCTCCACTAACTCCTCAGAGAAACTTCTGGCTCTGTGGCTTCTCAATGCACCACTATGCTCACCAGCTAGTTGCTAACTTGCTGATGGCCAGGTAGCTTACAGTGGATTCTTTCAAGCTAACCCCAGTTAAATTCCCTCTCCCAGGAGAGTTGAACTCTGGTTGGAAATAGTGTCATCCTTGATTCTGACCATAATTTCCATAGTAAAAACCTTCTATCATTTTAAAATATGTATGTATATTAATCGTTTTGTCTCAGGCTGATGCAGAACCCCTTGTAATAACTGGTTAACAGAATTGTACGTGTGGTCTATAAAGACCTGTATGGCCTACTGGTTGTTCCAAGCATTAAATCTGAAGTTGGAGAAGCAGCTTTTTGTTTTTATTGTCCTGCATCCTAGAAGACCTTGCCAGATTGAATCAGTTGTGCTTAAACATTAACACTGCACAGAGCAGACTGAAACCACTCTTTTTCCTCTCAACCCTGCATATGTAAAATAGCTCTGTGCTGTTTCTTTTGGCCATCAAGAGGCAGCAGGCAAGACATGATGTCAGAATGGCATAACCTGAATTGTCTTCATCCTGAAGACAGAGAAAAAGCTCACAATGTACATTATATTAGTGTTCCATCACAAGAATTAACAGTTGATTAACTGCAGACACTGGGACAAAAACAGCAGAGAAGAGGTGATTACTAGTAGAACCAAAGGGTGTTCAGTTTCACAGCTGTGCCATTATTTTAATCTGGAAAAACTGACAATGGTACAGTGTAATCAGTTCTAAGTTAATGTAAAGGTTTTGTTTCCATTTTAAGACTTTTTGTTTATTTCATGCCATCAATTCAGTCATAACCGAATCAAATTTTTTAAAGCATTTTCAATTTCATTTCGTAAGAAATGTGCTATTTAAATAAAGGTACCTTGCATTGCCTTGGAGCCTACTCATTACTCACCGCATTTCCTGTGCAGAAACTGTGGCTTTTATGCAGAACATGAGTATTTACCAAATAATCTCACTCATATTTTAGAGTTTACCTTTTCAAAAGCTTCACCAGCAATAACTGACAGCTGCTGTACAGACAGATCAGCTCTGATTGGTTGTTTTCCTTCAGCGCTTTGATATGTTACAGATGCCACTAGGAGCACGAGGAGGAGGCAGCAATTATCCACAGATTATCTATCTCATGCTCTACTGTTAGGACATAGTGACAGATTGAGCAAATACACTCCTGAACAAAATCTTAAGACTGGGGAAAAATTAGTATTCACATTTCGCACTAGTGGAATGGTGGAGCTTCAAAAGAAAAAAAAGAAAAAACAGGAGCAAGAAACAAATAGCAAGAGACAAAATAGAGTAGGCAATTTATTGAAAGCTACATTTAAACTCAAACAAGCTGTTCATCAGGTGATCAAAAGTTTAAGACCATAGCCCTAAAGAAAACCCAACACAGAACTAAAAGTGTTGAAAAAGGACTAGGTAGTGAGTAGCCCAACTGTTGTTGATCACACAAAAATGTGTTAAGGCATGCTTGATGCAAGTGCTTCCAGGAGGCTGGTGGGAACGTTGCTCCATGTGGTGAAGATGGCTTCACGAAGGGCGTCCACGATCTGGAATGGACGACGGTTTTCGAAAACTTCCCTTGCAATCCATCCCCAAATATTCTCAGTGGGATTTAGATCAGGGGAACAGGCAGGATGGTCCAAAAGAATGACATTATTCTCTTGGAAGAAGTCCTGCTGATGCAGGCAGGCGTTGTGAAATGCAGTAGTGTCCTTTTGAAAGACCAAGTCATTACCACACACCACACAGACAAAGACTCTCAATCAAGAGGAATGTTCGTTTCAAAATCTTGATGCCCCTGCACAACCTGAAGCTCCATTATTCCATTGAAGGAAAAAGCACCCCAGATCATGATGGAGCCTCCTCCACTGTGCCACATAGAAAACATCCCCAGTGGGATCTCCTTGTCATGCCAGTAATGTTGGAAGCCATAATGACCATCCAGGTTACACTTTTTTCTCGTCAGAGAATAAAACTTTCTTCCATCTTTCAATGTCCCATGTTTGGTGCTCTCTCGCAAAGTCCAAACAGGCAAGTTTGTGGTGTGGGAGGAGACATGGCCTTTGAAGAAGTCTTTTGTTCTTTAAGCCCTTCTATTGCAGATGCCACCTTATGGTCATTGGGCTGCAGTCAGAATCAGTAACGGCCTTAATGTGGGTCACGGATTGGCCTGTGTCTTCATGGATAGCCCATTAGATCCTCTGGCTCAGCGTATGTGACATTTTTTTTGGGTCTACCACTTTGACTTTTCTGTCCCATAACCCTCAGGATCTTTTAAGAAATTTAAAATGACCGTCTTAGTGCTTCCAACCTTGGCAGCAATGGGGCATTGTGAGAGGTCTTGCTTGTGCAGCTCAACAATCCTGCCACCTTCAAAGACAGAAAGCCGTTTTACCTTTGCCATCATGAGGTCATGACAGTGTGAATGCTTGAATGAAAATTACACGAAAGCCAGATTTTTAAGGCTATGGTCTTAAATTTTTGATCAGCCGATGAATAACGTGTTTGAGTTTCAATGCAGTTTTCAATAAATTGCCTCCTCTTGCTCCTGTTTTGGCTTTGCATTTTGAATTTTTCCCCTGGTCTTAAGATTTTGTTCAGGGGTGTATGAAAAAAAGGTCTTATAAGTTACCACCTGTAGCTTTAACCAATGAATGAATTCAAGCTTTGTACCTCAATTTAACTTCCCTGTTCACTACCTCCTCTAAATCAGACACACAGACAGGAGTATAGACAGTATATATTTGTATTCACTTTTTTACTTTCAGGTAATTGTAGTGTATCATTTCTTTTGTGTGAGCCCCCTGAAGACAGTAAATGGGATTATAAGACTTCTAATCGAAGTCTAGAAACTTTCTGCTCACTTTCTGTGGCTTTATTACATAATACAAAGTCGGAAAATCTGAAAGACATCTACATATGCTGACTATTTTGAATGCCTTATTTAATAAAGTATTAATATTTTGAGCTCTAATCCAGTTAATGGTTCACCAGACCCCAACTTTTGAACATGGAACTTGCAATCATGACCTTGAGACAGTTGTGTTAACAGCAGTCACTTTCCATGGCATTTTTCAGGGGAACTTGAGTGGGCGTCTGTTGGGGCTGAAGACTACAAGTTTGACAATGGAAGGAATCTGGGGGTGTGAAGTTAGAAAGAGAGCTTACCAGACCTCTGTAACCCGCTGCTCATCTCTGCTAGAGGCTACATTAGCTTCTACAAGCACAACACCCAACTCTTCCATGTAACGGTGTGTATTGTGGGTAAAGCATGCAGCAGATTTTGCAAGATGAAAGATGGAAGATAATTGCTTGAAAAAAAAATACATCTCTAGCTCTGCTGCATTGATTTGGGTCCTTATTTTCTTTTTCTTTTTTTAACTATCCATCCTGCATGTGACAGTGTTCTAGATGGAGCAGTTCATGTTGTTTTACAGTGTTTGGTTCTAGCACTGGAAGATTGGACTGAAACACTTGAAATAGAAATACTTTTTAATTTGAAGGTTCATCACAAGCATAATCGTAAACAAGATATTTAAAAATGCAGATTTCATTATCGCCATACTGTCCGTCTCTCATGCACTGTTCTGTAACCCACTCACACAAACACTCCAGAGACTGAATACAAAGAAAAACAAAAGGGACTCGACATTCCGCAGTATTAAAATTCACCATGGATTCACCTCAAGAGCACTCACACATGCACGCACACACACATACACACAACACACACAAAAAGTAAAGTCTGCATCCGGTGGGGAAGGTGTTGTGTTGATGTCTGTTGTAACTTCTACCTGGTCAAAGAAGAGATCCTGAAAAAGGCAAAGGACAAGCTATTATTTTTTTTTTTCCATACTTGTGCGCCTAGTGTTAATGCAACAATGAATGAACATGTTCATTCAAAAAGCAGTTTGCTCTGACATGATCTGTATGTAACCTAAATACATAAATATCCTAACACACACACTTCCTCAAAATTATTTAAATGCATAAAACTGAGCACTGCAACTCATGAAACGCAACATGTCACTTTTGGTGTGTTACTGTAACTCACTGTAGCTTGTCCTGTAACAGCTCCAGCCTCTGCCGATCAACGTAGCGTGAGAAGAGGGAGAGCAGGTTGGGAGGGGTAAAGAGGGGAGGAGAGAGGGAAGTAGCAGGGATGCTGAGCAACTCCCTCGTTACTGAAAACACCAACTCGGTCCTTGATGGAAAGAGGTCAGTGTCGATTAATGGTGAACAGCAGAAGTGGAAAGAAAAAGACACATATTTAAAGAAGCAACATCAGTGTGAAGAGAAGAAGATGAGAGGGAATGTAAAATAACTGATGGCAGTGTTTTGTCACAGGGATCCAAGCCATTTGTGGATACTTCAATAAGTAGTTGACATCACTGACACAATAACAGCTTACCATCGATTGTCATCCATGAGTTGACAGTCAGGGTTGGAGCTTTGCATCCTCTCTCCTTCACTCAGGATCAGATATAGCAGTGTCACACCAAACTAGAGAGAATCAAACAGAGAGGTGTGTGTGATGTGTGTGTTTAGACCGTGACATAAATGGGGGCTTATCCGGGATGATGAATGTTTTTGTTAAAGCTAACATTACAAGTTGCAGTGAGGCTTACAGACAGGTAAGCTAACAGACTAAGCCATGTACAGGTTGTCTAGTAGTTCTAATAGTTTAGCTTTGGGAGTTTTCTGATTGTGAATTGGAAAGCTTAACCGTCATATTTGGCTCATTAAAAAGTACACACTACCAGGCATCCTAGGTAGCAGGGTATATAACTTAAAGCAGGGTAGCTGTTACACTGAGTATCTTCACTGAATCAGACAAGTTGCATGTGCACCACCTAAGTTGTACTGTAGGAAAAGGCACGTTTGTGAGTTGGGTTATTGTTAGCATACTTCCTTATGAGTTAATGGAACTTTACCAAGGTTGTGTTGTGTGATTTGAAGTGTGAATGAGTAGTCAACCTTATTAATTGCAGTAGCGTTCATTGCAAAAGTGGGCAAATAGCACTGCATTAGCTGGTTAGGTGACAGGTGGACCGTTTAATATGAGAAAGAAGCACTCCTATGTGAAGTGTGGATAGTGTTAACAGACAGACTCATCACTCAGAGTCATCAGTTAACCTAAGCTACATGCCTCTGGACTGTGGGAGGAAACTGGAGAAAAACCCACTCTTATACAGGAAGAACAAGCAAAGTCCACACAGAAGAGCCCCAAGCCTTATTTAAAACTGTAGCCCTTGTGCTGTGAGGCAACAGTGCTAACCACTGCACCACCGTGCAGCCCTCGATAACTGTTTTTGCTGTGTAATTAGCCAGTGTTTGTTGGCAGGATGAATAGTTTTGGGAAGGAATCTTCCCAGTGTTTTGCAGCCCGTGATAAAATGGCAGCTAGTCAGGTTGACGCACGTTTGGCTCTGATTTCTTCTGACTACTGGACTGTTTTAACATCTCACAGCATGTCCAAGGTTGCACCCACGCCAAAGGTCAGACGTTGGACCTGGTTTGCTCCACTGGTAGGACCCCCTCACATCTGCAGTGCATGGACATAGACATCTCAGACCATCACGCCATCCTTTTCACCATTCCTGTCCCTCTGCCTGGATTCAGACCTCACCACAGCCCTGCACTTATGAGATTGCCCTCATCAAAATCACCAATGACCTCCTCATTGCAGCTGATTCCGGCCACATCACCATCCACATCCTCCTTGACCTCCCAGTAGCTTTTGATATAGTCCCCCGCTCCATTCATCTCAGCTGCCTATCTGACCACCTTGGACTTGGGGCGGCAGTAGCTCAGTCTGTAGGGAGTTGGCTTGGGAACCGGAGGGTCACCGGTTCAAGTCCCGCCATGGACCAAGAACTGAGTATGAACTGGTAGCTGGAGAGGTGCCAGTTTACCTCTTGGGCACTGCCGAGGTGCCCCGGAGCAAGGCACCAAACCCCCAACTGCTCGGGGCGCTTGTCAGGAGCAGCCCCATCACTCTGATATCTCTCCATTGTTGCATGTTTGTGCATGTGTGAGTTCGGGTCTGCATGTACAGTGTATAAGTTAACAACAGAGTGAAAAAATTGAATTTCCCCTAGTGGGACTAATAAAGGACTATCTTCTTCTTCTTCTCACCGGAACAGCTCTCTCCTGGTTTCAATCATATGTCTCCAACAGAAAACAGTTCATTTCTATCAGTGACTCCAGCTCTTTTCTTCCCCAGTCAACCAAGGTGTGCCTCAAGGTTCTGTGCTTGGACCCCTCCTTTTCACCAACTAGATGCTCTCCCTTGGTCAGATTATCCACCAACCCAGGTCTCAGTTTCCACTCCTACACCAACAACACACAGTTCTACCATAGCACCAAGCCATCCATTCACCTTCACCTCCCAGTCCCTAGTCAACTGCCTGCATGAAATAAAAACATGGATGTCATCTAACTTTCTCAAAATCAACAACAGCAAAACAGAGCCCATGGTTGTGGCCTCTAAGGCATTGTTCTGGAAGGTTGGAGATCTTCTCCTAGACATGGATAGCAGCTCCATCTCACCATCCTCCAAGGTCCACAACCTAGGCATCATCCTGGACTCCATCCTCTCAGTTAAGTCACACATCAGATCCTTCACCAAGTCCACCTTCTACCACCTCAAAAACATTTCTCAACTCAAGCCATCAATCTCTGACTCCATGGCAGAGACTCTCATCCATGCCTTCATCACCTCCCTTATGGACTACTGTAATGGCGCCCTGTCCAGGGTACCCAGCAAAGCCCTGGACAGGCTCCGGTATGTTCAGAACTCAGCTGCAATGATTCTCACCCACACTAGCAGACCTAGCAGCACATCACTGCTCCTCTCATCCACCTTTACTGGCTTCCGTTTTGTCAATAGAATGATTTTGAATGCCCTCTTTGTAAAGTGTCCTTGGGTTTCTTAGAAGGTGCTATATAAGCCCAATTAATTAATTATTATTATTATTATTATTATTATTATTAGTGGCAGGACGTATGTGGGAAAAAATCTACAGGGTGTGTATGTTGGCTCAGTGATGTGTTTTTAACAAAAATGCATTTGCTACACACAATACTTGTTAGGAGACACATTCACTGTTATTTTTAACTCTTAATGGAATTTGTTGTCAACAAGGAAAATATAGAAGATTGACAGCTTGTCCTTTGAGGTCATGTAATCAGTTTGTCGTGCATGCAGATAACAGGTTAATGCCAGACATAACCGGTGTCAGTCGCTTTGTAATTTACCAACTTTAACGACTGTACTGATCAGGCATCGGTAGACCCACTGTAGGTCTGAGTACTTAAATCAGTAGTGTGTGTGTGTGTGTGTGTGTGTGTGTGTGTGTACCTTGTTGTGCAGTACTGTGGCCAGTTGACCCTCATTGCCCTGGAGCTCTTGGAGCAAGTCTGTAAGGGTGGTGCTTGACAATGACTGGATCACTGCAGAAATGGGCTCCACTAACCAGCACAGAACCTGAAAAGGAGGGCAGAGACAGAGGATGAAAGACAGCTAATGCTTAACAAAGAGCAGGTACTGTAGCTGTGAAGCTCTGAACATTTCATACTTTATTAAACTGGGCCCTTTCATTGTGCTAAGGACGTTTTTCTTGATATGAATGATATCGAATGAGGAATTGCTGAACAATACACATTTAATGTCTCTTAATTGTAGGAAACCATTGTCATTAAAAGGAATTTAATAGATTGAACTGTACACTCTGGGTATAAATTAATAAGTCTTATTTCATCAGATTGCAACAAAATGGTGTTTTTAAATCACATGATTCCAGTACAGGCTTTCCCACAGACTTTTACATTGGATGGTATTATGAATGTGCCTATTGCTTAAGCTGTAATACTGTAGTACTAAGTAGTACTGTAACTAAATAGATCAGGAGAGAAGGAGAAGCAGGATCTAGATGGTGTACCAGCTCTGTTGAATGGAAACCCTGCCATGTTACAGAGTAAACAAACATCCAGTTAAACAGATCCAAAATACTCAACTGATTTACAACACTACCTTTTCAATTTTTTATATCCATGTAGAGATGAACTACCTTTCAATTTTTCATCAAAAATCACAATTTTTAACACACAATTTCCAAATCGCAAGAGGCTAGATTTAAATAATAACCTAAATAAAACTGTCTTGAAAGTTGAAGCACAGCTGCGGCTAATTAACATAGATTCTGTGAGATGGCAAAACAACAAACAAAAGTGAAACAACTCAACCAAAAGTTTACATCAACGGACTCAGGACCTCAACAACAAGCACTGCACTATTTTATTGGACTCTAAGTTTGAGATTATGCTTGGGATGAAATAAATATACTTTGTGGATGACATAGTATCCACAATAGACAATACTATTTAGAGGAGTAAGTTAGTCATGAGATGCATGAGCTACATTATATTCAATGCAACAAGTCATAAAAAAAAGACAATTCTCAAAGTCAGTGTTAAGAAATCCATTAACAAACTAGAAAAGCACTCTGAGAGCACAGACCTCCACCAAGCACCATAGTTTCCCCCCTGGCGGTTTCTTCTGGACCTATCTCCTCAAGTATTAAAGCTAGATCAAATTCGTTGACATACTTCAGATGCGGAATTGTCTCAGCTACACGATACCGCTTGTTAGAAATCTCTACCTCTAATATTAAATGCACAGTAGGCCAAAATGTAAGAGTACACCCATTTTTTATATTAATTGCTTTAAAATCCGCCATCTGGATCAGATCTGGATCAGCCTTTGGGATTTGATAGAGGTACACATTGTAAATCCCTGAGTCAAATTTCATGTAATTCAACAATTACCAGAGATAGAGAGAAACAATTTTTTGGGTCCCATTTACCCAAAATGTTAACGGAAATTTCAAAGTGATCCAGAATCCAGGATTTCTTCTGGATCACCCCCAAAATTAAATCATTTCTTCCTTTTCACATTTTCGACACACCCTGAAAATTTCATCAACATCCGTCCATAAGTTTTTGAGTTATCTTGAACACAGACAAACAAACAGACAGATAAATGCTGGCAAAAACATAACCTCCTTGGCAGAGGTAATTACTGGATCTGCACCGAATACTAATCAGTAAAATGACTCATGATCCAATGACTGAAATAGGTTTATAAAATATGCAAACTAACAAACAAATAAGACAGCAAAGCAGCAAGGGCACTAATAGTGTCCATGGGTGCTTTCCATTCAGCTAACATGGCCCCTTGCATCTCTTCCTCATGTCTTAGCTCCTCCCAGTGGGGGATGCTAGAGAGAGATAGGAGGACAGAGTAAATATATTTACCAAACGGGACATCACTCCACATGGCAACTACTCATGATGCACATGTTCAATATGTTGAAATAACTCAGTAACCATTTAAAAGATGTTTCATGACTGCTGTTCACACTTAATATAGATATATGATCTTCAGGTATATATTGAATCAGGGAGACACCGAATGTGACCGATAGAAACAGTAAATAGAACATTTAAAATGTGAACATTCAAAATAGCATGCCATGCTGTGCTGCACTGCCAGTTAGGACACAGTGTCATGGACATAATCTGTGTAATATAAATCCCACAAGATAGCAATTTTACAGGGTTATGTGAGCTACAATTTATTTTTGAAATTGCCACATTTCTCAAATAAAAGGCACCAACCAATTTTATCTATGTAACAAGCTGCTTTTTTATTTTTGTATAATTTGAACTTGTTATTCTTGAAGTCACTGAGAATTGAGAAATACTTAAAACTTTTTGGTAAAGTGTTTCTTTGTTTAGCTTGAATAAATGTTACCTTTTGCCTCTGTGGGTTTACATTATCAGTTGATAGAACTGCCACTGTTGTTGGAGGTGCAAACACTGTAGGCAGAGCTGCAAATATGCATTGTAACAGATGGCAGCCTGGGTAGAGCAAGACGTCACTGTGTTAAACAATAAAAACTCCTTAATTTTTATTACTCTTTACTTGGCTTTATAAGCGCACAGCAGACTAGAGGAGATTAATATACAATTGATTTAGAATTAATCGTGACCCCAGAAATCAAAATCAAATAGTGGGGGCTGATCACATCGAGATGTGTTACTACAGGCGTTGTCACCCTAAAAACATCCCTTGGCAAAAAGCATAGGGTAAAACAGCTGATGCGCCTGTGGAGCAGGGCTGTGTGTTTAACCGGGCGATAAAATGTGATTAACAGAAAATGTGGTGCGTCGTCTGGTGAGTCTCAAAGACAGCAGCCTATATGGAACTATCACGACATAAGATAGGAATCTCCCGTTCTTTCTCACAGTCCAACCACTAGCTAGCCCAACCACATATACCGGCATCAAAACAGGAAGGAAGCAGTAAGGTCTGTGTTACGACTGGGGCCGTACGTGTGTATATATGGCCACGCCCTGCCCAAAGGTGCTCTATTGGATTAAGATCTGGTGAATGTGGAGGCCACTGGGGGACAGTGAACTCATTGTCATGTTCAAAAAAACAGTTTGAGATGATATCAGCTTTGTAACATGGTGCATTATCCTGCTGGAAGTAGCCATCAGAAGTTGGGAACACTGTGATCATAAAGGGATGGATATGGTCAGCAACAATACTCAGTTGGTACTAATGGGTCCAAAGAGTGCCATGAAAATATCCCCCACACCATTACACCACCACCAGCCTGAACCGTTGATACAAGGCAGGACGGAGCCATGCTTTCATGTTGTTTACGCCAAATTCTGACCCTGCCATCTGAATGTTGCAGCTGAATCAGACCAGGTAATATTTTTCTAATCTTCTATTGTCCAATTTCGGTGAGCCTGTGCAAACTGTAGTCTCAGTTTCCTGTTCTTAGCTGACAGGAGAGGCATCCGGTGTGGTCTTCTGCTGCTGTAGCCCATCTTCTTCAAGGTTCGATGTGTTGTGCGTTCAGAGATGGTATCCTCCACTCCTTGGTTTTAACAAGTGGTTATTTGAGTTACTGTTGCCTTTCTATCATCTCGAACCAGTCCACCCATTCTCCTCTGACCTCTCACATCAACAAGGCATTTTCATACACACAACTGATAACTAGATATTTGTGAAAGTCCCACCAGATCAGCAGATTCTTAAATACTCAGACCAGTGAGCCTGACACCAACAACCGTACCACAGTCAACGTCACTTAAATGCCCTTTTTCCCCCCATTCTGATGTTCGGTTTGAACTTCAGCAAGTTGTCTTGACCACGTATACATGCCTTAATGCCTTGAGTTGTGGCCATGTGATTGGCTGATTAGCTATTTGTGTTAACAGGCAATTGAAGAGGTGTAACTAATTATGCGGTGAGTGTATTTATGTATTTGATAAACACAGACACTGTTGTGGATGCCTACTGCTCCTGCACAGTGAAGGCGAACAAAGACATACAGTAAATATGGAAACAGAGCTAAGCAAAGAGCCCCTGTTACTTTCTTAAAGGAACTGGGGTTTTCAATGGAACAGTCTGGATTTGGATGTAAAAATGATGCTGCAGCCTGGAATGGTTACCTGGTCCTGCTTGTCCTTCTTGGCCAGGGCAGGAAGATTGCGAGAAATCGCCATGACAATGGCGGCGGCCTGGGGCGACGGCAAGAAGGGAAGGAGTCTGGAGATGAGCCGCTTGCCCTTCCTCACTGACATGATCATCACAAACTGCTCATCACTCATTCTTATCAAGAGAAAGAGAAAAATAATTAATGTATCTAGATGGGCATACCTTATCTCATGCACTGCTGTCCTACATGCGATTTTGTACTGTTACAAGCTGTACTGCGGTGGACTACCAAGTGCAGCTTGGTGTACTTCAGGTATTCCTATTTATCCATTTAATCTATCCCTCCCTACTACCTGTCGTCCCACTCCTTCTCCCACAGAGAGTTGCACAGCTGCATGGTGTTGGTTTTATGCTGCTCCAGAAGAGCTTCCCTGTCCTCCTCTGGCGCATGGACAAAACGTTTCTCAAAGTCTTGAACCTCCAGCAGCAAACTGTACATCTGGAGGACAGAGGTAGATAGAGGGATAAAAACATCTCACAGATGTATTTAGGATCCAGGATTCTTTCCTGAAGTTTGACCATCTGCTCAACACAGTACAGTACAGTCGTCCTCATCCTACCTTCTCCACTGTGTAGAGGATCTGTCGCCTCTTATTCCAAACCTGCTTCTCCCTTTTCTCCTGGAGGTAGAGAGACAGACAGGCAAACTGAGCAGTAAGACTTCAAAACTTACCAGAAAAAACACTAGTCGCACTGATAAAGAAATTGGTACAGAATCAATAAAGCAAGAAATATTCAATAGACAATACACACGGTTCTTTTAGATCAAGGATGTCAAAACTCAATTTCATCCCAGACCACATCAGCATTACAGCTGACCTCAAAATGCCAGTTGTAATAGTAAAACTATATAAATATCTACTTTTGATCATAAAATTGCCGCTGCATTTGATTATTAGTTTTAGTAATGATTTATTTAGTAACTAGCTCTGAAGACGAAAAGTGAGCTCTGTCAATTCTCGTTTTTTTTTTTAAGCCACAATTTCAACCCTCCTCCTTTATCTGGGCATGGGACCAGCAAAAGTGACCCAAAAGAGACACTCCGGCAGAGTTACTTAGGTTTTTTTCTAATTTTATTGATTGATTGATTTTGTTAATTGATTCCCATTCCTTTCTGTATTTCTCTGTGTATAGTTTAGACTGAGACATGATGAGCTAGCCAGCTCGATGTTTGCTCATGTCAAAGAGAGGCTCACCCACAGTGGACGAGGTGAGAAAGACAAAGACCGAAAAACACAAAGGTGACAAAGAAAATTTTACAGTTACATAAGCCAGTCGTGCATTTGGGATGCAGGAACATCTCCTGCTCTGATTGCAGCTAGGAGGAACTGCTGCGCAACTAGGACTGGGCCGCCTGTGAATGCTTTGGGACAGGGACAGGGAAGGGCCCAGGGCATGCTGCTCATTGAGAAGAGTAAATACGATCCGTGCTTTCATGTCAGAGTCTCCAAAAGTCTCCAATAACACCAGAAAAATTCACTGGATTTGTTGTTAATCGCTTTTTTTTTTTTTTTTTTTTTTTAAAAGAGTCACTAGAGGGGTCTGAAAACTCACTAAATACAGCTACTGCCATTGCTGGAAACCGGTGATATTGAGACGCTTCAAAATCAAAATGCATTATAGGACATGTAGTTTAAAGACACCGTACTTTAGTAAAGTGGCATAGAATTGTATGCTAAGCTTAATATATTCTTTTCAAGCCCTCATGGGCCATATAAAATGAGGTGCCAGGTCTAATTTGGCCCGTGGGCCTTGAGTTTGACACATGTTTTAGATAATGGTAAACACCACAAGGTAGATGGCCTTATATCTGCCTCACTTTCAAGAACCAATCCAAAAAAACGTACTGACCACAAACCCATCCCGAGGTAACTGACTGCCTCATGGTCTCACGGACAGAAAAGACTTTTAGCTGCCTCAAAGTCATACAGTGTGGCTGGTACAGTGAAGCAGCTCCAGGAAGTGTTTAGTTGTAAAACACTGAATCTCTCCCACACCGTACATCTACTGTTAGGCAATTAAGCCCTCTTGATTTGTCTTGTAGTGGACGGCAACTTCAGAAGATAATGCTGTTCAAACAGTTTCTTACAAAAAAAGAACATAATGCACACGAAAAGAAACAATGAAACATGCAAATGCACCTCGTCATCTGTGCGGGTTGTCACAACAGCATCAATCATCTTACGAGGGTTGTTGACACTGGAGACCGTCAGCTTACCCAGAGAACCTGCAAACTGAACTGTTGATGAAAACATGTCAGCTCTCCCTTGAGGTTAGGACCGGACCACATGGAGAAAATTAAATATCACCACACTTATGAACATATATCTCAATATCATTATTGCAATGACACTGAGGTGTTGACCACTACACTGTGTTCCAAATTATTATGCAAATTGTATTTAAGTGTCATATAGTTACATTTTTTTTGTCAATTAAACTCATGGACGGTATTGTGTCTCAGACATCTGTGATAATTAGTTTGCCAGGTGAGCCCAATTAAAGGAAAAACTACTGAAAAAGGACGTTCCACATTATTAAGCAGACCAACATTTTCAAGCATTATGAGAAAGAAAAAGGATCTCTAAAGGAAATCTAAATGCCTTGGACAAGGTATGATAACCTTGGATATTTCACGAAAACTTAAGCATGATCATCGTACTATAAGAGATTTGTGTCTGATTCAGAGTGCACACGGGTTCCTGCAGATAAAGGCACAATGCCGAAGTTTTCTGCCAGACCAATACATCAGGTTAAGAGAGCAGCTGCTAAAATGCCCTTGCAAAGCAGCAAACAGGTATTTGAAGCTGCTGGTGCCTCAAACATCAAGGTGTAGGATCCTCCAGAGGCTTGCAGTTATGCATAAACCATGAACAGTGGGCCCAGAAATACATGAAGACTAATTTTCAAACAGTCTTGTTCACTGATGAGTGCCGTGCAACCCTGGATGGTTCAGATGGATGGAGCAGTGGATGGTTAGTGGATGGCCACCATGTCCCAACAAGGTTGCGACATCAGCAGGGAGGTAGCAGAGTCATGTTTTGGGCCGGAATCATGGGGAGAGAGCTGGTCGGCCCCTTTAGGGTCCCTGAAGGTGTGAAAATGACCTCTGAAAAGTATGTGGAGTTTCTGACTGACCACTATCTTCCATGGTACAAAAAGAAGAACCAATGCTTTCTATAACAAAGTCATCTTCATGCATTACAATGCACCATCTCATGCTGCAAGGAATACCTCTGCATCACTGGCTGCTATGGGCATAAAAGGAAAGAAACTCATGGTGTGGCCCCCATCCTCCCCTGACCTCAACCCTACTGAGAACCTTTGGAGCATCCTCAAGCAAAATATCTTTGAGGGTGGGAGGCAGCTCCCATCCAAACAGCAGTTCTGGGAGGCTATTCTGACATCCTGCAAAGAAATTCAAGCAGAAACTCTCCAAAAACTCACACGTTCAATGGATGCAAGAATTGTGATTCATGCAATCAAATAAGGGGTCCTATGTTAAAATGTAACTTGACCTGTTAAGATGTTTTTGATTGAAATAGCTTTTGATTTCAGTAACTATTACCTCCTAATGCTGCAAATTCCACAAATGACCATTTTCAGTTCTTTATAATCTATAAAATGTTTTGAAACTCTGTTGTGTGTAATAATTTGGAACAGTGCATTTTAAGTTTTTTTATTTTTGAAAAAAATAATGAAATCATTGGGAGGTTTTGTTCAATAACATTCGATTTATACACTTAAGGTTAATGACTTGAAAATTATGCTGACTGTCATTTGCCTCGACTATTTAGAAAAATCATAGAAAAATATCATTTGCATAATAATTTGGAACATGGAGTTGTGTTTTACAAAATTTTAGGGATGTTAATAATTAACAGTTAAATCGTTCAATCGTTAATCAATTAAAATGCTTAATGTCAGGTAACACTATCGATTAAATGGTTAAAAGTAATATTAATCATTAATTAAAAAGCTGAGCAAAACTCAGAGGAGCAGCTTGTCAGCTGGTCCACCTTAAGAGCCCACCTTCAGTGAGTCTTAGCTGGAGTTACAGATACAGGAAGACTGTTTGGGGAGTTGTGTTTGTTTGAACTGAGGAGTTAGCATTTATTCACCGACAAACTGCACACACACTGCTATACGCACACACACTGCTATACGCACACACACTGCTATACGCACACACTGCTATACGCACACACACACACACACACACACACACACACACACACACACACACACAGACACACAGACACAGACACACACACACACACACACACACACACACACACACACACACACACACACACACACACACACACACACACACACACACACACACACACACAGCTGCACATGCACGCACACAGTCTGTCAGACACTCACTAAAGTTATGCTACGGAGACAGACCGTAAGTGTGTGACAAAAGAAAGCATGAAACCTCCAGCAATGCAACAGCTGCTAGCATAGCACAAACCAAACAATCACAGTCTGTTGGACAATCGCTATCGTTAATCCAGGCAAACAGAGCAGCGTTACGCTGGGCAGACACAGCTGACAACCTACTAAACTAGACAAAATAATACAGATGTGCAATGGGGAGTTACTGGAAAAGTGGCTGCATGTGTACACACAGCATCACGGCTGCTGCAGTTAAGCTCCTAGATGGGTGAACTGAGGACTCAGTTGTCATACACTGCAGCTGGTGCACTGTATGTGACGCACAATTTTTATTGGTTAACGATTAATAATTGGTAAAAGAGGATCGGTTATTGGTAAGTTTTTTTTCCAAAATTAGCATCCCTAGTGGATATAATGACTAAGTAGGTAAAGGCAAGTAAGAGCAGAGCTAGAAGAGTGGTAAATTCAGCAACACAGCAACACGGTAATGCAGCTTTTCAAACCAGGAAAACACAACATTTATGCCATATTGCAATATCCAAAAATCATATGTAGTCTATTCACGATATCGATATAATATTGATATACATTATTGCCCAGCCATACTAGAGTCTCCTGTCTTGTGTGTAATCACATACTATGAAGTACACTTAATATTCTGGTGTGTTCATTTACCTGGTCTGTAGGTGTGCTCAACCTTGGCGACCTGTGGAGTGATCAGTTTGGTGGTGTGTTCTTTCTTGCTGCTGTCTCTCTCTCTTTCCTGACGTTTCTCCATCTTTTCATAGTAGTTCTACATGTGTAAATGCACACGCACCCATATACAGACACACACACACACACACACAATTGCTTAAACTTGCAATGATAACAGATTTAACACTTAGACTACAAACTGTCTTGTGACAATTTAAAATTCCCAAATTTAACACTGACAGAAAAAAAAAAAAAAAAATTACACCAATGACTGGTGGCGGAACAATGTACCAAAAAAAAAAAAAAAATTGCTGAATTGCTTCTGCTTGCCCTTTTGTTAGTTGGCATACAACAAAACTGCATCACAGCCAATATCTGTGATGAGTGGGACAGAAAACCCAGCTGACTACAGCAAGATTTCATGGTTGCAACGTTGTTTGACAAAATCAACAGAAATGCAGGTTATTGACAGCAGCTGTGCTGTATGATCGCCTTCATGCAGGTTTAAAATGATAATGACAGAAAACATTGGAGACAACGGAACTAGACTCGTCACCTGCTTTGCTTAATTCGCCATATAGTGGTTCTCATTTACATATTTTTCTGTTTCTGTTGTCAGACAACATTTTGAGGACTCTAATCTCTGCAAACTGGAGATGGCATATGACAGCAGTACAACTGCTATGCAAAAACACAAAAGCATCCCAGAGTACTCTGTCAAAACAGCAGCAGCATCAGCGCAACTGTTGTCCCTAATAATGATTCAGAGTTTGATATTTACATTGATTTAAAAAAAAAATCTTGGAATTAATAGTTTTGATGATGTATTATAAGTTGCTTAGAGCTATTGTTATTAAGTTAAACAGGTCATAATTCCTCTCTAATATTTATTTTATAATTCTGTGAAAATGAATGCTACACAAACACCCAGGTGCATGCAAGAGTGTTTAACCCAACCAAAGGTGTCTAGTACTAGATTGTCCCTGTCTAAACTAATTTATAAAGACCCAGCCTAATTTATTAAGACCCAGCCATTAAAAAAAGGAACAGATCTTTTGAGCCCCTACATGAATTAAGCAAACCGGGTAACTACAGTATAAAAAAAAACAACCTGATAGTAGTAGTCATCCAGGTAAGGGTCAGTACTTTGCAGCTGCATCATCTGGATCTTGGTTACCCATTCTTTCTCTTTCTGAGTCATAAGGTTACTGTAGGGGTCTCTGCTGCGCCGGTCCCCTCCAGACCTGCCACGGTCCCTACAGGGAGGCAAAAAGACAAAGATGATATGGTCCAGCCAGTGGCCTTTGGAATATGGCTGAGAAGCTGCTCAAGGACGTGTTTAAGATAATATTGCTTGTTAGTTAGTGATCATGGATCATAGTGCTGTGTAACCTACTTTTGTTCATATGTACACAAACATACATGCTTGCTTACCCTCCCCGGTTCTGCATGCGCTGGGTAAGCATGCGGCGGTGCTGTGGGTGGAGGTGGGTGGTGTAGTGTCGGATCGGTGGTGTGTGGTTGGGGGGACCATGAGGGGGCGGTGCCATTCTGTGACCAAGTGGAGGAGGAGGGCCCCCGAAGAATGGCCTGAAACCACCACCACCTGGTAACAAAGGAGGCGCTGGACCTCCGCGAGGAAAACCAGCCACCTGGAGAGAGCGGGAGTGAGACCAAGAGAGAAAGAGAATTATTGTATGAGAATGATTCATGTGATTTAGAAGTGCACTATCTAAACCACTAAGTATTGGAGCTGCTGGGACAGCATTACTCCTCTGAGAAGCAGTACCCATAGCGGAGTTGCCAGGTTTACATAAGTCTGAACAAACCCAAGGTAGCTTACTAGCTAATGATATACCGCTCTTACTTTGGATTTTCTATTTTTTCACATTTTGATGGAGGTAAAGCATCTTTTCCTGTGTCTAGTATTTGAGAAAAGCCAGGTGGAAGACATTTCTCAAAATGTCAGCATAATCATTCCACTAGTATTGTCAAAAAGCACAACATCCTACTCCCTCATCCTCATGGTTTTTACATGCTGGAATTGTTTTGTGGATTGGCTCTATCTAATTCAATTTCTTCTTGTTCAATTATGTTTTCTGTATTTCATTACTTTGGCCAGCAACCACATTTCTTTGAAGAAATCATTACTGATATCTTATTCTCAAGGTATTATTTATTAGCAAAGTTGTAGTGCATATTTAAGAAAAATGAAGTTATCCGTACTGATCTAAAAAGACAGTAACACACTATTGGTACCTACCTGAGAGCTGAGTAGCTGGGCCCGCTGAATCTGAGACAGGACGGGACCAACTCCGGGAGCGAAAGGACCACGACACAACGGAGAGTTCTGAACAAAAACAGCACATAACAACTTCATATCCCTGTATAAAGAAAGTGGAAGTTGGTTTGTCTCTCTCGTTAACTTCTTGTTTACATTAAAGGTTTGACACTTTGGGAAATATACTTATTTGCTTTCTTACCAAGAATTAGTGCAGACGTTCAATTCCACTCTCACGCCTGTGTCATAAGCTACCAACAGCAGCTGGCTAAGATAGCTTAGCATGAAGGCTGGAAACAGGGAACAGCTAGCCTGTCTATCCCAAGGTTAGAATTTCTACCAAATTTTAAAAAAAGCTTCATATCCCAACACTACATGAACACCATGATTTAGCATTCGAGAAACATTATATTAATTCTATCCAAGATATAGCATTTTAATTAAGGTCTTTCATTGTAGGACTGCAAAACAGACAGCAGATCAGGTCATACCATGTCATAAAATAAAACATTAACAAAATAGCTTTGCACAACCAACGTTTAAGCCGTTTGTGGATGAAATCACAGAAAAATAAGTTTGTTGACTTATGTTGTGCTATTAAACTTAAAGGAACCCTTTGACATTCTTTGATTTAATATGCATACAAAGCTGAAAAGGGGAGAGGATGGAGGAGAGGAAAACTCACAGCTATATTGAGGAGGGTGTTGGGTGACACACGCTCAGGGAAAGGAGGAGGATATCTGTGCTGGACTGGGGCTCTCACATGAACCGCCGTGGGATGGTGGATCTACACGCGTGTGCACACACAAAAACACGACAGGGTTAACAGAGACAAAGCAAACTACATGTTAAGTATTATCAACATGATGCAGCATGGTAAGTACTACGACACACTATGATGGTAACTGACAACACCAACAAGACATTACATAACTCCATGGCTATAAGGGCACAATCACACCAATGTATAGACTGATACTAAAAGAATTCTCTCAATCTTCATTGAGGACTCCCTCGAGGTGTGTGGTAGTGTCTGTATCACAAATACTATGACCAATAGCTGGACTGAAGACCGCTAAACTCGCTGGCTGGCGTCATTGAGCTGGGGAGGACAGGCCATGTTTGACTGACACAACTGACAAATCCTACTCATAGGACATTACTGCTATTGTAAGCATTTTATCTGTTAAGTCTCCATGTTAATATTTATTTATTTTGTTATTTATTTTTGTAGGCACTCTTATCAAGTGTATTTGAAAATGTTTGGCTTCTACAAAGACTAATCTCATTCCAGATTGACGTAAGGCAACAACAACGGGGGATTTTTTTTAACGACAAGATTTAGTGTTTATTCTATTCTTAGAAATCGTTAAAAAGGGGTGAACCTCAGTAACCAAACACTGCAGAATGAGAAGAATAGTTGTCCATAACTCACCTGATGATTCAGAGCATGGCTCATTGGCTGTTTTGGGGGGGTTCCAATAGGCACTGCCCTCACTGGAGGAGAGCCAATCACAGGGGAAGAAGAGCGCGGAGGTGGGACCCTCTCTGACAAATCCCGTCCTTCATCATTCCTACCCTGAGGAGGTCGTTTAGGAAGGCCCACTTCCTTGATTATAGACATAAGTGGACTGTCCTGAAGAGGAAGAAGACGTGAACAAAGCATTAGAAAAATACAGACAACTTGTCAAAAAATGAACAGCTTTGTTAAGCCCTTTCTACATAGAGCCTACTTTATAGAATGTGGAGTCATTTTTTGGATGCGTGTACAGATGGAGCTCAAAAAATCTGAATATCATGAAAAAGTTCAATATTCTTCAGTTATTTAAGAAAGTGTATATTTTATATATTATAGACTTGTTAAACAAAAAAAATTAAGGAAGCAAAGCCAATTCAAGAAGTTGGGAGAGCTTCACAAGGACAGGACTGAGGCTAGAGTCAGTGCTTCAAGAACCAGCACTTGCAGCCGTCTTCAGGAAATGAACTACAGCTGTCACATTCCTAGTATCAAGACACTCCTGAACCAGAGATGTCAGGAGTCTTAGCTGGGCTAAGGAAAAGAAGAACTAGGGCTTTGATAAGGCCTCAGCAGAGCCACAGGCTGATTGCCTCCATGCCACGCTGCACTGATGCATGCTAAAGGAGCCCTGATGTAATGAGTGAATAAAAGCTTACTTTTCAGAAGGTGGACATTTCTGTATTATAAATCCTTTTTTTATTGATCTTATGAAATATTCTAATATTATGAGATAGATTTTTTTTTTCTTTTTTGAGCTGCAGGCGTAATAATTGAAATTAAAATGGAAAAAAATGCTTGAAACATTTTAGTTTACATGTAATGAGTTCAATATATTAAATTTTCACTTTCTTAAATAACTGATAAAGAATATTGAACTTTTTCCACAGCATTCTATTTTTTGAGCTGCACCTGTATACAGCTGGTACACTTTGTAATGGACACCATATTCATACAGTAAAAGAGAAACATTTGAGCAATATTTGAAAAGGAGATTGTGTTTCTTATGTTAGTTTCAATAGTAGGAGTGGGTATTTCAATCCCTTAGGTTCAGCAGTACACTTACCTGAGTGGGGTTCTTGGAAGAGACCACCGGAAGATAGTGCCACTGACGCACATGTTCAGATGTGTATCTCAACGTCATTGGGTGTTTTAAAAATATTTTGTACATCCCCATCATATTGTAATTACAGGCACATGGATTTAAATGATTCAGCACTGCAGAGGCGAGCAGCATTTTCAATTTTATTGTTTTAGTGATGTGTAAAATGCAGAGTAAAGATAAATAATGTCTATAGGCCAAATGTCCTATTAGGGTCTTGACATAAATGCTCAGTGTTTAGGAGAAGCAGAAGAGTGAGGGTACTCACCTCCATGTGTGTAACCAGTCCGGGGGTGACACTGACTGGCCCAAAGCCCATACTGTTCTCCCAGATACTGTGAGAGTTTATCTAGAGATAGTGAGAGAATTTTTACGTGAGTCCTGAAACAAAACGATTTAACACAAAGTTTAAATAAATGTTACAACAGCCAGCCTGTTACACAAAATATATTTCAATGCACAAATCAAATCCAGAAGAGAAGCTACTCATTAATAAATGTGTTAATATAAACAATAAATGAGATTTATTGTTTATATTATTACACATTTATTTTTATCTAGCTATGTTCAAGACACTCAGACACTACACAGAATAAAATAATCATAAAACATAGTCATCATTAAAACAAATGCAGTATAAAACACAGCATCTATCACATATTAAATGCAGTTGTAAAAAGGTGAGTTTTGAGTTGTTTTGAATGTGGACAGAGGGAAGGGGCAGTCACAGTGAACGCTCTGTTGCCCCAAGTCCAGTACCGGTTTTCTTGGAAAGTCTTTCAAGCTAACATTTGAAAGATTTCATTTGGTGGAGTTCAGGGGTGTACCAGGAAGAGTGTAAGAATGAGACTGTTTTTGTTTTAACAGGAGAGGGAGTCATTGTAATAGTTGATGAGGTTGGAGGGATTATCAGGCAACGGGGGAGGGGAGGCAGATAGTTTACTGGAGAGGGAGGCCGAGAGATTTGAGGGGGAAAGAGATTTCTGAAGGTAATTGTGCATTTTTCTTTTGGGATGAGGATAGGGATGTTGATGTCCATTGTGATTGCCAGGTGGTCAGAGATATGTAGGTTGAGACTGGAAAGGTGATGTATTGTGAGACCAGTGGAGTAGACTAAATCCGGGATGTGACCACGGCTGTGAGTGGAGAAGTTGATGTGCTGTGTGATGTTGAAGCATTGTAGCAGTTCCAGGAATTCTGTGGCAAGTTTGCAGTCAGTGTCATCAATGTGGAAATTCAAATCCCCCAGGCGCAGAATGGAGGGTGAAATGGCACATAGCTGGGTCAGAAAAATCAGAAAAAAGGATGGATTCGGCTTGGAGGGGCGGTAGATAATGGCAGTAACCAGGGGAGTGGGACCAAAGAGTTTGAAGGCAAGGTATACAAAGGAATGAGAGGCAGGAATGGAAATGGTGTTCATTTGTTTTTGTTTTTTTTACATTTTATTTTTTCCTTTTATATAGAACACACAAATAACTATATACAATTGGGAAGAGAACAAGGAATGCAGTCAGAATCAATGTAAGTAAGTTAAATATAAGAGAGATTGTAAAAGGATATATCAATACAAACAAACAATAGCATTCAACATAATCAAATATTTAACACTTCCACAAAATCTGGTTATAAGGGCTTTACATATTTGACCCACTTGGACCAAAACTTAATAAAGACATTTTTCTTGAGTTGGAGAGAGAAGGTAATCCTTTCCATGATATAAATCTGATAGAACGCTTTTTTTCAAGCCAGTGTCAAAATATCAAACAGATATTTGTCGGCTCGTTGGGCCCGGAAATCAAAATTTCCTAAAAATAAAATGGTGAAATCCAAAGGCATTTCTAAGTCAAGTATGCTTTTCAATACTTTATGATAAGCTGTCCAAAAGAGTCTTATCCCTGGGCAGTTCCAGAATACATGGTTAGCCTCCAGTACCCCACACAATCTCCAACATTTTGCATCCCCTCCATCAAAATGAGCCTTCTGCATTGGAGTAATAAAACACTTCCAACCAAACTCACACCACACAAGAGAATTTTTGCATTTCCACTGGAAGTTACATGTTTAACCAAACTTGCCCATGCCCTGGGATGGGGTGGGGCGCTTGACCAGTTTGGCCAGGTTTGGTCACAATGGCCACTCTGGGCTTCAGTGTATATAACACATGCATGATTGGGTTCAGGGCCTGCCAGCGCCTGTCGAATCCCATTGTTGAGAACAAATGGGACCCGCCAGAATGTGATAGGTCATTCTTCGAACTTTACACTGGGCTCACGCACTTCATGCACTCATTCACTCGTGGTCTCTGACGTTTTAACGACGAAACCGTCATTCAATCTATTCTTGAATGTATCATGGGGGTATGAGTAAAATGTGTAGTCTCGCCCTGAGGGATACATAAAATAAAATAAAAAATATATTTTTTTGTGATATTAAAATCGCAACACCTCTCCTTCGGCCTGATTTATATGATGATCTTGAAAACCCCACGCTTTAGTTTCTCATGCTCTAATAAGGTGAGGCGTGTCTCTTGTAATAGCGCCACCTGTGCATTTTCCCGTTTCAGTTTTGATAATATCCGACTTCTCTTAGCTGGGTTTGAAATCCCTTTCACATTAAATCTGATAATTTTAAGGTCATGATTGTTCATTGTTAGTCTAGCGGTCCCAGACACAAAACCTCCCTATATGGCTGATAACATTTATCTTGTGCACAGAAAAAAAAATTCTCTCCCAAGAACAAAGCAAACACAAAACAGAGAAAAATAAGAGAAACATTTTAACATAACACCACCCAAAAGGTGTAGAGCAGTTGTTTCTGAAGTAGAGGCTCGTGTCCGATGAGCCTTGTGGGACCAAGTATGGTATAGGTCCTGGGGAGGGAAAAACCCACCTTGGATCCATGGTGGGGCCCTGAAGGATGGTCACTTATTAGACAGTGTATCATGAAAAATTTGCCCAATTAGAAGGACCCGACTCTTTAATTAGGCAAGAAGACAGCCGTAGAATGCCACGTCACAGTATGTAAGACACCTTGGTAGATTACTAGAAAATGATCAGACTGGGGTATAATCACATTAGTTAGAAGGGACTCTGAGGCCGAAGCATCAGTCTTCCGCTGCAGAGGGCTGCCTTCTGAATACCCGAAGCTGGAGCTGGATCTCCTCTTGATCTAGGGTGATGGAGGGTCCCACTGTTTTAACTGAAAACCCTTGTGAAACCATGTCCCCCATTGCTTCTGTAGCATTCTGGTAGAGTTGAGTGCAGTCATCATAGAAGACCCGCATCTTTGCAGGGTATGGTGTCTGGAATTTTCTACGTTTTTCTTTCAACGCGTTCCTGGCTTCGGCATATTCGTTACGCTTCTTCAGTACTTCAGCAGGGAAGTCATGATCGACGTAGAAACGAGCACCATCACAGAACACTTCTTTTGCCTTCCAAGCTCTCCAGAGAAGCTCCTCTTTCATCCTGTAACTGGAAACTTGACCATGATGGAGCAGGGTTTCGACTGTGTGCTACTCGGCTTTGATGCCATAGCTCGGCGCGCTCGTTCTAATCACGGTCTTGGGGAAAGATGAGTGCGTTCTTCAACAGTTTATCAAGAAAACTGACCAAATCAGGTCCCTCTTTCTCTTCGGGTATTCCATAAATCCTTAAATTATTCCTCCAAGCTCGACCCTCCTGGTCAATCAGCCTGGTGCTGTGTTAGCCTCTTAATTAGCATTGGAGCTGCTTGAAGCAGGTCTCCACTTCATCAATTCGTCCCTCTGCCTAGTCCAGTCTGTCATTTGCTCTCTTTAGTTCATGCTTAATATCCATCAGTTGCTCCCTGTATTCTCTTCTAAACTCACAACGCTCATTAAGAATACTTCGCAAGTTAGAAGTAGTTAGTTAATGAATCCAGTGGGTGTGGTCTGGTTAAGGGAGAAATAGTCTAGGGGTTTGTGCCAGGTTTCAATGAGACAGAGGAAGTCCTGGTTACTATCTGTTATAAAATCATTTAGAATGAAGCCCTTATTGTTTAGTGAACGGGTGTTGAGTAAAGCCAGTTTCAGGTGACGTTGCTTGGTGGTGGGTTGTGAGGACTGAGGGAGGGGATGGAGATTGGCCACATTCACGCATTTGTTGTGATGATGACGAAACGCGGAAGTACGTGTGCGAGCAGAAGGGTAGGGATGGAGTTTGGGGACGTGAAGTGGTACGTGAACACGCAGCCAGAGCCTTTGTGTCGAGGATGGCCACCATGGAGCAGTCCAGTTTGTTGTTTGAGGAAGTACATGCAGTCCGGACGCAGGTGGGTGTTAAAATTGTGGAAATCTGAGGCAGAGTGCAGACGCGGCATGGTCTGGTGGTAGAGTGCTAGCACAAAGCTAGCCTTAACTTGTGACCAAGAGCTGGATGTCCAGGAAAGGAGAAATGATGCGTACCCGAGGAGTGTCCACGGGATAATCTATAGCATACCAGCATCAGCAGCCAGTGGGCCGGTGGTGAAGTATAAACAAAGCAGTCGAATTGTGGCATTAAAAGGACAGATTAAAGAGCATAACTCTGAGATCAGCAAATGGATCAGAAGTGGAGCGGCAGCCAAAATTCGCTCGCGTCCGCCATCGTGCATGGCCGTTCAACTGTGCATTGTTTAATATTTTCAGTCATCAATCTAAAGCAAATTTCCACATCATAAAATCCTTCTAATAAATGCACCACTGAGAGGCCAGAAAAAACACATTTGATGTAATAATAGCAAGCTTCTTCTCCCCCATTGCATAAGCAGACATGGAATACATACTATACATAAGGTAACCGCATTTTTACCAACTGCTTTGGAGACGTTAAAAATACTGATATACAGAATAATACACACTGAGCCACTTAAAAAAACTAACCTGGGCTATGGGAGCAGTCCCTCTGCGCAGCAAGTGCTGCTGCTGTTGGTAGCTGAGCATGGATGAGGGAGGAGGGCCAGGAGGAAGGCCTGGAGTAGTAAAGAGTACAGCACAACACAGCAGATTTAGATATTATTATTTAGATATTATTATTCTTATTATTAGTCTAGCTAGCTATTTCCATCGGCAGTCCCTGGGTGGGCTTGTACACACAGAACAATAACCTGATTCATTTATATGCAACACCATTACACTGCCTCTATCACATAACTAGTAAACTGAGACATCTACAAGTACACATCAAAATATAAAAACCTACACATCCATCCAGTACAATTATGCAAATGTAATTCATTACAATTAAAAACCTGAATCACGGTCAAATTGATTCAGCATGGCTTATTGTTCAGTATGTGTTTTTTGCACCATAGGGAAAAGGATAAAAGTCTGTGCAAGTTTTAAGTTCAGCTGGAAGTATAGTCCAATGCTTGATTGCAGGAAATGAAAAGCAGATTGTGCAAAGGCAGTGAACCACAGAGGTGCTTGTCCGAGTTTAGAGACGTTCAAGATTCAAGAGGTTGTGTTCATTAGCTCAGAGTGGAGTTCTTCTACGACAAAGAAGTATCATTGTAAATTATCTTATACCCCTGTCACATCAAGGACTCAACCAGGGTTGATCATGTGTATGAAAGGGTTAACTGACTTGCCTTTGTAACCCAGGTTGAGAAGTGGGACAGACCAGGGCCGGACAAGGTTTGATTTTGATGCGAATGGCATTGACCAGGGTCGCTGACAACCGGGATGAATCTATTCGCTTGCCAATGAGGGCGCACAGTTTGTGAAAACTGTCATAAGTCACCGTAGCTCATAAAGAAACAGGGCGACAGCAGCAAAAAATGTCTAGTATGCATCAGAGCAGGCTACCTCACCAACTGTATCCCACAATGTAAAGGGAACGCTGGAAGGGAACAGGCTACCATTACTACAAAAGTAATTAAAAACAGAACAAATGTCCATTACAAAGTTACAGGAACCTGTGGTTAACTGCTTTTGTAGTTGGAAAGCTTCACAATTGTCTGCAGGCATAACTCACTCACCAGCCAGCCAGTGACACTCAGAATGGCGGAGGGAGAGGAAAGGGAGAAAGTTGCCTCTGACGGGGCAGACAGCATATTACTGTATTTTCCGGACTATAAGGCACACTTAAAATCCTTTAAAAAATTAAAAAATTGTCATCTTTTCTTTCACATATTTTAAAAATATGTCCAATTATAAATTGGTGGCAATCATATACAGCTGTATTTCTTTCAATGTTGTGTATTCCTTTTATAAGCCCTCAGGGTTTTTTTTTTCAACCCACCTCTGCATTTTCTTATGCTACTGTAGCTCTCTTTGTTTTATTGTATTAAATGCACAATAAATAACTAATTGATGTCACCAATACAAAAAATGATTGCATTCATTCTCACCTGAGGTGGAGGGCTCAGGAGGAAGCTGGCGCTGGGAGTGATGGGGATGCTGGTGTGGGATGGAGGAGGGATGGGGTAGGACTCTGGGTCGGTCCAGGCCCTGCATAGTGGGCAGACTGGCACCTACAGAGCTGGGGGATGGACCAGGTCTCTCAGCTGCTCCAACCCCAGCAATGGCCGGGTCAGCTTCCAGGATGAGTCTGGCTAGGGACTCAGCCAAGTCACCTTCCCCTCCTCGATCCTCCACATCTGAAATGGCAGTAGTACTTAGGATTTTCCAACCAGGTGCATTTCTTTCCAGGTATATCATTGCTCTACATATTATATTAAACAACCAGTCAAAGAAAAATCTGTGACCACCTACTCTGTTCAGTTATCCAATCCCAATTGTAAAGGTCTTATTGATAAAGTGTTTATGTAGACAAATAATACATAAAAAAATAATACAGCCACAGAGCTTTAAAGGTCTTTTCAGACAGGAAGCAATGACGCAGCTCAAATAATTTTCAATGAGAGCCGAGTGGGCAGGCAGGGTGGCATAGGTGATCAGGGGTGAAGTGATAAATATATACAGGGTCTAAAATTAGCACCTGCCACCCGCCGAATACGTCTAAATTGTTGGCAGTGGTGGGTGAAATCATCAGGCCATCCACCACTTTGTAGGAAAGTCACTAGCATCACTAGCATTTTCCCTGCCTGCCAGTTACACATGCACAATGACCCATATGCAGGCTGGATCACATTTCAGTTCGTTTTGGACCAGAGCCATGGTGGAGAGGTACAAGCACCCTATTTTTTCCTGATAATGTGACACTGAACAAATCAGCACGATGAATGTTAGAAATGTTAACTGTTAGCAGCCGGTGTGCAGCACAGTCCTGATTGGATAAATAACAGAGCTACAAATGTTAACGGAGGTGCCATTGAGTTATTATTATGAGGTGTTCAAAACTTATCATGATGTGTTCAAATGTAATCTCGTAAAATTAAGTGTTTTGTGAGAAACTTGAATATCTAGTTGTTAGAGAGAACTATCACCTGTGTAACTTCCTTACAACTTACTTTTTTAATTGATTTTTTTTAATCAAAGCAAATATTGAAATAATTAAATTGTGGGCTTTTAATGCAAATAACCACTATAGGTGTCAATTACTGAACTGTGTACAGTATCATCCCTCCCCCCAAAATAGGGTTCCCCCAGAAGCCATGGTGTAATTCAAACACTAACTTTACACTAACACTAACTCTCCACATCCCTGTTGAAATGCCAGGTTTTTGTAATGTAAAAAATTAGACCATGATAATTTCAGAACTTTTTGCACCTAATATGACCTATAACCTGTACAGTTCCAATGAAAAACAAACAGTTTTGAAAAAACAAACAAAAAAAAACTTACAAAATCCTGGTTCCAAAAATTTGCACCCCCCTAAACTAATACTTTGTTGAAGCACCTTTTGATTCTATTACAGCACTCAGTCTTTTTGGGTAGGAATCAGCATAACTTGACTTGGCAATATTTGCCCACTCTTCCTCGCAAAAGTGCTATAAATCTGTCAGATTGCGAGGACGTCTCCTGTGCATAGCCCTCTTCAGGTCACCCCATAGATTTTCAATAGGATTCAGGTCTGGACTCTGACTGGGCCATTCCAAAACTTTAATTTTCTTCTGGTGAAGCCATTCCTTTGTTGATTTGGATGTATGCTTTGGGTCGTTGTTGTCCTGAAAGGTGAAATTCCTCTTCATCTTCAACTTTCTAGCCTGAAGGCCTTGTGCCAACATTGTTATATAGAACCGTTCACAATTACCTCCACCTTGACTAAAGCCCCAGTTCCAGTTTAAGAAAAACAGCCCCAAAGGATGATGCTGCATCACCATGCCTACACCACCTATCTATTGCGCACCGGTGAATACTGGCCCAGTTCTGGCAACAAGTTACTGATGTTAGTGGGGCAGATAGTCGAACCAACTGTGCATTTTATGCCTAAAGCACAAAAGTCTCCGCATATAATCTACTTAACCAAAGATTTTACTTTCATATAGGGAGGCAATTTGTATTTGACCTCTGGTGAGCTGGAGGTCATTGACCTCAGCATTGCATTTTTCCAGATTTTTCCAGGGGAGACACCTCTAGTAAATGGGGTAAAAAAAAATGTAAGGAATAGATATCCCCATGAACCTTCCCAGTTGATTACTTACATCCACGTATTTTTTTTTTTTTTGTTTTCTGAAATTATGTTCAAATATGAAAATTCTTATTTTGTTGTCATATTAGTCACGTTTTTACAGAGGGAATTCTGGATATCTCTTTATCACTCCATAAATCTGAAAATATTGTCAGCAGTCATAAAAAAAAACATTTTCAGCATGTTTTTAGGAATAAAATATGAAGATGGCAGTATAATGATAAAAATCAGGCTATGAATGCTGTGAACAAACCTGTGTAAAAACCCTTCAGAATATAGATAGGTAGCTGTGTTAGCTATGGTAGCTTCTGTGTATGGAAATACATGACTGTTATTGGTTGGACCACATTTCAGAAATCAAGTGAGTGCTTGTTTTCTGACTGACAGACACATTAGCAAAAATGTAGAAGACAGAATACTTCAATTTAAACAACTCAAATAAGAAAGAAAAGGGTATATCAAAATATTACAATATTTAATTTCAAGTTTGATTCAATTCCTATTCATACAGTATAAATATTATGTATCTCTCAGTGTAGTGCCACAATCATGGGGAAGGCTGCTGACTTGACAGTTGCCAAGGAGACGATCATCAACACACTCCACAAGGAGGGTAAGCCACAGAAGGTCATCACTGAAAGGAGTGCTGTATCGAAGCATATTCACAGAAATTTGACCAGAAGGGAGTTGTGAGTTGCGAGAGCTTTACAAGGAATGGACTGAGGCTGGAGTAAGTGCATCAAGAACCAGAACTCACAGACATCTCCAGGAAATGGACTACAGCTGTGACATTCCTGGTATCAAGCCACTCCTGAATCAGTGACAACATCTGAAGTGTCTTACCTGAGCAAAGGAGAAGAAGAACTGGACCATTGCTCAGTAGTTCTCAGTAAGTCCTCTTTTAAGATGAAAGTACATTTTGCATTTCATTGAGAAATCAAGGTCCCAGAGTGTGGAGGGAGAGTGGAGAGGCAGAGAATCCAAGTTGCTTAAAGTCCAGTGTGAATTTTCCAGTTGGGGGGTGCCATGTCATCTGCTGGTGTTGCTCCACTCTGTTTTATCAAGTCCAAAGTCAACGCAGCCATCTACCAGGACATTTTAGAGCACTTCCTGCTTCCGTCTGCTGTCAAGCTTTATGGAGATGCAGATTTCCTATTCAAGCAGGACTTAGCATCTGCCCACAGTGTCAAAACTACTACTTACTGGTTTGATGACCATGATATTATTGTTCTTTACTGGCTAGCCAACTGGCCTCACCTGGACCCCATAGAGATTCTATGGGGTATTGTCAAGAGAAACATGATAAACACCCAACCAACAGTACAGATGAGCTAAAGGCTGCTATCAAAGCAATCTGGGCTTCAGTAAGGCCTCAGCAGAGCCACAGGCTGATTGCCTCCATGCCACACCGCACTGATGAAGTAATTTATGCTAAAGGAGACCCGACCAAGTATTGAGTGAATAAATGCACATACATTTCAGAAATTGGATATTTCTGTTATGTATGGATTGATCTTATGAAATATTCTAGTATTCTGAGATATCTTTTTCTTTTTTTTGAGCTGTAGGCTGTAATTATCAAAATCAAAATTAAAAAAAGAAAACTTGAAATATTTTAGTTTAAGTCTGATGGGTCTTAAAATATATTCAATATTCACTTTCTTAAATAACTGACGAAGAACATTGAACTTTTTCAAGATATTCTAAATTTTTGAGGCTGCACCTATAGTGGTAAAATGTTATCAATTATCAATAACACCTTTACTGAAATAATTTAAACAATCCCAAAACCTGAAAATCACCAGAAAATACTGTCACCTCACAGAGAAATGAACAGTCTCACTGCTAAATGCAGTCCTCTAATTATATTACTGACCTGGTGCAGGCAGTCCAGAGGAAGAGGAGGAGGATTTGAGTGAAGGGATGAGAGATGGAAGGGGGCGACGGCCCACAGATGAGGGGAGATGGGTGGAGGATGAGTCCTCAGCTCCTCCTAGATCTGATTCTCCTCCCATCCCCTCTCCTCCCAACCCCAGTCCCGCTCCTAGCCCATCCCTCTCATCAAGCTCAGCGAGACGTTTGTGTTCCTCCTGCCAGTCATCATCTGAAAAAGAAAAGGGGCCAGACAGAGAGGTTTTTGTTCTATTGCGATGAATCATCTGGCTTATAACTTTGACAAATTGTCTCAAAGCACAATGGTCTCATCAATATTTTAAACTACATGTTTTTTTTTTGGAGCTACTAAATACACTCAAAGACAAAGTTGTCTACCTGCTACCTTAGACATTCTGTTGAATAAATGTTTGAAGTGAAACTTTACCAGTTTTCAGCTGGGTTTGTAACACAGTAGCCTGACACTAGCCTACATGTAGACGACACAGCGCTTCCCTCCATGCCACAGTGCACGGAGCTCCCCCTCTCAGAATCTGCGGTCGCCTGGCAAAAGTCCATGGTAAGCTTGTGTTGAGGTCAACACACGGGCAAATGTCACCACCAGTAAAATTCTGTAAAGTCAGCAAAAATGATCTGAGCAAGTGAGCTGGGGGAGCTCTGTGCGAGGCACCATAGAAGAAGACAGGGAGCCCTTCATCTGCATCATCCGGGTTTCCACCAGTGTATTGAATGCTGGTAAATTGCCGGTCCCTAGATGACTCCTGCCAGGCCTAAGGGAAATTATAAATGTTTAAGAGTGTGCGTCTGACTTGAGTAGCATATTTAGTCAGCGGCAACATTAGCTATGAACGTAGCAGTTCATTGTGTGTACAGTTCAGACCGTCAGTAAAGAAATGCTACAATTCTTCATGTGTCTTAACACATGACAACTCCCAAAGAACAGATGTGAATATGTTGCATTCAGATGTGAGGTATACTTGTGTGTGGAAGCTTCTAGTAACACCTTTTTCAAGCTGAAAAAAAAAAAAAAAAAAAAAAACAACAAACTCCTATGTACCGTATTTTTCACACTATAAGGCGCACCGGATTATAAGGCGCATTAAGCGAAACAAAACGATCAGATAATTCAAACTTTATTCAATTCATTTAATAACTCAATAACTTCAATAACTCCCAACATTTTTCAGTTGTAACACATGACATACAAAACAATACACTCACTTTTCAGTTCAATCCTCTTCCACAAATCCATCAAATCCTTCATCATCAGTGTCTGAGTTAAAAGTGTGCCTTATAGTGCGAAATATAGGGTACTCAAAACGATGTGTTGTGTATCTGCACAGCAGTTCTATTGATTGATAGAATTTTTTCCAGACTGAAAGAATATTTTTAAGCGCATTTTCATACATGTTTTTTTAATTTATGAGTATCGCTTCTGTACCACTTTATAATAAAATCGTGCAATTATGAAAAAGCATAGGAATATTAATTGTGCATGCAGTGAGTTAATGCAAACAAGTTTCAAACATACTGTATGCATGACTCACCAATGGCACCAGCTCCAAAGGTGTCATCGTTGAACTGGTCAATTTCATCTTCCTCTTCTATAAGTCCTTCATCTTCCTCCTCCAACGTACAGTCTTCATCCAGGGACTGCAAAGACCACAGGGATGACAGATGAGTGAACAAGGAACAGAGTAACAGAGTAATGCCAGATTCACAATGGATGTAGAAGCGCCACAAAGCACTGTACTGTTAATTGTTATGCAAGAAAAAGCCTGGTTGTTCACACTAGAAGCATATTTCTCCATGCCATTCAAGGAATTCTACGGTGTGTGTGTGTGTGTGTGTGTGTGTGTGTGTGTGTGTGTGTGTGTGTGTGTGTGTGTGTGTGTGTGTGTGTGTGTGTGTGTGTGTGTGTGGTGTAAGTGTGGGGTTGCTAGTGGTGTTATAGTTGTGTAGCTGTAGCAGAGAGTGTGTGTACAGTTGATTTTGTGTCGGTGAATAAATGTACAAGCTACAAATCCTGAGCCAACTTTCTGTATCTGTGTCAGGTCTCTCTTAAGGCGAACCAGCTTTTGTCCTTAAAGTGATGAGCTGTTCCTTTGAGTTTTTCCTCAGCATTTTAATGAGTTATTAATATTTCTTTTAACCGTTTTAACCAATAGCATTAATCATTTAAAATGTTTAATATCGGTTATGGTTTGATTATTAACATCCCTACAGACAGCATTAAATGAATGGCAGAACAGAGTATCAATAGTCTTAATATTATCTTCTAATAGTGTGCAGATATCACAAGTACAATATTAGTTTTCTTGTAGTTGTAGTGTAAAATTGCTAGAGTGAACATGACTTTATGTATGGTTTATTAGATAGGGACAGATACACATACACAGACAAACTGAAAACAGCTATCTGATACAACTATCGGACTGTGTCTTCGGTGTGCTCTGTATGCCACCGTGGTGGCTGTCACACATACATAATGCAGGTCAAATTCACCATAAAAAGAACTTGGATAAATAAATACATTGTGTTTCGCTATCAATCTTGACAATGGTGCAGCATGATAATAAATACTACAGTCGGTTTCAGTGAGCATCACAACATATGACTTTTCTTTATTCATTGTGTTTCAGGCAGCCTTTTATGATGAAAATATGATTTTTCGGTCAGCCTTTAAATTTTAAAGGTCAGCCCCCTCACACCACAAGTCCAACTGAATTGAAATTTGACGCGCATGTCCAGCTCCATGTGTTCCACAAAAAAAACCCTATTGGTCCATGGATGCGCGGTATTAAGATAACTGGATAGAGAATTGGAGGCGGGGCCCCATTCATTCCTAAATTCAACCAAGAGCTCCAATCGTTGATCCCAATGTTTATAGTGGCCAAGCAGTGGTACTAAAACTTTTGTGTCTATCACATGATGTCTTTGGGCGCAAAAAGACTTTCTCTCATAGACTTACATGAGAAAGAGACATCTGTAATGCAGCAGATATTTCATTTTAGGTGAACCAACTCCCCACAATGAACACTCTGCTAGTCCTTATCATTAGGTCCTAAAAGTTGTAACACACACTTACTAATAGCTGCATCCAGAGTTGTTTCCTTCCTCTGTTTATGTCTATGGAGACCCAGACAGTGATGACAGTGCAAGCTGTGACATTGGGATGCCATGACCGAGTCATGGGACCAAGCGGTCACATCAGACATGTGCACTAGGGCCCCTTAACACCCAGAGGATTTGGGTACTTTTCTAGATGGATGCTGAGCCATTTTGACTTCATGTCCCACTGAGCAACTTTCATAGGAATGAACAGGGCCCCACCTCCAACGCTGGATCCAGTTCTCTTTATACATCCATAAATCCACCTGATTAGATTTTTTGCCACTTTGTATTTTTTGGAAAAAACACATTTTTGACATCTAAACTGTAACTACGATTGCTACCAAATTTTCTGTGGATCATTATTACATCAAGCTCATCAAAAGTTGCATAAAGCTTGTTGATCTCTCATTACGCTTTCAAGATATTGACCAACGAACTTTAAAAAGGTGGGGCTTAGCAGGAAGTCAGCCATAATTCATTGACCATCAGTCTAATAATCATAAATCTTGATTGATATCTTCAGTACATGTTTGAAAATAGACATACCAAAGCATTTTCAGCTCAACCCATAGGGGGCCACCACAAATATCAAAAACTTCTACCATCAAACCTGGTTGACAGAATCTCATCAACTTTGGTACACATGCTCTTTGGTACAACGCTTTGCTTTGGTACAATTATGTTCCACAAATTTTTTTTTGACATCTACTCCTGAGCCGCAGGTCTGATTTCTACCAATTTTTTGAGTATTATTATTGGACGAAGCCTATGAAAATTTGCATAGAGCTTGTTGATTTATTTTTCAAAATTTGACCGATGCATTTCAATAGGGCATGGCTCAGCACAGAGGTAAGTCAACAACAATTTGGCCAATCATCACAAAACATGCATGACATGTCCACAAGAGTACCTGAAACATACCCTGAAGGTTTCATTCAAATCGACCGCTAGGGATCACTACAAATGCAAAGAATGGGCCTGGCATAATACAAGGCAGACTATAAATTAGAAATTGTTTGTCCAATCATTATAAAGCTCATAGGATATGTTCCAAAACAATGTTAAACCATGTGCCAAAACTATGTGCCACCTTTTGAAATTGTTCAAAAGGGGGCACCATCAGTTCAAAATGTGCATGGGCCTGGCACATATTTGGCCTTAAATTGGCATTTTGTCACAATATCAGCAAATATATTTTTATTAAGCTGTTAAAACATGAAACAAAATGCTTCCCAATAAATATGACTGGCAGGACTTTGAGTGTGCAATTACTGCTACTTTAGACAGAATTAAACTAAAGGAAGTGACTTTCTGAAGCCTGAAACTCACTCATTGCTGCTTGCGGCTTTCATATTACTAAAAAAAAAAGTGGCACTTAAGAGTGAACAACACTAGATCTATTGAGTCAAATTTCTATTTAAAAGAATATTGATTTTCATTTTAATGTCCAGAAGAGCAGTTATAACATTGTCAAATCATATTTTAGTTATATAATTTTATCACTAGGTGTTGCTCTTGATTCAGCATCTAGTGCACCATATCTCAGAGGACCACTACCCTCCACATGCAGCACCGCTCGAAATTACCACCGAGCACTGAGCTCAAACTTCAAATTCTTTTCACTTTGAACTTGTTGCCGCTGAACTTTCAAAGTGAAACCAATGAGATAACAGTTGCAACTTTAGTTGTTGCCTAGAAACAATGAATGGCATTCTTCGTGGATTTTGTGATGGTATATTATACATGCACTGCGCTTTGCCTTTGCAAGGCTGTGCACTAAGGATGTTAATAATTAACCGTTTAACCGTTAACCAACATTAACAATTTTAATCAATTATCACTGAAATGGTTAAAATAAACATTAAAGATTATATAAAAACTTGAGGAAAACTCAGGGGAGCGCTGCAGCTAATGATAAATGATGGATTTAACCTGTTTGTGCATCAGCTTATTGTCGAATCGGGGCAGCTTGTTAGGCACTACAAATACCCATGCTATCTGAACCGCACTAATCTTGACAGTTAATAAGCGGTTAACAAGGGTCAGTTACTGTTTTAAAACAATTCAAAATTAGCATCCCTACTGTGCACCCTACCTCACAGTGTCATGACTTAATTTCTTATCATTAGAAGGCAACTAAATGTTACAGGCCGCTGGGCTCACAATACACTGGCTGGCAGAGACCCATCTTGTCTGTCTCGTCACCCAAACATACACACATACACAACTTTCTAGTAAAGAAACACAACATGCACCCATTCATGGTAAGATGATAACCATGCAAGAATGTATCAGTTTCACAATATTACACTATTATTATCATTATCAGTTACAATGACCCCAAAAACTGTAAGTGGAGGATTATTATAACCATTTTTTTGTTGTTGTCCATCCTCTCTCATACAGATTACCATCTTACTGATGTTTGAAAATAACATCAATGTCCAATGATTATTAATAATTAGCATACCGTATACTGTAGGTCTTCGACCAGGCAGATAGACTGCTCCCGTCTGGACCGTTAACTTGCAGTATGAAACAGTCATCTTTCATACCACAGTATACCTTGATACCTGTATACCATCACAACCCTACTTCAAGTGCAACATTACACGATGAAAGAGAATGGACACCTGGCTTTAATATCAAACATAGCAAAACCTTCAATAACAAAATAAGACATGAATTTGTTACTGCTAATGCTACATAGACCATAACTGGTAGCTGCGGGTCTTAGAGAGTACGTTAAGTAAGTTAATGCAAGGTGCCAAAAACATTTACCTACGACTTAGAACAATAAAATTAGCATTAAATTAATGCACTAAAGAGGTCAAGATAAATTGATTTTTGAATGGAAAAATTGAGTCGGTTAAGAATTCAGTTTGACTTAACTCTAGTCCACTGCAAGTTCACACTGTACAGGAGTAACTATAAATACTTTAACAGAGCAGCCAATTAAGTTAGCCTAATAGCCATTTCATTAGTTGGTCAAGTCGGCAGTAAGTGACTGAGCATTGTTTCTCACTGGGGAGAACATCACATAGTGGCACACTAACTCGAGACATTAACATTTATGTAACGTTACCAGTTAGTAACTCCTCTTTATACTAACGTTACCAGTTCATGACTTCTGACTGTAAGGTAGCAGGACATCCCCTTAGCCACAATGCTAATGCTGATGTTACATCACGCAGGACCACGTCGAGGGAAAACTGCTGCCCTGAACCTAACCAATATGATACCGTTTCGACGCAACTTGTAATTATCGCATATTAGTCTTTCATAACGGAGATTCATTCTGAAGCAATAGGTTCATCATTGTCACGGTGGGAAGGCAGGGCTCACCTTTCCTCTGGCTCATGTCACCAGGCAAGCGGGCTGCTTCACAGGCCGCCAACCGCGCCGCATAAACAATAGACAACATTCGCCACAGAAATCACACGTAGAGTGTAGTTACTACCCGCTTTCTGTAAAACATCGGAAATTATCTCCTGTAAAAAGACACGTGGGTCTGGGGTACACTACTCACCTGAAATCGGAACATCTATCTTTAGGTTTTCGGGTGAAGAAGTGCATCTGAGGCGGCGCGGCGCGCTAAAGACGCAGAAGGGACGTAGTCCACTTGTACGTGAGTTGCGGAACGACGTGAACGAGCACGCATTTGGGCACACACGGCAGACTGGGGCGGTGCTCCTGACAGGAAATAAGGAGGAGATAACTTTATCTATGAAATTATTAAATGATATTGCACTGAAAAAAATATAAACGCAACATTTTTGTTTTTGCTCCCATTTTTCATGTGCTGAGGTTAAAGATCTGGTGTTACCACCATTGCCTAACACAGTGCAACACATCTCCTTTGCATAGAGTTCGATCAGGTTGTTGATTCTGGCCTGTGGAATGTTGGTCCACTCCTCTTCAATGGCTGTGTGAAGATGTGACGCTGTTGTATACGCTTATCCAGAGCATCCCAAACATGCTCTATGGGTGACATGTGAGAATACAGGCCATGCAAGAACTGGCATGTTTTCTGACAGTTTGTGCAGAAATTCTTTGTTTATGCAAACTAGTGATGGGTCGGTCGGGAACGAAGTGAACGACTGGAGCCGGCTCCTTATTGGGAGCCGTGTTTTCTTCTCTCTCTCTCTCTCTCTCTCTCTCTCTCTCTCTCTTTCTTTCTCACTTGCACGTGATTGGTCAATATGTGTTTATGCCTTGTGTTTGCGCTGAGCAGAGGGGAGGGGCGGGAGTTGTGCTCGCAGTATCTACAGCATCATGCTGTACACTACCACAACCAACTAAACCAACTCAGAGCTCTATGAGACAGTTTGTGCAGAAGTCTGTGACCCCAGCAAAACATAATTCAGTTGATGAAGAACTGGCAAAAATGATTGCACTTGATTTCCATCCATTTTCAGTTGTGGATGATAAAGGTTTCAGGAAGTTTATTCATGCACTGAATCCTATGTATGCAATTCCAGGCAGGACAACAAAAAAAATCATCCCAGGCCTATAAGACAGAGAACTTGCATCCATTGCAAGAGAGGTTTAAAAAAAAGCCACAGCAGTATCCTTCTTGTCAGTTACGTGTCACTTAAATGAAAATTATAAAATGGTGTTCTGTTTTCTGGATGGTTTTGAGTTCAGCGACAGACACACTTCTGAGAACAGAGCAGAAGAGCTGCTCAAAGTGGCAAAAGAGTGGGATGTGGAAAACAAAGTGGTTTGCTGTGTTACTGACAATGTAGCTAACATAACAATTACATTGGTAATTCATTTTGAGCATAATGTTATATTGTTGTTGATGATAAATTAATGACAGCAACAAAATAACCTGAAGAGCCGCTTGGGAGCCGAAAGAGTCGGCTCTTTTTAGTGAGCCGAGCCGAAAGAGCCGGTTCTCTAAAAAGAGCCGGAATTCCCATCACTATTAGATATGTATATTCCATAAATGTCTCTGACAGGTTGTTATGCACTGTGGGAAGGTACAATTTGTTGAATTTTACTGAATTACCATAGTTTTTTTCATTGTTGCAGGGTTTTAATTTGTTTTTTTATTGGCACTGATGCAATTTTGTGGCAAATTTTCTGTCACTGTATACAGCTTAACATCAAAGTTCAAATGTGATTTTTCTGTTTACAGAACATGCAATTGCTGTTGAAATGGGAATCTAAAAAGCTCTGTGTAATCCACAATGACCAATGATGATATTCTGGTCAGTCAGTGTCAGTCAGTGTCAACAAAATGTAGAACAAAACACAGATTAGATTATAAGAAACATTTTCAGGGTTGACGCTATCATGAAAATACATCTTAACATTTTGACCAGTACATCTCACACCATGACAAAACAGCTTTTCATTTTGGTGGCATTGGCCAATTTACTGACACAATAACTGTGTCTGAAGCATGAATGAAGTGTTTGGGGTGAGTTACTACCTTTTGCAGACATGCAATAGTGTTATGATGTCCCATCAAACAGTTGTGACTATTGCACTTACAGTTTAGATAAAGTTAAGACTGTTTCAAAAACTGTGTTAAAGTGATTGAGAAAATCTGTTATTTGTCCCACAAAAGTCCAAACTGCAAAACTAAATAGTAAAGAGTGATCCTTTAACTGAATTTTTTTGAACAGGACTGATGAGGAAAACTAAATATTAACTAAGATAAGATAAGATAAGATAAGTTGAACCTTTATTAATCCCCAGAGGGAAATTTGGGTGTCATAGCAGCATCAACACAGTACAGATAAATACAGTATAGTAAAAATTAAAAGAGAAGGTGCAATGAAGAAAAGAAGGTGCAATGAAGAAAATTGACAATAAAATAAGTAAGTAACAGTGATAAGTAAAGTGCAGCAGGTGGTGGGTATTGTATATGAATAGCATATATATATGTAATTATATAATTATATGTAATTATATACATTTGGAATAAATACGGAGCAGATGATCAGAGTCACATGGGGGTCAGACCTTGGTTATGGAGCCTGATGGCCACCAAAAGAAAGGATTGACCCAGACGGTTTGTAGTGTGCCGAGGGGGATCAGTCTCTGGCTGAATGTACTCCTCATCTGGACCAGTTGGTCATAGAGGGGATGGGAGGGGTTCTTCAGAATAGACTCCAGCTTCCTCCTGGTCCTCCCCTCTGCCACCACCTCCAGACTGTCCAGCTCACATCCAACCACAGACCCAGCCCTCCTCACCAGTTTGTTCAGTTTGGTGGCATCCCTGGTGCTGATGCCACCCCCCCAACATACCACGGCAAAGAACAGAAAGCTGGCTACACGTTCAAACATCTGAAGTAGCCTATTGCACACATTGAAGGTCCTCAGCCTTCTCAGGAAGAATAGTTTGCTCTTCCCTTCCCCCCCCCCCCCCCCCCCCCCCCCCGGATGGTAATGGGAGTAGGGGAGCTCTTCCTCCTCCTCCGGAAATCCATCACCAGCCTATGGTCTTACCAATATTGAGCTGGAGGTGGTTGGTGTCGCACTACCTCACGAAGTTCTCCACAAGGGTCCTGTACTCATCTGTGATGCAGCCGACGATGGAGGAGTCATCGGAGAACTTCTGCAGGTGGCATGTTCCAGAGTTGAAGCAGAAGTCAGAGGTGTAGATGGTGAACAGGAACAGTGACAGCACAGTTCCCTGGGGAGCACCAGTGTTGCTCACCAGCATGTCAGACAGGCTGCCCTGCAGTCTGACATACTGTGGTCTGCTGGTGAGGTAGTCCGTAATCCAGTCCACCAGGTCGTGGTCTACCTGCATAGCTGAGAGCTTCTCAGCTAGCTGGTGTGGTTGGACTGTATTGAATGCACTAAATGCAGACGATGGTAGTGATTCAACATTAAGCATGCAAACTGCCAATAAATCCCAAAGAAGAAGAAGAAGAAGAAGAAGAAGAAGACATCCCCATTTAGGCACAGAAATCTAAACAGGATGCTAATAATGAAAGGAAAATATCGGACTGGACTCTGTGATAGCTGTCAAGGAAGAAAGCAGTGGAAGATATACTCATGAACTGCAGGAATATACAGTACATCAGAGAGAAGAGACATGATGGAGGAAAGGGAGAGATTAGTGGTGACTAGGCTGCACGGTGGTGCAGTGGTAGGCACTCTCACCTCACAGCAAGAGGTCGCAGGTTTGAATCCGGCTTGGGGCTCTTTTGTGTGGAGTTTGTATGTTCTCCCCGTGTAAGCATGGGTTTTCTACGGGTCCAAAGGTTAATTGATGACTCTAAATGGCCCGTAGGTGTGAATGTGAGCGTGAATGGTTGTCTGTCTCTATGTGCCCTGCGATGGACTGGCGACCTGTCCAGGGTGTACCCCGCCTTCCCCCAATGCTAGCTGGGATCGGCTCCAGCCCCCCCACGAACCCTAACAGGATTAGCAGTTGGAGATGGATGGATGGATAGTGGTGACCATAAGAGAAGCAAATGGCATAGGTCTGAAGGGAAAGTGGAACAAGCAGAAAGTGTCTGGTCAGTTTTCTCCAGAACACAAGACTGATGAAAGCTGGCTATTTTAGGAGGTGACAGTAATGCAACATCATGGATGCAAGCCGCCATTTCACAAAAGAAGGTCTGGAAGTGCCTTAAACCTGCATTCTTTCTAATAGCCAGCAGGGGACGACTCCTCTGATTGTATAGAAGTCTGATTTTATAGACATCTATGAGAAAATGAGCCTAATTCTCTCTTGATTTATTACCTCAGTGAAGATTGTAAGTATGAGTTTATGGTCTCAGTCACTAGTTTCAACTCTTGTTCAATACAGTATGATGTTCATTTAGTAAATTATGGTCCCATTTAGAGTCAAATAGACCATAAAGAAGGGTATGTTTAGGATGAGGCTACCTTGTTTGCTACCATGGCATTGTCTGGGATAGGTGTCTTCAACCCTTTCACATTGTGTTTACTGTTTTCAGTTCATGAATGTTTATTATAACCTTAAATCCGAGTGACATATTCTCTTTTCACCCTCCTTGAAGAAGAAGGATTTTTAGTAATACGACATTAAATATGTCCTGTCCACAAGGGGGTGCCACAGTGTTCTGTATTGGGTCACCTCTTAATCATTATTTTTATGAATGATCTGGGTATAAATGTGACAGATGCTAATTTGCATTTCTATGCTAATGAGAGTTATTTACTGCTGTGGATCAACTCTTGTTCAGGCCAAGATTCCCTGCAGAAAGCCTTTGTTGCAGTCCAACATTCAGTACTTCAGCTGAAATTTGTCCTCAATGCTGACAAGACTTAGTTTATGCTGTTCTCTAATCCTAGGAAGAGGCCACAAATTATCCTCTCACTGGCCACTCTCGAGGGAAAAGAAATAGAGGTGGTTCATGGGTATAAATACCTGGGTGTCGTCATTGATGATTCCCTCAGTTTCATGCCATATATAGAGAAACTTGTGAAGAAGCTGAGAATAAAACTGGGTTTTTATTTTCAAAACAAGAGGCGTTTTTCTTTTAATGCAAAATGACTTGTTGCTGCTACCTTTTAACCAGTGTTGGGTTATGGAGATCTTTTATATATGAATGCTTCTGCTAAATGTCTGCATATGCTGTAAATGTAAAATGCTTGTAAATTTCTCCACTGTGGGACAAATAAAGGAATATCTTATCTTATGCTTGACCTGGTATATCATGCTTCTCTGAGGTTCATTACTTATTGTAAACTACTGACACACCACTGCGAGTTATACTCTCGGGCTGGATGGGCTGCTCTGGCCAACCGAAGACTCACTGGTATACTGTACTTTTTTATATAAGGCATTACTTGGTCTACTGCCTTCCTACATTTGTTTCTTAATTGCACAGAAAGGTGCTGGTCCTTACTCCTTCCGTTCTCAAGATTATGTGTTGCTTTCTGTTCCATACTCGTACTGAAGTAGGTAAAAAGGCTTTTGTCTGATCTGCACATTTAGCATGGAATATGTTGCAGAATGAATGGAAACTACCAGGGTTAATTTCTTTGAGTGCCTTCAAATCCAAACTGAGAATACTTGAGGCAAAATCCACTACATGTGCTTGTTTTTCATAAATCTGCAAGTAAATTCAATATTACCCTAATATTTTTTTCTATGTAATTTGTAACTGTGTTTTGTACCTGCTGCTGTCTATCTTGGTCAGGTCTCCCTTGAAAAAGAGGTTCTTAATCTCAATGGGTTCTTCCTGACTAAATAAAGGTTAAATTAAATTGGATTAAATTAACCAGTGTGCCACGAAAATACTGAACCGTCACTGATGTGTTGTGTGTATTCTGCACAGGATCTCAAATGAAGAACCACAGTAAATGCGTTGAAGACGTCGTTCTTTCAAGGAGCATAACGAGCAGGGCTCTGAGGCTGTGCACTGGGGAAATCTGGACAATGCCAGTGGTGGGTGAAAAATAGGTCAGCTAAGGCTAGTTTAGGCAGGGATATATATATATATATATGTATATATATATATATATATATATATATATATATATATATATATATATATATATATATATATATATATATACATATATATACATACATATATACAGTGTATATGTATAGTATGTATATAATAATAAGACAAGAAAAATACATAACATATATTATTCTTAGTATTCTTATCTTATTGTCATTATTATTACTATTATTATTACTTTATTTATTATGTTTTTTCTTTAGCAGTATCACTAGCGAGTATTTAGAATCCTTATCCACACTCCAGAACAAGAAGAACAAGAAGACAGACAAACAGACATGCATAGTATACAGTACTGTATACTGTATGTCTCTGAGAAGAAAGTGCAGCAATGTTGATTCTACGCCTGTGGGAGGCAGAAATGCCCTAGTCTGTCGAAAGCGAGGAGAAGAAGAAGAACAATAAAAGGCAGAACTTCCTGTACACTCTCAGTCCGTTCCGCTCAAACGTCCGCTGTTCTGGTTTAGAAGGCCAAATAGCGACATTTCGGTGAGTTTAAAACCATTTAAAGTCATAAATCGAATTTCTTCCAAAGCTCCTTAACGTCTCATTAAACAATTAATTTCTTATTATTTATATTTGATCTTGAAAACGTTAGAATCGTCCTCGATTCACCATTGTGCAAAAGTCCTTGACAATAACTTATGTGCTCTAACTTGGCTACCATCACTAGTCAATGCTACCTTAGCTTAGCGAAAAAGCCTTTACTTTTCACAAATTAAACCCCAATTCAACTAACGTTAATGTATCATACACTGAACAGATATGATGTGCTGTGAAGCTGAGTGGTCACAATAGTATTTTGTGTGTGTTTTGCAAGATGCGGTTGGCTAACGTTCGCTAAACGAACGTCATGCTACCGCAGTAAGACAGCGTTAGTTTGAGGGTTACATCAGGGTTAGCTTAAGTCGGGGTTGTCAAATTCAATTTTATTCTGGGCCACATCAGCATTATGGTTACCCTCAAAGGGCCAGTTGTAATGGTAAGACTATAAATATATCTACTCTTGATCGTATTACAAAATTTCGTTTCAGCAATAATTTATTTAATAACTAGCTCTGAAAGCAGAAGTCTATGGAAAATAATTGTAATCAGAAATATTGCACAATTTATTTAAAGAATTAAATCAGTAACAAAAACATGCTTGTGCGTCAATATACATTATATGCATACACATGAGGGGTGGGCACGGTTCGAGAAAAATAAACGAAACGTTCGGTTTGCTGGTCACGGTTCGGGTCGTGTATGTACCGTTCGGTTCATTTGAAATAGGTTATGAGGCTAGTGTATTTTTTTTTTTGATAGTGTATTTTTTCATCCCGTTTATTGTCACTGTAGAAATCAAGGCCTATGAAAAAAAGACTGGGGCACGGGTGGACAGGAATATGAGGTATCACACATGCGCATCGTAACTGAAGCTGCGGTCCTGCGTTGTGATCGGCTCATTTTCGGCGAGGGCGGACCAGATTTTACTCCGCATTTGTTCTACTGCCAAAGATACGCCGCGTTGATGATGTGTGACCCAGCCTCTTTTCTCTCAAACTTCTCATTGGGCACATGGATCAACTTTTCTTTTCTTGGACATTTTGGTACTGTTCATATTTTTTTTGCGACCCAATCACTCAGCTAGGGCACTGCTGCTGGAAACTGGTGATATTGAGACGCTTCAGTGCACGTGTAACAAAATCGAGATGCATTGTGGGACATGTAGTTTAAGGACACCTTACTTCTGCGAAGCAGCATAGAATTGTGTGATAAGCATGATATATTCTTTGCAAACCCAGCGGGCCACATAAAATGAGGTGCCAGGCCTAATTTCCCCCATCGGCCTTGAGCTTGGCACATGGCTTAGTTCAATAATTCACGGTTAACGTTAGGAGTTCATGTCAAAGTTGGTTTGGTATACCTCAGTATTAAACTTTGTAACGCAAAATGAGTTGAGGCAAACGTTAGCAGCTGAGAAACAGTAACGTTAACTGCATCAACATGCAGAACATGTAACGTTAATGTTTATCAATATTCAGTGATCCAGCGGGTTTACCCAGAGCCCCTAGAGAGAGCGCTGGTTGTTGATACTAACATGGACTTCTGTGTCCGTTACGTGACGTCATTGGGACGAAAAAAGCTTTTTCTCATAGACTTGCTTTGAAAAAGAGATGTCTGTAACTCAGTGGATAATGATGATGATGAATGATTGTTTTTTTTTTTTTTTTTAGTTCAATCAACTTCCCAGTATAAACATTCTAATAGTTCTTATTTAAATTATTAGGTCCTTAAAGTTGTAAAACACACTAATAGTTTAATCCAGTTATTTCCTTCCTTTGTTTATGTCTGTGGAGACCCAGACCATGAAGAACAGTGCAAACTTTGACACTGGGACCCCGTGATCGGCTCATGTGACCGAGCTGACGCTACCATGCATATCTAACATGCGCACTAGGGCAAAGTAAGACCTGGAAGACCCAGAAGATCTGGGTACTTTCCAGATGCGGAAGTCTACTTGTTGACTTCATGCGCCACTGAGATGCTTTCATTGGAATGAATGGGGCTCCGCCTCCAATACTGTTTCCAGTTCTCTTTATTCATCCATGGTTTAACCCCAGAACCCAGCTAACATTACAGTAATGTTAAAAGTTTGCAATAGGGCTCCTATTACAATCTCAAATGTCACTGTTTAGTATTCATCGGAATCAACATGCATTATTTAGAATATGCTATACATCTGGGAGTAGTGACGGTCTGTTTAGTTTAATATGTAGAGACACTTTTTTGCTTCAGATAATAAATATATAGTAATGTTTTGATGTGGCCACTGTTTTTCAAATGTTTCTCAACCATGTCTGGTTTCAGCTTTGAAGACGTGATGGCCGCAACATTGCGTTTACTTTATTCCGTGTCAAGGCCAGGTAAGGTTTCTCAGCCACATGAAGAGAAGCATATCCAGTAGTGCTGACAAAAATGTGTATTTTTAATGCAACTGACATGATCAAGGTAGCGTGTTCTAATACATTTTTTGTCATTTATTGAAATTTTCATCATATCCCAACAGCAAACAATACATCAAGTACTCTGACAACAAAAGAGAAAAATCATGTATCTGTAGCTGTCACAGAACTGTAAGAAGCCTGTCTACCCACCTGCACTCTGCCCGGGCACTCATTCCACATCACAGGAGTCTTTCACCAGCTGCTAGCTTGACAGCTGGGTGGGACTACTAACAGCAGCCATGTTGATAGTTAATGTCCATAATGATAATTTTTGGACAGTGTTTTTAGAGGAAGACCTGAAGAGATGGACTGTCAGTGTTGATGACTTGGTGACTTTGTCTCTAGATTTAGGGACTTGTGGAGCTAGTGCTGCTAGGTTTTTCAGTTGGATCATTTTTAAAAAAAAATCTAATATACTCTTGTTAGTTTCTCAGCATTTCCGACCCTACCTTTTAAACACTTCGAAAAAAAATACGTCATGTCAGATTCTAAAAATAGAGCTGCCTGCTCTCAGTGTGTCTTTTTCACAACATGTTGTTAACATCAAACACATATCAAATACCTGCGTAGTATCCTTCAGTTGTATAGTCACTGGGATGTAGTATCGAAATGATAATGCACTTTTTAATTTATTTTTCCGTTCAGGGACTTTTGTGGCCAGCCAGAATCTAGTGAGGTCCTTCAGTGTGTCCACACAAAGAGAAGGATTCAGTAAGTACCACTACAACACACAAACAGCTCATTGTGTTGTGTTGTTGTCATTAATGTTAGAGTTGGGCAGATGTACAGACTTTCAAACTGGTTTGATTTTTTTTGTTTTAAAATGAGAACAGTTGGTCTACATTAAAGGTAGGGCTGACTGATAAATCATATTTTCATTGTCACTATGATATGAACATGTGCGATGAACACATCACAAAAGGCTGAACCGCGTTCCTGAGTAGTATGTAGTATGTGAAGGTTAAAGTGATGTATTTAGCAATAAGCTATACCAGGCTTTAGCAAGCTCTAAAATCACTGAAAAAAAAAAAACTAACTTGTACCATAATTGGAATAATATTGAAAAATACATCTTAGATTTTGTTTATGTTCTGTTAGTTTACTTTATGCGATACTGCACCTTAAACTATTTATTCTAACATCTCATAGTGAAGATGGACAGGATCATCAAAGGGGAGATGGGAAAATATAACACTGATCCAAAACATAGATACTCTTACTGCTATTTCAATAGCGGAAACAAAACAGTGGACTGATCTCCTTCCAGATATTACAGTAATATGTTGACTCAGCAGGAATCTCTGACCGTCAGAGGCAGTTCTCTCCCTGTCGTCTTCCCTCGCCACTCTGCTGCTCTGTAACCACTCTGTGAGGGTCACTGGCTGGCTGCCAAGTGAGCTACACCAGCGGGCGATTTGTGAGCTTTTTAATTCAAAGGGCAGATGAACGCAGGTTCTTGTTCATTTATAAATGGACATTTGTGTTGTGATATTTAAACAGACTATCCATCAACAAGGAAATAAAAGCTTCTAGTCTACAGACCGGTCTCTAGACCCTAACCCTTCACCATCTAATATCATAAAACTGCCACTATTCCAAATTTACACAGTTGATTCTTTGCTGTAAAAAATTTCATAAGTGAATTTAGTGAAGAAATAGCTCCAAAAATGTAAAAACCAAGCTGTTTTTGGCTGCTGTTATTGTAACCATAGCCTGTACAATTCCAGCGCTTTGCATTGTGGGAAACAGTAGGCAAGGTAGACTGATCCGATGCAAACTTTTTTGTAAATCAGTGTGAAATCCAGGTATTTTTGGCATACTGTAGATTTTGCTTTTCTTTGCATACTCAATACTACATGCTACATTTTGGCCAAATGAATAGGTACTATGAGTATGGTATGCGATTTCGAATACCGCCACATGTACCAATCAGCCATAGCATTATGACCACCTGCCTAATATTGAGAAGGTCCAGCATACGTCACAGATGCTCGATTTGGATTGAGATCTGGAGAATTTGGAGGCCAAGTCAACACCTCAAACTTGTTGTTGTGTTCCTGAAACCATTTTTGAAACATTTTTGCAGTGTGCACACTGCCTTTGCCGGCTTGCGTTTTTTCCATTTTGCATCCTGGTGCCATTGTCGCCAGTTCACTGGCTTTCCTTCCTCGGACCACTTTTGGTAGGTCCTGATGACTGCAGACCTCATAAGTGCTGCAGTTTTGGAGATGCTCTAACCCAGTCGTCTAGCCATCACAGTCTAGCCCTTGTCAAAGTCGCTCACATCCTCAGGCTTACCTATTTTCTTTCTGCTTCCAACACATCAAGGATAAAATGTTCACTTGGTCCCTAATATATCCCACCCACTGCCAGGTGTCATTGTACCAATATTATCAATGTTATTCCCATCACCTGTCAGTGGTCAATGTTGTTAATGTTATCGTATGACCCAATCACAAGGCATCCTGGTATGGAAAAATGTAAAAAATGGAATGGAAACAATACTTTTTTGAGCTGTTGTTATCAAAGATATATGGAAAAAGAGAAATGACAGAAAGATTTCTGAAAGTCATTTAATCTTTTGTGATGTACACTCATAAATGTTCACATTTCACACAAACGGTTGTCTGTTTAATATAATGATCATATACACGCACCTCTCTCGATTTTTTTTTTTTTTTTTTTTTGTGTGTGTGCAGAGTATGTGAATGCCCAAGAGATCCCTACAGACATGAAGTCCATCACAGACAGAGCTGCTCAGACACTGCTCTGGACAGAGCTCTTCAGAGGTCAGCTCAATGTCAGACTTATAAATGACAATGCATGTTACACATGTACTATTATTAAATGGCGAGTTTTCCCTCTGAGAAACTGTTAATCTAGCATTAATTTTCCTCGAGAATGCATTAATGTCAGTTTTTCATACTTCTGCTCAGCACCACTGAAACAAATTAACATTTGGGTGCTGAGATGTCTTTATTCTTTTGTTTTTTTTTCTTTTTAGGTGTCTTTTGGAATTATTTCAAGATTATCACAATATATTTTGTACACACTTAACAGTGCTTCATAGGAACGTTATTGCATGCATTCAGTAAATGTGACCAAATGGATATCTGCTACTGAAGGTGGTTTGGTTGCTGTGTTTCCATGGAAAATGTTCTTTGTCCATGTGATCTGCATGTGTCAGTCTGTGATCGTGTGATTGTGTTGTGATGTCAGGTCTGGGTATGACAATGAGCTACCTTTTGAGAGAGCCGGCCACCATCAACTACCCGTTTGAGAAGGGGCCACTTTCACCTCGTTTCAGAGGAGAGCATGCACTGCGCAGGTGAGGATGACCACTCATCAACCTCTCAGCACATTGTAGGTCATAAGAGTTTTGAAAATAAATTCCATGCATTGTGTCACGCTGACATAGCACACATGCGCAGTGGAGATAATTTTATCTCAACGAGGAAGACAGGATCCAAATGGGTGTGTACGTGGACGCCGATCGGAACAACGATTGGCATAAACCACCACAAATTTCTTTCTGATTGTGCCGTATTGGATCAGAATCTTTCGATTGGTGTGTTTACATGGAGCATTTTTAATCTGATTGGGCCTTTATTCTGATTATTTGTGTCCATGTAAACACAGCTACTGTATTCTTTGCGTTGACTTTGGGGAGTATGTACACAACAGTAAGAGATATTTGTGGAAATTCACAAGGCAGATAGACAGAGCACACAGACAGCAGCTCAGTGTCTGCAGTGCACACAGTCTCTCTGACATTGATGTTCTTATACCTCTGCTGGTTGACATAGAGGCAGACACCTCCCCCCTGGGATTTCACTGTGATGTCAATGTCTCTATCAAGCCTTATCTGTGCACCAAAACCACTGAGAGTTAGGTTGGTCTCTAGGTCCACAGGATTAAGGCAGGTCTCAGTGAAAGCTGATGGATGCATCTGCAAAGTAATAGCGAGGGAAAGGGTATCCAGTAGAGATTCAGATGCTTAAAGGGATAGTTTGGGTGTTTTTCCGTGAGTTTGTATGAGGTACTTATCCATAGTAACTGTATTACCTATAGTAGATAGCGGTTGGCTTGCCCCCAGTTTGGAGAAACAGACAGGAGTACCAGCACAGGAGCAAAGCAATGTACTGCTGTGGATGGGGGCAGCAGAAAAAACACTTAAGCCAACTAAGAGAATGGCTCACCTAAAAAAAATATCAGCTTATGTGTATACTATATTTAGAATATTTTCAGTTTACCTTGGCGTCTAGCAACCCTTTCCGGGAAACTGAACTGAAAGTGAAACTTATCTTTGCTCTCTCTAAAGCCAGCAAGCCAGTTTCATTTTCAGTTCGCCATCAGAAAATATCCTAAATATAGTGTATTCTTACAGTGATCACACACACACACACACACACACACACGCACTGTATATTTCTCCACTGTGGGACTAATAAAGGAATATCTTATCTTACACACACACACAGCCGACCACCATCTACTGTAAATAAGTAGATGGTGGATAAGTGACCCTATTTCAAAACACCACTTTAAGCCTCTGTCTGACACCTCCCTGTCTTCTTCGTTTCGTCAGTTTACATATTTTGTCCCATATATTGATGTAGTCACAGTGCTATGTCTACTATTAGACAGTCCTCCATGAGTAAGTCCAAGTGTGCTGCTTTAGAGTAAAGCTTTTTGCACACAGGCAGGAGATGAGATATAAGATGAGACCACTACTGCTTGTCACTACTTGCACAGTGCCATTAAACTGTTTTGAAGTTACTTAGCATATCAGTTAATAGTGACCAAAGCTCAAAATGACATTTTATAATATTAAAGGGGATCCTTGCTGCAGTAGTGGCATTCTAGATCAAACTATAACAAAGTCTTTGCAATGATGTTACACCAGGTATCCTTCAGGAGAGGAACGCTGCATCGCCTGCAAGCTGTGTGAAGCTATCTGTCCTGCTCAGGTACACACACACACACACACACACACACACACACACACACACACTCTAAATGTAGCTTGATTGCATCATTTCTGCCTTTTATCATGAACACGACAAAACTACCGTATTTTCCGGACTATAAGGCACACTTAAAATCCTTACATTTTCCCAAAAGTCGACAGTGCGCCTTATAATACGGTGCACCTTTTATATGGATTTTGGTTGTGCTTACTGACCTTCTCAAACCAATTTTATGTGGTACAGGGCACTCAAAAATCTGTCAAAATGTTTTATTATGAGTTTGGTAAGCTTCAAAGCTGCACCGCTGGGTGGATTGTAGGAGCATTACGGTAACAGTAGACAGGCGCCTGGTAGAGTAATACCTACTGACAGTAGTCAGGTGCCGCGGAGTAATACGTACTGTTACTGTGTTTTGACAGATAGGCACCGTAACATTATCATGCGTGTATAAATAGCCCAAAATAGCATGCGGATTTCAAGTTTAAGGCTCAGTCACACAGCAGAACATGGGAATAGACCAGCGGTGAGAGAATTTAATATTAAAAAATCAATGGTATGGAAGTAGAGGAAGCAAGAAGACGACCAGCGCCACGTAAAGAAGACCAAACAACAAAGAACAGTGGGTTATTCAACAGAGAGCAGCAGGTAGAAAGAAAGAAAGATATTCCTTTATTAGTCCCACAGTGGGGAAATTCAGTTTTACACTCTGTTGTTCACACAGTACAGTTCACACAGTACATATACATGTCAATGGAGAGATGTCAGAGTGAGGGGGCTGCTCCTGACAAGCGCCCAGAGCAGTTGGGGGTTTGGTGCCTTGCTCAGGGGCACCTCGACAGTGCCCAAGAGGTAAACTGGCACCTCTCCAGCAACCAGTTGGTCTTGGTCCATGGGGGATTTGAACCCGAGTCCTCCACATCCTAACCCAAGTCCTTACGGACTGAGCTACTGCCGCCCCGAGGTAGAAGTGTGTCTACAGTTTCTATTTGACTCAAGGCAGCAGCGGTAGCGCTTGACCTGAAAATCAGTGACTTTTAAGGAGGAGAAATCAAGAGACTGAACAGCTTTTTCCTCAGCGCTCCGCCCCTATTGATCTGCGACTCTGTGCGTACCCATCTCACCGACACTGTCAAAAAGAAAGTGAAGCAGAGCTTGCCATCATTCCGGGTGGATTAACTAAAGAACTCCAACCGCTAGATATTGGTGTCAACAGGTCGTTTAAAGTTAAACTGCGAGCTACGTGGGAGCGTTGTATGACAGAAGGCGAACACACAGAGGAGGAGGACAACGACAGGGAGGCAACGCAGGGCGAGTTACTCCACTATCTGCCAATGGATCATGAAGGCAGGAATCATCACTGAACAGCTAAGTAACAGCAACGAGACTGACTCGGATAATGACGAGACCGATTCGGGCATGCTTGATGCCGAAGTCGCCCAACTGTTTAACTCAGACACTGATGATGAAGGATCTGATGGATTGTGGACGAGGAATGAACTGAGTTATTGAAGTTATTAAGTTGTTAAATTAATAGAATCAAGTTTGACTTATCTGACTGTTTTGTTTCGCTTCCAATGCGGTGCGTCTTATAATCCGGTGCGCCTTATATATGAAAAAAGACAGTGATATTGCTATTTATTGATAGTGCGCTTTATAATCCGGGGCGCCTTATGGTCTGAAAAACACGGTACTTGAATCACATTTAAACCAAAAGTAGCTATCTTTGCTGTGAATAATATGAACTGTATGGTGAATAATAAATAAATATAGGCCTTTACTCAGCCCTGTATTCAATTTCAATAGCAGATCAGAAAATCTGAGATAGAGCTAGATCTGTCAGTGTGTCTCTTCATCTCCAGCAATGTGTGTGTCCAGGCTATCACCATCGAAGCAGAGACTCGTGCTGATGGCAGCAGGAGGACGACTCGCTACGACATCGACATGACCAAATGCATCTACTGCGGCTTCTGTCAGGAGGCGTGTCCTGTCGACGCCATCGTAGAGGTGCGTGTATGATCCTGATGTATGATCAACCCGTTGCCAAATGCTGGCTTTTTTTTTTTTTTTTTTTTTCTCTGTGACGTCATCAGTTTGTTAGTGACGGCTCACCGTGATGCTGTTTTCATCACTGCTGGCAACTTCAACCAGTGCAATTAATGGACTGTGCTTCCAAAGTACTATTAACATGTGAACATTTTAACCTGTTTAGAACACACTGGATCAAATTTACAGTAACATACATGGTGCATAGAGGGCTGCACCCTATGACTATGCTGACTATGCGACAGGGTATATTAGCACTTGTGTTGACAACATCATGCCCACCATACAAGTCAGAAAGTTACCCAAACAGAAGCCCTGGATAAGATAAGATAAGTCGGGACAAACCATCAGGTACGCCACATGCATCTTTTGCATTCAGATTAGGCAATGAGGTGGAGTACAAAGCTGCAAAGTAAGAACTGAGGAAGGCCATCACAGCCAAGAGGCAGTACTAAAAAAACTAAACCACAATTTGTCCGCACTTGGTATGCACCCCACCCTCTGTGACTGGCTCCTGGACTTTCTGACTGGCAGACAGACAAAGGGCAGGAACGCCAGACCGAGACGAAGGGCAGGAACGCCAGGCCACCTCTCGGTCCACGGCAACACAACAGAGATGAAGAGCAGGAACCACAGTCTCACCAGTAGAGAACCTCAGAGCTGAGCATACATCCGTGACAACTGATGGAGCTTCTCCCTTCTACTGTCTCCCATATACAGATATACAGAAAATTCAGTTTTTGATACCTCATCAAATGGCTGTTGGTTTGTTCAGTCATCAAGTGATAGCAATGGCCGGAGGCATTATTTTTTCAGGTTGTCTGTCTGTCTGGCACATTTTTGTGAATGCTATATCTCAGGAACACCTGGTGGGAATTGCTTCAAATTTGTCATAAATGTCCACTTGGACTCAAGGATGAACTGGAGGAAGTTTCACACACTGGTTACCATGAGGCTTTTTTGCACTACGGGAGCTTGAAGGACCGTACTCGGTATATCCTGTGCTCACAACTTGCATTACTGACAAACATTTCGCAATTCATGCAAGTGGCACTGCTATTTAAAATGTTTTTTTGCTGACATTCCATGGGCCCATTGGTGTGCTGTCAGAATCAACTCACAGACTGACATAGCTGACATATCACATTGAAACACCTCCACGCAGCCGTTGCCGGAAACATTTTGTTTTGGTTTGTCTGTCCATCCAGAGACTTCATCACGTTTGACGCAAACATCCACTAGACTCAAGGATGGACTGACTACATTTTGGTAGTCAAAGTTCAAAAGTCACTGTGACTTCAAACACGCTTTTGGCCATAATTCAAGAATTCATATGCTAATTATGACAATTCAACCCAAATGAGGATAAAATAATGAAGTGACTGCATTTTGAACAGACATGGATGTAAACTGGCAGAAGCATACAACCAAGAGTTGCTAATTCTAGTTTGAGTTGTGGCACTGTGATTTTGAATGTGATGGTCCCACTCATCTTTGTTTCTGTCTTCTCCTCTCTTCTTTTAATCCTGCTCTTACCGCTGATCCCTTTCTTCTTTCTTTCATCACTCTCTTCATCCTGTCTTTCCTTCTTTCTTCAGGGTCCTAACTTTGAGTTTTCTACTGAAACCCATGAAGAACTGCTCTACAACAAGGAGAAGCTCCTCAACAACGGAGACAAGTGGGAGGCAGAGATAGCTGCCAACATACAAGCTGATTACCTCTACCGATAGACCCTGTCCCCACACACACACACACACACACACACACACACACGCTCTCTGATACATACGTCCATACTGTACATAATATAAGAAGTCAGCTGTGGATGTGCTTCAGGGATGGATTCGGGTTTGCTAATGCATTTTTATTTTAAACCAAATGTCACTAACACATTTCCTCCGGTGTCAGTGTCATCCCCTTCTGATATGATGAATATATTTTCATGTGTTTCTGATTTTTACCATGTCATTGTTTGGATTCCATATTTATTGTAGAATACTACACTGTCTCTCTGTGTGATGAGTGTACAACACTCCCGTTGCCTCAGCATGGTCTGGTCAGTGATCATCCAGTCATCCATGTGGTTGTGTCTATACAGTCCCACAGGACTGAAAAGCATGGGGCCTGAGTCATGCTGTGGCAGTATCAGTGCTGTGCACTCATAGCAGATCGACTTCTGGTGTCCCACACACCAGAATGGATTGTTGTTGTTATCATGGATGGCAGTGCTGTTTCCACTCTGACTCAAGAAATAAAATTCTGCGAGGAACACTAAATGTGTTGGACGTGAAAGTGCCATTTTGACTTTGGAAAAGAGTGGTCTAGTTTGAACATGTGCTCAGAGTTCACAAACTGTGTGTGTGTGTGTGCGTGCGTGCGGGTGCGTGCGTCTGCTGTAGGACACATGACAAACATTGATCAAACATTTTGATAAATGTATTAAGAGATTCATGTGGTGATCTGTTCATGAACTTTGGGGAAAATATCAAATACATTTGTTCAATATTTATGAAAATGGGAAAAGTGTCTTGTGTAACAGCAGTTTGGGATAAAAGGCCCTGTAGGTCTGATTTTTGTCCATATGTGGAGCATGAATTAAAAAGACAACAGGAAGAGTTATTTCCATGAAAGGACAAGAAATAAACTCTTAAAGTGCTACTAGCCAAAACCAAACTGAGCATTCAGATGGAAACATACAGTATGAAGAATAAACCAGAATTTATTCATAGACTTTACTTTAGATTGTAGAAATGATTGAAGACTAGACTAAAATTATTTTATTTACTCATTTTGAGGCCTAAAGCCTTTAAAACTGAAACTCATTAAAGCAGTCTAAACTTGAACTAACTTGGCTTTTTAAAGATTTCATTTTACCCAGTGTAAGAAACCAAAACACTAACAAAAACATGCACTTGGTTAGATACTTTTATGTAAATTAGAAAATCTGATCCTCTACCAACACATCCATACTGTTGATAATGACACTGCATCTCAGTAAATAGATGATGTTAGTTTGTAAGTTCCTGGTTTCTAAGATTCCTTCCTTTACCGTAATAGGATGGAGTGAATGGATTTTTGTTTGTGGCGCTCACTGCATTGAAAAATAACATTTAAGAATTTGACACTAGCCTCTATAAATACATGAAGCTGGATTACTGAATAATCCACAGACTTAACTACCAACGAGTTTATAAGGTCTATACTGTAAAATAAGACAATCCAGTCAGTTTATTATGGGCTGTCTAGATCAGAAAATGTGATTCAAACAGCCATTCACATTTGGCTCCCCTTCCTATGTCACGTACAGACTCATTAGGATATATCACCCACTGCTGGAGAGCTACTTTTGCAAAGGTGCACCACATTTTTCTCTCAAGCCAATCAGAGCAGACTGGGCTTTTTCAGGAGGGGGTCTTAAATGGACAGGAGATAAAACACATTCTGTATAGAGAATACAGGTATATTCAGGCAGGATGAGAAAAATAATATCTTTTTTAAAAAAGCATGTAAACATGTTCTAGTGGACACCCAAACTACTAAGTATGAAACTGGAAATGAGCCTAACGTCCCTTTTTCATGTAGTAGTTCAACACTGTACTACAAATAATATACATAGGTAGTGGCAAAATAATGTCAAAAACCTATGTATGAAAACCTGGGCAGGCTGCTCCCACCCAGACAGACAACATCTTTGACTCAAAGCTCTTGGTCTCTTGTTGGCTTTACGCCTCCTATTGATATTGCATTTCGCTGTAGCCCACGTCCGCTGTTGTGTGAGGTCACACTGATATTGTAATGCACTTGCTGAGGGTCATAGTTGTCACAGCTGAATGGTCGTTGACATCTAGTTGCTGTTTGAGGGTTTCTGAGAAGAGAGCCATCACATTCTGTTCTTGCTGTAGAGCCACTGTAGTTCGCATTATGTTGCTGGGCTGAAAGTTCTGGGTAGTGCATCTCTTCCAAATTGTTAGCCTGAAAGCTGTATATCACCACAGTGAACTGTCTGGGTGAGAAAGGTGGTGAGATCTCATAGGCTCTGCAGGTCTTCAATCAGTTCAGGTCTGTCAATGTGTTCAGTCAGTTTGTCAATACTGAACCTCCCAAGGCGGCTCTGTCATGCTCAGTGATATACACCATTTCCACTTCCCGGTTCTCACCTGGTAATTCATGATTATGCAATCTGTATTATATTGTAATTGACACTGTTACCATCCAATCCATAATGTTCCCTCACATATGTGGGAACGTTTTCAGAAGCAGGGTAGGTTTTTGTGTTCAAGTTGCCAGCTTCAAAGTACACAACCTAGAGAGAGACAGAGATAGAGGGATGGAGAGATTACGTAAAACAGAAATAACTCCATGCTGGTGCTACAGTTAAAAGCCATATTGTTTGACATATTATATTCATCTTAACTTATTTTCTTTACTGTTATTCTCATCACCTACAAGATAGTGATAGTAGTAGTAGAAGCTGAATTACAGGCACACATAACATGTGTCAGAGTAATTCTAGTTGGGTTAAATGGAGCATGTGAATTTTAATTGAAATGGTTTTGATGACACTTCTATCTGAGCTCTCTGCCGCAAACACCTAGAAACCATTGTTGAAGGCTGTGGACTGATGGCCCACCTTAAAAGTAAGTGCAGCCTTTTCTCTATCAAATAGAAAATCAGATCAGATCAGATTGAGGTGTAACCCTGTACCTGTCTATGCATGTTTGAACATGTCTGTATGAAAACATGAGAGCAGCAAGATATGGAAAAAGTTTTATCGTTACGCATGACCATCTCACCCTAGCCTTTTAATATACATTCAGCTGCTGGTGAATAAGGAGAATACTGCGCTACATCAGGTACATAAACTGCAAATTCATATATCCTGTTCAATAACTTAAACATGCTCAATACTAACTGTATAAAATATGGACATAGACTCTGTGACTTTGAGCCATTGTGAAGCTCAAAATGGGTGGCTCCGACTGTCACCATCTTGACAGTGATGACACAGACTAACTCTCAATTAATACACCAAAGGGCAAAGAGGTGGATGATTGGTGGAGCTGGGGAAATCCCGGGAAACTAATGTTTTCTCATTTCAGCTTGCCAAATACTGATGATTTTTCAGACCCTCGGTATGTAAGACTTGACTGGGAGTCAATGGAGGTGGATGAGGGCAGGGGTGATAGAATAGAATAGAATAGACCTTTATTAACCCCACTGTGGGGAAATTTGGTCGTTACAGCAGCACATTTAAAAACACCCAAGTGTACATAAAAATATATGGAAACTAGAAAAGCACTCGGAGAGCGCAGACCTCCGCCAAGCACCATAGTTTCCCCCCATATTGTAATTCACTCCAAAATAAAAATCCTACATTTTTTAAAAAGAAATTTATATCAGTGGCAAACATAGAACATACATACAAGACTCATCATAAAACTCACAATACATTATTTCTAAAACCAACATATGTACATTAACATTTTACAAAGTGATACAAACGGTGTCATGGTCAGAAAAATAACAGTCTTCAACACATATCTGGGGATGTTGATTATTGTTGAAGTAAGCGTGGGATTTGATAGAAGTACACATTGTAAATCCCTCAGTCAAATTTCATGAGCTTTGGGCAACAATTACAGACATATTGAGAAACAATTTTTTGGGTCCCATTTACCCCAGTGTTACCTCAAAATCAGTTCTTCTTTTTCACATATTCGACACACCCTGAAAATTCATCAAAATCCGTCCATAAGTTTTTGAGTTATCTTGAACACAGCCAGACAGATAAACGCCGGCAAAAACATAACCTCCTTGGCGGAGGTAAAAATACAGACAAATATACAGGATATACAAATATAAACAGATATACAGGAGTATATACAAATAAACAGGAATATAGACAAATATACAGGAAGATTACCTGTGAAGTAAGTGTCATAGAGGGGGTGAAAGATGTTATCCATGATGGATGTCAGTTTCACCACATCCTCCTCTCCCCCACCTCCTCAGTGAGGTCTAGAGGCTGGTCCAGGGTGTGCTTGGTGTGGGTGAGAAACCTGGCAGCTTCGTTCTGCACATACTGGAGCCTGACAGAACTCCATTGCAGTGGTCCAGATGGGAGGTGATGGAGGCATGGATGAGTTTTTCTGCCACAGAGTCAGAGAGTGATAGCTGGAGTCTAGAAATGTTTCTTAGGTGGAAGAAAGAAGATTTGGTGATGGACTTGATATGACACTGGAATGAGAGAGTTGGGTCCAGGATGACACCAAGGTTGTAGACTTCTGGGGATTGGGAGCACTCATCAACGGCCAAACGTAGAGCTCCAACCTTCCAGAGCAGGGCCTTGGGAGCCACAACCATGAGCACTGTTGTCTGCATAGGCAATAGTAGTTTGCTGCTATATTAATGCTCTGGATCATATCATATCATATCATATAGAGAACATTTAACATATATTATGTTTTATATTTTTCTGAAGAAATCAGTGCTTACCAACAGTAACTGCACATTTACAGTGCAGCTATATTTTAGATGTCAATTTCTCAAATTATTTGGCCTGTTGTTCCTGCTGCCTGTTGCTGTTATTTGCCCACTTTCAGACTATGCAGTGATTCATATTGTTAACATTTTCTATTCATATACTGTCATATTGTGTTATTTTCTATTGTGTCTAATACCCTGTACCTATTATTTTCATTCCAGTATCATTTAATTTATGCCAGGGGCGTTATGGTTGCCCTCAAGCCGATTGTAATTGATATATCTACTTTTGATCATATTCCAAAATTGCCTCTGCATTTGATTATTACCTCCGCCAAGGAGCTTATGTTTTTGCCAGCGTTTATCTGTCTGTTTGTTTGTTTGTGTGTTTGTTTGTCTGTGTTCAAGATAACTCAAAAACTTATCGACGGATTTTGATGAAATTTCCAGGGTGTGTCGAAAATGTGAAAAGGAAGAACTGATTTTGGGGGTGATCTGGAAGAAATCCTGGATTTTGGATCACTTTGAAATTTTCGTTAACATTGGGGTAAATGGGACCCAAAAAATTTGTTTCTCAATATCTCTGGTAATTGTTGCCCAAAGCTCATGAAATTTGACTCAGGGATTTACAATGTGTACTTCTATCAAATCCCAAAGGCTGATCCAGATCTGATCCAGATGGCAGAGGTCTGCGCTCTCCGAGTGCTTTTCTAGTTATTAATTTTACTAATAATTTATTTAATAACTTGCTCTGAAAGCAGAAGTCTAAAAATGAGTTCAGTCACAAAAACATGTTCGTGCATCAATATATATGCATGCACGTAGACACAAAAATACTGTATGTGGGCACACACTCACATTTCTATGTGTTATTAGAATATACTGTAAATCCCATGAATTTATGAGATTAAAAAACCCTCATCATTACTCATTTATCAAAGATCAAAAGTGAATAATAGTTCTTTTTTTTTACCATCACACAAATATTATCGCACACAATTTATTACATTAACTTTGTTTAACTTCAGAGTTGGCAGAACTATAGTACATCAAATAAATGTGCTCTGATCTGACATGCAGTCTGTGGCATAAAAATTGTTCAAAAGAGATCATGTGTGGTAGATGACAGTGGTGGGGCATACTTTTCTCCAGGTTTGGTGTCAAAGTGCCACCCTAAATTGTATTTCTTGGGCACTACCACTGTCTTGGAGCAAAGAAGACATACCGGCTTGTCTCCATTAAGCACAAACATGTATTTGCTTTGCGTCTCTCATAAAAAGACGCTTCAGTGCACAAATCAAGATGTGGGACATTTAGTTTAAGGACTCTGTACTCCGTAAAGTGGCATAGAATTGTATGATAAGCATAATATATTTGTTTCAAGCCCTGGCAGGCCACATAAAATGAAGTGCCGGGCCTAATTTGGCCTGCAGGCCTTGAGTTTGACACGTGGTTTATGCATTCTAACTGTTGTTGTAGCATGAATTAATTATTTAATTATTAAACTTGTACTCTGTCACTTTGGCTTTTTTTAATTCATTTTTATTTATTTGACATTATGAGAATGGAAGACATTACAGTACATCACACACAACCATAAAATGAGTCCAGGTGATGTCATATATCTACATTACTATTTACAAGTCAAACATCCATTTTATTTACAGTATATAGCACAATGTCACAAATCACAAACAACTTCAGGTGTTGTCGCCAAACAGAACCTGCTTCTTCTCTACCATGGAAACATGGAAAAAGGACAGACTGCACCAACACACAAGCACACCATTCACACAGATATGATGACATTGTATAGAACAAGTATCCACTTGTTCTAATTGTAATTAAGAAGAAGAAGAAGAAGAAGATATTCCTTTATTAGTCCCGCTAGGGGAAATTCAATTTACACTCTGTTAACTTATACACACACATGCACAAACAGGTCCATATACATGCAACAATGGAGAGGTGTCAGAGTGAGGGGGCTGCTCCTGACAAGCGCCCCGAGCGGTTGGGGGTGTGGTGCCTTGCTCAGGGGCACCTCGGCAGTGCCCAAGAGGTAAACTGGCACCTCTCCAGCTACCAGTTCACACTCAGTTTTTGGTCCATGTCGGGACTTGAACCGGTGACCCTCCGGTTCCCAAGCCAACTCCCTACAGACTGAGCTACTGCCGCCCCCAGTACCAGTTACCACTAGTTACTTAGATGGTATCAAACCACCATGCAGGTGGTCACTCAATAATAAACTCTGCTATGCTTTGTATTCCTTACCTTCCAGTGAGTGAGTGGCTTAATGGGACTGTGTTCATGGAACATCCATGGCCAGAGGCAGAGAGGTGGCTGCTGGTGGCTGTTTTGGGACTGGAGATGGTCATGGGAGTTGTGGGAAACTGTCTAGTTCTGCTGGTCAAAGTCATGGTAAGATGTTATGTTGTGTTCAAACCAAGTGCACAGTGAATTGCCGTCTTGCTTTACTATGCCCCCAGGGAGAGCGCTGGGCTTTGAAGCAGATTTTAGTAGTAGCTAAATGGTGGAATTACAACTCTGTTACTTCCACCCAAAACATCAATCAAAAAGCACACCCACTGACGATAGTGCAGGCAAATGTCTGCACAAAGTTGACAGTCGCTGAGTGGGCATGTTCTGGTTTTTGGATAGGGTGGAAGTAACAAAAATTGTATGTTGTAAACAATAAATACCAGTTGGGTGCTGTGGATCATAAATGATTGACAGTTGAGTAGAGCGACGCTGTTTCAAATAGTGTCAATCCATCCATCCATCCATCCATCGTCAACCGCTTATCCCGTTAGGGGTCGCGGGGGGCTGGAGCTGATCCCAGCTGGCATTGGGCGAAGGCAGGGTATAGTGTCAAACAAGTTTATCAAATCAATTGACAATTTATCACTCTATTTTCAGTTCCTATGCATTTTCATCAATTCCCTTTTCTTCATTATTTTTTGTTACTCCTTGAGGACACTTTCCTTACATAATAAATGGCAATTTTGTGTCATGAATGATGACTGTTGTGATCATCATGTGATCATATCACAACTATTATAGTCAAATCAGCTCTAAATTAATCAAATTACTCAATAATTATTTGCATAATATCTTTGCATTTTTCATTTCACATCCATTTTATGGTGCCATTTTTCAATTCACACAACATTTTCATCACCTCCATGTTTATCATTTAATTTTTGTTACATCCACTCCTCATAGCCTTAAGGAGAAACCTGCATGAAGAATAAAAGATCCAAGCTTTTCCTCGTCACAGTTCCAAGTCAGTTCATGTCTATGCAACCATCCTTGTGAAACGTGTAAACCAAAGCTTTATTGTATAAAGCTATACCACTACATTTGAACTTGTGTCAGCCTTACATCCATCCAACAAGGACGCCCTTTGCTCTACCAGCTCCACACAAGAGTATTTCATTTATTAAAAAAAAGCAACATTACACACAGATAAGTTAATGAGGGGAAAAAGCTGTTAAAAATGTCTGCTGTTCAAGAAGTAGACAGGATAGATTATCAACTAGCCAGTTGGCTAGTTGATAATCTATCTATTCCAGTAAGCTTCAGCCCCCCCTGCGACCCCTAATGGAATAAGCAGTTGCAGATGGATAGAGATTATCAACTGCAATCATTAGTGTTGCTTTGGCATTTCTTGGCTATACACACAGTTGCTGCAGCTTAATGTTTGAATTTTTTAAATTGTTATACCCCCTTGTTGCACCAGCAGTTTGGTGCGCATCGCAGGTCATCCCATCATGTTTTGAGCAGGAAATCAGTCGCTTCTCATACACAATGAATGGGAAGGAATTTAGCCATCAGTCTGGTTGTATATAGTGGGACTGCACCGTTAGATTGGTGTGAAATATTATCCATGTTAGTGGTGTCTGTAAGTACAGAAGACCACAATGGACCATGGTTTTAATTAGTGGGATGTTTTGGTTTGTGTGATCTCAACATATGTTAATTTCTTTTCTTCTTTCATTTTCAGTGCAGGGGTCACTTCTGCTGTCGTTATTGGCTTCCTTTCATCAGTCTCACCTTGTCAGATTTAGGTACAGCTTACACCGACACTGATGCCAGTGCATTACGTGATTATTTGTCATCATTTGATCTCTTTGTGTATCGCACTCTCTCTACCCACCTCATAATTTGATTCCATTATTGTAACATATTTGTCACAGTGTTTCACATGTAATCTCATCATGTCTGATAATGAACCACTGTGTTGTGAAGGCTGCTCCCTCCTTATCATCTCCGGCTCCCTGTTGGCCATGCTGACAGGAGGTCAGAGGTCACCGTGGTGTGAGGTCGTCAGCATGCTTAAGTTTGCCTTCATCACCTCCTCTATAGGGAGCATAGGTACGGCTCAGCTCTAAACACATTGAGTGTCATCTTGAATGAGATTCTCCATATAGGGGAAGTCACAGTAACAATCTTACATTAAAGGAACAGTGTGTAGCATTTAGGGGAATCTATTGGCAGAAATGGAATATAATATAAACAAGTATGTTTTCTTTAGTGTATAATCACCTGAAAATAAGAGTTGTGTGTTTGATACCTTAATGAATCATTTATACCTACACAGAGAGCAGGTCCTCTTCATGGAACCAGCTGCCATGTTTCTACAGTAGCCCAGAATGCACAAACCAAGCACTGGCTTCGGAGAGGGACATTTGCATTTTTGCATTGGCCACTGTCATTCTCCCACATGTTTAGCACAAGGATTAAGTTTCAGATGGTTGCAATCTGCTACCTCACCAGTAGATGCCACCAAAACCTACACACTGCACCTTTAAGACTTACAATAATTCTGAATTGATGGGACAATCTAAGATGTACTGATCTAAGATTTATGTTTAATTATGTGTTTCATGAATCTGTAGTTAACAAATCTGAGAGCATTAGTTACCATATTGAATCTGGAAGATACACACATCTCTGTGGATTGGGATTAGGGTACACAGCAGATAGTGAAAATTATAACGTGTTATTATAGGGATTATTAGAAATTAGTTTATTTAGAATCCATATTATGTTGTAGCAGACTTCACATGCTGAAAATCAAAAATGTGTATGCTTTGTGTTTCTGCAAGGAATCACCATTGATTCTGAAGTTTTGCTGAGCTTAAACAAATTTACATTCCAAGTAATCTTTATCTTGATTCAACAAGAGTACTGTGTTTTTTGGCCTCCGTGTAGGGTAGCTTGTTCAATTTTCTGTTCTGTATTGTTTTCTTCAAATCTCAAATCTTCTGGGTACAAGTGAACTGGAGACATTGAGTGCCATCAGCTCAGTTCATAGACATATGGACACTTTCTGTACGTTCAGTTCTTATGAAGAAGATAGTCCTTTATTAGTCCCACTAGGGGAAATTCAATTTTTTCACTCTGTTGTTAACTTATACACAGTACATGCAGACCCGAACACACACATGCACAAACATGCAACAATGGAGAGATGTCAGAGTGAGGGGGCTGCTCCTGACAAGCTTATGGGTTGTACCATCAAGGATTAATAGCACAATGGATAAGATCTCATTTTATAACCACTGTGCATTTTATGAGAAAAACATGAAAATATCTGGCAAAGTTGAGATCACATGTTTAAAATGAACTAGTTCACGTTCATTTTGTCTTTTTCTTTTTTTTTTTTTTTAATTGAGCCCATCCAGGCTATTCTTTTTCCCAATCAAATTTTCCTTTGTCCACTTCCCAAACTACATTAATTAATGTACATTACTATAGAATCACAGACAGAGACTACTTTTGAAAAGCCAATAAAAATGTGAGTAGTTCTATGTGTTTTATCATTTACTGTAAATGTGTTATATTATACAGAAAGAAAAAAATAGGTACAGTAAAGGTATACTGCTGATGCAATGGAACCTCAATTTAGTCTGCATGAACCAAATTATGCACCAGTTAAAAAGCATAAAATAGATTCATATGCTACCAATCAAGCTGGTACAGGCTCCACCACTTGTGTCATTACAGTTGCTAGCTAAAAGATGAGGCTGAGACGGATGAGACCAAATGAGACCAGATGAGAGGGGATGAGACGGAGGCTGCAAAGTTAAAGGGCCATCATCTGGTAAACTGTCAACAGCATAATGTTTTTTTGATACATTTATTAATATTAGGTTCTGCTGCACTTATACCGCTTTACTCAAACAGAGCTAGTCATGATAACCATCCTTGCATCAGTACTACAGTAGTGGGCATAGTAACAATGCTATATTAGTACCTTTAGTACACAACTGTCCCATAGTTCCTTTGGTCCTGTTCAGACCTGGCATTAGCATGCTTTTTGGGCGATCCAATCACAAGTGGGCAGCTTTAAGTACATCTGTGCACACCTGGCATTAGAATGCGTGACCACTTCACCAAATATTGTGAATTTCTCCACTGTGGGACTAATAAAGGAATATCTTATAACACATAGCAACATTATACACATGGCCAATACAGCAGATGTTGCAATGAAATATTACAGGAATGTAAATAGTAATAGTCTACATATTCATGAATTCAGGTACATTTTATTAAGATCAAAATAAATGTTTACTGTACCAATGGACCTCCACACCGCCAACCCCGCTGCTTTTGCCAGGTGACTTTGGGGTACAGAGCTTCAGAGAGCCGGGGAGGAGAAAGAGAGAACTGGTAGACAAATGTCAGTTTTGTGCAAAGCAGCAGAACTAAAACACAGACACATCTCCGACAGTATGATAATAATGCACTTCCTGTGCCTAGTCTGATAGTCTATAGAGGTTTAGCCAGTGAATAAGATATATTGTAATGAAATACTGTTGAGTCACCCCGTCCTCAATCACTGTCATCTCCTCATCCACTCTTCCCCTTAAACACATTAATAGCTGGGGACTCCATAACCAGGAACAACTGCTTCCTCATCATAGTCACTCACTGCTTCTCTGGAGCCATGGTCCATGTCGTCCTGGATAAACCCCTACTACTCCCGTTACTCCCGCGGTCACTCCCGTCCTCTATCAACGAGTCATAGTTCATGTGGGTTCTAATGATACAGCTTGCCAGCAGTCTGAGACAAAAGTTTATTTAAGAACCTTTTTAACTTTTTAAGTACTTGTGGAAAGTTTAAGTACTTGTGGAAAGTCTGTTTTTATCTCTGGCCCTATCCCCACACTGGACCGTAGAGCAGGGCACTTCAGCAGGATCCTCAGCCCCCACACATGGATCAAATCCACCTGAAGAGCACACAACATAGGTTCTATTGACAATTTTAATTTGTTCTGGAATTGTTTCTCCCTCTTCAGGATTGATGGAGTCCACCCCAACGGGCTCGGTGGCCTAATGCTAGCGGCTAACCTGCAACACGCTGTACAGTCATCTCCACATGACTGACTATCTACATGTATCTACATGTATCTACATCTCTGCTTCTACATGTACATATAGAAGCAGAGATGCGGAGTCCAAGTGTTGAGTTCAGGATGTTTATCTTGATGTAGACCAGACCTACAAAATAATGGCATATGAACTTAGGTTACATGAAAGGTCCATCTTGTTTTCTGTATCTGTATGTGTGTGTTTCTGTAACAATAAAGCAGAAGAGTACAGAGTGATTAGAATTAACTGAATAAACTAACAACAAAGTGAGCCTAAGATAACATAAGCATCTACAGAAAACAACTTAAATGGAGAACTACAAATTATTAATGCCAAGCTAATATAAACATATCTAACAAAACAAACTCACATTTTCCATGGACGCACACAAGAAAAGTAATGTCCATCAAGCATCAGTCCTAGCAGGTGAAATCCAGCCATCCTCCCCTCATCTGTATTTTCTCCCTCAGTGCTGTATTTGGGGGCCTAATCAGTGCAGGCACACTGATGGCACATGCACAGCGTATGATCGTGCACAGGGGGTAGGAGGAGGAGGCATGCACAGAAGCCATGGCCTTTTTTAAATTGTCCCTTCCAGTACTCTTATTGTTATTCTGACCATATGTCTATCCTGCTTAATACAGTCCTCCTTGCTACTATAAAACCATCCATCCATCCATCGTTAACCGCTTATCTCGTTGGGGGTCGCGGGGAGGCTGGAGCCGATCCCTGGACAGGTCGCCAGTCCATCGCAGGGCACATAGAGACAGACAACATATAGACAGACAACCATTCACGCTCACATTCACACCTACGGGCAATTTAGAGTAATCAGTTAACCTAAACAGCATGTCTTTGGACTGTGGGAGGAAGCTGGAGTACCCGGAGAAAACCCACGCTTACACGGGGAGAACATGCAAACTCCACACAGAAGAGTCCCAAGCCGGAATCGAACCTGTGACCCTCTTGCTGTGAGGCAACAGCGCTAACCACTGCACCACCGTGTAGCCCGCTACTATAAAACCTTAAAAGAAAAAAGTATGGTTTGGTGTTCTCAAAAAGACACAGTTCACAGTTCAGTTCTCTTCACTTTTTAACACCGTTAGAGACAATCTGTCCATTTTTTTCTAATACAAATGGCCAGTTATTAGCTTTTAATCAGTTTTGCTTATCTACCATGGACATAGTTGCTCCATTCATAACCAAACATAAAACCACCACCAAAATAGCCCCATGGATGAATGGGGACATCTGTAGTCTTAAGCGAACCTTTGGAAAAGGTGGATGCAGGTGGAAGTCCAGTAAATTACAGGTTCATTACATGCTGCTCAAAGACCTACTGACATCATAAAACTGTAAGTTAAATGAAGCCAGGGACCAGTATTTCCCACAGCCCATCTTCACCAACCAGCATAACCCCAGAATCCTGTTTAGTAAATCAAGTGGTAATCCTCCTACTAATCCTCCTATTTCTCATCCGACTGTGATACAATCCTCACCTTCTTCATAGAAAAGATTGATGAAATTAGGGCAAATATCACTCCTCCCGCCTCTGCAGTTGACCTCACCAGCCCCTCGTGGGTTGTGCTGGATTATTTTCGGCCAACATCACCGCAGGATCTTAGGAAAACTGTAGCACTTCTTCAAATCCCCTTGATATTATACTCTCAAAACTGTTTAAAGAATCAATAGAGTCAATCAGCCCTGCATTACTGTGCATTATTAATAGACTTCTGGAGTTGAACCAGATCAATTCAAAATTGCTTGTGTTCAACCGCTGCTGAAGGAACCTGGGTTAGATCCCACAGATGTAAAGAACTTACAGCCAATTTCCAAACTGTCTTTTACATCTAAAATCTTTGAAAATGTAGTGCTGGACCAAGTGCTACAGGTACTTAACAATAACCACATCTTTGAAAAATTTCAATCTGGAGTCTGCAAATTACATAGCACAGACACTGCCCTCCTTAGAGTCTCAAATGACCTACTGATGGCTGCAGGCTCTGGCGCATATTCTGCGTTAGTATTTCTTGACCTCAGTGCAGCGTTTAACACAATCGACCACTCCTTATCAATAGACCAAATCAGTAAATCAGTTTAGCTCTAAAACTGCACAGAACAATCATGTTCTTTTCACCCTTTACATGTTGCCTGTAGGACACATAATCTGTCATTACATCTCCTTCCATAGCTATTCAGATGATATACAGCTCTATCTGTCATTTAAATATTCTGACACCAGTAATTAGCATCACTACATAGCTGCCTACATGACATAACAGGTTGGATGTCCCAAAACTTCTTAAAACGTAACTCAGACAAAACAGAAGTACTCTTCATTGGCTTCTCAAATCAAATACAGCTTCTCCTTGGCCCCCTTAGTCCCAACATAAAGTCAAACACCAAAAATCTGGGTGTTATCCTGGATAGCAACTGGAGTCTACATGTAAAGATGTACGTGAACAGGCTACATGTAAAGAAAGTAGCTTTGTAAAGCAGTCATGCTTTTATCAGCTGAGAAATATCTCTCAAATTAGAGCAGTCACACTCAGATCACACAGAGAAAATTATACATGCTCTGATATTATCCCATCTCAATTACTGTAATTATTTGTATACAGTACTTGCTTAAACTCGGCAGCTAGACTACTGACCAAAACAAAAAATTTTCTCACATCACACCAATTTTGGCCTGTCTACATTGGCTTCCAGTCTCTTTTAGAATTGACTGTGAAGTGCTTTTAATCACATACAAAGCTCTGAATGACCTGGCAAAGGAGGAAATTATAACTGAGCTCCTCAAACTTCACTGTCTGAACAGGCCCCTCAGTTCTGCCAGTTTGGGTCTTTTCACTGTTTCAAAGTCCATATTCTAAACAAAGGGTGATCGTGCCTTTGCAGTACTGGCTCCCTGACTCTTGAACAGTCTCCCACTGAGCATCAGATCAGCTGACTCTGTCAGGACTTTTAAATCCAGTCTTAAAACTCACTTTTATAGAATGACTTTTCCAGTCAGCTGAATCTGAGTCTTTTGTATGCTTGTGTTGCTGATGTATATGCCTATGTATGTTCATATGTAATTGTATGTATGTAATTGTATGCTTGTTTCTTTATTTGCCTATTTTATTGTTTTTATTTCATTATTTATGTTTCATTTTATTCTGCTGTCTATGTTGTGTTTTTACTTGGAAAGCACATTGTGCTTTGGGCTTGGGTGTTGCTCTACAAATAAAATACTACTACTAATAATTATATAATTATTATTATTGTTGTTGTTGACAGGATACAGTAGAGCACAGAGGTCATTTCCATGCAACAAAGTTAACATCTGCCTATATCTTCACATGAGGAGCACTGAGACCCACTGATCCCAGAATGTAGCTCAGACCACATTCAGAGGTGGTCAAACGATTGGATCCTCAATGCATCTTGAGTGTGTTCACATCTGTTATTTAGAGCTGTCCACTTGTGATTAGATCACCCAGGATGCATCTTAATACCAGGTCTGAGCAGGGCCTTTGATGCACTCACTTTGAGGGTTTATTTTTTCCTTTATAGCTATCCTCTGTGTGCAACGGTTGATTGGCATGGCCACCACAGGAAGTGTTCTCTTTGTTGTCATGGTGACAGCCTGCTTGTCTTCTTGGGTGACAGGGGTGGTGTTTGGTAGCATCCCTGTTGTCTATGCCTGGATCAGGTATGTAGTTTACTGAATGCTTTATATTGTATGTTGTTTCTATGCTGTGCTCATCTCCATCATGTCCTCTCTCTATTCCAGGTATGACCCTGCAGAAATGCTGTGTGCTGTCTTCTGGGAGAACAGCTACTCAGACATGTTGGTCTACATTCTCTGTGCTTTCTCCGTCTGTATTTTCCTCCCCTTCCTCCTCATCTTCATCTGCTCTCTACTGAGTGCCACTGGCTGCCGCTCAAGCTGCAACAGGTAAACCACCTGAGACAAGATCATTTGAAGGGACACAACATAGGCTGGAAACTGATGTTGTTTATGTCAGGTTAGGCCTAATACCAGACTACAGCTTCTCAAGTGTGAGCATTTGATGCTTTTCCTTGTCACATGCTGTATGATTTTGAAACTGAATATGTTTGGGTTTTGGACAGTTGGTCAGCTAAAACAAGCTATTTGAGGGTGTCGTCTTGGGCTATTGACTGCCACTTTGTACCACAAATCTACACATAAGTTCTCCTTTCATTTACATATTGTTCTACTCACAAGAAAGAAAGAAAGAAAGAAAGATATTCCTTTATTAGTCCCACAGTGGGGAAATTCAGTTTTACACTCTGTTTTTCACACACAGTACATATACATGCGTCAATGGAGAGATGTCAGAGTGAGGGGAGCTGCTCCTGACAAGCGCCCAGAGCAGTTGGGGGTTTGGTGCCTTGCTCAGGGGCACCTCGGCAGTGCCCAAGAGGTAAACTGGCACCTCTCCAGCAACCAGTTGGTCTTGGTCCATGGTGGTCTTGAACCCGTGACGTCCGCGTCCTAACCCAAGTCCTTACAGACTGAGCTACTGCCGCCCACAAACACCAGTGGTGGCTGGTGATTCAAAAAATTGGAGAGGACAGGCACAGACGCAGTTTACGTTGGTTCAGGGTGCTCACTGAACCTTTAAGAAATGCATCTATATTTTTCTTCTAATAACATAGAACTAATAATTTATTGTAATGATAAACAGTATCAACCTTGTTGTGTCTTTATATTGATAGAATAAGAAACCAACAAGATAAGAAGATGGATTTGTGTTTTTATTTTACTTATTAACAGCCTACTAACAATAACAACACTCTCTGTCCACATAGTTAAATATTCTCTTATGTCCTAAACTACATAGTTAACAGCTGTGCAGTCAAGATTAGAATGGAGACATAACCACTTTAGAGACTAGTGAGTAGTAGGATACTTGCTCTCTTCCAATGTATGTTTTTAAACAGAAAACACGGGTTTTATACTGTGATATTTACTCTGAATGACATACAATACTGCCAACAGTAACCTCAGTAAACTTTCAGGCTCACAGCCTGCTGTCACCTTATTGAGGTGTCTGTAGTGAAATGAAGAGGTTTCATATCAGATCAAGCATACATGGTTATGGTTTAATTGTGTGTGAATTTCTCCACTGTGGGACTAATAAAGGAATATCTTATCTTATCATTCATTCATTCATCGTCAACCGCTTATCCCCTTAGGGGTCGCGGGGGGGGGCTGGAGCCGATCCCAGCTGGCATTGGGCGAAGGCGGGGTACACCCTGGACAGGTCGCCAGTCCATCGCTCTTATCTTATCTTAATGTTTTATTTGGGGCACACATGGGATTTTTTTATGTTTTATTCAGGGCATACAAGGGACTTTTTAATGTTTTATTCTGTAAATCTTTTAATCTGGAAAGCATTTGCTCTTAAGTTTGACGAGTGCTATAAAATTACACAGTAATTTACATTAGTTGGCTACTTATCTCTACTTTCTTATGTGAAATGAAAAATTAAGCAGTAAAAAAAGGCTAATAAGATTTCTTAAAAACAATCAGTACAGCCTTGGGGTGGGAATAAACCTTTTGTGTGTAATGTGTCACATAGAAGCCTGTCTTTAACTGCCCGTACAGCAGTCCGTTACCCACACTGTCCCAGCCACTGCCATGCTCTGCCATGCACCCTAGGCAGTCCTGCTCAGCTGTCCAGACTGACCCACGGCAGGATACCTTGGTGTGCAGCTGGTGATGCTGCACTCCACAACAAGCTAACTGTTGTTTTGGCTAACACTAGTGGCTATCTACAGCTCAGTAAAATTACCTAAATAAACAGAATTTGTTTTGTCATGTAAAATGTAGTTCACAATTTACACATTATAATTAATTTCCTAATAAGCCACTTTTTGATATTTTATTAGTTTTTCCACTGGTAGGTGGTGAATTGGACATTACTGGCAACGTGTGACATTATATATTAATTTCCTAATAAGCTCACTCTCTGATACTTTGCTGCCAGTTTATCACATGCACCACACTGGTAAGAGACTGAAGATGACATTGGACATCATCCTTTGTTTACCGTGAACGTATGGGTTCCCCCCTTGAGCCCGATTCTGCTCCTGTAGCCGGGCCAAGACTATCTGTTCCCTGGGGATTCGCACCGCCTCCCTATGCCCATCCGTGCCTTTCCAATTTGGGGTTTTGGGGGGGTATATGGGTTTTTTCGGGGCGGGCGAGGTGTAAAAATCAATTGAATTTCAGAAGTGTCTGTCACGCTTGTCGTTCCCTCTGCGAATTGAGGGTGACATCCGCTCGGTCTGCCCGGGTCCGGCAACGCAGAGAGGCATGGTAAAAATTGCGGCATATTGCCCTGGTTGGCTGTGTTCCGTAGTGTTTGTTGCCGGGTTGTCCAGGTTTTCGGGTCGGGGTCCTTCGAAATTCGTGAAAACGCAGGGGGAGGGTTAAATAATAAATATTCGGCCCCGCGGGGTGTGCCAAATCGGAAAGCTTCCCGACCGCGCTCTGGCTCTTTTGCAAGGTAAATAGCCTCATCCCACTGGAAGGTTTTCTCTATATAGTAGGGGGAAATAAAGTTATTAAAGTGGGGGGGCGCCGGAAGGTATGCGTAAAATGTCCGGTGGTTGTCGGGTAGGTGGGCTAAAATTTTTCGGTGTCGCGTTTCGGGTGAGGGCGCCAATTTTAAAATGGGCCGCTGGTCTCTAATCGGTAAAGTCCCGGTGCATGGAAGAGGCGGGTGGGAAAATTGTTTGGGTGTGAGGAAAAAAGGGTGCGGTGGTTGGGTGTGGCGTCGATGAAGGTCTCCCGGGAGGGTAGGGTTAAGGCGGGGAATTGGGTGCCCGGGGCTTTCGTGCGGTCGGGCGTTGGTGGCTGGCGTGTGCGGGTTGGGGGGGGGGAAGGCCCGCGACTGGAACGGTGTCACCTTCTTTTACGATGAGCTTTCCCACTCCTCCGAGGCTTTAAATTTTTTCCCCGAGGCAGCGCCTTCTTTGGGTTTTGGGGGCTTCTGTGAGGGGAGTGGTTCGAAGGCGGTGGCCGCCGGGTTCCATTCCCTCTTTCTTTTCTCTGCGCTCCAAGAAATATATTCTGTTGCGTTGCTGCACGTGGGGGACGGACTGGGGGAGGGCAAGTGGGGTGTGTGGCGGTGAGGGGTGGTGGGGTGTTTGGGGGGGGGGGCGTCGGATGTAAGGATGTCGTTGGGGGAGGAGGGCGTGGTGGGTGTGACATTTATGCGGGGGGGGGTTGGAAGTAATGTGGTCGGTTTTTGTTTTTTGGCGTGGGGGTTGGCCAGGCCGGCCGGTTCTGTTTCTTTTTTCTGGGGTTGGGGGTGGGGGGTTCGGTTCGGGTGGGGAGGGTGGAGGGGGGTGGGGGTGGTAGGGTGGGGAGGGGATGGGGAGTTGGTGTTGAGTGGGGGGGAAATATGTGGTGCTTTTTGTTCTGCCGTGTCGCAAATTTTTAGGGGTGCTGGGGTTCAATTTGTCGATGCTTGTTTTCGTTTTCCCGCTAAATTGCAAGGCAGGTTCGCGTGCTGCGAGAGTCCCCTATAAAATGCTGAAAAACTCGGCCGGTGTTCTCCCCTGCGCCCGCTTGCCGTTTCGTTTTGTTCCAGATGCGGAGAATCACAAGCGAGGTCGCTGTTTGTCTCCGCCCCCGCCGTTGTAATGGGGGGCGAGTGTTAGTAAGTGTCGGGCCCTTCTGCCTTGCTGTAAATTTGTTGCCCCTCCCCCCTTTTTCCGTCCCTCTTCTTGGTCGTCTCTGGGTCGCATAAAACGTTTCCGATTTTCGGGTTTTTAGGATAGGTGGGACTGCGCGCGCTCGGCTCTCCCTTGCTCAAAAATGGGGCGTTGGTCCCTGCGTTTCCTCGGCGCAGAGTGCTCTAAGAATAAAGGGCGTGGTGTTCTTGCTGGTGTGGTGTCTTTCTGCCTTCTGTTCCGTTCTCCGTTTGTTGTTCCTTCCTTTCGGGTCGTCTGTTTTCAGGTCGCCAGGCCCTCTCTGGCTCTCTTTTGGTGCTGTTGCTGGTTCCTTTTGGTCTGCCTATTCCCCTTTCCGGTGGCTGGGTCGCACACCCCCTTGGTCGTGCGGCCGCCGGTCGCCGGCCCCCCGGGTCGCCGGCCCCTCGGCGGTCGCGCCGCCCGCCTGGTCGCCGGCCCCCGGGTCGCGCTGCCCCTGCGGTCGCCGGCTTCCCCGGGTCGCGTGCCCGCCGGTGCCGGCTCCGGGTCGCGCGCCGGCGGTCGCCGGCCCCGGGCCGGCGGGGGGGCTCCTCCTCACGGGTCGCGCTGACCCTCACTGCTAGGTCGCCGAGACCTTTATCCTCAGGGGTCGCGTGCCCTTACTGGGTGGTCGCGGGCCCCTTTCCTCCCGGGTGGCCGTGCCCCCCCCCCAGGGGGGGCCGAGCATTTTTTTTTTTGGGGGGGGCCCCCCCCCCCTTCTCGGCGGCCGCCGCCCACACCTCTCCTCTGGGGGGTCTCTCTTCCCCCCCTGTGGGGGCGGCGGCGGCCCCCCTTAAGGTGCGTGCTAAGGTGTGTTTCCTCCGGTCGTTTTTATTGTTTCTGCTTTTCCCCCCCTCGTTCGGAGATGAGAGAAGGTGTGTCTTTGTTTTCTGCCGTTTTTTCTTTTCGTTTTGGGGGATTAAGATCGCTTGCTGTCTTCCCCTGCGGGGGTTTGGAAAAGCGTCTTCTGTGTCGTCTTTATGTCTCTGGGTGAATGGTTGCGTAGTTATTAGGAGTCTTGCTTTCTTCCGGTCCTCTCTGGCCCCTCGTGTTTGTGTTCCCCTGCTGAATAATAACCCCCCCTTCGTGTGCGGTTTTTACTGCTCTCTGGGTTCGTGTCTTCGCCGCGTGCGCCCCCCCCCCCTCGCCCCACATTCTCCTCTTCCCCGCCGGCCGTCGCCCCCCCCGCCCCCTCGCTTCGCCGTTCCCGCCCGCTCCTCGCCTCCGCCCCTGCCGCTCGCCCGGGGTTGCCCCAGTTGGTTGTATCGTTGTGTGGTGTTTTAAACACGGGAATTTCGCCGTCCGCGCATCCTGAGCGGCTCCTCTTTGTTGCTTTCCCGAGGTTTTCCTTTCCTGAGGTTTTGGGGGGTTTTTCTCTTCTCGAAGAGTGAGAAGGAAGAGGGACGTCTCCGTCCCCCGTGTTAGAGTTTTCCTGTGTTCAAATGTCGTTCCCGCCCACACCTCTACCCCTCCGCGCTGCGAGGGGGAATTAAAGACTTCTGCTTGCTGATCATTCCCCACTAGCCACGGCGGGTCTAATGCGCCAAAAGACGTTTCTTATCATAATGCTGTCTTGTTCTTTAATAAACAGTCATCCACTCAATGAGTCTCTCCTGATTGAACTCTGGTTAGTGAGTGGTATCAAGCCAAGAGAGGATCAGAGCCATAGAGACTCTAGTTGCCAGGTCTGGAAAGTGCTCTCCTCTCACTTTCATGCTGTTGCGTGCAGATGAGCCTGTCCTCTGCTGCTTAAGGGATGAGGACAAGAATGTGACAGTATCAAGGGATGCTAAAATATGTCTTAATACCCCATGCGGCCACTATCACTTATATGTGTGTGTATGTATGTGTATATGTCACTTATATATATGCCACTTAATATACTGAACAAAAATATAAACGCAACACTTTTGTTTTTGCTCCCATTTTTATGCACTGAAGTCAAAGATCTAAGACTTTTTCCATGTGCACAAAAGGCCTATTTCTGTCAAATATTGTTCACAAATTTGTCTAAATCTGTATTGGTGAGCACTTCTCCTTTGCCAAAACAATCCGTCCATGTCATAGATGTGGCATATCAAGATGCTGATTAGACATGATTATTGCACAGGTGTGCCTTAGACTGGTCACAATAAAAGTCCACTCTAAAATGTGCAGTTTTTGCACACAGCACAATGCCACAGGCGTTGCAAGTTTTGAGGGAGCGTGCAATTGGCATGCTGATGGCAGGAATGTCCACCAGAGTTGTTGCCCATAAACTGAATGTTCATTTGTCTACCAGAAGCCGTCTCCAAAGGCGTTTCTGAGAATTTGGCAGTACTGTACAGCCAACCGGCGTCACGACTGCAGACCACGTGTAACGTGTTGGGGGCGGCAGTAGCTCAGTCTGTAGGGAGTTGGCTTGGGAACCGGAGGGTCACCGGTTCAAGTCCGGACATGGACCAAAAACTGAGTGTGAACTGGTAGCTGGAGAGGTGCCAGTTTACCTCTTGGGCACTGCCGAGGTGCCCCTGAGCAAGGCACCAAACCCCCAACTGCTCGGGGCGCTTGTCAGGAGCAGCCCCCTCACTCTGACACCTCTCCATTAATGCATGTATGTGTGTTTCAGGTCTGCATGTACCATGTATGAGTTTAACAGAGTGTAAAAATTGAATTTCCCCATTGTGGGACTAATAAAGGTAAAGAAGAAGATCTTCTTCTTCTTCTTCTTCTTAACCACGCCAGCCCAGGACCTCCACATCATATTTTCTCCTGCAAGATCATCTGAGACCAGCCACCCGGACAGCTGATGCAACAATCTGTTTGCATAACCAAAGAATTTTCAGAAGTTTCTGCATAAACTGTCAGAAACTGTCTCTAGGAAGCTCAGTGGTATGCTCGTTGTCCTCACCGGGGTCTTGACCTGACTGCCATTTGTTGTCGTAACGGACTTGAGTGGGCAAATGCTCACTTTCAGTGGGGTCTGGCACTTTGGAGAGGTGTTCTCTTCACAGATGAATCCTGGGTTTCACTGTAGAGGGCAGATAGCAGACAACGTGTATGGCATCATGTGGGTGAGCAGTTTGCTGATGTCAGTGTTGTGAATGTAGTGGCCCAGGGTGGCAGTGGGGTTATGGTATGGCAGGGGTATGTACAAACATTTGCGCATTTTATTGATGGCATTTTGAATGCACAGAGATACTGTGACAAGATCCTGAGGCCCATTGTTCTACCATTCATCCATCACTATCACCTCATGTTGCAGCATGATAATCCACGGCCCCATGTTGAAGGATCAGTACACAGTTCCTGGAAGCTGAAAACATCCCAGTTCTTGCATGGCCTGCATATTCACCAGACATGTTACCCATTGGTATGTTTGGGATGCTCTGGATCGGTGGATATACAACACCATGTTCCAGTTCCTGCCGATATCCAGCAGCTTCGCACAGCTATTTAAGAGGAGTGGACCACCATTCCACAGGCCAGAATCTACAACCTGATCAACTCTATGTGAAGGAGATGTGTTGCACTGTGTGAGGCAAATGGTGGTCACACCAGATACTGACTGGTTTTCTGACACCCCCGTTCAGTGCCTAATAATATAACTATCTCAGATAAAACTGCACATTTTAGAGTGGCCTTTTATTGTGACCAGTCTAAGGCACACCTGTGCAATAATCATGCTGTCTAATCAGCATCTTGATATGCCACACCTGTGAGGTGGATGGATTATTTCGACAAAGAAGTGCTCACTAGCACAGATTTAGACAAATTTGTGAACAATATTTGAGAAATACGCCTTTTGTGTACATAAAAAAAGACTTAGATCTTTGACTTCAGCACATAAAAAATGGGAGCAAAAACAAAGGTTTTTTAGGTTTATATTTTTGTTCAGTGTATGAATGAATTTTTTTGGATTGCATACATATCATTTCATTTCAGCAAATAACTTCTCTCTTGTCCTTGTTGTCCCCCTTGCCTTATCATCAGGGTCCCCTTTTCAAAACGCAGCTTTAACAAACTGAGTCTAAGCCTAAACTCTGAGTTGACTAACCCGGTGGAGGGAAATGGAGAAGAGCTGATCGGAATCGGTTCAATCAACTTTGAGTAGGTTGAACAATTCAGACATTCAAACATTCAGTTCAGATACTAGCATTCACCATGGCAACATGTCGATAACAGGCAGAGCCACTATTTGAATCCAGTGAATGTAGAAATATTTATGCATGGATACGTGGATGGTGCACATTTATCTTTAAAAAGGAGCCTGAGTCAGAGCTGTTAATAATGCAATACAGATTTATTCAGTGTTGTCCATTAATTCATCAGACTTCTGTTTCCTTAATGGGTGATGAAGTGGTGAATCTGACTGTGTATTAGGCTGTAGCCTACATTACATTTTAAATACATTTGTTCAGCTTTAATCTGACTGTGTATTAGGCTGTTGTCCAACACTGGCAACTGAAACTGAAAAATATACAGAAGTTGAAGATATATCTTAACATAGAGAGATGACTGTGAGCTCATTGTCTGATCTAATAATAATGTGTTGATGATAATCAACTGACTGATAATTTAAAGGTCTAAATACAGTATATTTAAATAGTAGACATCTATTTGGATCTTGGCTCAACAGCATTCAGTGACTTTATTTCAGCTACTTCAACATGTTGTCAATTTAAACCCAGTCAGTGAAATGCTGTTAAAAGCTGTTAAGACTATATGCAGCCTATTTAAATAACTCACTTTCTAACTCCATTCTGTAGCTGCACCACCATCCTGCTCACTCAGATATAAACGTATAATCTATAATATTTTAGGAATTACGTTCCATCAGTGCCAATCACAGTATTGATAGAGAACATTATTCATTAATCCTACACATCTGAGCTTCATACTGGCTTTTACAGATTATGTACAATAAACATTTTAATGGTACTGCCCAATTTGATAGCTGCTTCAATCACAGTGTTACAAAAATGAACCTCAGAAACAAAAGCACAAGCAGAGGTTTTATTCAGAGCTGAGGACTTGATGTTGTGTGATATTTGAATGTGAGGGCAAACACACTGTTCAAGGAAATGACTGATGGCACATAAACATGGTAACTTTAGATAGTCCTGAGTAACAAACTAATATCTTTAAATTCTCATGCGAACCTCTGTTAATCAATGCACTTTGATACAGACTGAATGATAATGCAGAAATAAGGCCAAGACATAAAATAAACCAACGGTGTAAGTTATCCTGGGTCTCCGGTCCACTTCAGTCTCCAATTAATTGCTCTAAATATTTTCCTTCACAATTTGGCATTGTCGGCAGGATTCCAACATAACTCCAGAATCTGGTAAGTGCCAATTTAAGTTTGTCTTAACCATTGCTTACCAGAACTTGGTTTGATGGAATCAAAAAAGAATGTATTCTGCCTTTAAGTATGACAGTGAACATTTAAGGCCTGACTGTAGTGAGACAGCCAGGACTCAGCGTCTGGGGACTAAGTTCTGGCTGATCCCTCTGAGAGGGGGAGTTGCTCAGAACAAATAGTGTCTTACAAATCTCTGTGAACAGAAAAAGTGGGGAGAACTTGTCTCCTAACAATTTCTCCCTAACACGTACATTTTCTTCAGACATACAGTGCTGTGAAAAAGTATTTGCCCCCTTCCAGATTTCTTATATTTTTGCGTATTTGTCACACAAATCATCAAACAAATGCCTTTCAAAGGAAAATCACATCTACGGTGCTACATGCCAGGAAAACCTCACAAGCAGGGGTTCAAGATGTGGGGACGTGCCAGGCAGAGTGGCTCAATGACTTTGATGTGTGCCAAGGGGGAGAAAATCCCGGCAAAGAGAAATCTGATGTTGGTACTATGGGAAATGTCCTACAATTACCTCAACCCTTCCAGCAGGAAAAAAAAATCACAAAGTTTGTGCTGACAACTTTTTTATGTCAGTTCCACTGGTGGAGCACTTGAAACAAAGAGGAATCTACAGCATAGACACAGTCCGAATGAACAGGGTGAAGAACTGCCAACTGATGGATGAGAAAGAACTGAAGACAAAGGGAAGAGGCTCTCTGGATTTCAGAATAAACCAGGAAGACAACATCATCTTGAGATGGGTATGACAACAAAGCTGTGAACCTGCTCTCTTCTTTTGTTGGCGTCAAACCACTGGGCAGTGTGAGGCATTGGGAAAATCAAAACGGAAAGCCAAATCCTACATCCCAGACCAGCCATTGTTGACACATACAACAGGTTCATGGAAGGTGTTGACCTTCTTGATATGCTATCTGCACTGTACAAGTTCAGCTGCAGATAAGATAAGATAAGATAAGATAAGATGAACTTTATTAATCCCCGAAGGGAAAATTATCTTTCAGTTACATCCCATCCAAGAACATAAAAAACAGTGACACATAACGGGGGGACAGGAACGGGAGGACTGAGGGTCGCCACCATTGGACGGCGCCCCGTTTTCTTAGATGAGAAAAGGGAGAACAAGAGGAAAGGAGAAGAGGGAAAAAAAAAGCATCTCCCAGACTAGGCTCCTGTAGGGGGGCACAGTGTGGGATCTGGAAAAAACACCTCTGCACATAGCAACATGATAAGACATTACAACAAAACTCAAGGACTTGCACATGTGGGAAGGGGAAGGGCGTTGGGGAGGGGAGGTGTCCCAGCACAGATTGGGGGGGGAGTGTTCGCCTCTGGGCGTCTCACAACAACCCTCCAAGTTGTACTGTGACAAGGGGAGAGGAGGGGGAGGGGGCTGCGAAGACGTTGAGTTGAAGGGTGTGTGTGTACATTGTCTTCATGTGTGTATGTGTCAGCCCGTGTCCTTCATTCCCGCTCAGTCTCAACCCATTGTCTCTGCCGTCTGGTACTGATGACGAAGCCACGACCTCGGAGAGTTCTGATCCAGAAACAAAGTTCACAGGAGTGGGGGGGGGGGGGGGGGGGGGACGGAGCATCTTGTCGACATAACATCCAGGAGAATGGAGAGATAACCGGCCTTGGGAAGGCTGGTTGTCTCGGGGAGCCAATGAAGATAACAATTGTTTTGGGTCAGGCAGACACTGTAATTTTCTGTCTGCCTTAAGTCTCTCTGATCCTCCCAGTGGCTAAGATCCAATAGAGCCAAATTCAATGGTCAAATTCAGCCGAGCCGAGCTGGCAACTTCTCCAGTTGGTATCCATCTTGCGACAGAGTTCAGAAATCTCAGCCAGCCTGCGATTTTGGTCAAGAATCGCATCCAGCTTGCGATTGAGCTCACATGTCGCTTGAGTCTGAGTGTTGGCAGCCCTGCACATTCCCTCAATCATGACAGGCAGCTTCCCCATTGCCAAAAGTGCTGCCGACGTCTTCTTACTTTTGCGATAGACCAGGAAGCTGCTAACTCCAATCAGCAGAATGCCTGTTATCATACATCCAATTATGTACACATCTTCAACATCCTCAACGGAAAGGATCGACAGGCACACGACCCTCCACTTCCCCCAGGAGTCCATCGTGTATCCGGCTGGAAACGTTCCGTCAGGGCAGGAGGGCTCTCCTTCGCCCGTTCTCTTTGTCGAGAAAATTTGGTCAATTGCGTTGAGAGACCAGCTGATCAATTCCATGACTTTAGGTATTCGGAGAGAAATGCAGAGAGAGGCTCCGAAGGATCAGACCAAGACAGCACAAGACAAAGAGCAGCAAGCAGGGCAGATAAGGGCAGGGAGGGAGCACCTCCCGAAGATGGTACATTTACATTTGGTGGCACACTGTTACAGTGGTGGTAATCTGCGCATGGATCTGCTACAGAAGAGACCTGAAGAAACTGCAGCCCAGGCAGAAACCCCTGCCCCTGCGAAGGTTTGAGGCTTCTGTTGGCACTGCTCTCACAAGTGCAGAAAAGGTCAAAAAGTGTGGCAGACCACTGTCCTCTCCAGAAGCAATGCCAACCCCTCCCTGGAAGAGGAAAACCACTGAGGTGCCCCTGATGTGAGAAAAGATGGCCTGGATCATTTCCCAACATGGGAAACCCGACAGAAATGCAAGCACTGCACAGGCCACTTTACCCATGTGTACTGTCAGAAATGCGGAGTGCATTATTGTCTGAACCTTTTACATTGCTGTGGAGGAATTTTGGCCCACTCTTCTTTGCACAATTGTTTTAATTCAGCAACATTGGATGGTTTTCGAGCATGAACAGCCTGTTTAAGGTCATGCCACAGCATCTCAATCAGCTTTAAGTCTGGACTTTGACTAGGCCACTCCAAAACCTTCACCTTTTTTTAAGCCATTCAGAGTTGGACTTGCTGGTGTGTTTCAGATCATTGTCCTGCTGCAACCCAAGTGTGCTTGCACTTGAGGTCACAAATTGATGGCCAGACATTCTCCTTCAGGTTTTTCTGGTAGAGAGCAGAATTCATGGTTCCATCAATTACAGCAAGTCGTCCAGGTCCTGAAGCAGCAAAGCAGCCCCAGACCATCACATTACCACCACCATGTTTGACTGCTGGTACAAAGTTCTTTTTATGAAATGCTGTATAATTTTTTCACCAGATGTAACAGGACGCACACCTTCAATAAAGTTCAGCTTTTGTCTCGTCAGTCCACAGAATATTTTCCAAAAAGTCTTGGGTTTCATCAAGATGTTTTTGATAAATGTGAGACGAGCCTTTGTGTTTGTTTTGGTCAGCAGTGGTTGTCTCCTTGGAACTGAGGCAAGTGAGGCCTGCAGTTCTTTTGATGTTTCTCTGGGTTATTTTGTGATGTTGGATGATTCGTCAATGTGCTCTTGGAGTAATTTTGGTAGGCTGGCCACTCCTGGGAAGGTTCACTGCTGTTCAAAGTTTTCTCCATTTGTGGACAATGGCTCTCACCGTGGTTCACTGGAGTCCCAAAGCCTTCAAACTGAAAGATATCAATAACTTTGTTTCTCATCTGCTCTTGAATTTCTTTAGATCACAGCATGATGTGTTGCTTTTTAAGATCTTTTAGCCTCCTTCACTTTGTCAGACAGGTTCTAAGTGATTTCTTGATTCAACAGCTCTGGCAGTAATCAGGCCTGGGTGTGGCAAGTGTAATTGAACTCAGCTTTCCAAAAAATTTGTCAATCACAGTTAATTCAAGATTTAACAAGGGGGGAATTACGTTTTCACATAGAGTCAGGGACACATAGTATTTATATTAAATGTATTTGATGCATGAATGTGTGCATTAATCGTATGAATATGAGGGTAGAATGTATGACGTAATGAGTGAATATATCTAAAAATAAGCATAAAGTGTAAACATATAAATATGAGAATTAAAAAACGTGTGGGTGTAAGAATGAAAATGAATTCATGTGTGGGTGAAAATATGTATGTGAAAGGATTATGTATTTGAGTGGGAGTGGCATAACGAATAATGTCTTATACAGCCCCTCATAGTTTTTCACTGCACCGCCTGATCTTGTGTGAATGCAACTTTACACCGCTAAATGACATAAGATAAGATATTCCTTTATTAGTCTCACTAATACATGACATGAGTGGTTCTTGAGAAAGCTGCAAGCAGCAGCGCCACAGGCGGAGCAGTCGGTTCTGAACGGGCCCGTTCTGAACAGGTGTAAACAACCCCAGCGCTGCTCGCTCCTCACACCACCTTGTTTCCTGTTTGATTCAGTGATGATGAACCAGATCTGTCTGCGGTCAGTCCTCTGCTGGTGGCCTTCTACGTGTTCTGCTACACTCCCTTTGTTGTGTCTGAGGTGAAATATGCACTCACTCACCAGTTACAATCATGAATGAACACATGAGCTACTGATCTGCATATACTGATTTAAAAGCAACAGAGTGAAGACTCAGACTGTCTTTGTTTCTTTGTGTCCATGGATCTCTCCATCAGCTGATCCTGCTGGGCAGGATGGATCTGTCACCGGCACCTGATTGGTTGAGGACACTGTCATCAGTGATGTCATACCTAGACTGTGGTCTGAACCCTCTTATTTACTGCTCCCATCAGAACTTCCGGGAGGCGGGACTGGCTCTTCTGTGGACGAACAGGAAACCATCGTCAGAGCCTGTCCTCACTTCTATCACTAAACATGATGTGTAAACATATGAGGGATTCCCCAGTTATTCCCCAGAAATTTCACAAAAAAAAAAAAAAAAAACAGCTGCTTTATCTGAGGTCAGTATGTAATTACTTAAAGACCCAGTTAAGACATGGGGTTTTCAATATATTTCAGCCTGAAATGTTTTAACAAGGATGTATAATGCAATACATTCTTAATGTGGATTGTATGAAGAGCACATTGTTTATTATTCAAATGCCTAAATCCAAATTTGAATGAAATTAGAAATAAACTGATGTACCAATAACTTTTAATTAGAGCACAAATTGTTGATAATACTATTTTCCTCAGACTCATTGTTCACAGCCGTTTATAACCTGCTCTGTAGCCCTAACGTCCATGGGTGGAATTCAGTAAGTAGGCCACTTAGAAGTCAATAGATTGCAAGTGATTTGATTTTATCATTCACCGCTGTTCATGCCCAATTTTCTGTCCTCTAGCAGGCTTCCTATTTTAGATTTTTGTCATTAAGTCTTTTTCTTGCTATGTGAATATTTGGACAAATATACTGTGTGTCAAGACAGAATCAAGTCAAGTCACTTTATTTAATCAAATATTGACTCAAATGGAGAAAATGTCATTGGCAGTATAACAGCTACATCTGCCGGGCCTACGAGTCAAACCATTACTGGATCTGAGATGAAATCAGGGCTCTTTGTCTCTGCTTGTGTCTCCTCGGGTCTCAGTCTCGCCGTGCTGCAGTCCTCCTGGTCCTCTCCTGTGTCCTCAGTGTCAGCGTGGTCAGGAAACAGAAACTGAAGTGGAACTGCAGCACGTCACACACTTTGGACCAGAAGTGTCCGGTGAGCCGCTGGAAGAGCCGGTACCGAGCGAGCCAGTGATCCAGCAGCTTTAGCACCATGAATCCCACACATGACAGTACCGCCAGCAGCAGATATCGCCGCGTGTGACCGTCTCCGTGCGCCAGCTGCAAGCGAACTCCCTTGTAAACCGCGAGGGCGACGTGACAGCCCAACGCAAACTCAAAGCCCCGCTCGTGCACCAGTGCCAGGCCATAGCTAAGGACAGAGAACAATTCGTGCGCTGCCGCGTGCCACTTCGCTGGCCCGCGCTCTATAAAGTTGATCCACACCGGTACCCACGCAAAGATCGGTAAGGTGAGCCACTGGTCGAGAACGGCGGGAGCACGCTGCAGGAGCGCCAGGCGCGTCCACTGCACAGGTCCGTATAGGACCGCCATGACGGCGAACACCTCCCTCATGTAGCGGCTCTGGGGCGTTTCGTGCACGTCTCTATACCACAGCAGCCAGTGCAGTCCCATGTATACATAAACCAGGTTAACCAGACAGTTAGCGGGCATCGCCAGGAAAGCGGGCAGACAATCTACCGTTTTCTCTGCATAGTGGTCAGAAGACAAGTCCAACTGCACTTCGTCAAACAGGCTGGTGTTCGCCCAGGCGACACAGAGCACAAACGGCACCGACACGTGAAGCAGAGCGGCTTTCATCGCTCCGACATCGGTACCGGTATCTGTCTGTGGAGCCGCTGACCGCTGGGATGTTTCTGGGGTTAAAGTCCGAGTTGTTGTTATTCCGGGTTTAAAAAAAAAATCACATGACTGAAAATGCAAGGTTTGGATTGGCTGCTTGCCCTACAACCCGCACACACACACACACACACACACACACACACACACACACACACACACACACACACACACACACAGAGGGTGCAACCAAGGAACACGCACAAAGAAGGAAACCTGCGGAGTTAAAGTTGCTCTTAATAACATTAGGAGCATTTACATGCTCCCTGACATTCCACTAACATGTAACATTCCATGGCCCATGTGAATAAAAATGCTTATGTAACCACTTCAGTCTGGAGAGACTGGCCACATCTGAACTGAGTGGAAGGAATTTTCATCAGGTTTAGAGATCGTGTAAAAACCTGTGCAATAGGGAACTCTAAACTTTGCAATGTCTAAAAAACCATTAGTGTTTAACTGCGTCAGGGAAACCCAGTTAATTTTTCTTCATCTATACTCCTTGTATTGAATAATGGAATTTTCTAAATAAATTAGATTACATGATTCACAGCCATAGATATCTTTAGAGAACTGGATCCAGTGTTGGAGGCAGGGCCTCATTCATTCCTATGAAAACTGCTCAGAGGTGTAATTAGCCAAAATGGCTTGACTTTCATTTGGAGAAGTACGCAGATCTTCCAGCAAACTTCCACATCCATCACAGGGTCACAGGATCAAAACATCACGGCGTCATCACAGCTTGTGCTGTCGTCACATTCTGGGTCTCATTCACATTAATAGAGAAATAACTCTGGATTTGGCTATTAGTGCGTTTTACAGCTTTTAGGACCTAATGATTTAAATAAGGACTATTAGAGTGTTCATACTGGGAAGTTGCTTCACCTCAAAAGAAATGATCCTTTGAGTTCCAGACGTCGCTTTCTCAATGTAAGTCTAAAAAAATCTTTTTGGGCCCAATGGCATCACTTGATGGACACAGAAGTTGATCCCTTTAAACAGCTCTCAGACCCAAGGGAGGGGTTTGTTTTTCAGGGATGACAGTCATGTGATTTCTGATGTGAGAAGGAGGAATAAGTTGACCGTCTTCCTCCCACCTGCCCTGCCCACTCCAGCGTGAACCATCCTGGTGCCCCGACCAGAGCCCAGCCACCAAGGACTGGGCAGGGCATGACCAAACATCCTCATGAGTCAAAATTGCTTCCATTGTCCTTGAATGATATTATTAATTAGTATAATTTTATGTATGTAAGAAAAAACAATGACCAGGTGTTAGCAGATGTGTTTTTTTTTTTTGCTGGAAATACAATTGTGGGTTTTGGTAGTCAGCTGCTGTCCTCTCTTCCCAGTACTCCAGTGGTACTGTACCATACCAGCCTAACTTCAACCCTGGCACGGAGGCGGAATTAAAGGAACCGCTACTGTGCCTGCTCTATGGACCCAATGGATGCAGAAGATTGCTGGATGATGTTCATCATACTTACAGTATGATGAACAGCAGCCCACCTCCAACGCTATATCCTGTTCTCTATATACATCCAAGGGACGAATCCACTTTGCACAAGTCAATAGTTTTATTCTGATTAAATGCATTGGGGCCATGTATGTATAAAGAGAACTGGATACAGTGTTGATACTGGTGTTAAACTCAGGAACTTCAGGAATCCATTGGTACCAACCATGTCATACTAGCTTGTCATGAAGGAGGCTAAATAACATACTGTATAATAATAATAATAATAATAATAATAATAATAATAATAATAATAATAATAATAGCTCCAAACTTGAGCTAAATTTTGGCAAGGAAAAACTGCCAAGGCTGTTTTCAAAGGGGTCCTTTGACCTCTGACCTCAACATATGTGAAAATGGGCTCCATGGGTACCCACAAGTCTCCCCTTTACAGACATGCCCACTGTCACACAACAGTCACATGCAGTTTAGGGTAAGTCATAGTCAAGTCAGCACACTCACACTGGCAGCTGTTGTTGCCTGTTAGGCTACAGTTTGCCATGATTTGTCCACTCCCATGTAGCGTTATTGCATTGAGCAGATTAACAATTAATCATGAATTAATATCAAAATTCATATTCACAATTAACAATCTCAAATTATTAATTTGTTATGATTATTAATTGTAAGACAAATATGATTATTAATTGTAAGACAAATTATCATATTCAACTTCAGATTACCCTGTGACTGGTTCAGGAAGACTAAGGACTCAATAGCACGACTCAGAAACAGATCAGGTATAAAAATAATACAATGCAATACAATAAATACAATAAAGTCTTTACTGGAACACAGGTCAGAACATGGGTAATCAGTCCAACAGGCAAACAATCCAAAAATCAACAGGCAAAAGGCAGAGTCAAAAAACAAGCAGAGGTTCAGAAACACTGGGAGGCAAGCACTAGGACAAAAAAACGCAAGGATGAACATCACCGTGAAGGCTCTATTACAAACTGGCAATGTGAGGAAGGGAGCACACACATTATATACCCAAGGGGAGTGATTAACGATACACAGGTGGACAATCAGGGGCAGGACCAGACAATCAGAACACCTGTGCAGAGCAGGAAAGTAGGTCAAGGGGTGTGGAACACACGAGGGCAGGAAGTGCAGTGATCTGAAACGAGAGGGAGGTTAGGGCTTTCAAAATAAAACAGGAAATGCAATTATAAACAGAACCAAGGACTAAATAACCTAACTTAACATCTGGAGGACCTGACATACCCACACCCAGTTTTATAAAAACAGAGAAAAATAATTGAATTTTATATTAATCAGTTGCGTCTCATAATCTCATGGTTGCTACGGAGTTCTTGGCCTGGTGAGCAGTGATTTGAATACTTTATATGTATATACACAAAATCAAGTAACCAAGTTCTTTATAAATGAAGTGTTTATTTGACTAACTACTTGACTACACTACTAAAAGAATATAATTGAATGAATGATAAAACAATGATAAAACTGAATAAAGAATAATTGAAGGAATACAACAAATACAAATAATGAACATTCATGGATAGAACAAATTAAAGATGACCAGGTCAATTCAGTGACTGATATCTCTCTGATTGGATTTAATACTTGTCTATCAACTAAATTTAGTTTTGCTATTAATATACTATTCAAACAACAAAGAGTTTAAGAAGCACTAGGGAAGATTGAGAATCAGTTTTATATTATAAATTTAGACATGGTCTAATTCAGGTTTAGAATCTGTGGATGGATTCCCTAATTCTTCCTGTGTCTAATATTAATTGTCAAGTTTGTAACTGAGTTATTAGTTGGCTATGAATTGACTATGAATTGGTTCATTAGTCTAGTCATCAAACTCTTTCTCTTCTGAAGATACATCTATACATCACCCTCTCTGAGTAGATGGTAGATGGAGGTTGTGCTGTCTGGAGCAGATTGGCGGTAGCTTCTGTCTGGAACACGGCAGTTTGGATCTTGTGGATCCAACAATGAGACCCGGCTTAGGTCGTTTCTCTCCCTCAGTGGCTCTCTTTCAGTGGCATGTTTCCATCTTTGTCTCTCTGTCTGGTGAGGCATCTCTGAGCCATTTCTTCAGACCACCCCTCCTCGGAGCTAGGTGGATCACTTGATTCAAAAGATTCTGGACCTAAAGTCTTTCTTTAAGTCTCTCTTCACAATGGCGGGGATCCCCCCAAGTAGATACAGCGGAGCTGCTTCAGGCTTCAGCAGCTGGCTGTTTTAGCCGTCAGGGCAGAGCAGCAACAACAAACAACAACAGACTGTTGTAAATAAATAGGGCTCAGACAAGCAGAGAGACAGCGTTGCAGAACAACATTCATTTCTTTAGCCAGACTGGATCAAGTCCATAGGTTCAGAGCCTCCTTTCAGGTAGATTCGGTGCCAGTATCAGCTGGGTGTGAGGTGTTGGACCTGAGACCCCAGGATGGAAAGCTGGTATCCTTGGAGTGTTCTTTCTCATGCACCCTCTCTCTCCCCTGGTTTATGGACCCAAGCAGGGGGGGAAATGCAGAGGGGCACAGCTCTAAGAGCTGAACAACCCTGAAGAGCCTGAAGCCCCCAGAAAAAACCCCAACCCCAAATGTGTGAAGCTTTGTATTGTCAGTTGAGAAAGGGGTGCAGCGTTTAGTTTGTGGGAGAATAGGATTCTCCTCCCATCTGAAAAACTATTCTGATTCTTTAGTAAAACTTCCTTTGTTAGATTAAACTAATTGACTTGTTTCAGCATGATTAATTCTTCCATATTTGAAATCTGGGCTTCATCTCTTTCAAATACATACCAAACACAAGACATCAACCACTGAATAAAACTTGATCAACTAAATTAACATGAATCAAACAATTACATCACACATCACATCTATATGTTCTGAGCATGTGTACTGAAATGAGTCAATTCAATTTATGTATGGTTCACAATCAACATAAAATGGTGTAATACACTTCAACTAGATTAAAATATATCAAATATAACATTAACTAGACATTAGTGTGCACCCAGCTTTATGTTTAAGATCACCTATAATACATATATAAGATACACATGTTAAGTATTGATGCAGCCAGATATAATGACCTGATTAACATAAAAGAGAAGGTTTTGGTCTACAGCAAGCAACTATTTTAACTTGCTTTGATGGAATTTATGTAAACAACATCCTGCCACTAGAGCACAGTTAGTGAAGCATAACATATCAATTCATGTACACTGTAATGTTAGAATTAGATTGTTCTGCCTCCATATTGTGTCTATGTTTTACCACTTATCTGCCAGAGAAAGACCAAGTATTTGACCTGTTGACCTGTAAGTAATAAAAACCTCATCTGGTCCGGACCATATTGGGTTGTTATGTTTCACCAGGCTGGCTGTAAATGAAGAGTCTAATCACTTAGTGGCCTGAGAGGTCAAACAAACAGTTTCGAGAACGATGTAAAAGTTAAGATGTGTAGTGTGGATTCATCAATATTTTCAAATTTCATCAATTATTTTCATCCATGTTGATAAGAGTATTAGATACTTGACAGATCTCCTTTAATGTGCACTTTGGCATTTTGAAAAGATAATAAATGATTAATAAATAATTAATCACAAATTAAACACAATTAATTAAGGACAATATCTGATTAATCAACGGTGGATATTTTAATCCATTGACAACACTAGTGTCTTCGTTTCATCCTCCCCACCACCAGGAGACTACTTCAGTTTTCGATTAGTCAGTACAATTAGTTTTCTCATTTCTACAACTTTAGAGTTAATCCAATAAACAAACTATCAAAATCCATGTGGACTCTGTACCTTCGACGTGATTGACAGAACCTTGGGGCAGCTCTACTTCTTGGTCCCCTAACGTTAGACTGAGGACAGACAGTCAGACGCACTCACTATAGTGACTCACTATCACCTCTCCAGGTAAAAGTAGTATTACAGGATAGGGCAGGGCTAGCTGGTTAGCATGCTAGTATCAGTGCTAGTATCAGTACTTTACTTAAGCACTGCAACACAATACTGTGCGTAGATGTCTTTGACACGTCAGCACTGTAACCTCTTCACATTCAGCTAATTATGTTAGCTCTTTTTTGGAGTGTTTTAAACTAAAATTCTGGCCACTTCTTACACATTGCATTTTTAATGCTGACAGGAATGAAAGGAGGTGACACAAGGTGTTGACTAAAGCCAATTATTGATACACAGTGTCAGTGGCTTACAGCCATGCCACCCTAGTTTTCATTGCACAGTTCTTAAGTTTTTCTATTCTACTTGGTATCTGTAAATATTGTACATTTGATGTCATTGTGTATTTTTGATGCTGCAGTTCTATTCAGATATACAAAGTACAAAGCTTTACAATGTCTTTCAGATCATTGTTTTGGTTAAACAGACAACAACTTAAATCTATTGCTCAGTCTCATGGCTCTCATCAGAGACAGATATGTTTTTGAGTCAGTAGAGACCAAACCAGAGCTAAAAGAGAATGAATACTGGACCGACAGCTGGACACAAACATGACACCAAATGAGTGGTCATGTTGCTCTAGATCACAGTTTGTTTCTGTTACCCTCAAGTAGACAAAAAAAAACATTATTACAGGTTTGAAGGACTAAAAAAAGAATAATTCAGCAATAAATTGAAAAATATATAAATAAATACAGAAATAATTCAATGAGTATTTGACAGAAAATGAAATACACAAATAAAAGCTGAAATAAGTTAAAAAATATATAACTGAACGTATAAATACATTAATAAATTATTGGTAGTTAATGAGAACAGCACTAGCTAAAGGTATAAATGTAGAAATGCAAAAACAAAACATGTAGACATCTCTCAATTTGTGCCTAAACTAATCATGAATAATTTACTTATTTATGAATTAATTTATGCATAACTTCAGCATGTCTTTGTCTTTCAGGATTTGTCATTTTTCATCCTCCATATCTTACTCTTTGCCTTCATTTAAAGGAGTCACTGGAAAATTACATCAAGTCCCTGAAACATTTCAAATGTAATAAATAATAGTTAAAATGTGCCTTCTTTTTGAATTGCTGACATTTGGTTTTATAATTGTGTTTTGTTATGTATGTTAAGTAGTACAGTAGAGTGAATGTGTTCACACTTCTGACTCCACCCCCTGTTGAGCAATGTGTCTGTGCAAGCTTGTAAGTATTTCTGTGTGAATCCAGCAGCAACAACCAGCTACAGTCAAACAGTATACACACTCTATAAAGGGTGACCGTTTTTTACTTTAATTTGTGGACAGCAGAGAGTGCTGCTGCTTTTCCAAACACAGCTGACACCACAGACATCCAGTACAGAATAGAGTATATATGGCTAACACATGAAGCAGCTCTATTTACTCTGCTCCTCTGAGACAGTGATATCAAGTATCACCTAGAAAGTATTTTATTTTTGGGAAAGAGAGCCAACAGAAGCAGGTTTTAAAATACTTTTTTGGTTTCTCAATTTATTAGCCAATTACCAAAATATCACACATCATGTGCTCAAAATAAAATGTCCTCTTAAGGCCCTGACACATCTACCCAATTGTCCATGAGCTGTTTTTGCAATGTGTCCCACCCGAGTTAGAGGTTTTTAAGCCTGAATGAATAAGCGGTGTAGCCCGTTGGTGAGAGAAATCACTGATTGGCTGTTCAGCTTAAAAGAATCAGTGCAAGAGAAAAGACAGAAAGGAAAGCAAGCCAACAAGTAAAGTTAAGACGGCACACAGAAGGCTCTTCTCATTGTTGATCTTCATCTCATCTGATCATTCGAAAACACAGATATTTTCACAGCAACATGTACATCTGGAATGAAGCTAAGTGGTGGTTATTTCCTCTCACGCGGGAGCAGAACTTACATGCTAACTGGCTGTCAGCTGTAGTCTTTGCAGTGTGTTTGAATGCAACATTTTGGCTAAGACGAAGGCAACTTGAGGCGACTCAACGGTTGGCCTCCATTGCCGCTAGTTCTGTGATGCTGAGTTGGTGTGTCTGGGATCTTAATACACTTTAAAAGGTTCAAATTCAAACTGCTATACACATTCAAACTGAATTCATTAAATGATATGGAAGTCAAAGGCATGAGGGCTAGCAGGTAAGAGCAAATAAAGAGCTTTACCGATTAATAACATAATGAAAGTTATGATCCTTGCTTCCGGTGTATGTATATTCTTATATCTGCGAGGATGTCTTCTGTGACTGGAAAAGGAGCTACAGTTTTCATAGATATCTGTGTCTGAATCATGTCATCTTGCCAACATGCTGATTGAATGCATGAACAACTACAAGATCATCTTCTTAAAACACATAAAAGTGATACCATGGTTTGGCTAAAGCTCAGAAAACCTAAAAAAAAGAGCCAGTGCTTCCTGCATCAAAGACAGCTCTAGAACTGAGTAGATATGTTACTATGTTGCTGGATAAGTTCATCTTGCAGGAAGAGAAGGTCTTCTCATGGTTCTTTTGTCATGTTTGACCTTCCACCAGCCAATCCTGAGCTTGTCCTTTATTATTCTCCGTGCCATCCATTATCTGGCCACCGCCACAGCTTCTCTCTTCTCATCTTCTCTTAGTTCCTCCAAAACCTAAGAAACAAAGATGTTAGTCAGCCAGCTGCATGTCTCTGCATGCTACTGAACTGTTGAGGCAATCATTGTAAACATATCACTGAAGAAAACTACCGTATTTTCCGGCCCATAAGGTGCACCGGATTATAAGGCGCATTAAGCGAAACAAAACGGTTTGTACTCTGAGGACATTGTAGCCTGTGTTTTGTTCTCTGAGAACATTGTGGCCTGTGTTTTGTTCTCTGAGAACATTGTGGCCTGTGTTTTGTGATATTGTGGCCTGTGATGGACAGGGTTGGACATGACTGGTAAATAAATGCCATGTTATAATGTATTGGAACTTTGTATATTGTTTGTCCAGAATAAATGTCTAAACAATACTTACCAATTAGCAGCCAGGAGCGGCAAAAAGTTTCTCAAGTGACTCACTACAAACACACCTAATTGGAGAAATAGAGGCTAAGAGGAGTTTCTTCAATATACAACTTATTATCCTTAGTGCTCATTTTTGAAGATGGCAAATGGGCTAGTTTAGTCTGATGGGTACCAGCCCAAGCTGTATTACAGTAATTAATATATGGATAAACTACTGAATAATATAGCATAATGGTTACCTTTGTGTTGATCAAGTGACTGGTTTTGACAAATTTAATTTATACTCTTGGTCATTTTCATGGTTATGGTCCTGTTTTGAAAACATCAAGCAGAATGTCAAGGAATTATGTAGAATGCACATAAGATATGGGGATGTAATTGATTACTATTTTAGATGGAGTTAAAATCCCAGATTGAAGACCAGAAAAGATTGTTTTTTTAATGTCAGTGCATTTCAGTGCCCATCGGACAACGCATGCACAAGTTAGACGTTATTTCCAGCATCGATTGAATGGCACAGGAAATGACAGATTGCAAAGTCTGTACCACTTCCTGTGTGGCACTAGAGAGCTAGCACTAAAAATGCATTATGTAGGTCATTATCAAGTGGAAATCACACCATGCAAATTTCATGTAAATCCAATGATGTCTGTCATGTAATGCTGACTTCCTGTTGTCAGTTGGTGGTGCTATCAAGTCCCCTAGCCACATCCTCATCTATTAACATATTTTAGCACTTTTATTGAGTGTGCCATGTTTTGTTTGCTTTTAAGCCACCCTTGCCCCTTAAAAACAACTTCCTGTTTTATGGCAAACAATTCATTGCCATGACAACAGGATTTCATGAAAAATCAAAACCTTCGCCATCTGTTATAATGAAGGTCTTACCATTTTTCTGACCTAATTTGAGGTGGATCTGATTTATTTGTGAGGCAGAGTACATCAACATACAAAATATGACATTTCCTGTTACCACTAGGTGGCAAAATTTGCATGCAATATTGTCAGACAGAGATTTTTTTTATCATGCACAAGAAATTTGGAGCAGATGGTTAATGTACGCCAAAGTTAGAACATCTTTTCTTGTTGAAAGGCACTTGTCTCCACACCACAGCAACATGGTTCCATAAAAACTGAAGCTTTTAATTGCTTTTCATCACAAAGGTCTTCAGATTGTACTGACCAAATTTGAAGTTGATCGGGTAAAATCTGTACAAGGAGTTCGTAAAAACAGAGAGCCTGGAAATGGTAAAAATAGCCCCAATAGTAAGTTCAATTCAAAATGTCCGACTTCCTGTTGGGTTTTGGGTATACCTCAAATACCAAGAGGCTTTCTTGTACATCTCAACATGTAATATATACCTGCCAAATTTCATACATTGAGTATGGGTAGAAAAGGAGAATTGGTTCCAGTTCAGAATATAAACTGCTGTCTATCTTTGAGTTTTCTTGCTAGTGGCTTTAGACGGAGACCTGAAGGCACGGACAGTCAGTCAGTGATGATGACATTCTCTCAGGATTTAGGGACTTTAGGAACTAGTGCTGCTAGCTGCTTTCATTGGAAAAGAGTTGGCAACACTGGACTGAGTTTATAGGTTGGATCATTTTGAAAATCTAGCAAACTCTTGCTAGTTTCTTAACATTACCAACCCAAGCTTTTAGTATAAATCATCAAAATCTTTACATTAGAGGTGGGAAAAGGTTGATGATATATGCCGATCAGCCATAATATTTGGTCAGCACTGGCACCCTGACCAGTCTGTGGCTACACAGCCCCATATGCAACAAACTGCGACACACTGTGTGTTCTTATACTTTTCTATCTGAACCAGTATTAACTTGTTCAGCACTTTGAGCTACAGTAGCTCTTCCATTGGATTGGACAACATGGGCCAGCCTTCGCTCCCCATTTGCAGCAGTGAGCCTTGGTCACCGATGACCCTGTTGCCGGTTCACCGGTTTTCCTTCCTTGGACCATACTTTACCACTGCAAACCAGAAACATCCCACAAAAGCTGCAGTTTTGGAGATGCTTTGACCCAGTCGTCTAAGGCAGCACAATTTGGCCCTTGTCATAGTCGCGTTTTACATCTTTGCACTGCCCATTTTTTCTGCTTCCAACACATCAACTTCAAGGACAAAATGTTCATTTACTGCCTAATATATCCCACCCACTGCCAGGTGCCATTGTAACGAGACAATCAATGTTATTCACTTCACCTGTCAGTGGTCATAAGTTATGGCTGATCGGTGTATGTGAACTGACTGTCTGGTCCCACACATGTATGTATGTGGCTCTGTCAGCTAAGATGCAGTCCTTCTACCTGAAGCAGTACGTGTCCCAGAGGAAGAGGTGGAGTGTCCAGCAGGAGGACATCTGCTGTCAGTGTAAGCCGAGTTGTTATAGGTGTAGGGCTGGCTTCTGCAAAAACAAACACAGCACAAATAACAAGAAGTCACTGAATGGGGCACAAGTGGAAGAATTCCTGCTTTTCCAATACAAAGTAATGTATTCTTGATTAAAAAAAAAAAAAAAAAAAAAAAAAAAAAAAAAAAAAAAGGGGGCGGCAGTAGCTCAGTCTGTAGGGAGTTGGCTTGGGAATCGGAGGGTCACCGGTTCAAATCCCGACATGACCAAGAACTGAGTGTGAACTGGTAGCTGGAGAGGTGCCAGTTTACCTCTTGGGCACTGCCGAAGTGCCCCTGAGCAAGGCACCAAACCCCCAACTGCTCGGGGCGCTTGTCAGGAGCAGCCCCCTCGCTCTGACATCTCTCCGTTTGATGCATGTATATGGGTCCTGTTTGTGCATGTGTGTGTCTCGGGTCTGCACGTACTGTGTATAAGTAAAACATCAGTGTAAAAACTGAATTTCCCCACTGTGGGACGAATAAAGGAATATCTTATATCTTTGTTTTTTACTCATTTTTCGCTCTCTCAATCTCTTTACTGACCTCTGACGACCAAAGAGATATCCCAGCACCCCTCCTGTTCCCATGCCAGTCCAGAAGCTTCCACCTGTGGTAGGAGGAGCTTGGCCTCCTGGGTACTGTTGTCTGTGAGTGTAGTCACTGTGGAAACCGTAGCCTTGGTTGGCACCAGGATAGCCTAACGCAAACCAAGAGCAGATTCAAGATTTCAGACAGGTAGTTATAATCTTATTTCATACTACAGCACGACAACATTTCTACGAGAGGAAAGAACAGGACAATCCTCCCCAACAAACGGATGTATTTCCTTGAGGACTAATGGGGAGTAGTCAGACTGTTGTGTTACAAATTGATGAAGCCACTTGGACAAGGGGCGAAACGTCTTCAGAGACAAATAGGATGAATGAGAACATTCACAGATTCCTTGAGGAAATGTTTTCCAGGCAGACTCAGCAGTGCAAACCAGACCAACTATTGTTACTCAATCCACACTATCATTCTGCATCAGCTACCTGTGAAGTCAGGTTTGAATCCTGGGGGCGGTGGTCCTGCGGTGGAGCCATGGTGATTCTCTCCCGCGTAACCAGCCTGTCCGCTGTCCTGCCCCCACTGTGATGTGTTCCTGCTTAGGAACAGCTTGTAGATGCCGTAAGCTAAGAGCAGAAGCACAGCGATCACCAACAGGCTTCCTGAGTCCTCACTGCCTGAGGGGTAAGAGTTCTGATGGCTCTGCTGGCTCTCCTGGTGACGCTGATACTTGTTCCCAGAGAAACCACTGAAGAAACTGGACGCAAAGTCCCCGAGACCTGAGACAGACAAATACAATGTTTCTACATATCTAGTAGTCCTTGTGTGAAGATGAAGCTTCATAAAACTTCACATCTCCAACCTCCTACCTCTAAATCCCTTGAATCCACTGTGAGAACCCCAGTTGCCTTGTGTCATCCTCCGGCCTGCTTCAGTCAGTTCCAGGGTGTACTCCAGCCCACAGGAGCCCTTCAGTATGTGGGCATCAGCAGGGTGGCTGTAGCCCTCACAGCTCACCTCAATGCGACCAAATCGGAAGGCATTGTCCATATCAGTCTTACACTCCCACTGTGAGGGGGTAACCACAAGGAATTCAAAGCCTTATTTTCATATTCAAACACACATGCTTGCTTATTTTTTTCTTTGTTCCCAAAATCCAGGACTTTATTGTCAGCAGATCTAGTCTATCTGAGTTCTATTACAAGTATACTCCAGTTTACACCTCCTGGCATTGAAAAAACTAGAATATAAGCCTGAACTAACAGCACCAAGAGGCTGTGATGATTGATGGAGTGACCCCCACTCACTCTGCAGGTGTCCTGACCAATAGAAATGACAAACCCAATTGTGTTTATTGGAATTATAGTCTGGTCAATACAGACTTTTTGAGGCTGATACTAATTTTGATATTTGAGAAAAAAACTGCATGTCACTAGACATTTTTTTTAAATGAACACATAAACATTTAAAGAGCCGTATCCATGCATTTTACTGTTTCTGTGGTGGTGGATGGAAGATTTACCACATGAACTTTACTACTTTAGATGAAAAGAGATGAAAAGTGCTTTTAGGCTTCGGTGATAATAAGATTTCTGGGTTTTAGAATGTTGGCCAGATAAAAATAGCTATTTGAATACATCACCTTGGACGTAGGGAAGTGTGATGGTCATTTGTGCTATTTTGTTACATTTTGTACCAAATGCTTATTTGAGAATACAATCTTTAGATCAACCAATTGTTTCAGCCCTATTTCTGAGCAAATGTTATACTCCATACACCTCATCTCTACCCACCAGAGCCTCCCTCCTCACCTGTACATCCACTCCATCCCAGCCTTTGTTCTGACACTGGACCACCTGTGGAATGAAGGCCTGGCATCCCGCCGAGCCTCCAACACACTGGAGCTGAGGCACTGGGATGGAACGCCTGGCTGTGGTGTAGCGATCCCTGTACAGAGTCAATGCCTTGACATCCCGCAGCAGCACACTGCCTGCAGTGGGGAGAGGAGAAAAACACCACTTTCCATTATATCATACATCACTTACCAAAACATATAAAGTTCCTGCTTTTAAAATAAGCAGTTACCCAGGGAGAAGCAGGATTTCTAAAGAATCAAGCATTATGCATTTTGTTTTAATAAGGAATTTTGATTATAAGTGTACAGGGTGGATGCATAATGTACATAAATCCACACAGCAGTCCTGCAATAAATCCTTCCTCTATGGATTATCTTGGTCGAGTCTGTATGTATAGCCTGTTTTACAATGCTCTGTTGAAATTAATGTTAGCATTAAAACATAACATAACATATTGCAGACAAAATTAAAATTCAAAATTCATTGACCAAGTTGGAAATCCGTTAGCAGCCATATGATAATCATCCAAGATATAATCATCCATATGATAATCATTAATGCTATCCATGCTATGATCGTCCATTATATAATCAATCCTATGATAATAATCCATGCTATAATCATTCCTATGATAATCATCTATGCTATAATCATCCATGCTGTAATCATCACTATGATAATCATCCATATGATAATCATCATTCTATAATCACCCATATGATGATCATCCATACGATAATCATTAATGGTATAAACACTGCAGACACAGACGTCGAAGTAAGTGATAAATTACCTACCGTCATCCCAACTCTTAATGAGTCCCACAAGCACAAACTGCAACACAACTGGAAGACACCGTTTCATTTCCGTTAAGAGCTCCGACGGTCGCCGTGAATAAAGTGGAAATTTGTCACTGTGCGTTAACGTTCCATTAAAGTTACACCTCCGTTACTAGTAGTGTTCCTGGAGCTTTCGTGTTTTTATCTAGAACTAAAGTATTAAACCCGAGCACAAACCTAACTTCCGTGTTGCGTCATCTATTTTTGCTGTCGAAGCCAATGGGGAACGTGCACGAAGTATCATTGAGGATGTGGTCGTGCGTTGTGATTGGCTCAACTTCGGCGGGTGCCTTCACTTCATGCACCACTGAGCAATGTTCATAGGAATGCTTAAAAAAAACTTTCATAGGAATGAATGTATGGAAGTTTTTATTGGACTTTGTTAAGCTGCAGAAGACAATCCACAATTGTGTACCATGATTTGTAAATATTTTTTACAATATTTACAAATATTTCTACACGTGGAACGATATCTGCGCATTTACAGATCGCTTCCTGTGCATTTACAGATCATGTGACATTTACAACGTCACCGCCTTCTTGTTCTTCTTTTAGTTTATTGGCGGTTGGCAAACAACTTTCGGGTGCATTAACACCACCCACTGATTTGGAGTGTGGACTAAAGCTCTATTATCCCTCTAAAGGTCTTATAAATGAAAAGAAGAAAATATAAATGAATAAACCCAATAACAACTAAAATAAACAAACAATAGTCATGTTTCAGATTCTATTCATTAATCTTGCTGCTGTTAAATACTCCAGTAGGAGCCTCCAGCACTTATGCCCTGAAGGCTTTGACAGGATGTTACCATGGTGCAAAGTGAATAATATTGTAATATTATTCACTTCAGTCTTTCTGAGCTCAGTGTTTAAAACTTCCCTTTCTGTTAGATATTTCTGACAAACCAACAATTCGTGCTTCATTGTCTCCTCCACAATATTTACATCTGCCATTACAATATTTCCTCATTAAATACAGTGTTCTGTATGTCCAGTCTTCATTCTTGTTATGACTTTCTCCTCCTTTCGATTTCGTCCTCCAGACTCTGCACCCCCACCTAATGGTTTATGCTCATAAAGATATCTTCCTTTACTTTCGGTGTTCCATTCGTGCTGCCACTTCTTTTTGATTTGCCTCTTAATCACCACTTGAGCTTCCAGTTGACTGTTATTTACATAGATATGATTACTTCCACTCCTCAAATCTCTTTTAGCTGCTTTATCCGCCCTCTCAAAAGGCACCCACACAAAACTAACAATCTCATTTGCTGAATTCTAAATAATGATGCTAGTAATTAAAAGAGTAAATCCTCTCTAAATCTCTCTCAGGCCTGATGTCCCCCACCCATTGCAAAGCAATAATCATGGCCATCATTTCACATGCAAATACAGACACATCATCATTAATTCTCTTCCCACATTCAACATCTACAACTACAAAAGCTGCTGTCGCCCTGCCTGTCTCTGAGTCCTTAGAGTCATTTGTATAAATACGTAAGTGACTGTAAAACTTCCGTCTGATATAAGAATTTACTTCAGCTTTTACCTCATCTTCCTCTAGTACCATCTGAAGGAGGCTAAGATCAATCACTGGCTGTGGTAGAAACCAAGGAGGTACAGCTGGCAACACAGCAGCTGGAGAGTAATGCCTGTCCGGTAATCCCATCTCACTGGCCTTTTTTACAATCCAGCAAAAGCTCTTTGTCGGCTTTTTACTATGTTCCCAGCATGGCACAGTAATGCTTATTGCCTCATGGTTAATAATGTTATGTCCTTGCAGATTGACCCAGTATGTCATCATAAGTTGCTGCCTCCTTAACTCCAAAGGCATTTCCCCTATTTCTACCGGCAATGCTGGCACAGCTGTTGTTTTAAAAGCCCGCTTGAAATCCTCAATGCTTGTGCTTGTGTTACATCTAGTTTTCTCGACAGAGTTTTGGATGATGACCCCTGTGCCACACAACCATAATCCAGAACTGATCTTATTAAGCCAACATAAATACACTAAAATGCCAAAGGTATGGCTCACATGCCTTGACTCGCATATGAACTTAAGTGACATTGCATTCTTAATTCATAGGGTTTAATATGACATCAGCCCACCCTTTGCAGCTATAAGAGCTTCAACTCTTCTGGGAAGGCTTTCCACAAGGTTTATGAGTGTGTTTATGGGAATTTTTGGCCATTCCTCCAGAAGTGCATTTGTGACGTCACACACTGATGTTGCATGAGAAGGCCTGGTTCTCAGTCTCCACTCTAATTCTATCTCAAAGGTGTTCTGTTGGGTTGAGGTCAGGACTCTGTGCAGGCCAGTGAAGTTCATCCACACCTAACCCCAAACTGTTCCCACAAAGTTGGGAGCATGGATTTGTCCAAAACGTCTTGGTATGCTGAAGCATTCAGAATTCTTTTCACTGGAACTAAGGGGCCAAGCTGAGCTCCTGAAAAACAACCATACCATAATCCCCCCTCCACCAAACTTGGTACAATGCAGTCAGACAAGTACTGTTCTCCTGGCAACCACCAAACCCAGAATCGTCCATGAGATTGCCAGATGGTGAAGTGCGATTTGTCCCTCCAGAGAACATGTCTCCACTGCTCTAGAGTCCGGTGGAGGCGTGCGCTACACCACTTGCATGCGACACTTTGCATTGCACTTGGTGATGTATGGCTTTGATGCAGCTGCTCGGCCATGGAAACCCATTCCATGAAGCTCTCTACGCACTGTTCTTGAGCTAATCTGATGGCCACATGAAGTTTGGAGGTGTGTAGCAATTGACTCTGCAGAAAGTTGGTGACCTCTGTGCACTATGCACCTCAGCATCCGCTGACCCCATACCATCACTTTACATGGCCTATCACTTTGTGGCTGAGTTGCTGTCATTCCCAATTGTTTCCACTTTGTTATAACACCAGTGACAGTTGACTGTTGAATATGTAGTAGCAAAGCCATTTCACGGCTGGACTTCTTGCACAGGTGGCATCCTATTACAGTACCATGCTGGAATTTACCAAGCTCCTGAGAGCGACCCATTCTTTCACAATTGTTTGTAGAAACAGTCTGCATGCCTTGGTGCTTGATTTTATACACCTGTGGCCATGGAAGTGATTGGAACACCTGATTTCAATTATTTGGATGGGTGAGCAAATACTTTTGGCAATATAGTGTAGCTTTTCAATGCACTCCCCACTCCATTCCCACCACACACCTCATCACATTTAACACCTTATTACATTTATTTACATCATCAATATGTACAGTTGTGTTCAAAATTATTCAACCCCCAAGTAGATAAGTGTTTTTGCAAGTTTGACATTTATTTTTCATCTTGTTTATAATCACATTAAATAATGACATGTCAAATAGACAAATACAACTGAAATAACAAAAATATTTTTTGGAATATTCCAATTAATGGCCTTTCTGTGATTACCTCATTGACAAAATTATTCAACCACCACTCTTAAGAACAGAGGTTTCCATCAGGTGTTGTCAAACAGCTGATGAAAACACCTGTAGATGTGAACGAACCCTAATGAGCAGCAATTAAGCAGATTTAAAAGGACTGTGACACATGGCTCTTCTTGGCAGTTAATGACATCTTTGCAACATGGTGAAGTCCAAGGAATGGTCAAAAAAGTTCAGAGAGGAGGTCATTTCACTTCATAAGCAAGGATATGGATATAAAAAGATGGCAAAGAGGCTAAACATTTCAAGAGACACAATTGGGAGCATAGTCCGCAAGTTTAAAGCTAAAGGCACAGTGGAAACGCTACCTGGGCGTGGTAGAAAGAGGTTACTGTCTGCAACTGCTGTGCGATACCTGAGGCGAAAGGTGGAGAAAAATCCCCGGGTGACAGCTGAGGAACTACGACAGGACATGTCAAAGGGAGGTATTCAGGTTTCTGCCCAGACAATAAGACGCACACTGCGAAATGATGGCTTCCATGCAAGAACTCCCAGGCGCACCCCCCCTGCTGACTCCAAATCACAAGAAGAGTCGACTCCAGTATGCCACAAACCATGTGGACAAACCACAAAGGTTTGGGATACTGTTCTCTGGAGTGATGAGACCAAACTGGAACTTTTTGGGCCAATGGATCAACGGTACGTGTGGAGGAAAAAGAATGATGCCTATAAAGAAAAGAACACCCTGCCTACTGTGAAGCACGGTGGGGGGTCAGTCATGCTCTGGGTTTGTTTTGCTTCTTCAGGTACAGGGAATCTTCAGCGTGTGCAAGGTATTATGAATTCAGTTCACTACCAGGAGATCTTGGATGCAAATGTCATGCAGTCAGTGACAAAACTGAGGCTTGGGAGATGTTGGCCCTTCCAACAGGACAATGATCCTAAGCATACCTCAAAATCTACCACAGCTTGGTTGCAAAAGAAGGATTGAAAGATTCTGGAGTGGCCATCGCAATCACCAGACTTAAATCCCATTGAAAATCTCTGGTGGGACTTGAAGAAGGCAGTTGCAGCACGCAAGCCAAAAAATGTTAATGAACTGGAGGCCTTTGCCCATGAGGAATGTGCAGGTATCATTTCATGTGTAAAAACTGATGCATAAATGTGTATATATCACTTTACATGTAAACCTTAAAATACACAATTACAGAGTGCGTTATGTATATTTACAGATCGCTCTCCATTTTTGTGGATGTGATTTTATACAACACAAATACAAAAGTACATTTACAGATAGTGAAATATTTTTAGCTCATGGCACATATTTTTGAATTGTCTTCTGTGGATTACAACTATTATCTACATATTTACTGCAGTATAAAGTGGACACAATTCTGTAAACAAACAGGAGGGAAGTTGCAAATGTCACATGATCTGTAAATGCACAGGAAGTGATCTGTAAATGCGCAGATATTCTGTGTATAAACTGATGCGCAAATGCATATATATCATTTTACATGTATACCTTAAAATACATATTGAGTGAGTTGTGCGTATGTGCAAATCAACACTTATTTTTGTGGATACAAAAAAATACGTTTGTGAATAGTGAAATATTTACAAATCATGGTACACGTTTGCGGATTGTCTTCTGCGGCTTACAAATAATAAAGTCAAATAAAAACGAGGAGCGAGGAAACACCGGTGTATCCTTCACAGAAGTTATTTACGCCCACTTATTAAATATTACAAGTTACAAGATATTACTACAAGTTCCTGGGAGTTCACTTAAAAAATAAACTGGACTGGTCCAACAACTCTGAGGCCCTCTACAGGAAGGGACAGAGCAGACTATTCTTCCTGAGAAGGCTGAGGACCTTCAATGTGTGCAACAGACTACGTCAGATGTTTTACCAGTCTGTAGTAGCCAGCTTTCTGTTCTTTGCCGTGGTATGTTGGGGGGGTGGCATCAGCACCAGGGATGCCACCAAACTTAACAAACTAGTGAGGAGGGCTGGGTCTGTGGTTGGATGTGAGCTGGACAGTCTGGAGGTGGTGGCAGAGGGGAGGACCAGGAGGAAGCTGGAGTCTATTCTGAAGAACCCCTCCCACCCCCTCTATGAGCAACTGGTCCAGATGAGGAGTACATTCAGCCAGAGACTGATCCCCCCTCGGCACACTACAAACCGTCTGGGTCAGTCCTTTATTTTGGTGGCCATCAGTCTCCATAACCAAGGTCTGACCTCCATGTAACTCTGTGATCATCTGCTCCGTATTTATTCCTGGACCAAATATATATAATTACATATAATTATATAATTACATATATATGCTATGCATATACCCACCCACCTGCTGCACTTTACTTATTATTGTCTTACTGATCTTATTTATTTTATTGTCAATTTCCTTCATTGCACCTTCTCTTTTACTTTTTACTTATTGTATTCATCTGTACTGTTGTTGCTGCTGTTATGACACCCGAATTTCCCTCCGGGGATTAATAAAGGTTCATCTTATCTTATCTTATTAGTTACTGATTGGATGCTGTCGGACATGTCAACATCACTGGAGTTTTATACCAGAGTGATAGATCACAGATTAACAGTTTATCTTCTGATTCACCATCTAGTCAAAAACTGTGGTAACTGTCGGTGTGAATAGCAAACAGATCATGTTGATGGTAAAGTGTTCCAGCAGCAGAAGGACCTGCAGTATCACACACAGCGGCTGAAGCAGCTTCTTACAAAAAGAGCTTTTTAAGACCTGACAACAAATTTTGCCAAACAACTTTCTTCAACTATTAGAAAGATTTTCCTTTTCATGATCTATTAATTCCCCCCATTAACTTTTATTAAGGGTACTATTACAGTCAGAGTTGGTGACAAAAATGTGTTTTCTTGTTTTAGGATTTGGGTAAGGTTTAGGATTTTCTGGGTCCAGCATGACCCACTCCAGCATCAACTCAAGGTGAAGTAACTGATTTTTCTGAAATCACAATGACAAAAAGAGAACACAGTGGTAGTAGTAGTAAAAATCAGGTCATTTATTTGCTCAATCACCCACTGTTCAGCCCATATTATTCAATTTCTGCATAAGTTAAATATTTACAACATCATTCAAGGCCCTTCACAAATGCATCATAATCGTCTTTACAAAGAAATCTATTTACATTGTACAAAACATTGCATACATGGTCATCCATACACCAAACCCTCTTTCCCTTGCAAAAAAAACCCCAAAAAAAACCCAAAGCAAAAAAACACCACAGTTTCTTCATTTGTTGTTTCCCCACAATAAGTTGTTTAATTAGCACTGGTATCATTCCCTACCCCAGTAACCCAGTGTTTAGTTTTTCATTTTCACACAGGCAGTTACTAAGTCACAGACAACTGGTCAGCTACTGAATTACTCATCAAGACTGTCACCAAGGCAGGCATTCACTGTCCGTAAAGATATGCTCTCTTTAACATGTGGAAGTTACTCTAAAGCATCTCATTGTCCATAGAAGCACTACAATAAATGAATAAAATAAAGACCAATTACTTTTATTCATTCATTGCATTTGAATTGTAGGTGGGTTGATTTCAAGCATGGCACACTGGGAATGGACCTAGAGACTGGTTTAGGGAAACTACTGCTGTATAAAGTTTTGTGTATGGAGAACACAAGCATTGCTTGCTTTGGATTCAACTTTGTGGTTTTGTTTTTTTCCCAGTCAGGCTTTTTATAGTGTGGTGAATTAAATTCATTCACTCATTAATCAAATTAAGCAAGTTAAACAGCTGTATTACCTTCAAGCTAGAAGTGGCTCCTTAATTGCAGATAGTAAAAATATTGTTCACAAACTGGAGTGCAAATGTGAATAACAGATACATATTATACAATTCAGTATTAGAATGTGTCAGTGTCCAACCTGTTCAGCATGTGCATATAGTAGTGTTACTTCCATCTCACTGGTATCTGAGGACCTTTTGTCAGGTTTGGCTCTGGAAGAAAATTTATGTTTTTTGACTGACAATGACTGATAATGGCCTATTATCCACTGACTGAACAGGACCAAGCAGAATAATACTTGTCTTCTTTGTAGGAGGATTATAGGTGGATAAATAAAACAAGCCAGGACTTGAACACTCATGAATTTCAGCATGACACTGCCAAAACAAGTCAGTCAGTTTGACGTGATTGCTTTGTGACACAAATTTGGCTCACCTGAGTTTTTTGTTTGTTTGATATATCTAATAAATGCTTTGTTTCTGACATCCTGTTTTAACTCACTATTAAAGGAGAAATTTGCCACCTTGTACGTGGACATCCAATCTGTGTTGATGGTAGCTGTAGTCGATTGAACAATTAATTCGTCAGTGCTGCTATACTGACCCAGAAACCTAAGTTCACAGCTACAAAATCTGTTGTTCTTCCTGCATCCAGCTAAGGCCTATTGAAAGAAGCTGGGACGTGGGTCTTGGGCTATGGGGTATAACATACAGTGTAACTGGAGCTGCAGTCATGTGTTGCTATTGGCTCAATTTCGGCAAAACCAGACAATATCTTACTGTGCATGTGTTGTACCCCAGTGATATGATGCAACGATGAAGCGTGACTTTTTTTCCACCCTCCTTGCATCCAGTGTAGTGACAGCAACATAACTGGATGTGAGGAAAAACTGCAGGCTAATATTTCAGCTTAGATTTCTCTGGATAGCCAGCATGGGGGTGTGCAAGCTCTAGATGCTGCTAAAAACAGAACTAGCTTGGGCTGGTCTTAGTTTCATTTTGTAAATAAAGTTTAAAAAAACAACAACATCAAAAAAACCCCAAAAAACTGAACTTTCTTGTTCTCTTTGCATGTACTGCAAACTAACAGTCCACATGCAACACATCCCGAGAAGAGGAGAACAGAGGAGAACTCAGCTTTTCAGGTCAATATAGCGTGCAATGTGAAATTTATTGCTTCAGTGGACTACATTTACCCATCAACACCAATTGGCCATCCATATAAAAAGACACCAAATTTTCCCTTTAAAACCTGAAAACCATCTTAACCTGACTTCTAGACAAAAGCAAGCATTATGTCAGCCAGCGTATGTATGAAGCACTTGGTTACTGAAGCCTCCACCAATAAAATGATTCTTTGGTAGGTGAGCTTAACAGTTGTTTGAAAAGGTCTAATATTAGCATGAATGTTCAATAGTCAGAGTTGATGTGATTCATTTCATAAATCAATGTAGTGGTTTAGAAAAGACCTGAGAGCCCAAAAAAACAGATAGACACATAGTGTAAACAAAACCACTATGAAGGACAGAGACGGACAGAGACAGAATCCGACTATTTGGACTCCATCATGCTGCAGGTGCAATGCCACTGACTGGCTGTTATCAAAAACATTATTTATTTAAAGGACAGTATCAGCTTGATATATCTGTAAACTTATAGTATGAATGTATTTCTTGGTGTCTGTGTGTGTATGTCCTCATACAGTCACCATGTTTCTTTCCATGCTGCCAGTGGTTTACTTTGTGAGTTGTTCAGACAGCCACTATGTTGTTCATCTCCCATTTCTGAGTGGTTTTACTGGTGTCACAGTCTGATATGAACACTTTGTGGAGCAGGTCAGACCGGTCCAGACATTTCCCTGTTAGGAGAACATTTCTATTAGTGTTTGTTACAAGGATTTAGAAGTCCCTCCTCCCATATGGATCACTGGAAGTGACCCTTATCCAATGGTTCGTCTGTTTAGAGGAACTCAACTTGAGCTCATTTAGGGTCATTTTATTTAAGGCAATGTGACAGTGATGCTATGTGTCAAAATGGAGCTCCGAGGCTTATTTCAATATTCCATAACAGTTGCATCTGAAATAAGCCTTCAAAAGGTCAAAAATGAAGTGACTAATAATGTTTGAGGTGGTTTTCTGCTTTGCTTTGTCAATGAACATGCAGGTGGTTTCAAATGTTCCTCAAACCCATAGTCTTTGGTGAAAGTGCTTTCAAAGTTTTTTGTGGCCTCATCTTGGCGTTAGTTACAGAGACACCTTAAACAAGACTTATAAGCTTGGAAGACTGTTTTTATTCACTGTTTGACCACCGAATACACATGTCCTGTTACAGAACACTGCCAGTTCATTACTTGATGTAATTTGTCTGTTTGTTCTTTTATGTGAAACTGTTTATGTTGCCATCTTGGTCACGCTTTGGGATGTGTATGTATCGTTTGGTTCATTTGAAATAGGTTATGAGGTCAATTACATATTTTTTTCATTGCATTTATTGTCACATTAGAAATCAAGGCCTATGAAAAGAGGCTGGGACACGGGCAGACAGGGGTATGGTGTATAACACATGCGCAATGTAACTGAAGCTGAGGTTGTGCGTTGTGATTGGCTCAAATTTGGCAAGGGCAGACCAGATTTTACTGCTCATGTCTCTCAACCATGGCACTACGAATACACAATCACAGCTATTAACTTGCCACTGCACGTTACCTCGGTGGCTAACAGCAAGTGGTACACTTGTAAGTTTAGTTGAGTTGTGAATGACTTAAGTTCCCTCCAGTCAGCAATGTTCAGTGGTTGTGTCCAAGCAGTGTGTGAGGGGTGGAGCCGTAGCAGTGAAGTGTTGATGCACTGTTATTGACAAGGGTCCAGACTATGGAGTCTCTGTGTTATTAATTTATCTGTATAAAGTTTCGTAAAGTTAAGGAACAACCCTTGGCTACACAAGCTGAAACTGAAGCTTGCAGTAGGCTCTGTAGTCTGACTGTTTCGGTTAGTTTGTCATGGATCTTAGTAGTAAATTCATCAGTTGGCTGAGACAAAGCAGCTCCTCCTCTCTACCAGCTGGACCTGTTGTGGTTCACATCAGCAGAGGGAGGAGGACAGGAGGACAGAGGACAGGAGAACAGGAGGAGAGAAGGAAGGACTGATACTGACTGATGTTTGTGTTCTTCAGTCTTTATAAACTTCACTCAGGAATATGATTTATTTTATTAGCATGTTAGATTTTCCAGTGAGATATTATAGAGTTTCTATGGTGACTTTGCTGTTGTAAACACTACTGTTGCTGCTCTAGAGACAACATGCATCCTAGTTGTATTTTAAATATTCAATTCTAATCTGGTTCTGGATTTAAAAACAACCAGGCTGACATAAGTATAGCTAGCACGTCAAAATGTGTCTATTTATCACAAGTCATATCATCATTGCAATACTGAGCAGTGTTATTGCACATGGCAGATTTTCCTTATATGATGCTGGCTGCTTAAAAAAGCTCTAGTGCTGGCTGACCTGATGCTGCACTTTTTGTTGATGATTTGTTTTTATTTATTAATTCTTTTTAAATAACAAAATGGCACTTTTTGTTTAGATCAGAAGTCCAGCCATAAGATCCGACACTGCTGAAGTGTTTTGTATATATATACTACACATCACAAACTACAGAAGCAACAACCTGGTGAATGCTGGGACTGATGCCTCGCTGGCAGAGGAACTTAACTGCGTTTTTGCCCGCTTTGAGGCAGACAGTCCCTCAGCAGTCACTCCCACCACCCTCCAGCACTATCACACTGTCACTTCAGGAGCACGAAGTGAGACGTGTGCTGAAGACTGTGAACCCCAGGAAGGCAGCCGGACCCGATGGAGTACCTGGCAAGGTACTCAGAGCGTGTGGTGACCAACTGGCGGGAGTTTTTACAAACATCTTCAACCTGTCTCTGTCCCAGGCCATCATACCACCCTGCCTTAAAGCTTCCATCATCATCCCCGTCTCCAAAAAGTCAACCATGGACAGCCTTAATGACTCCAGGCCTGTTGCACTTACGCCTGTGGTCATGAAGTGCTTTGAAAGACTGGTCTCACTTCACATCAGGGCCTGTCTGTCTCCCACTCTGGACCCCCACCAGTTTGCCTACAGGGCAAACCGATCCACAGAGGACGCTATAACCATAGTGCTCCATACCGCGCTGAGTCACCTGGAGCACCGGGGGAGTTACGTGAGGATGCTCTTCCTGGACTTCAGCTCAGCCTTCCAATGTGCAATAATGTCCTTGTGCAATATTCAGTGTACTTGCACATAATTTCTTATTTAAATTGTACATAATCTTGTGTTTACATTTCTATATTGTCTACATTTTTTAACATAGCTGTACATATTTAATTATCGTATTATCTAAGAATTTACTCTGTATCTTTCTCTTCTAAAAATGCACCAAAGGAGTTGCGCTCTTGCGCTCTAATTTTGTTGTATGTAATACAATGACAATAAAGGCGATTCTGATACTGATTATATACACACACACACACATATATATACAGTATATATATATATATATATATATATATATATATATATATATATATATATATATATATATATATATATATATATATATATATAATGTATACACACACACACACACACACACACACACACACACACACACACACACACATATATGTATATGAACCCTTGGGATTCTTTGATTTCTGCATCAATTGGTCATAAAATGTGTTCTGATCTTCATTTAAGTCACAACAATACACATTCTGCTTAAACTAATACTACACAAAAATGTTGTTTTTTGATGTTTTCATGTTTTTATTGAACACAACATGTAAACATTCATAGTGCAGGGTGGAAACTGTATGTGAACCTTTGGATTGAGTAACTGGTTGACCCTCCATTGGCAGCAATAACTTCAACCAAATGTTTCCTGCAGTTGCAGATCAGACCTGCACAACGTTCAGGACGAATTTTGGACCATCCCTCTTGACAAAACTGTTTCAGTTCAGCAATATTCTTGGGATGTCTCGTGTGAATTGGTCTTGCGGGGTCATGCCATAGCATCTCAATCAGGTTGAGGTCAGGACTCTGACTGGGCCGCTCCAAAAGGCCTATTTTCTTCTGTTTAAGCCATTCTGTTATTGATTTACTTCTGTGCTTTGGGTCGTTGTTCTTTTGCATCATCCATCCTCTGTTGAGCTTAAGTTGGCAGACAGATGGTCTTAAATTTTCCTGCAAAATGTCTTAATAACATTGGGAATTCATTTTTCCATCAATGACAGCAATCCGTTCAGGCTCCGAGGCAGCAAAGCAGCCCCAAACCATGATACCTCCTCCACCATATTGCACAGTTTGGATGAGGTTTTTATATTGGTGTGCTGTGCCTCTTTTTCTCCACACATAGCATTGTGTGTTCCTTCCAAACAACTCAATTTGGTTTCATCTGTCCACACAATATTTTGCCAGTAGTGCTGTGGAACATCCAGGTGCTCTTTTGCAAACTTCAAATATGCAGGAATGTTTTTCTTGGACAGCAGTGGCTTCCTCTGTGGTGTCCTCCCATGAACTCCATTCTTCTTTAATGTTTTACTTATTGTGGATTTGTCAACTAAAATGTTAGCATGTGCTCTTCTTCACCTCATTGAGCATTCTGTGCTGTGCTGTTGCAATCATCTTTACCGGACGTCCACGCCCAGGGAGAGTAGCAACAGTGCTGAACTTTCTCCATTTGTAGACAATCTGCCTTACCGTGGACACATGGACATCAAGGCTTTTGGAAAGACTTTTGCAACACTTTCCAGCTTCATATAAGTCAACAATTCTTGATAATGGGTCTTTTGAGAGTTCTTTTGTGCAAGGCATGGTTCACATCAGGCAATGCTTATTGGGAACAGCTAACTCAAAACTGGTGTGTGTTCTTTATAGGGCAGGGCAGAATCCAATGTCATCATATTGATTGGACTCCAGGTTAGCAGACTCCTGGCTCCAATTAGCTCTTGGAGAAGTCATTAGCCTAGGGGTTCACATACATTTTCCACTCTGTACTGTGAATATTTACATGATGTGTTCAGAAAAAACATGAAAACATACATTTTTGTGCAATATTAGTTTAAGCAGACTGTCTTTTGTTCTGACTTAGATAAAGATCAGAATACATTTTATGACCAATTTATAAAGAAATCCAAGTAATCCCAAAGGGTTCACATACTTTTTCTTGCAACTGTATATACATATACATAATGATGATGTAATGATTTATCATGGTCTCCTTTTTTTACACACAAAAACCTGGCATTTTAACAGGGGTGTGGAGACTTTTTGTTTTCACTGTATGTATGTATATATTGTGTGTGTGTGTGTGTGTGTGTGTGTGTGTGTGTGTGTATTAGGGCACAATATCAGATTTTCACTACATGATTATTGTGAACAAAAGAATTCACACTAACAATATAGCAATATCTATAAGAAAAATTGAAATTAATAATAATAATAATAATAATAATAATAATAATAATAATAATAATGCTATCAGTCAAATTCATCTTTAACGTGGTTTACTGAGTTTACTGCCTGGCTGACTAATGACATCAGTGCACTGAAACAGTAAACTTCACTGGGAATTAAGTTATAAGATAAGATAAGATATTCCTTTATTAGTCCCACAGTGGAGAAATTTATTATTATTACTAGAAATAACTATAAATAAAAAAATGGCCAGCCTTAAGTCAGGCTCAGAAAAGAAGGGAGAAACAAGAGAAAATGAGTGACCACTTACCAGACCGCTTGTGTCAATCGGGGCATGTGTCATAGTTTGTTTATATACTTTGATCTCAGCATGATGGGTAAATGGGTGCTCTTCCTGAATGCAGGTAGCCATTCACTCTATAGCCATTTTTGAATGCTATGTAGCGGTGAGCAGTATAAGTGTTTGTAATGTAATGTGTCTGTTCAGAACATGGCCGTTTATGTTGGTAATTGTGACTTGTGCTGTGCTGGTTTATATAGTATTTTTAACCATGAGCAAGGTGGTGTTGTCCTGAAACCAGCTATACTTAAAGGTTTGTTCCGTGTTAACGGGTGGGGTTGCTGAGTGCCTCCTCTTGACTTTTAACCATGATGACCACAGTGTAACAGCTCTTCCTAACTGGATGTGGAACGTGTGAGCGAAAATCAGACTGATTCACTTTTTCCCCAATGAAGATGACCTAACCTGCTATGGGCTTAAGCAAACAGGCTGCTTGTTTGAAAAACCGCTCATCCTGGCTGTAATTTGTGGGAAGCACACCTCGAACCTATTTTCACTGGTCAAAAACAGCCCTGACATAATTAAGTAATTAATATCTCTCTCTGTGCAATAGAGAATGACATTGCTCGTAGTGTATCTCGACAATTTTTCACACTCCATGCTGGGCAAACCGCATGTGATCATTTTTAATGAGTTACGCAAACATTGTTATTGCATTCCATTCATTTAAAAGAAGTGTTTGCACACTGTGCAAGGCCAATATTGGCTGATAATCAGCTTCCTAATCTACTGAAGATGATGAATCCCAGTGTGAAACATATGTAAGAAAAATGTAGTTGTGTTTAAATAGAGTTAGAATAGTGCAGAGATTTACCTGTTGGTACATGAGTGAACCGATGGAGATCCTGGAAAGAGAGAGAGTAGGTGAATTCTTCATCCCAGTACTTTCTTACTTTCTACCTTCTGTCTAGATTCAGCGTGCTCTCATCCTTTCCTGATCGCACACACTTGTGAGTAGAGCAAAGTCATACACACCAAAGAGTTTGTGTTTGATCAGTAGTGTGTGTGTGTGTGTGTGTGTGTGTGTGTGTGTGTGTGTGTGTGTGTGTGTGTCTCACCTTGAAGTATTTCCACTCAGTGTTCTGGTTGTGATCACAGTGTGTGATGATGACAGCTGAATTATCACCTCCTTTAGTCAGGCACTGGTCATACTGCATCAACTGGTTGACCTCATTGATACGGAACAACTACACACACACACACACACACACACACACACACACACACACACACACACACACACACACACACACACACACACACACACACACAGGGCTGTGATAATTAGTCAAACACTACACAAAAATTCCTTTCAATGCTCTGTTGTAAATGTTCCAGAGGTGAGTTTTACAGATGAGATATGGAGCTGAGATATGTCTTGTGTTATTACAAAATCCGACAGCACAGTTTTTTTGTTTTACATTGCAAAAAGCAGTGCTTCAGATTAAACAGTTCTGTGGTTCATACACAAAGAAACCTATTGTAGAAGGTATGCAGCAGAAAATGCATGGCAATTTTAGGTGCACATCATATCACAGAATTACTCCAATAATAAGTAAGATGTATATACCATACATACAGCCTGAGTTGGTATTAGATACAGTGCACAATGCTGTAGCACTGAGAGATATTAAAAAGCGGAGTCATCTCTAGAGTGTCTTCACAGGGTGATGCACCTGGGACTACATGATTCTTATGCAAAATTATACGGTATGCATGGTGGAGAATCCTGCAGCAACAGTGTTTTTGTACACTGTGGCACCTGAGAGCAGAAGCAGATTTAATGCAGTGCTAAGAATGGGCACAACCTCAGAAACTTTCTCTGAGTGAAACATCTGGAGCAACTAATAGAGATGCAGACATCTGTAAAATACAAGCAACCCATAAATCTCTATCACTGGACCAGGACAGAGAGTAAATGCTAAATAGTCATAATTATGTCTTTGAATGTGCTGCACAAGTGACCCTTTCGTTTAGAGTAAAGATAAGAGCATAGATCTGGATATCTGAGAACAGATGCTGAAATACAACTGGACAGTAACACTGATGATGTTGTGTGTAAAAGCGAAAACCTGCATCTGGCAAAGCTAAAGGGTCTTTTGCAGAAAGCTGATTTAGTGATAACTGAGTTAGTTACCTTAGTTAACCCTAGGTTGATGGAAACTCTGGGTTTTCAGTAATCAATCACTTGTAACTTGTCAGTTACTGTGGTAACATACTTTGTGAAAAAAAAAAAAACTGCTCACTGGGAGGCTTCCTTCAACAAATCCTGAGTTTCTCTCTCTCATTTACCCGCTGCCATGGTGAATCGTAGTGTCTGAGCTCTACTGATAGTGGCTTTTTTCCATTCATCTCGCACACACCTAAGACATACAGTATGTAACCAACGCAAGTTGCGCAACCAATCAGAGCCAAGCTGGACCCTTGTCATCTCTGAGTAGCTGTCAATCACTTGCCAACTCTGATCTGTTTTAGGAATCATCTTGTAGTGTAGTTTAGCTGCAGAATGAGAAAGTTTGTAATCCAGCCATGTTCAGATCAGCTGAGGAAAATACCAAACACCACCCACCAGCCAGTGCACATTCGCATTTTACAGCTAAACAATAACTACAAGATGATTCTGAACACATCTAAGGAGAGAAATAGTCATTACAGTAACAGAATATTGATTCATATTTGATGAGCTGTGCCTAGTTTGACCGTTTAATCAGAGTTCATGAGTGATTGTCAGCTGCCTCTGGTGAATGACCAGCCAATAGGAACACTCTCTGAAATGAAAGTCTCCTGTCACTGGCTAAATTTTTAAAATGCTGAATACAGAGCCATGAGGAGGTGCAGAAGTCTAGTTTTCTCTCAGAACAGTTGAATTACAATATGCTGAAAGGTTATTATGTTATTTTTGTCCAATGAGGCCAAAAATATTCTGCCTACTGCAGGTTTAAGACATGGACAGAATAAGTAAGTACGCAAGTCCTTCTTTACTGAAGAACATACTGTAGTGTCCAATCATCTTAAAGAAACAGGCTGCATATTGTTCTTCTGCTCTCCAGCCGACACGCTAATCAAAGACCAAACCAGATCAGCACCGTCTCCATCTGGACTGAACAGAGCCACAGGAGACAAAGCAACACACAGGATGCACTGTGTGTGTGTGTGTGTGTGTGTGTGTGTGTGTGTGTGTGTCTCATTACCTGGTTGCCTCCCATTCTGTGGCACGGTCCTATTTCCACATTGCCTCCATTGGTATGTCCCATACTGTCAATACAATAACTTGTCTCAAAGCCTCGAATCTGCACACACACACACACACATATTATACAAAATCGTTCACATGAGAGAAACAGTAAACTGTGTATGTGTGTGTGTGCCTACCTCCCCCCATTCTACATTTTTAGGAGGCAGGGGGTAGTGCAGTGGAATGTCATACGCTATTTCCTCCATGAACCACTTGAAGCTTTTGCATCGATGTTCCTCCCTGACAAAAAGTTCAGCCAACAAAAAGCAAACAATTAATTCACAACCAGTGAACTTGGTATTAACCAAGCTAATAAGCTAATGATGGGTTATTTCATAACCAATACTAAAAAATTAGGAAAAAAAAATCATGAATTTTCAGCTTATTTGAAATGTTAAGAATCTTTAAGGGCCCTACTTCACACCCAGCACTAAGCAGCACACAGCACAGCGCAACTGTCATTGCTAGTTTCTGACTGATGCTGCTGTCATTTTCACACCCAGCGCCCACGTAGTGTGAGTAGCACCCATCTGTGCACCCATGGGGGTGCTGATCTTAAATGAGGTGTGGTTAAGTGCTTTGTTGGCACATTGCTATCTTGAGGCAGCAGAAGTGAATGTGCCATTGCATTGTCGGTACTTGAACAGTGATTTTATTTATGCGAAGAAAAATACTAAATTCAGATGGCAGTTTATAATAGAATATAATGAAGTCAGGCTCTCTGGCATTCTGTATTGTCTGTGTGTCTCAGCGCTCCTCCGGTCACTGCAATGATCGCCAAGTCTAGAAAGATCATAGTGTACAAGCGCCTCTGTGGCATCTCCTCTCATCATCCCACTGCGTGTGTGAGTGTAGTAGTAAGCTACATCAAAGTTTGCAGCCTTCTCCCCTTAAACTGCTGTTTTGAAGCGGATGGATCTGCGTTACGCACCACATCTTCAGCAGTGCCCGGCTGAAAGGCAGTGTGTAATGCATCTCATGAGGATTCTACCCAGCCGAACCGAGCCCCCTGTGCCCCCATGCGCCTCACTTTACACCCAGATTATACAGCACTTAACTAGTAAAAGTGGATGTTGGACATACCCTAAATGCACTTGCGCCATATACTGTACCTTAGACCATGTACTACAGATTGTTTAAATAGGGTCTTTAGTGTATCTAAAGTTGAATTTAAGGCTCTGGCTTAAGGCTGCTTTCAAATGCACAAATCAATGAATATAACCAGTATATGTATAAATATTCACAATGACCTATTCCATAACTGATATGAACAGGAAACCGAAAATAAATGCCTGTATATGTGTAAATTTCTTTTCTGAAACAAACACACACACAAATTTGGATAATTTGATTCTTTACAGTGCACTTACAGTACTTATATTGCAGAACTATATCTCCTAATGGAGTACCTCTAGGCTGTGCAATAACAATAAATTTCCAAGTTCATTCCACGTCATGGGTGGGTTTACTGAAGTTTTGAGGTGTCAGGTTTTATGCAATAAAATGATACAAAATGAATACAAAAAGAAGCAAGCAAAGACATCATCAACACGTCATTCTAATGATTTGAAAATGAAAAAACTGGACATGGGATGGACACTTGTATTTTCCTTAAAAAGAGGATGAGAGTGGATATTGTCTACATGCTGAAATGTCCCTTTGTTCTGGTTTATGTTGGACAAACTATGAGCTCTGAAAATTTGCGTATCTGAACATAAAAGTGCAATTTGCGCACAAAACTGTGATTATGGTATTGCTCAATATTATGCACAGTAGAGATGCGCGGATCGGCTTGGACGTCATCCAGATCCGCATGTACATATAAACCATCCACCCACCACCCACCCATAGGAACTATTCAAGCAAACGCATGGGAACTCCAACTCTACCAATCCCTGTGGCTTATATGTAAGCATGATATTCATATTACACTGAAATATGCTGGTTTTAAATAAATGAATATTATTTATTTATGTGTATCAGCATTTCCCACACACACAGTAGCCTTTACTTGGACAGGCCTAGGTACAGTGCTGTGAAAAAGTATTTGCCCCTTCCTGCAGTAGCTCAGTCTGTAGGGAGTTGGCTTGGGAACCGGAAGGTCACCGGTTCAAGTCCCGACATGGACCAAGAACTGAGTTTGAACTGGTAGCTGGAGAGGTGCCAGTTTACCTCTTGGGCACTGCCGAGGTGCCCCTGAGCAAAGCACCAAACCCCCTAACTGCTGGGGGCGCTTGTCAGGAGCAGCCCCCTCACTCTGACATCTCTCCAATTGTTGCATGTATATGGTCCTGTGTGTGCATGTGTGTGTATAAGTTAACAACAGAGTGAAAAAATTGAATTTCCCCTAGTGGGACTAATAAAGGAATATCTTCTTCTGATTTCTTAGAATTTCTTGGAAAATTCTCCACTGTGGGACAAATAAAGGAATATCTTATCTTATCTTATATTTTTGCATATTTGTCACACTTAAATGTTTCAGATCATCAAACAAATTTTAATATTAGACAAAGATAACCAGAGTAAATACAAAACGCAGTTATTAAATGATGATTTCATTTATTAAGAGAAAAAAAAATATCCACACCTACATGGCCCAACGTGAATAAGTAATTACCCCCTGTCATGCTTATGGACTTCTGAGTAAGTTAGTTTTTTTCTGTTAGTGTATTATTGGTTCTGCATCGTTATTTTGAGTTTCGGTTATTTTCATTCTAGTATTGATTGTGTTTGTCACCCACGTCTGGCGTCATGTCTTGTTTCACTCCCTGTCCTGGTCCTGGTGTCTTGTCTTTGGTTGTTTCCTGTTTTATTTTGAAAGTCTTGCATCTCTGTGTCATTTCTAGTTTTACTTCCTGCCCTTGTGTGTTTTCCCTCCATTTTCATGATTGACACTCCCTGACCTTGTTTCCCTGATTGTTGCTCTGCCCCTGAGTGTTTCCTTGAGGTTGTCTTCCCTGTCTGTATTTAAACCACCCCTTTTCCCTCTGTTCTTGTTAGCTCTTGTCCCTATGACTCCCAGTAGCTCGCCGTGATCGTACAGTGGTTAGTACTCTGCGTTGTGGCCGCAGCAACCCCGGTTTGAATCCGGGTCATGGCAGGGTTAAATCCCGGTTTGAATCCGGGTCATGGCAGGGTTAAATCCCTGACACGGCTGGGGAGGATAACTTTTGGGGGCGGCAGTAGCTCAGTCTGTAGGGAGTTGGCTTGGGAACCAGAGGGTCACCGGTTCAAGTCCCGACATGGACCAAGAACTGAGTGTGAACTGGTTGCTGGAGAGGTGCCAGTTTACCTCTTGGGCACTGCCCCTGAGCAAGGCACCAAACCCCCAACTGCTCGGGGCGCTTGTTAGGAGCAGCCCCCTCACTCTGACATCTCTCCAATTGTTGCATGTTTGTGCATGTGTGTGTTCGGGTCTGCATGTACCGTGTATAAGTTGACAACAGAGTGAAAAAATTGAATTTCCCCTCGTGGGACTAATAAAGGAATAGCTTCTTCTTCTTCTTCTTCTCATTTGTTTAGTCCCCACGATCTTCCGTGCCCCGCTGTCCTGCTTCTTACACTTCCGTGTGCTTCTTTGTGATTCTTTTCCCTGGATTCCCCCTTCTCCTCTCCTCCATCCTTGCATCTCTTTTCTTTCTGGTAGGTTTTCTTATCCTGTTTGAATGTCTCCCCGTGCACTCCTAGTTGTCCTGTCTCTCTGTGCACTTTAGGTTTAGTGTTAATTCTAGTTTATGTGCATTTGGTTTTGTAGTGGCTTTGTGTTCAATTTATATTTCTTTCGAGTCATGGTTTATTATTATTTTGTATTACTATAATATTCCTATTCATCAGTCTATGATTAAATACTCACTTTTTGTTAATCCATCTGTTTGTGTGTCATCTGTGTTTGGGGTTCTTTCTTTCTACCTTCCTTCGGTTAATAACCAAGCATTCTTAACACCCCCTAAACCTAATAACTTGTTGTGCCACCCTTGGCGGCAACATGCAATCATGCGTTTGCGATAACTAGCAATGAGTGTTTTACACTGCTGTGGACTCTCCTTTACAGAATTGTTTGAATTCAGCCATACTGGAGGGTTTTCGAGCATGAACGGCCTGTTAAAGGTCATGCCACAGCATCTCAACCGAATTTAAGTCTGGACTTTGACTAGGCCACTCCAAAACCTTTATCTTGTTTTTTTTAAGCCATTCAGAGGTGGACTGACTGGTGTGTTTCAGATCATGTCTTGCAGAACCCAAGTGTGCTTGAGCTTGAGGTCACAAACTGATGGCCAGACATTCTCCTTCAGGATATTCTGGCAGAGAGCAGAATTCATGGTTCCATCAATTACGGCAAGTCATCCAGGTCCTGAAGCAGCAAAGCAGCCCCAGACCATCACACTACCACCACCATGTTTGACTGTTGACTTTTTCTGAAATGCTGTGTTAGTTTTATGCCAGAAGTAACAGAACGCACACCTTCCAAAAAGTTCAACTTTTGTCTCGTCAGCCCACAGAATATGTTTCCAAAAGTCTTGGGGATGATCAAGATATTTTTTGACAGATGTGAGCTGAGCCTTTGTGTTCTTTTTGGTCAGCAGTGGTTTTCTCCTTGGAACTGTCCCATGGATGCCATTATTGCCCAGTCTCTTTCTTGTTGTTGAATCATAGACACTGACCTTAACTGAGGCAAGTGAGGCCTGCAGTTCTTTAGATGTTGCTCTGGGTTCTTTTGTGACCACCTAGATGAGTCGTCGATGCACTTGGAGTAATTTTGGTAGGCTGGCCACTCCTGGGAAGGTTCACCACTGTTCCAAGTTTTCTCCATTTGTGAATTATGGCTCTCACCGTGGTTCGCTGGAGTTCCATAGCCTTAGAAATGGCTTTGTAACCCTTTCCAGACTCATAGATGTCAATAAATTTGTTTCTCATCTGTTCTTGAATTTCTTTCGATCACGGCATGAGGTGTTGCTTTTTGAGATCTTTTAGCCTCCTAGTTTTAGCCTCCTTCACTTTGTGAGGTTCTATTTAAGTGATTTCTTGATTCAACAGGTCTGGCAGTAATCAGGTCAGGGTGTGGCTAGTGAAATTGAATTCAGCTTTGCAAAATATGTGGTTAATCACAGTTAATTCCTGATTTAACAAGGGGGCAATTACTTTTTCACATAGGGCCAGGTAGATTTGGATAGCTTTTTCCCTTAATCAATGAAATCATCATTTAAAAACCTGCATTTTGTATTTACTCTGGTTATCTTTGTCTAATATTCAAATGTCTTTGATGATCTGAAACATTTAAGTGTGACAAATATGCACAAATATAAGAAATTAGGAAGGGTTAAATACTTTTTCACAACACTGTATTAACTGCTGCCCATGTTTTTGGAAACCCATTTTAGTATCTTTTTTACTTTTATTATTTTATCCATCCGAGAGAATGATGCTATCCACAACTGATTAAATAGTGGACTGGTAGTGGCAGAATGCCACCAGGGAGCGGATGGAGGGCTCTGGTTGCTGCCTCAGCTGCTCAGGCTGGACCTACAGCAGGATTACAGTGGCGTGCACTCAGCTCACCGTTCACTGGACTTATATGCTTCTAGTGACACATTATGTACAAACACAGTTCATTCCCATCCAGAGCCTGTAATTGTTTTTAAGAAGTCTCGTAAGGCATTGTTTTGCTGTATTATTTCACCCATTATTTCACCCTGATCTGCTATCAGAAATTCTGTAAGTGGGCTTATCTCACAGTATGATCTCTTGATTGTCAACTTTTCTCAGCCTAAAAATCAGTGTGCAGGGGCTTCAAGGTGGGTAAGTAGTTGTAAAATGAGAAATTCAGAGATATGGAAAAGTGTGATCAAGTAAGACAAAAGAATACAACTCTAAACATCTAGCAAAAATAAATACAAAGTATTTTGTTGCATGTTTGTTATACCTGAAGCGTTTAAGCTCACTGATGTCTCCGTAGGCCAGAGAGAGAGTTTCAGGACGACTGGCATAGAAGTAGTCCTTATATTCATCCCACCATACCTCCACCACACGAACATAGTTCTGTATACACACGCACACACATGCACGCACACATGCATGCACACACACACATACACACACACAAACACAATCATATTTTATGACATGAAAAATAGTTTTGCATTCTGAGCTATAATATAATACAATTAATTGAATTTAATAGGTCTTATTACACCTCATAATATACAGCAACTGTGGGGAAGACTGGACAACACGTTACCGTGTCAACTGACTGATGCTACACTGGTTCTAAAACCTGGGACCAGATTAATAAAGACTGCATATGAAATTTCTCACAAACTGGCATTTATAAAGGAAGAATGTGCAATGACGCAGACTTCACATATGTTTTTCTACCAGAGCAATGGGGGTGATATAGTAAAGTTGAGATAGTAGCATAAGTTAGTTATAATAACCGTTGTGTTGGGTTGATAATTTTCACTAGTGATTTTATTGCTGTGTACACAACAATCTGTAAAATGGCATTCAAAGATACATTTATAAACTTAATGCTGATTACTGACTTTTGTGATCAATTTTACATTGGAGGCATCAGTTTATTTTCCCATTTATGATCTTTACTATTTATCCTGTATTGTAAAGCTGTAGGGATGGTCTGTTTCCATATGAACATTGTAAACTAAATCACTGGTTACCTTTTTGATAGATTGATTTACAGGTTGAAAAACAAGTGGAGCAGGTACAGGTAGAATGTGATATTGGGCGGCGGTAGCTCAGTCCGTAGGGACTTGGTTTAGGAATCGGAGGGTCACCCGTTCAAGTCCCAACATGGACCAAGACCAACTGGTTGCTGGAGAGGTGCCAGCTTACCTCTTGGGCACTGCCGAGGTGGCACTGAGCAAGGCACCAAAGCCCCAACTGCTCGGGGCACTTGTCAGGAGCAGCCCCCTCACTCTGACATCTCTCCATTAATGCATGTATGTGTACTGTGTGAAATTAACAACAGAGTGTAAAAATTGAATTTCCCTACGGGGATTAATAAAGGTTCATCTAATCTAATCTAATATAAGAGGTAATTAAGGGAATATCTGGATCCATTTCGTGGCCAACTGTGGTTGCAGAAATGAGGCTTGCGCAAGTGTGCCTATTCCACAATGAACAGGATTTCTAAAACAGAACCATACATACAGCTTGGTAAATCTGATAACAACAATGCATGCGCATATTTCTGTCTTTGTGTGTACAAAATTTCAGTTGTGAATCGATACAGAGTTTCAAAGCATGAGCCACTCTACCTTCAGAGTGGGTGACGATCCAACATGTGCAGGTGGAGGGTTGCCTTGCCATCCCTGAAGTCTGTAGATATGGCCGACACGAGAACAGGGTACAAAGAGCAGCTGGCCACCACACTGCCAGATCTACAGAAAAACACAGAAAAAAAAAAAATCAAAAGGTGAATATTGCTCTAAACCCTTAAATGATGTGTGCATGGCCATTCAGCCTCAGTGTGTATAAACTGGTTTAGTCCATGTCTACCTTGTATGATATTTCAAAATTCTCTCCTCCCCATATCTGCAGTCCTGGGTCATAGAGACCAAGCTCAAAGAAGAAGTCTCTCTCTATAGCAAAGAGACCACCCGCCATAGCTGGAGACCTACAGGTATAAAGACAGACACACACAGACACAAAAAGACATATACACATATGCTCAAACTGGTGCATCACTTTGCAGCTCAACATTACTCTCTACACTAAAGGTTACTCTGTGAAAATCTTATCGCATCATCTATTCTTGGTCGGTCTTAAAATGACGCAAACAATTCATGTCTGTCTAAACACACAGCATCTACATCAATCAGTCAGTTACAGTATTAGTAACAACACAGAGAACATAAGATCAGATTAACAGAGAAACAGGCTGAGCACAACAAGGAATTAGTGGAAGCAAAGTGGAGAAAAAAGACTAACAAGAAACAAGGAATGAAAAAGTGACTGGGGGGAAGGTGGGGGTGATGATGCCCCAGTACGAATCCAATTCACACCAGAAGCTCCCCATAGACCCAATAAAGAGTTCCTCATCACTCTCCCTACTTTTAGATTCAGACTCAATCATTTCTCACTGAAGGCAACACTGTTCAAGTGGACAAATCCAACAGATCCACAGACTCACAAAAAAACAGGAAATGATTTGCTAAATTGGCCTCAATCCCCGTAGTTACAGAAAAAAACACCAGAAAGTCAGAAAGAGCAGAAGACGTACGTAATCCCATGAAATTAAACAAATGGGGCCCACAATACATTGTGGTGAAATACTGAAGCACACATGCAGTCAGTGGGCAGGACAGTAGTAAGCCACTCCCTATCAGAAGAGTTAGATAGTTTGGGTTTAGTTGGTTAGTTGTGATATACAACGCAGGTTAAATTCAATTATATATTTGATAAACAGTACTTAAAGTTTTCCAACTATAAATACCTTAAGAATTGGTATTAAATAACAGTTGATGGTACCCATACAATCAGGTCTTAATATTTCTGTTTTTGAGGTTAATTTATGCAGTTTTTGAGGTTAATTTATGCAGTTTTTGAGGTTAATTTATGCAGTTCTACTGAAATGAGCTGGTTTTCTGTATTTTCACCCTCTGGTTTAAGATTATTATTTCTTCAAAAGTTAGTTGAGTGATAGTCTTAATGTCAAACACAGTATTAGCATCTGTCCAGGTTAGTTAGGACATGTTTGTCCTGTGTTGTTGACACAGTCTACATTAGTCAGGAGGCATTGGTTTTCTGTACCTATATGGCTCAGTCTGAGTTTTTCTGTGTACTTTTTCTGCGTCTCCCAGAGGAACTCTCTTCCACAACATGCTCCAATCCCAGGCTCCTCTAGCAAAGCCGTCCTTGTCTCCTCCACCTTGGGGCTCGATGCTGAATGTCTGGCCATGGACGGAGTCGACCAGAGGCACCGTACACACCGTTCTGACAGAGTGGGGGTGGGGCCATGCAAACAAGACACATCGGGGGAACAGGTGTGGGGGTGATGTACATGAAGGAAATAAAAACATGCAATACAGACAGCAGTGCCAGTAAAACACACAGACATTAGATGGGGGGTCAGAGACAAAGACAGAGGGAGACACAATGGAGGATAGGACAGGTGGGATAAAGGGATGGGAGATGGAGACACAAAAAGATCAGGGATGAGAGTTAGCATGCTGGCTGCGATGTGTGTACCGGTAGGGCTCGGTGGTATGTTTTCTCTTGGCCTTCTCTCTCTGGCTTAGCGGTACTCTCTTCCAGAGCAGGCTCCAATCCCATGCTCCTCTAGCCAGGCCGTCTTCATCTCCACCCTGCTGGGGCTCCATACTGTACTCATTACCATCTATATAGTCTATCAATGGTACTGTACACACTGTCCTACACACACACACACACACACACACACACACACACACACACACACACACACACACACACACACACACACACACACACACACACACACACACACACACACACACACACACACCTTTGTCTGTATTGGGCTGTGATAATTAGTCAAACACTACACAAAAATTCCTTTCAATGCTCTGTTCTAAATGTTGCAGAGGTGAGATTTACAGATGAGATATGGAGCTGAGATATGTCTTGTGTCATTACAAAATCTGACAGCACAGTGTTTTTGTTTTGCATTGCAAAAAGCAGTGCTTCAGATTAAACAGTTCTGTGGTTCATACACAAAGAAACCTATTGTAGAAGGTATGCAGCAGAAAATACATGGCAATTTAAGGTGCACATCATATCACAGAATTACTCCAATAATGAGTAAGATGTATATACCATACATACAGCCTGAGTTGGTATTAGATACAGTGCACAATGCTGTAGCACTGAGAGATATTAAAAAGCGGAGTCATCTCTAGTGTGTGTCTTCACAGGGTGATGCACCTGGGACTAGGATTTTACAGCAATTTATATAAAACAAATGGGGGTACTCTTACATTTTGGCCTACTGTGCATTTAATATTAGAGGTAGAGGCCGGTTAGCTCAGTTGGTTAGAGCGTGGTGCTGATAACGCCAAGGTCGCAGGTTCGATCCGAATTTCCCTCCGGGGATTAATAAAGGTTCATCTTATCTTAGAGATTTCTAACAAGCTGTGTCGTGTAGCTGAGACAATTCCGCATCTGAAGTATGTCAACGAATTTGATCTAGCTTTAATACTTGAGGAGACAGATCCAGAAGAAACCGCCAGGGGGGAAACTATGGTGCTTGGCGGAGGTCTGCGCTCTCCGAGTGCTTTTCTACTTATGTCTTTGAATGTGCTGCACAAGTGACCCTTTCGTTAAGAGTAAAGATAAGAGCATAGATCTGGATATCTGCGTACAGATGCTGAAATACAACTGGACAGTAACACTGATGATGTTGTGTGTAAAAGCTGCCAAGTGCATGCCTGCATGCACCAACATAAAGAACTGGTAGCATGAAATGGACTGCAATTGAGTAATAAATAACAGTCTCTGCTCAATGACTGTCTTTATAAAGTAAAAAAGTCACTGACAGCCATTATCACGTGTGTGTGAGTGTGTGTTACCTGTCTTTTGAAATAGGAGCAACCAGTGGAGCATACCAGTTGATTCCAACCTCACAATGAGCATCGAGATAGATCAGCACCTAGAAAACACACACACACCAACACTTGCATGCCTGTATTCATTTTTGTTTAACAAGAATGTCATGGTGTCCGATCAATGCTATTAACTGTTGATATTACACCTAGTATAAGTTGAGGGCCAAATTTGCCCCATTTGAAGGTAAAGCCACTGATAAATATTCACACAGACTGTAGCTGTTATCACAACAGTTGCATTGGTGGAAGCAGCAATACCATTAAAGCAAATCATGAAAAACTCATTTTTCAGTGCTTGTACCCAGATACATTTGGGTATCTGGGGTGCCAGACAGAAGGTGAATACAACTACATTCAGACAGACAAGATGAGAAAAATAAAGTGTTTTTTGAACATTAAAGCATGTAAACATGTTCTAGTAGAAACCTAAAATACAAGTATGAACCTGGAAATGAGCATTATATGATCATATGATACCTGTCCTTTAGTAGCTTTCTGGGCTCCTATACTCCTGGCCTGGATCAGTCCTTCTCTCTTCTCATTTCTGAAGAGTTTTACAAGACCATTCCATTGCTTGATGTACTCCTCTAAGCGCTCCTTCAGATGGACTACACACACACACACACACACACACAAACACACACACACACACACACACACACACACACAAAGATGGAACTGCTTCTCAATACTATATGTTACACCATTATATGTTACAGAGTTACTGTACGCTATATCACATATATCCATGAAAGTTCGGTCACTTGAGTCAATTAAGCAGCAGCAAGCTTCACTCTGGACTCTGTGATGAGATGAAGATGTTGGATTATTTTTTTCTGTTAAAGCAGCATGAGAAACTGGAGATTTAGTGAGGCTATGAATCTTGTGGATAGCAGCCTTGGACAGATTTGGTCAGATTATGAAAAGATACTCTTCCCAATTGGAGCACAGAATAAATCATGTTGCTTTTGCAACCTGCAACAATCCCAATCTGACAGCGGCATTAAGGAGTACGTTGATGCCAAATTATAGAGAGATAAGAGATATCACAATGCAACTAAGAATACACCCCCTAACCCATATATTGTATGCGAGGAAAGTAAACCTACCTTTGTTGCTGAAGTCATCTATCATGACTATCTCAGCCAGGTATTTCCTGGGAGTCCTCTTGATGACACTGTGGACAGTTCTCATCAGTGTAGACCAGCCTTCATTATGGAAGACTATCACCACACTAGAGGTCATCAGTCTGTCATCATAATGCCAGTACTTACACCTGAGAGATAGGACAAAGGGCCAAGTGCAGGTCAGCTACATTTACTGTACGTTACAGGTTTCCTTTAGGAATGCTGGTGCTGTCTCCCTAACGTAATTTCATGTCACTCAATGGACGCATAGGTGGGTCCAAAAGAGTGAAAATAGTCATCTAATATAGTGTGACAATATGTGTGCGTGTTGGTATGAGAGAAGCCCATTTAGTGGAGTTTCTGTGTAATGAGGTGTGTTCTTTGTATTTCGTCCTGTATCAGTTCATCTTTAAAGTTCCGTGTCATGAAGGATATTAGGGATGTAATGCAATGCTACTTTCTCTTTCTCTATCTGCCACAAAATATCTGTATTCAAACAATACTGAAAATGGGTGGGGCTTATATCAGAAGTTGTTAGAAACTGTCTGATCTGCTTTATCTTCAACATTCTACTGCCTCATACAGCGCTGTGAAAAAGTATTTGCCCTCTTCCTGATTTGTTATATTTTTGCATATTTGTCACACTGTCAGATCATCAAACAAATTTAAATTATACAAAGATAACTAAATACAAAGCTAAGTAAATAGAAAACTAAAAGTAAAAAGTAAACATTTTTAAATGATGATTTCATTTATTAAGGAAAAAAAGCTATCCAAACCTACCTGGCAACTGCCCTCTAAACCTAATGTTGGCCCACTCTCCTTTAAAGAATTGTTTTAATTCAGCCACAGTGGAGGGTTTTCGAGCATGAACGGCCTGTTAAAGGTCATGCCACAGCATCTCAACCGAATTTAAGTCTGGACTTTGACTAGGCCACTCCAAAACCTTCAATTTTTTTTTTTTTTTTTAAAGTCATTCAGAGGTGGACTTGTTGGTGTGTTTCATTGTCCTGCTGCATAACCCAAGTGCGCCTAAGCTTGAGGTCACAAACTGATGGCCAGACATTCTCCCTCAGGATTTTGCAGTAGAAGGCAGAATTCATGGTTCCATCAATTACGGCAAGTCATCCAGGTCCTGAGGCAGCAAAGCAGCCCTACACCAGCACGCGAGGCCTGCAGTTCTTTAGATGTTGTTCTGGGTTCTTTTTCAACCTCCTGGATGGGTCGTCGATGCACTCTTGGAGTAATTTTGGTAGGCTGGCCACTCCTGGGAAGGTTCACCACTGTTCCAAGCTTTCTCCATTTGTGGATAATGGCTCTCACCATTGTTCGCTGGAGTTCCAAAGCCTTAGAAATAGCTTTGTAACCCTTTCCAGACTGATAGATGTCAATAACTTTGGTTCTCATCTGTTCTTGAATTTCTTTCAATCGCAGCATGGGGTGTTGCTTTTTGAGATCTTTTAGCCTACTTCACTTTGTCAGACAGGTTCTATTTAAGTGATTTCTTGATTCAACAGGTCTGGCAGCAGTGAAGATGGACTCAGTTTTCCAAAAAAAATGTGGTTAGGTACAGTTAATTCATGATTTAACAAGAGGGGCAATTACATTTTCACATAAGGCCAGGTTTTTTTCCCTTTACAAATGAAATCATCATTTAAAAACTGCGTTTTGTATTTACTTGGGTAATCTTTGTCTAATATTAAAATTTGATTGATGATCTAAAACATTTAGGTGTAACAAATACGCAAAAATATAAGAAATCAGGAAGGGAGCAAATATGTTTTCATAGCACTGTACATACAGTATACTGTATATATGTTTAGCTGCCAACAAATGAAAAGGTAAGCCTAAACCAAGTCTAAATCAGAGCTGTGTAACTAATTAAGTGGAAAAATACAAGTCAGAATAGCATTGGGCCATATTGCATAGTTTTCTTTAACTACTGGAGGTTGTTTCTAATGTGAGGAGGCTCAAATGAAAGAAAAGTTGGTCTGAAGTGTCTATGATGAAAAATTAGAAAGCTATCCACCAAAAAATGGCCATAATAGGTCATAGGCCCCAATACATTTTTTGTGGGACTGACAGAACTTCCAGCTTAAAATAAATTTTGTTTGAAATTTACAGTACACCTCAGTGTTTTTAGCCTATAGCTTTGTTTACATTCTGGCACATCTGTATCATGATAAGTGCTGCTACTTTGGCTGCTAGCAGTTCCTGGATTACTCTGCTAAAGGTCTGCCAGACCAGTTTGTTCAGCTTGCTCAGTAAGGTGTGTTTGAGTTACACCTTACTGCCTTCCACGTGTGTGTGTGTGTGTGTGTGCGTGTGTGTGTGCGTGTGTGTGCATGCGTGCGTGCATAGTCAATCATCAGAGGCCTGTACTGTGAGACGGGATTTGTGGTTAGCGAGGTAACTTCAAGGTTAACCCTTCAGGGTTTTTAGGCCTATGATGGGGGTTCACTTCTTACCAGGGTACATTATCATGGTAACTGATGCTGAACACCTGACCTGATCCTGAGCAGGTTATGTTCCAGATGAAAGATCAACTTATATAAAAGCACTGGTTACTGACCCATCAGAGCTCGGTGTGCAGATTGTATGATAATATTACACACATAAAAAGAAGTTTAAGTTATAATCCAGACTAAAAACAACACAGTTTAAATTTCAGGGATGGCGGAGATGCAGTATTTGGTATAGAGGTGGAGTAGAATATTGAAAGGTGTCAATTTTAACATTGTCTAGTATAACCTGTTTGATTTACAAATGCTGGATTGGGCGGGACAGTATTTGCTCTTGAAAAGATGCTGGATGGAGGAATTATGGTGAAGGATGTTGCTAGCTTTCCACCAGGCTGACAGAGTTGGTTGGCCTTTAATGTGTAGATCTAGAGTTACTGATTGTTCTAAGTCTAGCCATGAGCAGTTTTGACCAATGTTGGATATATATATCCATATGGCTAGGAAATATTAACATAAATTTGAGGTGTTCACTCCTCCAAGAGATTTAGAACTTTGTTTGACTCTTGGGTTCCTGTAAAATATGGTGACTGTTAAGCTGAGAGAGGAGAGTGGTGATACTAATGGTGAGTGCACTGGACTCAAGGATAAGAGACAGATAGTTGTTAGCCCATTACTTTTGGGTAGGGCTGTCAGTTTAACGCGTTAATTAGATTAATTAATTACGCTGCAAATAAAAATTACGCTATAAAAATTAACGCAATTAATCATGAGTGGCAAGTCAATGCGCAAGCATTTTAAATTTGGCCCATTGAGTGACCCGTAGGCTGCAGTGGCACGTCACTTCGTACCTGCGCCACTAGTCAAAAGCAGGGTGACTGACAACAGAGATGGACGCGACACAGGACAGCGAGGCAAGCCCACTCTGACCTTTCACTCGGACTCTGACTCGGACAAGGAGGAGCAGGGGCCTCTAGCCCGCTACAAAGCTGAGCCGTGCATTGGAATGCATGAGTGTCCACTGGAGTGGTGGGCAGCTCACGAAGGAGCTTATGAACAGCTGTCCTCTCGTGCTTGCAAATATCTGGCTACCCCTGCCACGTCTGTGCCATGTGAGAGACTCTTTTCACTCGCAGGTAACATCATTCAAAAGAAGAGGGCAGCCTCACACTCACACAATGTAAACAAGCTTGTTTGTCTGAGCAACTGGCTCAAGGACACATAGAGTTGTCTGTTGTCAGTTCCTGTTACGTTAGCTTTTAAAGGAAATGCCTGTTGGCATCTTGCTATTGATGTTGCCTTATTTAGAGGCATGTTATACTATTCATTTTGAATTGCTGTATTGAGTCAGCTTTAGTATTCATTTTGATTGAGAGTCTGCTTATGTGCCTATTTGAGACTCAGCCTTATTTTATTTCTGAATGTTATTTATTTTATTTAACTGTATTTGTATTGCATTTTTGAGAAATGCACCTGGCCTAATTGGTTTGCTGATGTGCTTGACCTTTTTTCTTTTGAATTTCATTTATAAAGCACACTTAACCAATAAAAATGTGGATTTCAAATCTTCTCTTCTTGGTGTATTCTATTGATTAATCATGCACTACAATTTTGTAATGTCCTAGAATTCAAATTCTTTATTTAGGGGCCTTTAGCAGGTATGAGATTAAAATGCGATTAATTAGATTAATTAATTACAAATTCTGTAATTAATTAGATTAATTTTCTTAATCGCCTGACAGCACTACTTTTGGGTTTTTCATATTTCACCAGAATCAGTCAGTAGTGAGTGGAATATACTGTATATCCACGCCATTTTCAGTCAAAGAGAACCCATGGAAGTGGTGCTACAAGCAGTTAACCTATAGTGTTCCTTAACATGATGACATGCTGATTTCGTTCTTTACATATTTATGTAAGTTGACCTATAACAACCTGTACAGCTCTGTTGATTTTGTCCATGCTTCTCAGCTTTTCCCTTCCCATTTTGCTGTTGCTACTTTTAGCTAGAGTGTGTGTGGCGAGTATAGTGCGCTAACTATGTAGAAAAATGACATCCCCATTCTTATCCCACTTACAGGCTTTAATTGGTTGACTGACAGAGACAGCTGTCAGTGGTATCCTACCAAGACTACTACCAAAATATGGTATTGAGGACAGCCCCAGCGTGCTTTTGATCTGACACCTGGTTGCTACGTATTTATAGAGGTTGACAACCAAAAATATTCTAAAAATCCAGGCAGAGGGCAGCAGGGTCTCTGCAGATACAGACACTACCAAAGACTTCCAGTGGGTCAGAAGTGATGATTGAGATCGATTACTCTATTAGGGATGCTAATTTGGAAAAATTTTCTTCACCGAAAACTGACCCTCATTAACCAATTTTTACCTGTAAACCCATAAGATTTGTGCCTCACATATAGCAATGCACCAGTTGAAGTATGAGCACAACTGACAACTGAGTCAACAGGTCACCATCAGGAGAGTTACTGTAGCCATGATGATACATTCACTGTCTCTAGTTCACCGTCTGGGAGCATTAGCAGCCACGGTGCTGCATGTAGTGTTGCAGACATGCAGCCACTTTCGCAGTAAAAGTCTGCCACAGCTACAGCATCATTTAGTTTAGTTCAGCAGGCTGTCAGTGTTGTGTATGCCCGGAGAAACTATGCTCAGTCTACCCGGATCAATGACAGCGATTGTCTGACAAAAAAGGTGTGTGTTTGTGCTACATTAGCAGCTCCTAACTGCTAGCATTGCTGGTGGCTTCGTGCCTGCTGTAGTGCAAGTTTCTGACAGACCATGTATGTGTGGCCGCAGTGAATGTGCAGGTTGTTAGTGGTGTTACAGCTGTGAACTTAACTGTAGCAGACAGTGTGGGTAGTGGACCCAAGTGTGACTACAAATTATCATGTAATGGCTTTAAGCCACCCCACCAGCATGAGACTCGCTTTGGTATTTGTGTCTTTCCCTCTCTCCCACAGCTGCCTGTCAAAGACTCCACACAAATCCAGACCACTCTCCTGGGCGAGTGTGTGTGACGTATGCAGCCGGCGTGTTTTTGTATTTCAAGGGAAGCAGCAAGAATTGGTTCCAAAGAGAAACAGCAGCGGAGCCGTCATCTGGCAGAGGTTTGGGTATTGCCCAGAGGATTTTAAACAAACAACGGTTGTCTGCAAAATATGCCACAAACCCATTGCCACAAAGGTGGCAGGAACTCAAATTTGTTTCACCATTTCAAATGCCACCCACTATAAAATGAGGATAGCCTGAAACACCCTTACCATATAAAACACGACTAAAAGCTTCCTCGCACAACAAAAGTACAAAATGGAAAGAAATCACGGCCACTGTAACCAACTACATTGCAAAAGACATGGCCCCGGTTAGCACAGTTGAAAGCCGATTTCAAAATACTCATTAAGACACTTAAAAGAACATATGAACTGCCTGGTAGCCATTATTTTTGCGGAGAAAGCTTTAACGGATATACACTTCAGTGAGAGAAAAGTTGGTCAACCAGCTAACAAAGGTGACCCATTTCTCCATGACTACTGATCTGTGGTCTAGCAGTATGTGAGCCATACCTGAGTATCAAGTGCATTACATCAACAACTGGGAGTTGAAGAGTAATTGCCTTGAAACAAGCTTCTTCCCGGATGATCACACAGGCGAGATAATCGCGCAAGGTTTAAAGGATGCTCTCATGTCCTGGAACTTAAAAGAAGCTTGTCATGTGTACAGTAAAGGGAAAAACAGAACCAATGCTGTGAGCCTGAATGAGTGAACAAGACTGCAGTGCTTTGGCCATAGTTTGCACCTCACGACTGGTGAGTCTTTCTACACTAGTGGGAAAATAATCATTTTATTATCAGCAAAATTATAACAGATTACTGGTAAACATAACAATAAGTTACTTTACAATTATTACATGCCACTTAATACTGTGTGTGCATGTGTGTGCTTGCATGCATGCATACATACTGTACATATGTATTATGTATTTATATCATCAGTGTGTTTCATGTTAAATTCAACTTGTGATTTCCCTCTTTTTGCATGTAAGATTAGAATGTTTAAATGCAGATATATGCTATAGGTGTTTGTATGCATCAAAGGGTTAAATCAAGCATTATGATGTGCTTATTTGAAAATATCGCATTATTATTTTTTGGCCATATTACTCAGTGCATGTACAGTTTATTTACCAGTGAATAAATGCTATGAGGCTACAAGCTACAACTCCTCAGCTGGAAATCCCGAGCCAATATCCTATATCTGTGCTGGCTCAGACTCTCTTAAGGTGGACCAGCTTTTCTCCTTAAAGTGACGAGTGACGAATAGTGTGTAATCTTTATCAGCCAGACCAGTCTGTTCAGCTGGCTCAGTGAGGTGCATATGAGTTACACCTTACTGCCTTCCATGTGTGTGCGTGTGTGTGTGTGTGTTTGTTTAGTCAGTCATCAGAGGCCTGTACTGTGAAGCACAATTTGTGGTTAGCGAGGTAATTCAGGGTTAACCCTTCAGGGTTTTCAGTCCTACGATGGTGGTTCATTTCTTACTGGGGTAGATCACCATGGTAACTGATGCTGAACACCTGACCTGCTCCTGAGCAGGTTATGTTCCAGATGAGAGATCAACTTGTATAAAAGCACCAATTACTGACCCATCAGAGCTTGGTGTGCAGATTGCATGATAATATTACACAAATAAAAAGAAGTTTAAGTCATAATCCAGGCTAAAAACAACATAGTTTAAACTGACAAATGCAGGAAGGATAGCTGGTTGTATGATATGGGTGCTTATCGCTTTGAATTATGTTTTCATATTTATTTTTTTAATTTGCTCTCAAGTCTGTTTCACACCGCCGGAGTCGGGGACACAGCTGAAAAAGGCTGAAAAATTAACACACGCCATGACATTATTATTAAAGGGTATGATGAAGCGTAATCTATTCATCCATTCTATTCTGAAAGCTTTTTAGAATATCACCGCTCCATCTGGATGACTATATCTGATTTTTGATGATTCCGTTATAAAAGTCTGTTAATTTAATTATTCACACATCAGCATTTTTTCATTTACCAGCTGTGCTTCCTGTGGCAGCTGGCAGCTTCATTTGTATTACTTAGTCTGGATTATAGGGGTGTAACAATACATTTTTTCGATACAACACAAATCACTTTCCGTGATTCTGATACAATTCAAGGACAATATTTGGCTCATTTAGAGCAATACAATATTATTCAATGACCTGAAATTGATACAGAAACTTTTTTTTTTCCTTGTAAAGGAATCAATTATTAATTAATTATGGATATAAACAAATAAATGCAATGATTAATGGCACATACATGCACCTTTAGAAAATAATAAAAAAAAAAAAAGCTTCAGGATCCACTGCTTCAGTTCTCATGATACAAGGCAGTGCAACAATATTTAACAAAAAATAAAATGTACCGACTTCACTTCAGGTTGAGCGAACAGTAGTCGAATCTGCTGCTTCTGTTCAACGTGGTCAGCCACTGATAGTTATCAAACAGCTTGGGACATAGTCATTCCTGTAAATAATTTGCTTATAGTAATCAAGTAGTCTGCTTACAGTGTTCATTTTGGGGTCATTTTATACATGAAAACATACAGAAAAATATTTCTGGTATAGTTTAAGTATGTTAGACTAACCTTAGTTGAATATGTTGTTGCCTTGAAGAGCATCATCATGAGTCTGATGTTGCATGCACATTGATATAATGAGGAAAGGGTCATTTTGTCTGAATAAAAAAAAAAAGTGCATGGGAAAGCACCTGTGGTTGAAGCCGCCCTCATCAATTGGATTGATAACACCATGACAAGTAAAGCACCCCAACTGAAACTCTGCCAACCAACTCCTCTGTACCACAGCGCTGGCAGCACATGCAGACCAGTGCCCGTCTCCCTTCATGGCGCCACCGGGTCAGAGGGAGAGAGGGAGGGAGGAGTCCCGGCAAAGGAGCGCATTCATCCGCATGCATGCTTGTGCTGCCACATGTCGATGATGTTATAAAAATGTCAGGTGAACTGGAGTAATGTTTAACATTGCTTTACTAATAAAAGGTACTAAAAATATATCCATATTACATTTGTCGTGCTTAAATACAAGGGCCAAACTCTTAGTACTGATGCAATAGATTATTTACCTTGCAAATCCATTTTAGATCGTGATGTGTACCTATCGATGTAGCCGGATTGTAGGTCTACGTAGTAGATGAATAGTTACACCCCTACTTGATTATATCTTAAACTTCTTCATATTCTGTTGACAGTCCATGTTTGAAATTGGTCATATGCTGCAAAAACCACCCCTTATGTCCTGGCCCGGATTGAGAAACCGAATAAAGCCAGATAACAAAAAAATACCCTGAGTATTTTGAACTCACTTTGTAGTACAGGCCTCAAGTGTTTGGGATGGTTTCTTGATAGATATATTCGGCCCTGTTAGGACGTAATCAGATCTCACTTCCCGGCACTATATGCAAATAAAGACATAGTAACGTTTAACACATGGCTAATACAGCAGATGTTGCGATGTGTTACAGGAATATCAGTAGTAATATCCTACATATTCATAAATTTGTGTACATTTTATTAACATAATAATATAAGGGGACCTCCATGCTGCTGGCACACAAAGCACAGAGCTTCAGCAATCTGGATGAGCGTGAGCAGATGTCCAGCAAAACCACAGACACATCACCAGTGTAATAATAATGTGCAGTCACTTATAAATCAAATACAGTTGTACCGACAGGATACAGCAGTGCACAGAAGCCGTTTCCATGCCATAAAGGCACATAAGTGATCACATCTGCCAATCTATTCACATGAGGCGTGCAGTGAGACCCCGCAGACGCAAGCAGGACATCAGTTGCGTAGGCAGTTCTTAATGTGGCCCTGGACACATTTGTGTGCACACTGCCATACAGTATGTGGACCCCACGACCTCTGAATGTGGTCTAAGTGACTGGATCGCAATGCATCTTGAATGCATTCATACTACTACTGAGAGCTGTTCATCTGTGATTGGATCACCCAAGACGCAAGTTAATGCCAGGTCTGAACAGGGCTTCTTCACTTTGACTAATCATGGTCATTACTCAAATGATATATTTAAATTCTAAATAACATATCTAGGCCAGTTTGTTTTGATGTGTTCACATACTCAAACTAAACATGCTGAGTGATCTAATTTATCCTAGTATTGCGTTTGCTTTCATTCGTTTGTTAAAACTGGGTCTGTGCTGTTCCTACAATACACAATGAATCCTGAAAGTGTAGTGGTCAATTAATATGACATGCCATGCAGGACATATTAGGACTGAATTACAAATTGGTGAAGTGGAGCTGTAATGGTAATCTACAGCTGATTGCAGTTAAAACAAATAATACAGTGAGAAAAGAATGTGTCAGACTTGTAGTCAGTAAATATGAGCAGCAGTACTCACTCTTCATGACGTATATCACTGATGGTCCTGTCCAGTGAGATCATGTCACTAGCTACCATGTTGAAGCCAAACTCTTTGATGGAAGACTGGACAGCATCTTTGTACTCTGGACCCAGGACAAAAGGCTTGGCTCCCTCTCCAGGACCGCCAGGGATTCCCAGAGGCTCAGGTTCCTTGGGCTCAAAGTTTCCCAGGATACCTGCCTTCAGTATGGGGCTGGTGTAGGTGTGTGTGTGGGGCCTGAGTGTCACATACTGCTGCTGGATCACCTGCTTCTGGTTGGGCTGCTGGTCTGGTTTTTGGGGATGGTTGGCTCCTCCTAGAAATAACAACCAGACACCAAAATATAAGAAAATATCACAACATACAGGTGCTAATAAAACTGTACCTTTTGTCTTTTGCCATCTTTTTCAGAGAGAAATGCACCTTTTTAATGACAATATCAGGGTTTGGTAGGAGCTGGTTTGGTTATTAGCAAATATTAATTATTAATATCAATACAATTGTGTGAATTTCTCCACTGTGGGACTAATAAAGGAATATCTTATCTTATCTTATATTAGTAAAATTATTAATACGCTTTAACAATAACATTGTATCACCCTGGAATCAAAAGGAACCCAAAAGTTGGTCGCTCACTCAAAATGTCAGTATTTAAACATTAGTTTACATTTATGAGATGAATGGTGAAGGAGTGAATCTGAGCACTGACTATCAGAACCAGCTGTTAACTCAAAACATGCACAGATAGTCACAGACAACTGCTCTTTGAATGTACAAGTTTATTTAACTTTAGCAATTATTAATCAATAATTAACCACTTCAGTGGTATCAATCAATCAGTAATACTTAAAGCAATAAACAGCTATTCTACAACAAACAACTATAAAAACTACACAACAATAAACTAGCATAAAGGCGCACAAGTGAGCATGGGTGTGTGAGTGTGTGGATGCATGCGGTATGGCGGAGAAGCGAGATGAAGCAAGAAGCAGACACAAATGTGGATTCGCCCAGGAGAGGTTGTTCCTAATGGGGGATGAGATCGCGAAAGTTAAGGACAAGACACAATGAAAAACGTGGTCTTGAAGTTGTGTGTGGGTAAGGTATATAGGTGTGTGTGTGTGTGTGTGTGTGTGTGGGTAAGCTATGTAGGTGTGTGTGGGTAAAGCATGCAGGTGTGGGGAGGTGTAAAGTATGTAGGTGACATATGGGGTTAAAGTATGTAGGTGTGTGTGGGTAAAGTATGCAGGTGTGGGGAGGGGTAAAGTATGTAGGTGTGAGTGTGGGGGTAAAGTATATAGGTGTGTGGGGGGGTTAGTAAAACAGAAAAGAAAGGTTTTGAGTGCAGCAAAGACAATCCTAACCACTGCAGAAAAGACGCAGTAACTGTCGGCGGCCGTGGCTCTGGTCTTTTAACTGATCAAATGCAGCTTGCTGATCTGACCCCTGGTTGCAGGAACTAACCCAAAGGAGCCCACAGCATGGGACACACAGTCAATGTAATGTGTTAAATACGGAAACAAAGCAGCAAGCAAGCTTACTGACTACAATTTTGAAACTGGTCCAGTATTGAGTGAGAACGTCTCACCATGTTTCAGTCTGATGGAGTCGAGGTCAACCTCCACACCTTCCACATGAGGCCAGGGCACCACAGGCTTAAACTGATCGGCGAGGTCTCCTTTGGGCAGGACACCGTCATCCTGTTTGGAGGAATACGACAAGAGAATATTTCACATTACACAGACTCAGATGCACATTATTAATATTACATCGAGAACAATGGACCATCTTAAGGCCTAGTAAGCAGGATAAAACACATTTGGTTCAGTACAAAGCAGCTACGTGTATCATTTGCGAACATTAATTAGAGCTGATAAGAGCCTGTCACGAGTTTTCGCTTGTGTAAATTGTCCTAATTAGCAATTATTAATAATTCTTGAGTTGTGGCCAAAAATGCGATTGTTAAGGTCATAGTGACAATGACACTTGAACACCAAATTCTGATACTGTGTTCATGAGAATGGGAGGGACAGAGACATATTACCTCCACCAGCACAGAGGCATGAAAAGGCATCTATTGACTGAAATGAAATTGTAGTGTAATTAGAGCAAACTTTTGAAATTTCACAAAAAAATGCATATTAGTCACAACTCATTTGGGTCAGTAATTGGTGCTATAGGCTACGCATGGCTGTACTCCGTCATTAAACAGTGTTGAAGAAGCAGACGTTGTGAACTGGAAACAAAACAGGTTGATCGGTCAACATTAGCATATTATAGGAGGGTCAATGACATATAATGCTTCTAAAAAGGTATTTTTAAAAAGTTAAAAAGTATTTTCAATATAGATGTAATGCATGTTTTTGAGTTCAGAACAATGTCAAAGTCTCATTTATTGAATAACTTTTCTAACAGTTTTACCTCATTTTTTAACAGTATTTTAACTTCATGGCAAAAAAAGTCTGGTGGTGCAACCAAATATTTAAAAAAAAAAATATATATATATATATATACATCCCTAATCTTTATTTTACGACTAATTTTTTGGCTATCCCTTAGGGTGTCTACACTAGGTAACACTAGGTAATCGAGAAAATAACACTATTGGTCGCTGTAACTGCTCCTGAATTTTTGTCATTGAATTATTTTGATATTGACCTGTTTGTGCAGCACAGCTGCTGTTGTGTTGTACATATAATTGCGTATGATATTTGTCTATTTGTCTACGGTGTGTGACTGCTGTATTAGTCTGTTTGTATTGTTTGTCTTTATTGTTACAATAACATTTTCTGCTGCCCTCTTGGCCAGGTCACTCTTGGAAAAGAGATTTTAATCTCAATGAGTTTCTCACCTGGTTACATAAAAGATATAAATAAATAACACATTATTATTGTTATTTCATCATTGTGTTGTTGTTTTTTAATAATTTAAGATTTTTGCATTCTGTAGGTCAGGTTTTAAGTATTGTTAACATTCAATTTCACATTTAAAGACAGGGAAATAATTACACAAATTCATATATTTAGTATATTAACTACACACATTTAGAAACCATTTGGTCACTTTAGCCTATAATTTATTGGTTGAAATTGGTTGCACCACTTGACGAATATTTTAAATATTTTAACAGTGTTCATAAGATGAGAAGTCATGAACATGATATGTGTGGTGTTCAACGTGGACTTGGACAGCAACATTAAAGCTACTGTCCAAGTCTTGAAGCCACAAGGCTAACAACTTAGCAAGCTAGCAAGTGGGTAACATATAGTGCATCTGGAAAGTATTCACAGCGCTTCACTTTTTCCACAATTTTTTATGTTATAGCCTTATTCCAAAATGGATTAAATTCATTTTTCCTCAAAATTCTACACACAACACCCTATAATGACAATGTTTTTTGAAATTGTTGCAAATTTATTAAAAATAAAACACCTGATAAATCACATGTACAAGTATTCACAGCCTGATTTAAGTGCAGTGATTTATTTAAGACAAAAAATTTTACATTTACATCCAGCTAGCGGTGGTTTTGTGCAGACATGGTTAATTTGCAGTCTGGATGCGGAGGGATGAACATCTCCTGCTCTGACTGCAGCTAGGAGGGACTGCTGCACGACTAAGCCCTGGGCCAGACCAGCTGCTTGATGAGCGCGTGGGCCACCTGTGAGTACTTTGGGGTGAGGGAGGGCTCCACGGCAACACCCGTTGTAAGAACGTAATGAGAGGAATACATGCTTTCACATCAGTCTTCAAAAGTCTCCAATAACACCAGAAAAAGTCGCTAGATTTGTCACTAGTCACTTTTTTGAAAAAAAAAAAAAAAAAAACAGTCACTAGAGGGATCTGAAAACTCGCTAAATATAGTGAAAGCTAAGCTGGCAACACTACTGAGGTCTGCCAGTAGAGTGGCAGTTTGATTGACACAAGGGGTGGAGTCACAACAGTTCTACAGCAACAACACAACGGCAGGACGAGTAATCGGAGATATCTATATGCTTAATTCTTGCAAAGCATATTTTATATAAAAGTGACCATTTTCCTGACCATAAGATATGTTATCACAACTTATGAGGTTGGTGCATCCAGCATGGCTCAGTTAATTATTTACATAAAAATATTTTCATTTTATAACAGTTATAGCTTTTTGTTTCATCCCAGAGACAACTTTTTTTTTTTTAAATTGTGAAAACCCCAAGTCTGCATCACTGTCAACTCTATCCAGCCCAGTATATGTTCTTTACGGGGCATTCTGTCAGAAGTCAGTCACTTTCTTACCTCACCCCTTTCGATCTGAACAAAATTTTTACACTTGGCTTCTGGTTGATCAAATCATGTTTTTACAGTCTGTCATATAGATAAACATGTAAGAAAAAACATTCAAATCAAAAGGGGTGAGGTTAATGATAGATTTCTGACAGAATGCCCCTTACTCATTTTGTAAGTACAGGTGAAAAAGTCTAATAAATACAAAGTCAATAATGTGAAATGTACTAGCCATCTTTCGTTTCTATATGGTCTAACCAGGCACACCTATGTTGAGAGTGCGCAAATGATCTAATGTTTACAGTGTGGACATGGGCATGGTTAGTATTCAGCTTCAAGAGAGGGAAGGGTGTGGGGAAGGCTCAGGAGAGCAGAGGCAGGGAGAGCTGATTAGTGCAGTTGGTGATTATTTGTCTAATCAGTCTCTCCCTTTAAATGCTGGACCTTTGGAGACACACACCGGGGAAGAGCAGACCATGGAATGAGGTGCTGTGCCCTAGAAAAGTGTCTGTGAGCTGAAAAATTAAAAAGTGTTGGTGACTTGTAAACAAGTCATCTTGTGGGTTTATACCTAAGGGAACCCACACTGTGGTAGTAGTCTGGCTACAGTGGTAATCACCCTGAGGTGATGTCTTTATACATCCATTAAAGTGACCAAGCTGAACATTGAACCAGTAAGAAGTTTTGTATGTACAGTATTATATATTGTCCAACTTTAAACAAATCCCACCAAGAAATACTTCCAGTCCGGATCTCAGAGTAAAGGATGCCGTTTGGTTTCAATTCCATTATTAGTAGTTGAATATTTGGATGTCTAGTACTTCCTAGGCTGGGCTACTTGCAAATACTGTGAACTACTTCTACAATGTACTTTTTGGATAAGCCAGTGTCAAAGCCCCAATGTCAAAGTAGGATATAGAAGAAGAAGAAGAAGATCTGCCTTTATTAGTCCACAGTGGGGAAATTCATTTACACTCTGTTTAACTTATACATGGTACATGCACACAACACACACACACATGCAGTAATGGAGAGACGTAGAGTGAGGGGCTGCTCCTGACAAGCGCCCCGAGCAGTTGGGGGATTGGTGCCTTGCTCAGGGGCACCTCGGCAGTGCCCAAGAGGTAAACTGGCACCTCTCCAGCTACCAGTTCACACTCAGTTTTTGGTCCATGTCGGGACTTGAACCGGTGACCCTCCGGTTCCCAAGCCAACTCCCTACAGACTGAGCTACTGCCGCCCCCATATAACATTTTTTCTATAATTAGTTTATGAGTTTAATATTTTTGGACCATATTTTTGGCTCCATTATCAAAGTCCATTCGAAAGATTAGGCGTTCAGCGCCCATCCCTGATATAAACCGCAAACCTCTGGGATGGACATGCTAACCCATACGAACTGGCCATGCGGCCAACTGTATGCCATCTCCCCTATGCATGCGATGATGAAACTGCTTCACAGGATTCAGATGCAGCTCCTGTCTGTGCTGCTGGTATCGGGCAACAGGTGGTTCCCGGACCTGGCATGGCTGGTGATGGAGGACTCATGGCCGGTACCAGATCTGCCCACAACTCTGCATCAAGCAAGGGGCACCATCCTTTCACGCCTGAACCTGAGCGGCGCCTCATGGTCTGGAAGCTGAAAGGGTGAGACTGAGTGACCTTTGTCTATCAACTGCTGTTAAAGTATGTAGGTGTAGGTATGATTCAGAATGCACATCCCTTCACCTAGAGGGCTTACACAGCTCACTAGTGGTTGTTTGTGGACTGGTGCAAGGTCAGGGGCCTCATGCTGCTTTCCTGCTCCCTGGAGGATATCTTGGCTTTCATTTCATTCTATTTGACAGTGGTCACACTGTATCCACCTTGGGAGTGTCTGTGGTGGAGATTACAGTGGGCCATGATGGTTTAGGTTGCCCCTTGGTGAAACTCCTGAGAGGCCCACAGATGAAGCCTCCCTCCCATTGCTTGGTTCCATAGTGGGATCTTTAGAGGGTGCTTCACATCCTAATGGGTCCCCCTTTTTTAGCCTCTGGACCAAAGGGACCAAGACGTGTTGTCTAGCAAGTGTTCCTCTTAGCTCTTACTTCAGCTAACATAGTGGCTGATTTGTGTGCTTTGTAAGAGCACTCTGGTTCTGGTTTGTCTTTTAGTGATGATGGAGAGTTGTTTAAGCTCTGACTAAACCCAGCCTTCATGACTCTGAAGGTCATCACCCCATTCAGGTCAACAGTTATTCACCTGAGGGCTATCTTACCTCCTCCTCAAGCTGACAGGAGGCAGGAGCATCTGCCCACCTTGTGTCCCGTGCATGCGCTCAGACTTATTTGGAGTGATCTTGGCTATGGCAGTCAGACTTTGGGAATATCCTTGTTGGCACAGCGGTTTGCTCACTGAATCTGTGACACAATCTGCAGGCGTTATGGAGACGAGGGTTCCTCTTCTGCAGACTCAATGTCATATTTGGTGCTTGGTACACTGTCTGGAGGGATCGCATCTGGAGCAGTTATCCTTGGTGTACGTGGGTTCAACTTATCCCTACAGCCATTGACTCAGGTTTTAAGCTAAAGCAAAGCCCGTTAGAGGACAGAGCATTTCTAAAATAGAAATAGTACTTACTTGGATGCAACTCCGATTCTGTGAATACAGGCAGAGCCTTCTGACTACAAGACCAACTGGTCCCAGTTCCTTCTTGCTGAATTTCCAAAAACAGACAAGCTGCGGGGTACAGGGTTTATATAGGGGAGGGTGCTGGATGCCTGCTACACCACAATTGAGCAGTGAGTAAAATTATCTTTTTCAGGGTGTTAAGGTGGTGCCTCAGAGGGTAAACCAACAGCAAGAGCTATGCACATATTCAGAGAACTGGGGTTTAATCCATGTACTTGCTATTTCTTACTTTAAAAGGTGCTCTCCATGATATTCAAAGCATTAATATAAAAAATTATATGCTATGTAAAGATATAGGGGAATAATGTGTACCCGCACAGACAATGAAGTCGCTTTCCCTGTGTGTGTTGTAAAATATGTGCTTTCATCATGGGAGTGTGTCCCACTGGCTAGCTTACAACCACCATTCTGCACTGTTTGTCCCTGGTCCCTAAAACTATCAAACTCATGTTTGTAAATACATCAACGATGCGGTTATAATCAATTTTTTAATGGATAAAGCCTTGGCCTGGACGAGAGGTCATCAGGTGGTCCCCAACCATCATAGGGTGTTTCGACCCTTAACCACAACACCCTCCAGCTGGTGGGTCAGCAGTGATTGACAAGACCGCTGTCCCTCTCATCCAGGCTTCCAGCTATTGTCCTCTCTTTTATGCCAGAGCCAACAGGAGGCTCTCTTTGCCACTTCTCCCACCCTACAAACGTCTGCTTTCCTCAAGTGGCCTCTCAGCCCAACCTTTGTCATAAGATTCCACACTGATTATGCTGGGAATCCTCGACATCCCACTTCCACTGTCATCAGCCATGTTATCGACTGCTGGAGGTTTTGCTTGGCTTGGCCTTGGACGACTGGTCTGTGACCCTCTTTTATGAAGGTGATGTTACTCAGCTGTGGTTTTCTTTTGGTTGGATATTTCTTTCTCCTCTCTTGTTCCAAGATATCTGCGAGCAGTATCAACACCTTTTCATGGCGGCACCTATATCTCCCCAGGGTCAACGCTGTTTTGCACCCAAAAGAATGTGCACCATGGTTCCTTTACCGCCACACAACCTGCACAGTGGGTCCTCTCATCCCCCACCTAATCAAATTGACTGGGGTCAGTAAGATGTTGTACACTGCTCAGAGCAGAAATGAGATACGAAAAGGCTCCAGCCTCCACAGTTCACTCCATGTGATGTCCTCTTGGGAAGGTTCCACCTTGTCCAAGCACCTTGAGATGCAAGGTTGACGGTTTTAGCACTTCTCCTTTCTTCCTCAAGGTTTCAGACTTAAAATGTGATGTTCCTAGACCCTGTCTTCCAGTGCAGGGGTTATCGATGGTTTCTTTGGTCCTGAGAGAAGCTTCTGCCTGGTTAACTGCAGTGCTGGTGACCCACTTTCTGCTGAACCTTGTTCTTATTCCAACTTCCCTGATAAGTTGATCTTGGGAGTCGCTATATGTCAGGGATAGTTTGTATTTGGCGACTTCAAACTCCTCCACAACAGAGGACAGGGGTGAGCTGGAGCTGACCTGACCTTATGTAGAGCCCCACAAATGTAAAGTTTGGGGGTATTCCCAACCATCTTCGAAGGTGCTTGTTGAACTTTCTCTCCATCCCTTCAACTAATGTTAAAGGCACTTCGTACACAGTGAGAAGCCACATAAGTCTTTGGAGCAGGTCATGTTGGTACATCCAGCACTTATACTTCCCAGGCAGGCCAGACTTGTCAGTCCTCTTCAACCATTCATCAACTTGTTTTTCGGTGCTGGAGATGCTGTTCTTATCTGTCAGGGAATCATCATACCACTTTCCAAGGCATTTGATAGGGTTCCCCTGGATGTTCGGGATCTCTTCCCCTTGAACAAACAGCTTGAACTGTTCAGTTGTTTTGCCCTTTTGGATCACCAAACTCCTTGATTTCTTGGGCTTAAAGATCATCTTTGCCAAAGAAGCCATATGATCCAGTTCCGTCAGGACCTATCTTGCCTGCATGTGAGTTGGTGTTATCACGGTAAGGTCATCCATGAATGCCCTGATTGCTGGCTGTTGACTTCCTGCTGCAGTCTTTGGTACTCTTGACTTTGTAATTGCAGCAGATGATTGATGCTGATGATCAGGTTCATTCCCATGACAAACAAGATAGGAGAGATGGTGCACCCTGTTGATGTCTCCCAGGTAATTGGTGATGATGCCCTGGATGTGATGTGGGATGTGGTAATGGTCCATAGCGACTTGGATCAAGTTATGGGGAATCAAAGCAAAATCAAGCCAGACAACTGTTTGATTGCCTTTCTTCTCTTTTGCTTCCTGGATAAGTTGGCTGAGGACCCCTGTATGCTCTAGGCACCCGGAGAACCCTTTGATACCGCCCTTCTGGATAGATGTGTCAATATATCCATCATAGTGTCAATATATCCATTCCGGGTCATGTAGGAGGTCATTCTTTTGGCCAGCACGGAAAAAAAGATTTTTCCCTCTACACTGAGTAGTGAAATGGTTCGAAACTGGTTGATCTGAGTGGATCCCCGTTCTTTTGGTACAAAGCACCCTTCTGCCCTTCTCCAACTTGTTGGAATGGTTCCTTCATACCAGATTACCTGCATAAGCTTCCACAGCCTTCGGAGGAGATTGGGGCATTTCTTGTACGCTTTGTAAGGTATACCGCTGGGACCTGGGGCAGATGATTATCTAGCATACTGAACAACCTCTTGAACCTGGATGTTGGCGGATTGATGGTGCCAAACCTAGGATTTTCTGGTAGGGCATTGTATCTTGAAAGGTCACTGAATGTCTCTTCAACAAACTCCTAAACTTCCTCCTTAGAATTTGCTAGAGTCCCAGACTTCTCCTCTCCCAAAAGGGATTTGGTGAAGCGGTAGGGGTCTTTTATGAACTGGGCTCATACAGCTTCCTGCCTTCTCCGCCTCTGTCTTATCCCTTCGGCTCTTCTTGCTCTAATGAGCTGCTCGCGAAGGCTGGCTGTCAGTTCTTTTATTACTTCCTTTTCCTTCATGCTTGCCAATTTGAACTGCTTCCTGAGGGTTTTAATCTCCTTCATAAGTTGTTTGATCTTTCTTTCTCTTCTGTTGTGCTGCTTTTCTGGTCTAGCTTCATTCTCTCTCCTTGGCACTGTTCCAAACCATTCTTTTGCCAAGCTGTAGGTGATGGCTGTCAGTACATCCACTTTTCTATCTGCTGATCCTGCTTGAACCGCTTCAAACACTATGTCCAGAACTTCATCGAGCATAGACCACTCCTTGGTCTCACTCATCTTAGGCCACTTGATTCTTTCCTTCGCTGGCTCAGGTATGCTTTCTGGGATGGCATTTGAGGTTGGTTTTGTATGTTCTTGGGGGACTGCAGGCACTGAGATCTCTAGGGCTATGGTGTGCTTCCTGCCTATGTCTTACCAGACTGATCATCTGTGCGGTGTGCATGCATCGGTCCTTGTCCACACATGGCCTTATCTGTGGCCTTACTCTGGTGTATTTCTTGCATCTTTGCAGATTTTTCCACAATTTCATTTCATTTCATTTCCCATGCTTCCCCAGTCAAGGTGGTTTGTTTGACAGTTCTTTGCATCTGTGTCACTGTCCTGGTCATTGCTGTTGAACCTGAAATACTTATGGAAAAAATGTGGTTTATCCCACTTCAAATTAAACAAAAGGCTTATTCATGGTCTCTGGAAGGGACACTGGATTACTCAAAAGGTACACAGCAAAAGTACATAATAGTGCTTGTGCTAGTAGTCTAAGAAGTACTTAGTCCAAATATATCACACTCAAACTACTTTTGGAGTAATTTTTGTTTATCCCACATCACATTTAGACAAAAAGGCCTATTCTTGGTCTCTGGAAAGTAATTTGGTGGACTGCTCAAAAAGTATACAGTAAAATTACTTCATATTACTTGCTAGTAGTCTAAGGAATTCATAAACTACTCATGGAAGAATTTATTTTTATCCCACATCAAAGTTAGACAAAAAGGCTTATTCTTGATCTCTTTAATGGAATTATTAGACATTGGATTACTCAATAAATACAAAGTAAAAGTATTTCATCGTATTTGTGCTAGTAGTCCAAGAAATACTTAGTCCAAACATATCAGTCACATAAACAACTTCAAAATTACAAGGCTATAACAAGATGTATATTTGTTCTCTGGAAGGGACTTTGGCATTGGTTTACTCAAAAAGAACACAGTAAAAGTACTTCAAATTATTTTTGCAAGTAGTGTAAGAAGTACTAAGTGACCCATAAACTTGAAGTGACCCATATCTCGCTACAAATAAAGGCTAGTTCTTGTTTTCTGGACTAACATTGGATTACAGAAAAAGTACACAGTTTAAGTACTTGATATTATTTGTGCAAGTAGCCTAAGACTCCAAAACTACTTACAGAAAAAAATAGTGTGTTATCCCACTTCAGAAGTAGACAGCTTGTCTCTGGAAGGGACTTTGACATTTGGATTACTCAAAAAGTACAATGTAAAAGTAGTTCACAGTATTTGAGCAAGTTGCCTAGTCCAAGAAATACTAAGTCCAAGTAGCCTAAGAGTCCAAATGCTAGTTACAGAAAAAAGTGTATTATCCCACTTCAAAAGTAGACAGATTGTCTCTGGACGGGACTTTTACATTTGAATTATTCAAAAAGTACACTGTAAAAGTACTTCATATTATTTGCACAAATAATGTAAGAAGTACACTGTCTGTAATGTGTTTTTTTCCCCACTTCAAAGTTAGACAAAGTAGTTCACAGTATTAGTGAAGTAAGTAGCCTAGTCCAAGAAGTAGTAAGTCCAAATATTAAATTATTGTTCTGTTGCTTAATCGCAAACATTAGCGTTGAAACCATCATTTACTTTGAAATCTGGACCGGAAGTATTCATCGGTGGGATTTGTGTTAGTTTTACAGTTGACTGAATACTGTATACAACACTATACATACGCAACTATTGAGTCAGTGTTCATTCAGTTTATTTCTAATAAGTTAAGTGTTTCTGTGACATCTACTTGCGAGACTATTCAGAAGTCAGCTCGGTCACTTTCATGGATGTATAAAGAGAGCAAGAGCTCCTCGGGACGATTACCGTAAACATTACATCATTCCCGCACTCTAAACATGGGAGCTGCTGGTTTGACCACGCAGAAACATAATAAACCAGCTGGCTTGACCGCAATACTGAACTCCTGCTAACTATTAGCCTAACGTTCAAAACACTACCGCCTGAGTGACGCCAGTGACACAAATATGGTGACACACGCGGATACGTATCCGGGGTGATATTGGAATGTAATGTTTACAGTAACGTGAATAGACGAAGGAGAATGCAACTGTAACATTGGGTCCAAATTATGTGTCAATTCACGGCATAAGCAAAGACTATCGAGACAGATAACGTTAGTAGCTGGCCGGGAACAAATCTCCATGACAACCGATGTAAATTAGTTGAGCTAGCCAAACACCTGAATGAAACCGTATTCTCACGCCGTTGTATTGAGAATGGCGTTTTTACTACTGAAGACACACGATCTGCTACTACGACCCCAGTGTCAACCAGTCTTCATCATTGTTGGCGATTTAACAAAGCTAACGTTACGTGTATTATACACTTGGTTGTGTTGGGCTGGAGTTATGCTAGCACTGAAAACTGTTACGAGCAGTTCCCTCTTGGACAGTGGATTGAAGTTGTCAACTTACCCGATTTCCGAAACGGTTTTCATCGTCGGGTTTCGGTGACAGAGAAGACCAGAGCACCACCAACGCAAGAAAAGTCCCAATGACAAGCAAACTCCGGAGAATAAATCCTACTTTCAGTCTCATCTTGGAAGCTCTTTTCGGACGGCCAGGAAGCCAATAGCTAAGCTAAACAAGATAAGCTAGCTGCTAACGTTACGGCTCCAAGCAAGTGCTAACCGGCTGGTAGAAAACACAGCCAGCTAACAATTAGTTCGCTGCTGATGTTGCAAGTTTGAACATCGAGGCAGGTACTAATTTGACGACAGGCGACGATGTTTTCCGCTAAAATATGTTGTTTTTCCTGAAAACTGCTCTTTCCCGATTCGTATCCCTGGCTCCTTGTTGACAGTTGGTCTCTGTGACCTGCTACTGCTGACACTGCTCCAGCTGAGAGAGGTACACGTCTGTAGCGGCATTAAAGAGCTCACCTTACACGAGCAAAAATGTTGCCTGACATATCAATTATTCTGCAGTATTTCAACATATACTTTAACCTTCAAATTTTAAATATTTAAATTGGGTCCCTTGGTTTCTGACACGGCTAGGCTCGCTCACAGATTTCCGGATATCAAAGCAGGTTTACTGGGTGCGGAAAGACAAACGAGGTCTGTCGTGCGGGTGAATTATAGGCTCATTGCTGTAACGCTCACTTCATGCAAACTACTAATGCAGAGATAAGCGCACCAGTGAAAGAGCAAACAGCTAAGGACAACTGGAATAAACACCCAAATGAATATAAAGTAATGGAAGTATTGATTCATAAAAAGTATAATAGTAGTAGTACTGTACTGTATAGTCTTGTCTATGTCAGTTCTGTTGTCAGTTTGTAATTTCACATAATGAAACCTTTGATAAATGTCCCTTTGACACAATACACAAACAGTGCAATGACAAAGACTAAGATTCATCCAACTAAATAATTTATTGACTCCTAATATTGCTATTGCAAACTAATAGTATAACCCTCTTCCAAGCTCACTGCTTTGAGACTGCTGAACAGGTCAGTGAGGCAATATCATGGATCATTTATTGGTATTTACATATACATACAGACACCATGCTTGGCAATGGAAAATTCATTTCAATGTTTACAAAATGACATATTGTGTGAGACAAAAGTTGAGTCTGTATCAGCCATCACTCAGTCTGACAATCACCAGGGTGAAATGTAAGTCCTATTGAATAAACATTCAAAATAAACAGTGATTGTACCTATAATGACAACAAAAAAGCAATGAACAGTGTACCAGAGTACAGCATGAATCAGAGTAAGTCTGTGTATATTTTGAAGTAATGATGTTGTATAGCCAAACTCAACCATACAGTTTAAAACATTGTCATGTGTTAACACAAAATGTGGTTAATAAGGGGCTTGGAACATCCTAATTTAAAATGTTAAAGAAATGGCATCTGAGGCCCTGTTCAGACCTGGTATTAACATGCACACCCTGACCGGTCTATGGCTATGCAACCCCATACGCAACAAACAAATTTGGCCCTTGTCAAAGTCACTCACATCCTCATGCTGCCCATTTTTCATTAACACATCAACTTCAAGAACAAAATGTTCACTTGCTGCTTAATATATCCCACCCACTGCCAGGAGCCATTGTAACGAGATAATCAATGTTATTCACTTCACTTGTCAGTTATTATAATGCTGTTAATGTTATGGCTGATCAGTGTCCGTCTCCTTGTGATCTGATCTTACTTCCCTGCTCTATATGCAAATTAACACAAAATAAACACATGACCAACACAGCAGATGTTGTGATGAAACATTACACAAATATAAGCAGTAATATCCTACATGAATTTGTGTGGATTTTATTAATATCAAAATAAAAGGTTATTGTACCTGCAATCCCTGGGGACTTCCATGCCGCCAACACCGTTGCCTTTGCCAGACAACAGCAGGCACAGAGCTTTGGAGAACCAGGGAGGAGAGACAGTGAAGGGCGGGCAGGTATCAGCTCCGTGCAAAACACCAGAAATACAACACCATCACACCTCCTACAATATGATAACAATGCACTTCCTATGCCTAATCTGATAGTCTGTTGATATGTAACCTATAACTAAGATATTGTAATAAAATACAGTGGCACTGACAGGATACAGTAGCAGAGCACAATAGCCATTTGCATGCTAATAAGTGCTTGTTTCTGCCTGTCTGTTCACCTGAGTAGTTCAGACACCAGCTGATCCCGGTAGAACATTCGTTGAGTAGGCGGTCCTTAATGTGGCACATTAGGACACATTCTCTACCACCACCACCCCAACTCCCTAGTATGAACACTCCTATTAGAGTGTTGCCATATTTAATTAATTGGGTCCTAAACGCACTAATAGCCAAATCAAGAGTTATTTCCTTCCTCTGTTTATGTCTATGGAGACCAAGACCATGACAACAGCACAAGCCGTGATGTTGGGACCCCCTGTGTCCAAGTCATGTGACCGAGCAGGCACTACTGTGCATATCAGACATGCGCAATAGGGCCCAATAAGGCCTGGAAGACCCAGAGATCCGGGCACCTTTCCAGACGGAAGTCATTTTGACTTCATGTGCCACTGAGCAACTTTCACAGGAATGAACAGGTTCGCTCCTCCAATGTTGTATCCAGTTCTCTTTATACATCCATGTTACCACACACTGCTAAAAGAATCTAGCAATATGTGGCCCAAACCACTTCTGAATGTGATCTGAAAGATCTGATTTCAGTACTTCCTCATTGTCTTGAGTGCGTTCACACTTGTACTTAGAACTGTCCACTTTTCCACAGTGACCTGATCACTGAGGATGCATGTTAATATCAGGTCTGAACAGGGCCTGAATTGTAGCAGCCTTTCCCTGTCATGCTGCATGGGTGCCTATCATCCTATGTGTGCTCCAAATAGTGAGTGAGCAGAGAAGGGAGAGGAAGGAGGGGGAGCAGCTTCAGTCTGGATCGACCAATCAGGTTCCTGATCTGGAGACGACACAACTGGCAGAGACTCCTTGGAGAAACTAGAGAGAAACAGAGTGATTCCTCTTACTGCTGTGATTATAGCTCAGCTTGAATTTAAAATGGTTCCATGTATTGAGAATCACTGCAGTAGAGGACATTGCAATACCTTCAAATGTCAGTAGCAGCTGTTGTGTTTTTCCACCAACAGGCGCTAATTCCACAGGCCGTTGATCGTTACTGTCTCTGATATTGACATCAGCTCCATAGTCTAATAACACTGACACCTGATCGGCACTGTCCTGTCTGACAGTGGCATGCAGAGGACTGTCACCTCCTTTGCCTACATTAACATTGGCTCCTAGAGAAGACACAGACAAGACAAGAGGAGAGATGACATTAAATATTACATTTAGTCATCATATAGATAGAATAGAAAAGAAATATACACAGGATTTGACTCCCATGCAATGGAACAAAGGAGAATTGGGTCCTTTGTATATATAATACAATGAAACATCACTTCTTCATCGAGGAACAGCCTAGAGTAGTGGATCCCAATCTGGGGGTCAAGGGCCTAATAATAATAATAATTATTATTATAATGATAATAATAACCCTAATATATAATAACCCCAACCCCTATAATTATAATTATTATAATTATAATAATAATGATAATAATAATAATAATAATAATTATTATAATTATTATTATAATAATTATTATTATTATTATAATATCTGCGGGACAGGGGCTTCATTACGGAATTATTATAATTATTATTAGGATATTTAGGATGTTTGGTTTCGTAACCGCATTTAGGAAAAAAATCTTATGTTTGAGTAGAAATTTAGCTAATACAGAACCGTCCTAACTTACAGATTTCCAAGATTAGGATTCCAAAGTCGGGACGGCATAGACTCTACATTCAAAATAACTGTCATAAATAGCAGCAGTACTGTTGTTAGTCTGTATGGTAATAATAGCAAAGACGGGAAATAACATGTACACTAAAATATAATGAAAAGGCTACTCAAACTGTTTGATGATGCTTTAAATTTCACAGACCATGTCTTAATTGGTATCATCTGCCAAAACAAATTCAACAGTGGCATCAGTGTGCGCACATTGGGTAAAGCTGCTCATTTTCTGGACTAAAAAGACCAAAACAATCATAGAAACTGTGGGCACACATTCACAGGAGGTAACTCAGGTGTCCTACAGTTTGAAATGGTATAAAGTTACTGTAAATCAGGCACACCTCTGTGCAGCAGAATCTTTGTGCAGGCTGTATGTCGGTGTAGACAGCTCATGTAGAGAGGAGAGCCCAAGTGGGACACTTCATAGTCTGGATCTGCTCCATGAGACAGCAGGGACTCCACACACTGGCTGTTACCTGCACACACATACACTCACAAAGATGAAACATTCACTAACCTTCCACTACCAACTTTCTCAGTTGCTCACACCAGCAAATGATTTAGTTGCACCCTTTTTCAGTACAGCATTTTTTTTTTTTAAATATTCAGCTATAAACTGCTTCATTTCTGGAACACAGTAACTGCTTTATGGATTTCTTTGTAAAGATCTACATACACATGTATCACGCCTTATGAGTTCAGGATTTCACCAGAACATGACCGTTCTACTGTAGTTAAACATTACAACCTGACCTTTAAATGTTGTAGCAGCCTTTAACTGATCTGTTTCATTTTGAAAAGGCCACCACATGGGTGAGATGAGACATTTAGCCAAATTCCACCAAATTCCAAAATCTCTGAGACTCTGTGTCCAGTCCCCTGGACACTGAGCTGTGTATTTACCTCTCTTGCAGGCTTCATGCAGAGCCGAGGGGAAGTGTGTGTGTGGTGTGCGTGTGTGTGCTCCATTCTGCAGCAGCAGTTCCATACAACCAACACTCCCAGAGGCACAACAGTTGTATAGAGGAGTGACACCATCGATGGTAGCAGCATTTACCTAGACACACACACACACACAGACACACACACACACAGATATGAGAAACACAAAATGGTCACAATCTACTTACAAGCGCACACACATTAATGTATAAATGGAAGTCAGCAGCTGTTTAATGACAGTAATGAACACATGGACACATTGTGATTAGAAGAATTCTTACATTCGCTCCAGCATTTATTAATGCTCTGACACAGGCCACATGTCCTGATAGGCAGGCTTCATGGAGAGGGGTCACATGATCAATGGTGACAATGTTGACGTGATATCCCTAAAAAAATCAAAATACACAGCATTATGGCTTTAGTTTTAGACTGCTTTATTTGAATCAACTACTATGGTATTTCAAGCCCTGTATCATACCTTTTCAACACCCAATTTTCAACCCTTTCTCCCACTCTGACCCCCACTGGTAATTTCTCCAGCCAATCTCCCAATTTCAAAGTGATTTACAAATCAAATGGATGTTTTTCAGGTGTTTCTGTGTGGTATGTATGTTGCCAGATTAAACTGGAAGACAGCAGGCCTAAAATTCTTCACACATTATGTTTAATTTTATACTAAACATTGCCTTGTGCAATCGTAATAATCCATGCACAACACAGTGCTCTTTATATGGATTAAACGAAGGTTCGATGAACAGAATTTGCATTAATGATATTTCGGAATTGAGTTACTCAAGGAATTGTTTCAGCCTTAGCTTGAAGTGACCTGAGGCTTATGGATCCAAGAGGTCTTCTTCTGGACAACAGCATAGTTCAACATAGGTTTACGCCGTAGATTATATAAAAAGATGGACAACATGCAAGCCCCCCAAACGTGAAGCTAAACATCTGGATCACCCCCTGGTGGCTGGCTGCAGTACAGGCAGGGTCTAAAATTAAGTATCTTTTTTTGTCTGCCACTCAGAAATTTTATTTGCCACTTAAGAAATCTATCTGAGATATGTGATATATCTATCTGAAAATCTCTGATGTCATTTAATGTTCAATACATTTTACATAAAAAAAAAAACATTAGATACATGGTTAAGTGTTCGAATTCCACTGTGGCTTAGTGAAGCCACAGTGAATTTGAACACCTAGCATGGCAGAGGCTGCTAAGGTGCCAATTTTGGATCAGTCAACATCTATCCATCCATCGTCAACCGCTTATCCCGTTAGGAGTCACGGGGGGCTGGAGCCGATTCCAGCTGTCATTGGGCGAAGGCGGGGTCCCTGGACAGGTCGCCAGTCCATCGCAGGGCACATAGAGACAGACAACATATAGACAGGCAACCATTCACACTCACATCCACACCTACGGGCAATTTAGAGTCACCAATTAGCCTAAATTGCATGTCTTTGGACTGTGGGAGGAAGCCGGAGTACCCGGAGAAAACCCACGCTTACACAGGCAGAACATGCAAACTCCACACAGAAGAGTCCCAAGTCGGATTCGAACCTGCCACCCTCTTGCTGTGAGGCGAGAGTGCTAACCACTGCACCACTGTGCAGCCCTTCAGTCAAGATCTAGAAGATATCTAATCTAAATACTCATTCATCTCATTCACACAAGGTTGGCTCTGCCTTCTGGGTTAAGTGTCTTGCTGAAGGAGACAGCGACATGTGACCAGAGCAGCCGGGGATCGGACCACCGACCTTCTGATTGGTGGACAACCTGCTCTACCCTCTGAGCCACAGCCGCCCCATTTATCCAATCAGGACCGACCTGCTGGGTGTGGGTTTTCTCCAGGTGGCTTCCTCCCACAGTCCAAAGACTTGCAGGTTAAGTTAATTGATGACTCTAAAGTGCATGTAAATGTAAATGTAAGCGTGAATGGTTGTCTGTCTCTATAACAACAGCAGTTGGAGATGGATGGATGGACTGTGCTGCCCACCGGCACCCACCCTGCTGATTTGTTCATGGTGTCACATTATCAGGAAAAAATAGGGTGCATCCCCTCAGGATTAGCAATGCCATGCTTGTACCTCTCCACCCTGGCTCTGGTCCAAAACAAACCGAAATATGATCTAGCATGTACAGTATATGCACCATTGTGCATGCATAATTGTGGGAAAGCATCAATATGAGGAATCAACAGACACGGAGATGTGAAATGCCAAGGAGTCAGACAACTATGGTTCTCTATTCTCATCATTACCATTTTCCCTGCCAGCCAAAGTGGCGGATGTCCTAAAGATTTTACCCACTACTGCCAACAATTTACTTAGATTAGGGAGGTGGCAGGTGCTAATTTCAGATCCTGAGTAAAGGTCATAAAGCCTGCCCCCTCCATGTGAGACATGAGCCAAGCAAAAAAACATCAAATAAATTTTTCCCAAAGATGCTTCCCGTTGTTTTGGGCAGTTATTATCATGCTGATGTATGTTCAAGTATTCATTTTTCTGATAGGTTTGGTTTTAATTATTTAGTTGATGCTATAAAAAGCGGTTGAGATATCGTGACTGACAGCTGTTTCTCTCACTGACAACCTGCGGCCATGCTCAGCTAGTGATTGGTTTGGGCAGGTGACCTTGATACTGCAGCTCCACCACCCAATCACTGTCGCACAGACTCTGGCTCCACATGCTGTCAAAATCTCAAGATGGCAGCTTCCGTGTCTGAGATATTTTGGCTTCACTTCTGTTCAGTGGCAGGAGGTGGAAACGCACTGTCCATCTTTATATACAGTCTATGGTTTTCACACAAAAAATGTACCAGATGCAAACTCATCCCTGCCAAATGTTTGTGTGTGTGTGTGTGTGTGTGTGTGTGTGTGTGTGTGTGTGTGTGTGTGTGTGTGTAAGGACGTTGCCTGAGTCAGCAGAGTACGCAGGGCTAACAGTCGACCCTGAGAAGCTGCTTCATGGAGAGGGGAGCGATCTGCCCAGGACCCTGGACACACACACACACACACACACACACACACACACACACACACACACACACACACACACACAGACACACACAGAGAGAGAGAGAGAGAGAGAGAGAGAGAAGGAAACAGATAGTTTTGTTACAAGTGTAGCAAAATATACCACTTGAATGACCCACAGAGATATATTTAGTGCTGTTCAACAGCATTCAAAGCATTGCTCTTTAAATCTTTAATCAGCTTCAACTTTTTCTTCCAAACGTTTTTTGGACTGTAACTACTCCTGCATACTTTAAGCTATAGAGACTGTTCAACTATCAAAATATTCAGCTTGATGAGGACATTACTTTTTGACTTGACTTTTGACATTGACTTTTCTTGTTTAAACTATTTATACTTTTTAAAATATTAAGCTTTTTTCGTTTTTTTTACAATGTAACTCAATGGAGAAAATCCTTTTAAACTTGCTCCACTTTGAAATACTACTGCTTCCACATACTTTTAGCTACAGACACCATTTAAACTTTAAACTGGTTACAAGACTTTGAACTATTAAGCTATGATTCAACTTTTTGATATCTGTTACAGTTTTTCCACAATCACAGTTTAAGTTTTATGCTTTTTTTCAGACTTTTTTTCTGAGTTTATAATGGGTGTGTATTGTGTGGAATGATCAGAGCTAGAGCATGTGACATTACAGCTATAGTGGAGCAGAGTTTAACATCTTTTGAAAATTGTCCAAACAAATTGCTCCTGCACCCACAATTTTCACTCTTTAAACATATTTTTTTCATAGAAATGTTAGACAGCTTGTGCTGATCACAGACATGTTTCTATGGAATCAGTCGGACTAACACATTTAGCTATAAATGCCTGGAAGTGACAGCAACTCCAGTGTTTGCCCTCATAGAGGCCCATGTTAATTTTGGCACAAGTTTTTGGATCAGAGCAAAAGTTACCAGTTTTTGAAACTGTTCTCGAGGACACATTTTTGATACTACATGCAGAATTTCTGCAACATATGTTTATCAAACAGTCCTTACTGGTTTCCTCAAAAATTAAAGCGATATCTGTTACGGTTTTTCTGTTACCAGCACTTGTTTGTTCAGACACAAACAGGTGTTTCTGATTGCCTGATTAGACTCTCTCTAGACCAGGGGAGTCAAACTAAATTTCATCCTAGGCCACATCAGCATTATGGTTGCCCTCAAAGGGCCGGTTGTAATTGTGAGACAATATAAATATATCTACTCTTGATCATATCACAGAATTGCCTCTGTATTTGATTATTATTAGTTTTAGTAATAATTTATTTAATAGCTAGCTCTGAAGACAAAAAGTGAGTAAAAAAAAAAACATCCTAAATATGTTTATAACTATAAATGAACTTTCTTCTGTCAAATTCTACACTCTGGCGGAGTTACTTAGGTTTTATTTTTTTTTAAAATTCAGGGTGATTCTCAAAATCTTACATTTACATCAGCCAGTGGTGGCTTTGTACATGCAAGATTCATTCAGTCTGGATGCAGAGGGATGAACAGCTCTAACTGTAGCTAGGAGGGATTGCTGCCGAGGTCTGGGCTACTTGGGAGTGCTCTGGGATTGGGAATGGGTCCACGGCAGCACCCGCTGCTAGTTGAGAAGAGTAAGAACGATACCTGCTTTCATGTCAGTCTCTTAAAGTCTCAAATAACACAGAAAAAGTCGTTAGATTTATCTCTTGTCTCTTTTTTGAAAGACTCGCTAGAGGAGTCTGAAAACTTGCTATATATAGCGACTACGTTGCTAAGTTGGCAACACTGCGCCGCTGCTGGAAACCGTTGATACTGAGACGCTTCAGTGCACATGTCACAAAATCGAGATGCATTGTGGGACATGTTCATGATGAGATGCATCATGGGACCCGAATTTCCCTCCGGGGATTAATAAAGGTTCATCTTATCTTATCTTATGTAGTTTAAGGACACAGAACTTCTGTAAAGCAGCACAGAATTGTATGATAAGCATAATATATTCTTTGCAAGCCCTTGCGGGCCACATAAAATGAAGTGGTGGGCCCACGGGCCTTGAGTTTTGCACATGTGCTCGAGACTATTAAAGGCTGATTCCGCCCAAATACTGCTTGTTTCTCGGGACTTATAAGTTTAAAGGCTGATTCCGCCCAAATACTGCTTCATGTTTAGGGACTTGTAGTTTTAAAGGTTTCTTCTGCCCAATACTGCTTCGTGTCTAGGGACTTGTAGTTTTAAAGGTTGATTCCACCCAAATACTGCTTTATGTCTAACATTTTGTAGTTTTAAAGGTTTATTCTGCCCAAATACTACTGCATGTCTAACGACTGGTAATTTTAAAAGTTTTTTTCTGCCCAGTTACTACTTTATATCTAGTAACTTATAATTTTAAATGTTTATTCTGCCTAAAGGTTCATTCTGCCGAAGTACTACTTTATATCTAGTGACTTGTAGTGTTAAAGGTTCATTCTGCTCAATTACTACTTTATGTCTAGTGACTTGTAGTTTTAAAGGTTTATTCCACCCAAATACTACTCTCTGTCTGTTGTCTGTGTGTCTCTCTCTCTCTGCATTTAGCAATGCAGTCCATTTGTCTGATATTCATAAACAGCATTTCTTCTTTCCGCCGTTTAGCTTCCAGCTTCTCTAGCAATGTATTTCAGCTCTTAGCTTCTTTAGATGATGCAGTTGAGCTTCCAACTCCAGTGCCATTTGATCTTTAACATATTTAGGCAAGTCATTTCACATTTCTGCATTTTCAGCAACGAAGTTGAATCTTTATTCAACATCTTTTTCTTGAATACGTTTTTGGACTTACACTACTCCTGCATACTTTCAGTAACAGAAAGCATTCAACTATCAAAATATTCAGATACTCAGATAGATATATTCAAATTTACCACTTCTGACAGTATTACAGCTGAGCTTCTAGCTTTTCTAACAATGTATTTCAGCTCTTAGCTTTTTTAGGTAATCAGCTAAGCTCCCATCTCTGCCAGTTGTACATTCCAACTGTTACTCCCTCTAAGTCTTAAGATATGCTTTTCTTATTTTTGTCTTATTTTGGTATTTCTTGTTTTATTGTCTTAACTCTGTTCTCCTCTCATTTCAGATTGTTTGACTTCCTACCCCTCTGTGTTTTCCTGACCTACTTTCCTCCCCTGCTCCGATTGTTTCCCCGCCCTGATTGTCTCCACCTATGTCATGTTCGTCCCCTTTCCCTGTGTATTTAATGTGTGTGCTGTCTGATGCTTTCCTGGTTTGATCATTTTTTGTATTTTGACTCTTCTCTTTTGCTACCTCTTACTCTGATTTGTTTGCTGAATCACAACCATGAGGTGCAACTCGCGGCTGCTCATATGGGGGTCCATCAACTTACCAAGCGTCAAGAGGCATTCCAGTCAAGTGGGTCACCTGGAAAACCAGTTCCAGCTTCTGATGACACGTCTTGAGTCTCTGATGCCTGCAACGCCGGTCCCCGCTCCTTCATAGCTGCCTGCATTCATTGATTGCGGTTCCCTCTCCGATGGCTCCATCCACATGTCTTAATGCTTGGCCAAGCTGGAGCGATTCACCGACGACGAAAAGAACTGCTGTGCCTTTTTGGTTCAGTGCGGTCTCTAATTTGAGCTTTACGTGCCTCCATTCCGTGCTCCAAGGTAGCTTTCATCATCTCCCACCTGGCTGGTTGAGCAGAGGTGTGGGCCACAGCTGAGTGGGTGCACATTTCTCTTGTGTGCAACTCTTTGAAACTGTTTACTGCGACTTTGAGCAGAATTTTTGATCACACTACTCCACAAAGAGAAGCGGCTTGGGCGCTCATGGGGCTCCACTATGGTTCCCAATGCATGGTGGATTATGCCATTGAGTTCTGCACTCTGGCAATGGACAGTGGGATGGAACGAGGTGGCTCTGTTTGATGCATTTCTCCATGGCCTGACAGATTCCATCAAGGACTAGTTGGCCCCCCTAGAGCTTCCCCTTGCACTTGAATTGGTATTTGCCCTTGTTATTCACATCGATGACCGCCTGAGGGAAAGAGAGAGAGAGAAGCCAAGCTGCACCTCTAAGGTCCGGCCAGTTGGGGCAGTCATCTCGCCGCTGCACTTCCAGGCGTTCTCCTACCTGGCTTCCACCAGTTCATTTACCAGCACCCCCCGCTGCCTCAGAGGAGCCCATGCAGGTGAGCAGAGCTCAATTGACTCCAGAAGAGTAACATCGCCATCTGCAAGAGGGCCGTTGCATCTACTGTTCACAGCTGGGCCATTTCCTGGTGGCCTGACCAGTAAATGACCGGGCTCACCAGTGAAGAAGAGGGCACTGGTGAGCCGATCCACCTCTTCCTATCCCTCTCGCTCCCTCATCCAAGCCCAGATCGTCACCACAGAGAAGAGCCTCTCTCACTTTGACTTGGGGGACCGACAAAAGCTTAATGGACCATAGTCTGGTTGAATTCCTCTGCCTCCAGAGGATTCCCCTGCCTTTGGAGGCCAGTGCCCTGGATGGCCGTTTGCTGTGCCGGGTAACTCACCGCACTCAACCCATCCACCTTCTCCTTTAAATCCATTCATCCTGGGCCATCCCTGGCTTGTTGAGCATAACCTCCACAGGGGAGGTTCTGGGATGGGGAAAGAGATGTTTGTTCTTTGTGGAAAAGAAGCATAAGACATCACTGTTAAGAACAAGTACCTCCTCCCTCTGATCTCTTCCGCATTTGAGCTGTTAGAAGCGCCAAGCTTTCACTAAGCTTCATTTGAGAAAGGCATATCATTTGGTGAGAATGAGGGAGGCGGATGAGTGGAAAACCACTTTTAACACCCCTAGTGAGGACTACGAGTACTTAGTCATGCCTTTTGGGTTCACCAATGCTCCAGTGGTTTTCCAGGCTCTGGTTAATGACATTCTGAGGGACATGTTAAACAGATTTGTGTTTGTATCCTTAGACGATATCCTCATTTTCTCCCCTGATGAAGAAACTCATGTTAAGCATGTTTGTCCCCCCCATCCTCTCTACCTCTTCATGGTGGAGGTGGACGCTTCCACCACTGACACATCGGGGCAGTGTCACAGTGCTCTCCAACAGAACACAAGCTCCACCCCTGTGCCTTCAGGTCCAGAAAGCTCTCTCTGGCAGAAAGAAATTACGACGTGGGTAAAAGAGAACTACTGGCTGTGAAAGCAGTGCTGGAGTAGTGGCACCACTGGCTGGAGGGGGCGGAGTACATCCAGACAGCTAAGAGACTGAAGGCCAGGCAAGCATGGTGGGCCCTCTTCTTTAACCATTTCCAGTTTATGCTATCTTATCACTCTGGCTCTAAGAATACTAAGCCAGATGCATCACATCTCCCAATCCTATCCTTTCCCCCTCCTGTGTTATTGGGGCAGTTACATGGGGACAGAGAGGAGGGTCAGGGAGGTGGTGGCCCAACTAACCGTTCCGGACGGGTGCCCCTCAAACTGGCTCTTTGTACCTGTCTCTCTCTGCTCTCAGGTTATCCACTGGGCCCACACCTCCCCCAGGTAACACAGCCATTCTTAATGTGGTAGACAGATTTTCTAAAATGGTGCACTTTGTTCCACTAGTTCCCACTTTGTTCCAAGTTGCCCTCCACCAAAGAAACCGCAGAGGTTATGCTTGCTCATGTATTTCGACTCCATGGTTTTCCCAGAGATGTCGTGTCTGACCAGGGGTCCCAGTTCATCTCCTGTTTCTGGAAGGAGTTTTGCTATCTGCTGGGAGCAACTGTCAGTCTCTCCCCTGGATACCAACCCCAGTCGAAGAGGGCAAAAGAAGAGGCTCAATCAGGAGCTAGAGACCTTCTTATGTTGTCTGGTGTCCCAGAATCCTCATATGGGTAGAAGACGCTCATAATACTCTACCTTGCTCTGTCTCTCTCCCTTCCAGTGTGCCTACACGTACCAACCACCACTGTTTCCTGAGGTGGAGGTTGAATCCAGTGTCCCCTCAGCTCAAGCCCTCATCCGTTGGTGTCATTGGGTCTGGAGGGGAGCCCGTAAAATGCTCTTCAGGAGCACAGCCAGAACAAAGGCAGCTGTTGATCACCGTCGGGTTGCCACCCCATCCTACCATCCAGGTCAAAGAGTTGGGTTTCTACCCGGGACCTCCCCCTGCAAGTTGAGTCCCGCAAGTTGGCGCCCCACTTCATTGGGCCATTCCTCGTCTCTAAGACGATCAACCCAGTGGTGGCGCACCTCCAGCTCCCCAGGTCTATGAGAATCCATCCTACTTTCCATATGTCCTGGCTGAAGCCTGTGAACGAGAGCCCTTTAATCCCTGACTCCAGACCCCTACCTCCCCAGGTTCATTGATGGCGACCCAGTGTACACTGTTAAGCGCCTCTTGGTGGTCTGTTGTCGGGGTCATGGAAGACAGTACCTGGTGGACTGGGAAGGATATGGCCCAGAGGAACATTCCTGGGTTCCATCCAGTAACATCATGGACCCCGAACTGATGCAGGATTTACAGTGTCGCCATCCTGATGTTCCTGGGACATCTGGTTCCGTCCGTAAAGGGGAAGGGGGTTAAGGGGTGGTTCCTGTTTCACCAGCTAAGTCATGAGATATGCTCTTCTTATTTATTGTCTTATTCTGGTATTTCCTGTTTTATTATCTTATCCCTGTTTTCCTCTTATTTCAGATTGACTTCCTGCCCCTGTGTATTTTCCCTCTGTTTGTATGATTGACAGCTTTGACCTACTTTCCTCACCTGTTCCTGATTGTTTCCCCACCCTTATTGTTTCCACCTATGTCATGTTCCTCCCCTTTCTCTGTGTATTTAATTTGTGTGCTGTCTTCCCTCTGTGCCAGTACATCTTGGTGTGCAAGTATTACCAGCATTCCTCTATTCTGATGCCTTCACAGTTTGATAGTTTTTTTATATTTTGACCCTGCTCTTTTGCTACCAGTTACTCAGATTTGTTCACTGATTTTGACTGCCTGCTTGTGTACTGAACCACTTTTTACGATAAAAGGATTTTTGTCAACTTTTGAATCTGTCTCTGGAGTCGTGCTAAGTCCACCCTCCTCTGATATCCCAGTCGTAATACTAACTTCAAGGTTTCTCAGCAGTGCAGTGCAATGGACTTGAGCTTTAACATTTTTTAGGCAAGTCATTTCATCTTTCTGCATTTTCTGTAATGTTTTTGCAATTAATTCAGCTTTTAGCATTCACACACATTTTCAGTAGGAAATGCATTTTCTAGTTACAATACTATAACACTAGCTATAATACATTTTTCTGGGTGCACACTGAAATTACATTTTCTAACTATTGCTGGAGCTTTAAGTAGCATTTATGGGTTGTCAGGAGGACATGGACATGATTGACTAAGTCAGAATCACAGGGATGAGCTGAATTGTACCCAAAAAAACATTTGCTGCACAACTGCTACAGAGCAAGCATACTTCATGATCAAGTTTGATATAGATCCAACTTATCCTTTCTCATTTAGTAAATTTATTTTTCATTCCACCATTTTGCTGAATCAAATATTGAAAAGGGTGAGTCGATATTAGAGGTGAACAACAGAATTCAGAGGGCGCCATGGTGGACCAGGGCCAGCCATCAACCACTAAGTCCCTGGTTTGAATTGAGTTCTCTGTTGTGTAGCAGATGATGACTGAGAGATGAAGAATATGAAATGTGATAATGAAAATAATGATGAATCCACAGTACACATCTTAACTTTTACATCCTTCCAGAAACTGTTTGTGTGACCTCTCAGGGCGCTAAGTGGTGAGATTCTTCATTTACAACCAGCCTGGTGAATCTCACTAGATAACAACCCAGTATGGTCCTGACCAGATGAAGGTTTCTGACTTACAGGTCAACAGGTCAAATACTTGGTCTTTCTCTGGTAGAGAAGTGGTGAAACACAGACACATTATGGAGGCAGAACAATCTAATTCTAATATTATAGTCTACATGAATTGATGTGTTATGCTTTTCTAACATGTGTTCTAGTGGCAGGAAGTTGTTGACATAAATTCAATCAATGCAAGTTAAAACAGTTGCTTGTTGTAGATCAAAACCTTCTCTCATGCTAATGAGGTCATTACATCTGTCTGCATCAATACCTTACATGTGTATCTTATTCACCAATTTATAGGGGATCTTAAACACAAAGTTGGGTGCACACTAATGCCTAGTTAATGTTATATTTGATATATATTTTAATCTATGGTAGGTGAAGTGTATTACACCATTTTATGTTGTGAACCATACATAAATTGATTCATTTTATTACTAGGGCTGTCAGTTTAACGCGTTAATTAGATTAATTAATTACGCTGCAAATTAACGCGCTATAAAAATTAACGCAATTAATCATGAATGGCAAGTCAGTCATTTTAAGTTTGGCCCATTGAGTGACCCGTAGGCTGCAGTGGCGCGTTACTTCGTACCTGCGCCACTAGTCAAAAGCAGGGTGACTGACAACAGAGATGGACGCGACACAGGAGAGCGAGGCAAGCCCACTCGGACCTTTCACTCGGACAAGGAGCAGCAGGGGCCTCTAGCCCGCTACAAAGCTGAGCCGTGCATTGGAATGCATGAGTGTCCACTGGAGTGGTGGCAGCTCACGCAGGAGCTGATGAACAGCTGTCCTCTCTTGGCTACCTGGCTACCGCTGCCACGTCTGTTCCAGGTGAGAGACTCTTTTCACTCGCAGGTAACATCATTCAAAAGAAGAGGGCAGCCTCACACTCACACAATGTAAACGAGCTTGTTTGTCTGAGCAACTGGCTCAAGGACACATAGAGTTGTCTGTTGTCAGTTCCTGTAACGTTAGCTGACCCTTTTAAAGGAAATGTCTGTTGGCATCTTGCTATTGATGTTGCCTTATTTAGAGGCATGTTAAACTATTCATTTTGAATTGCTGTATTGAGTCAGCTTTAGTATTCATTTTGATTGAGAGTCTGCTTATGTGCCTATTTGAGACTCAGCCTTATTTTATTTCTGAATTTTATTTATTTTATTTAACTGTATTTGAATTGCATTTTTGAGAAATGCACCTGGCCTAATTGGTTTGCTGATGAGCTTGACCTTTTTTCTTTTGAATTTCATTTATAAAGCACACTTAACCATTAAAAATGTGGATTTCAAATCTTCTGTTCTTGGTGTATTCTATTGATTAGTCATACACTACAATTTTGTAATGTCCTAGAATTCAAATTCTTTATTTGGGGGCCTTTAGCAGGTATGAGATTAAAATGCATTATGATTAATTAATTACAAATCCTGTAATTAATTAGATTAATTTTTTTAATCGCCTGACAGCACTATTTATTACACATGCTCAGAACATATGGATTTCATTTCATCAACTCTGTTTACAAGTTTCATCTGTATTGTGTAATTGTTTGATTCATTTTAATTCAGTTGATCAGTTTTATTCAGTGGTTGATGTCTTGTGTTTGGTATGTATTTGAAAGAGATGAAGCCCAGATTTCAAATATGGAAGAATTAATAATATTGAAACTAGTCAATTAGTTTAATCTAACAAAGTAAGTTTGTTAAGACTGAGCTACTGGGGGCGGCAGTAGCTCAGTCTGTAGGGAGTTGGCTTGGGAACCGGAGGGTCACCGGTTCAAGTCCAGACATGGACCAAAAACTGAGTGTGAACTGGTAGCTGGAGAGGTGCCAGTTTACCTCTTGGGCACTGCCGAGGTGCCCCTGAGCAAGGCACCAAACCCCCAACTGTCTGGAGCAACTTGTCAGGAGCAGCCCCCTCACTCTGACATCTCTCCATTAATGCATGTATGTGTGTTTCAGGTCTGCATGTACCATGTATGAGTTTAACAGAGTGTAAATTGAATTTCCCCATTGTGGGACTAATAAAGGTAGATCTTCTTCTTCTTTACTAAAGAATCAGAATAGTTTTTCAGGTGGGAGGAGAATCCTGTTCTCCAGCCAACTAAACGGTGCACCCCCTTTCTCAACTGATAATAAGAACCTTCAAACATTTAGTCCAGAGTCTTTTCTGGGGCTTCAGGCTCCTCTGGGTTGTTCAGCTCTTAGAGCTGTGCCCCTCTGCATCTCCCCCCCTCCATGGGCCCATAAACCACGAGGGTTGGGGGGGGGAACACTCCAAGGACACCAGCTCTCCATCCTGAGGACTCAGGTCCGACACCTTTCACCCAGATGATACCGGCACCCAGTCTACCTGAAAGGAGGCTGTGAACCTTTGGACTTGATCCAGTCCGGCTGAAGAACCGAATGCTGTCCTGCTATGCTGTCTCTCTCTTGTCTGAGCCCTGTTTATTTATTATGTCGCTGCTCTGCCCTGACGGCTGAAACAGCCAGCTGCTGAAGCCTGAAGCAGCTCCGCTGTATCTACGTGCTGGTGAATCCCAGCCATTGTGAAGAGGGACTTAAAGAAAGACTTTAGGTCCAGAATCTTTTGAATTCTTTTGAATCGAGTGACCCATCCAGCTCGGAGGAGGGGGGTCTGAAGAAATGGCACAGAGATGCCTCGCCAGACAGAGAGAGACAAAGATGGAAACATGCATCAAGGTGCCAGCCATCCAAAACCGAGGGTGTCCGAGGACACCAAAGAGAGCCACTGAAGGAGAGGAACGACCAAAGCCGGGTTGCATCGTTGGATCCAGAAGATCCAAACTGTTCCAGACAGAAGCTGCTGCCACTCTGCTCCAGACAGCACAACCTCCATCTACCATCTACTCAGAGAGGGTGATGTATAGATGTATCTTCAGAAGAGAAAGAGTTTGATGACTAGACTAATGAACCAATTCATAGTCAATTCATAGTCAACTAATAACTCAGTTACAAACTTTACAATTAAAATTAGACCATGTCTAAATGTATAACATGAAACTGATTCACAATCTTCCCTGGTGCTTCTTAAACTCTTTGTTAAATCCAATCAGACAGATATCAGTCACTGAATTGATCTGGTCATCTTTAATTTGTTCGATCCATGAATGTTCATCATTTGTATTTGCTGTATTCCTTTAATGATCCTTTATTCGATTCTATCACCGTTTTATTATTCATTCAGTTATATATTGTTAGTAGTATAGTCCAATAGTTAGGTAAATAAACACTTTATTTATAAAGAACTTGGTTACTTGATTTTGTGTATACATTTATAAACTATTCAAATCACAACCATTAGATTATGAGACGCAACTGATTAATATCAAATTTAATTATTTTTCCCTGTTTTTATAAAACTGGGTGGTGCCCCAAGTAAATCCTGATATTGAAGTTAACTGAGGGTAATATCTGAAGTTAAATGTTACCCCTTTTTCTTCACATTCTATGATAATTTGTCTTACAATTAATAATGTTGGATTATTAATTGTGAATATGAATCTTGATATTAATTCATGATTAATTGTTAATCTGCTCAATGCAATAACGCTACAGTTGTGTGTTCCCCATCTTAGACGTGCAATCTTTAAGAAACAAAACACGGATATGCTAAAATTGTAAATTTCTCCACTGTGGGACTAATAAAGGAATATCTTATCTTATCTTATCTTAAATCACATACAATTGTATATGTAATGTAGTAGCTTTAATTTTATTTAATCAAATAATAACAATGATTGTTAGTTGTTGCTCCACTCATTTTGAATTAAAGGAAAATGTCTGCTCAAAACACAATCAGTAGCAGGACTTCAGCATTGCTCCCTGCTGTTATATTTAGTGAGTGAGCTTTTTCTCAACAGCTGTACTATCAATGACTTCACCTAAGTATACACCACATTAACAAACAGAGTCTTATCTACAACATACCCATATCTCCGTCTCCCCATGGCACATCCAGCCACTGGTAGATATAAGACATGTTGAATGAAATGGAATTGAAAGGACCTCCACACCTTCTGCTTGTCCTTATGGAGAGTCTCTCAGATTTGAAGATCGCCTTACCAGCTACACTGAACACTGACAACACACTGCAAGTACTAATAATAACTACTAGCTTGCTTACTAGCTTACTGAATAAATAGCTGAATAACTGACTGGGTGCTTGCGCTACAGGCAAGAGAAATCTTACAACACACTAACCTTAACTACCTGCTTAACCTGCTCACTCACCACTGAATCTATTATTAGCTACCAAGAAAACCATGTTTTCATCTATTCTGCTGAGAGTAGTAGTTACAAAGGCAGCAGCCATATTTAAATGGTCTATGAGGTCATCTCTGTACCTAACCTCTGTACATGCCAGCACCCAGCCATTTTAGAAAGGTCATGAGAAACACAGATGAAATGAGTTAGAATAGAATAGAATGTCTTTTGCTGTCATTATACAGAATGTACAACATAATTGGAGAGTGTTCAGTGCAACAAATATTAAATAGTAAATACAAGTTCCCTCTTTACCTCACATATTAACTATCTGTCTGAATGTCATCCTCTTCACAGTGTCACTGTAATATTTTCTCTCATTTGTCCTTCATTTCCCATTTGTCTCCTTTAATGTTCCTCAGTTTTCTTTGTTTCACAACAGTGTGCATTGTCCTTATCTCCACTCTGTCACACCTAGAGTAGCTCTGCCTTTCTGCCTTTCTTCTCAAGTCTGGAATAGCTTATTAGCTGATATTTCTTTGTAGGGTGATAAGCAACAAGAATTAACAGTCCAGGAATGACAAGTTTGGGTTTTTTATGTTCCACTCAGTACATATTTTATTACAATTCTTTAAAAATAATTAAAGGGATCCTTATCAAAAATGTTTCTGAATGTTATAAGTTTATGTCTTAAAAAATAATTTTGGCCTGATATGCATGGAATGCACCAATCAGCATTATGGGATTGAAAGATTCAGAATCTTTCCTTATTGCCAGGTGTATCATGCATACACCAGGAACTTGCTCTGGTTTGTTGGTGTCAATAAGCTCCAATTCATCAAGGCTGCCATAGTTGGTGCCATCTTGGATCCAGGAGTATACTTTACAATGAAGTGAGACTAAGCTCTGCTGCAAGCTTCAGGCTACATCAGCAGCCATTACCTTAACATACTCCAATACATAAAACTGGCACATATGTTATTTTACACATATTTTATACACTAATTATTTTTGCAACATTGCCTGAATCTGAGCATTGGTGATTGTCAGGATCCTAGGATCCTAGTGTTTTTTCCATGTTTTTGTTCTCTCCTCTGTGTGTGTGTGTCTGGAGCGGGGTGGAGCTGGAGTCACCATTCACCTGCACACCTGCCAGACATCTGCAATCAAGCCATCTGCCAGCCATCTGCAATCAAGCCACCTTCACTCACTCTGGATAAAACCCTGGCCCAGTTCACAGCTCGCCGCCGGATTGTCAGCTTACCTCTGTGGTATAGAGCATTGGCTTAGTGTTTTTTCAGTATTCTCTTGCTTAGTAGCCCAGTTTTTGACTTAGTGTTTTTCCTGTTTCTAATTTCCTGTTTTTGCCGCTACACCTCTGGACCTCAAAAAAGCAAAAGCCTCTCTACCTGACCCGGCCTCACTCTGTCATCTTCAGTCTCACCTGGATATCCTCTGGACCTCTGGGACACACAGTTACCCCTGCCCCGCTTCAGCTCCTTGAACTTTTCTTTAATAAATATTTTGTTTTACAAACTGCCATTCAGTCTAAGTCTGTGAAGGTTCTCATTCATCCAGGTCATATTCATTCTGGCAAAAGTTGAATCGAAGGCAACTGGACTTAGATTTGTCCCTGAAGACGTTTCGCCCCTTATCCAAGTGGCTTCATCAGTTCGAACGCTGCAGTCTGACTAGTCCCCACTAGTCTGACAAACAGTGGAGTAATACCCAGGTTTTGCCATTCAGTCTGTTGTCTGCATTGTGGGTCCAGACCTCCACTCATTATAACAGTGATACTTTGATAAATGGGGGTTGATTGCTGCCATGTCCCCTCAGTTTCCCCCATCCAATACAGTGGCTGGAAATTACTTACCCAGACATCTCTACAATACTGCAATAGCCTCCCAATCAAGCTAAGGTTAGCTAGCCACGTTTGTCACTGTCACCAGCACCATTTAGCCATTTAGCACACTGACAGTGAATATTCACTGATATGTGCCTCAAATGTCAGTGTGAAAGCCTTGGTTAACCAGCTACAAAACAGCTTTTCATCATGTTCTCTCCTGTGACAGCAAGTTTCTTTTCCCCAAAAGGGAGCATAGCCTTGGAGATGACGCCTTGCTGGTCTATAGCTTGGATCCATAAAGCCCTGCTGGTCTCGTCTATAGCTTGGAGCCATAAAGCCTCTATTTGATCTTTTTTAGGACACAACAGGGGAACAAATCAGAGATCAGCATTTTTGGACTGAACTCTTTGGCACAGCATTATTACCACTACCGGGTTATTTGACTCTGGATGACATATTGCCAGTCTGATGCATCTCAGAGGAAGAGTAATAATATAGACACCAGGAACACGTTCAATCTGAAAACAGTGTGCACCATTTTGCTAAAGTTTCCTGGTTGAAGAAGAAGAAGAAGAAGAAGATATTCCTTTATTGGTCCCGCTAGGGGAAATTCAATTTTTTCACTCTGTTAACTTATACACACACATGCACAAACAGGTCCATATACATGCAACAATTGGAGAGGTGTCAGAGTGAGGGGGCTGCTCCTGACAAGCGCCCCGAGCAGTTGGGGGTTTGGTGCCTTGCTCAGGGGCACCTCGGCAGTGCCCAAGAGGTAAACTGGCACCTCTCCAGCTACCAGTTCACACTCAGTTCTTGGTCCATGTCGGGACTTGAGCCACTGGTTCCCAAGCCAACTCCCTACAGACTGAGCTACTGCCGCCCCCATCCCGCCATCATGTTTCCTTGAAACGGTGTCCAACAGGCTCTGAGGTACATATTCTCTGTATCAGATGTATATATTGATCCAACATGGCGGCGCATGAACAACGCAAGGCTCAGCGTCTCACCAGATTTAACAAACTAGTAGTGATTTACCTGCTCCTCACTGTTCACTCAGAACAGTACTGCTCTAACTTCCTACACCAGACAGGAACTTTTGGACATCAGACCTCATACATCAAACAGTTTTATCGCAGATCTCCGACTCATCCCGGCCAGGCGGAAGTGCTCGCAGACGTCGTCAAGACCATAAACAAAGGCAAGGTAAGCACAGAGGGCTATGGGCTAAGCTAAAGCTAACACCAAATCGACTCCCCTTACCCAGCATTTTCCTTGCAATGTACGGTCCCTGGCAAATAAAATGGACAAACTACGACTCTGCATCACCAACAATAAAAGGATTATGGGCATGAACGTCATGATATTACAGAGACATGGCTTAACAGCAGCTTCCCGGACAGTGCTATTGAGTTAGCACGATGCCACACTCACCAAGCAGACCATACAGTACTGCTCCCAGTAAACCACATACACATTCACATTCACAACAAACTCACCGCACATAAGTGCAATAAGGACTCATGTACAATTATATCATCTGCTCAAATCATAGTAACTGGACAATTATTTATTGATATGATGGACACATTTCTGGCTTTACTTTTCTATTATGTATATACTAATTTATTTTATTTGTATTAATACTGTTTTTAAATCTATGCTTCTTGTCTTTTATTGCACTATCCACTTGCTGCTGTAATGTGTGAATTTCCCCACTGTGGGACTAATAAAGGAATATCTTATCTTATCTTATCTTATCTTATCATACCACAGACGGCTCCAGTAAAACCACGGGCGGAGGTTTGTGCATTTATATTAACGAAGCTTGGTGCATTATCACAGAGAGACACTGCTCACCTAATGTGGAGTTTCTCATGGTCAAATGTGGACCTTATTATCTCCCAAGAGAACTCACATCAGTTGTAGTTACCGTGTACCGTGTATAAGTTAACAACAGAGTGAAAAAATTGAATTTCCCCTAGTGGGACTAATAAAGGAATATCTTCTTCTTCTTCTTCTACTGCTGTATACAAACCACTGGATGCTAATGCTAAGATTGCAATGCAGCCATTAGCAAGCAGCAAACAACACACCCTGAGGCTGCTTTTATTGTTGCGGGTGACTTAAATCACTCCAACCTGAAGATAGCCCTCCCCAGATTTTATCAACATGTTACCTGCCACACTAGAGGGAACAAGACACTGGACCATGTTTATTCCAACATAGCTAGAGTTTACAGAGCTTCACCCCTCCTCCACATAGGACAATCCAACCACTTCTCTCTTATTCTCTCCCCCAAGTATTCACCACTCATCCAACGTGTGAAATCCACAGTGAGAACACTAAAAGTGTGGCCTGAGGGAACTGACTGTGCTAGAGCACTGGTTCAAACACACAAACTGGAATATGTTTGCCACACAAACAACCTGTCACCCCCACACAGACATCAACAACTATGCTTCCTCTGTACTGGACTAAATCTCCACCACCATAGACAGCATCACCACCCAGAAATGGATCACCATGTACCCAAATCAAAAGCCTCGGATGAACAAGGATGTCCATTTTCTGCTGAAGACCCGCAACACCGCCAGGGCTGACCTGAAGTGGGGCATCAAGAGGGCCAAGCAACGCTACAAGCTGAAGGTGGAGGAGCACATCTCCAACTCCAACCCCCCACATATGTGGCAAGGTATCCCAGCCATCACTGACTACAAGCCTATCAACCCCTCCCCTCCTTCTTCTGATATCTCCTTCTCCAATAAGCTTAACAACTTTTATGCTTGTTTTTAGAAGGACAACCATGAACCTGCAACCAGGTGTGCTCAGAACACGTGCTGGGGAGCTGGTGGGTGTGCTGACACACTTATTTAACCTGTCGTTGGCCCATGCTGTTGTCCCGACCTGCTTCAAATCCACCTCCATCATACCAGTGCCAAAACCACTCCAAATCCACTCCACACCTCTCAACGACTACCGCCCAGTAGCACTTATCCCCATCATCACTACGTGCTTAGAGCAGCTGGTCTTATCTCATCTCAAATCCTGCCTTTCTCCCACTCTGGACCCACACCAGTTTGCCTACTGCAACAACAGGAGCACAGAAGATACAGTCTCCATAGACACTCTGTCCTCTCTCACCTGGACAATAAAGACACATACGCCAGAATGCTGTTCATAGACTTCAGTTCAGCATTCAACACTGTTATTCCCTCTAAACTCATCACCAAACTCAAAGACCTGGGCATCAGAGCTTCCATCTGCAACTGGCTATTGGACTTTTTGACCAACAGGCCACAGCAGGTTCGGTTAGGCCACCACTGCTCCTCCACCCTCACTCTGAACACCGGCGTACCACAAGGCTGTGTGAGGATCCATGTATGTATCACAAGACCTCTCCTGGACCACCAACTGCTCCAACCCAATATATATATATATATATATATATATATATATATATATATATATATATATATATATATATATATATATATATATATATATATTTTATTATCTTTTTTTTTTTTGGTCAAGATGGCGCCGCGTGAGTGGCCGCCTGTTACAGCAGCTCTTGCTCATTCTAGAGCTTTTCTCTTTAAAAACTTTTTAATCTTTTCTTTCAAGAGCCATTACTCTGTCCTTTAATTCAACAGTCTTTTCTGGCACTATGGAGACCAAAACAGCAGTTTTGGTCGTAACTTTTCACTACTTTCTACGATGTTTACACCAGGGATCAGCTGTTGGCGCTCCGCAACACAGCGCTGCTGCATCCAGAGGAAAGACCCGCTGTTCCCCCGGTTCCCCTGGAGATAAAGAGAAGAAGAAGGGGATGTCGGGCTGGAGCTCAGCGTCGCGCACGGGGGATGAAATACAGACCAGTCCTCCCGTCTGTTTTGATGGGGAATGTGAGATCTCTCCCCAACAAGATGGACGAGCTGGCGGCGCTGACCCGACATCAGAGGGAATACCGGGAATGCAGCGTGATGGTGTTCACAGAGACGTGGCTGACGGCGGCGACCACGGACACGGTGACGGAGCTGGACAGGTTTAAGTTGGTGTGGGCGGACAGGACGAGAGACAGCGGTAAGAGGAAAGGAGGAGGTCTGGCGGTGTTTGGTGCCGAGGTGCCCCTGAGCAAGGCACCAAACCCCCAACTGCTCTGGGCGCTTGTCAGGAGCAGCCCCCTCACTCTGACATCTCTCCATTGACATGTATATGTACTGTGTGAACTGTACTGTGTGAACAACAGAGTGTAAAACTGAATTTCCCCACTGTGGGACTAATAAAGGAATATCTTTCTTTCTTTCTTTTCTTTCTTTGTGAATGATAGATGGTGTAACCCTGGTCACATCACTGTTAAAGACCAACACTGCAGCAGGGACATCGAGCTGGTGGCTGTTAGTATGAGGCCGTATTATTTACCGAGGGAATTTACACATGTTATTATGATGGCTGTGTATGTTCCCCCCTCTGCTAACGGTGACACAGCTTGTGATGTCGTCTATTCAGTCACTAGCAGGCTGCAGACACAGCACCCTCAGGCCCTCCTCCTGGTCTCTGGAGACTTTAATCATGTCTCTCTGTCCTCCACTCTACCAACTTTCACCCAGTATGTGTCATGCTGTACACGGGACAATAAAATACTGGATCTATTCTATGCCAACTGCAAGGAGGCATACACATCATCCCCCTCCCCCCCTGGGAAGATCAGACCACAACCTGGTTCATCTCCAGCCCGTGTACAGACCCCTGGTACACAGAGAACCAGCCGTCTCCCGCACAGTGAGGACATGGTCCAAAGAAGCTGAGGAAGCTCTGCAGGACTGTTTCAGCACAACAGTGTGGGAGGAACTCTGGGACTCTCATGGGGAGAATATAGATGGACTGACGGGCTGCATCACGGACTACATAAACTTCTGTGTGGAAAACACCGTACCAACCAGGACGGTAAGGTTTCTCCAACAACAAACCCTGGATTAATCCTGATATAAAGGCCCTCCTTAAAGAGAAGAAGAGGGCCTTTAAATCAGGAAATAAGGAGGAGCTGAAGGCTGTTCAGAGGGAGCTAAGGAGGAAAATCAGGGAGGGGAAGAACAGCTACAGGAGGAAGATGGAGGAACAGCTGCAGCAGAACAACATCAGTGGAGTCTGGAAAGGCCTAAAAACCATCTCAGACCACAAGAAGCCAGACTCCAAGGCTGTGGGAGACCTTAAGTGGGTGAATGATCTGAACCCCCCTTCATCTCCCACTTCAAGACATTGTCCCCCCTCCTCCTCCTTTGCCACCTTCAGCTCAACAAAAGCCCCCCCACTGACACCAACACCTCCATCGACACCTACGGCTCCAGCTACGGCTCCAGCTCTACCCCATAGACTACCCCCCTCTGCTCCACTACTCAGCCCTGCCCCCCCACCAACCCCCTCCACTGCCTCTGACACACAGCCCCCCTGCTCCAGTTCGTCCTTCACAACACTTCAGGTGAAGAACCAGTTCAAGAAGATGAACGTGAGGAAGGCTACGGGTCCAGATGGCATCAGCTCCAGGCTCCTGAAGTCCTGCGCAGACCAGCTGTGTGGGACTTTTGGACATCTATTCAACCTGAGCCTGAAGCTGAGGAAGGTACCACAACTATGGAAGACATCCTGCGTGGTACCTGTGCCCAAGACCCCACACCCCAAGGACCCCAGCAGCTTCAGGCCGGTGGCATTAACATCCCACCTGATGAAGGCCCTGGAGCGCTTGGTCCTCCAACATCTCCGCCCTGTGGTGAGTCCATCCATGGACCCACTACAGTTTGCCTACCAACCTGGCATTGGGGTGGACGATGCCGTCATCTTCCTGTTGGACCGAACTCTGTCTCACCTGGAGAAGCCTGGAAGCACTGTGAGGATCATGTTCTTTGGTTTCTCCAGTGCTTTCAACACCATCCAGCCGACACTTCTGGGGGACAAACTGGAGACTGCAGGAGTAGATCAACATCTTACATCCTGGATACTGGACTACCTCACAAACCACCCACAGTATGTGAGGACACAGGACTTCATTTCAGACACGGTGGTCTGCAGTGTGGGGGCCCCGCAGGGAACGGTTCTGGCTCTGTTCCTCTTCACGCTCTACACTGCAGACTTCTCCTACAATTCACCAACCTGTCACCTACAGAAGTTCTCTGACGACTCTGCTATCGTTGGCCTCATCACTGATGGGGACGATGGGGAGTACAGAGAACTTTCCCAGGACTTCGTGGACTGGTGCCTGCGGAACCACCTCCAGATCAACGCGGGGAAAACTAAAGAGCTGGTGGTGGATTTCCGCTGGCAAACTCATCCCCCTCCAACACCGCTGAACATCCAGGGATCAGACATTGAGATGGTGACATCTTATAAATACCTGGGTGTTCACCTGAACAATAAACTGGACTGGACTACAAATTCCTCTGCACTCCATAAAAAAGGCCAGAGCAGGCTGTACCTGCTCAGGAGACTGAGGTCTTTTGGAGTGCAGGGGACACTACTGAAAACATTTTATGACACCGTGGTGGCATCAGCCATATTTTATGGAGTGGTTTGCTGGGGCAGCAGCATCACAGCTGCAGACAGGAAGAGGCTGGATAAGATTATCAAAAGGGCCAGCTCTGTCCTGGGATGCTCTCTGGACTCAGTGCAGGTGGTGGGAGAGAGGAGGATGACGGCTAAGCTGTCATCCATGATGGAGAAGGACTCCCACCCCATGAGAGACACCATCAGAGCTCTGGAGAGCTCCTTCAGTGACAGGCTGCTACACCCTAAGTGTACGAAGGAGCGTTACAGAAGGTCCTTCCTGCCTGCAGCTGTTAGACTCCACAACCAGCACTGCTCCCAGTAAACCACATACACAGTCATATTCACAACAAACTCACCGGACATAAGTGCAATAAGAACTCATGCAATTATATCATCTGCCCAAATTATAGGAACTGGACAATCATTTATTTATTGATATGCTGGACATATTTTTGGCTTTACTTTCTATTATGTATATATTATTTTATTTTATCTGTATTAATACTGTTTTTTAAAATCTATCCTTCTTGTTTTTGCACTATCCACTCTGCTGCTGTAACGTGTGAATTTCTCCACTGTGGGACCAATAAAGGAATATCTTATCTTATCTTATGACCAACTAGTCCAGATGAGGAGTACATTCAGCCAGAGACTGATCCCCCCACACACTACAAACCGTCTGGGTCAGTCCTTTCTTTTGGTGGCCACCAGGCTCCATAACCAAGGTCCAAGGACCCCCATGTGACTTTCTGATCATCAGCTCTGTATTTTATTCTTGGCTCAAAATGTATATAATTACCAAAATGTATATAATTACATATAATTATATGTAATTATATAATTACAATTACATCTATATGCTATGCATATATAATACCCACCCACCTGCCGCACTTTACTTATTACTATTTTACTTATCTTATTTATTTTATTGCCATTTCCTTCATTGCACCTTCTCTTTTACTTACATTGTATTCATCTGTACTGTTGTTGCTGCTGCTATGACACCCAAATTTCCCTCCGGGGAGTAATAAAGGTTCATCTTATCTTATCTTATCTTATGTTCCCAAACCACATTTCCATTTTCTCACACAGTGGAAAAAAAAACATAACTTGTAATGTCATGACTATTGTCATAGGGTGAAAAGAAAACACTAACAGTTGTTGCACCTCACCATTCAAGAAGAAGAAGAAGAAGATCTACCTTTATTAGTCCAAATGGGAAATTAATTTCACTCTGTTTAACTTATACATGGTACATGCACACAAACACACACACACATGAGTAATGGAGAGATGTCAGAGTGAGGGGGCTGCTCCAGACAAGCGCCCCGAGCAGTTGGGGGTTTGGTGCCTTGCTCAGGGGCACCTCGGCAGTGCCCAAGAGGTAAACTGGCACCTCTCCAGCTACCAGTTCACACTCAGTTTTTGGTCCATGTCGGGACTTGAACCGGTGACCCTCCGGTTCCCAAGCCAACTCCCTACAGACTGAGCTACTGCCGCCCCCAAGATGGTGACAAAGACAACAAGCTACACCTCCCTGGATCGTTATCTTCAACTCATTCACATGATCCTTGAGCTCCACCCATGGACTCAGTTACCATTGGTTACTGTAGCCTGTGACTCACTCACAAATACCTGTGAAGTTTGATTAAATGATGACAGAGGATTTCCTTTGTTGCACTTCCATAAGCTAACCCAAACATACACATTTAGAGAATCCCAACCCCCACATCACACACATCACACTCTTTGTGCACTGAGCACATGCACCCTGGAGAACAAAAAGGCCATGCAGAGCGGCCATCTTTGAGTCAGCCATTTCATAGTTTTACATTGTTGTAAATCACTGTCTGTAACAAGCCTCCAGAGAGAGCACCAGATGTTGATCCTAACATGGTCATACTGGCCAATGGTGGTACAGCAACTTCTGTGTCCATTATGTGACGTCAATGGGCCCAAAAAATTTTGTCATAGACTTACAATGGGAAAGAAATGTCTGTAACTCAGTGGATATTTTTTTTTAGGTGAATCAACTTCCCAGTACAAACACACAAACAGTCCTTACTTAAATCATTAGGTCATAAAAGTTGAAAAATACACTTATCGTTAAATCCAGAGTTATTTCCTTCCTCTGTTAATGTCTATGGAGACCCAGACCATAACAACAGTGCAAGCCATGAGGCTGGGACCCCATGATCGAGTCATTTGACCGAGAGCCCAGTAAGACCCATACGACAAAAAAGATCTGGGTAGTTTTCCAGACCTGGGGGTACACTAATTGACTTCATGCGCTACTGAACAGCTTTCATTGGAATGAACAAGGCCCCAGCTCCAACCCTGTACCCCAATTCTCTTTAAACATCCATGGACCGCAGCAGAAGTGCCAAGAAAGAAGGATGACTATAAAGGTGAAGTCCCGCCACTTCCGGTGAACCACCATGCGACCTTATTTCAGAAAAAAATATAAACACCAACAACAATATTTTTTATCCCGTTTGAATTGCACCATATATGTGTTATATGTGTTTATCAATTTAAAAGATTATTTTGCAAGTCAAGAAAGCTGGATAAAACACATCAGACAAGGTAATTTGTGCATGGTGGTCATAGCTAAGTTAGCTATCTAGTGTTGGTGATGTGTATCATGCGAGGTGAGAGATGTACAATAGTTCACTGAGTGGTTTGACACATAACTAAATTATATGACAAAATTGCAAAATTTTCATTTAAACTGACAAACATCATATGTGTGATTCATCGTGCAAGTCAAGCAAGAGTCAAAATTTCTATCTCACCACTGACTACCATACATATCTCTACCAATTAAGGTCCCATGGGGTCTGCTAGAAGGAAAGGAACTTCACCTCTGTAGTCATCCTTCACCAAACTGTGCAGTCAAAAAATGGGTAAGTTAAATAAGATGTGGTTCATGTTGTTTTAAATGTTAGCATGAAACGTTCATGTACACAGAAAAAATGTTTTATTTTATTTGTATTTATGTGAGTGCTCACTCATTTATTTCCTGACTCCTACCTCCAACTCCAACCCTTTTTAATTTCAATTTAGAATAGGACAAAAACAGAGTAGGCCTAAGCAATGCACTGTATGTCACTAGCTGCTATACTATAAGCTACAGCAGCCTAATGACAGACAGGACATTAGAAATGGTTCATATAAGAGTTGTTGAGAGTTGAGTTGAGTTGAGTTGAGTTGAGTTGAGAGGGCTGACAGTTCTTTTATTTATCTCAGTTTAGTAATGTTAAGGAAACCTGAAATCAAACATGGAATCAGGTTGTCAAGAGTTGTAAGTGACATGGGGAGCAAAATTAGAGCGAGGCCCCAGTATCAAATATCAATGTCTGTAGAGCCCACAAAGATACCTATATGAAATGTAACATTATTTTTGCTCTTACTTTTAAGTCTTGATGCAGATGTTGTCAATTTACACGAGGTTTGAGTAAATATATGCATATTTACATATACACAATAATAATACCAATAATAATGCCTTCACCTAGCCGCGTGAACAGGCTGTGCTTCAACAGCTCAGCAACAGTGTACCGACCTTGGCTAGTCAGAATACCCCAGCACGCTTTTTTCCTCTCCGGGACATGCTCGAGTAGCGGTCCGGGTTCAGCGCCTCTTTTCCGTGACATCTCCGGAGCTCCGGTCTCTGGCATTCTCCCAAGGCTGGACCTCACACGCCAGCCGCAGCTGAGAAGCAGCTGACAACTTGCTGAGAATGGACGAGCTGTGTGAGGCTGAGGCAGAACAGGGGACTAGTGCGCAAATCTGATTGGCTGAACGGCTTTGTTGTTGTTGTGTTCGATGTTCAGCCCACATGACCATCTCACATGCGCGCACACGTGTGGACGACAGAAACTGTGCTTGTCCTTGAAGTGGACAGACTACCTTGCGTAGCTATACTGTATGTGTTGTAGGTGTTCTGGCGTAGTGAAAGCTGAACTATATGACAGCCTGGCACATCCGGATTTTTTTTTATGGTTTTCTGGTTAGTTCCCTCCTTTGTGATAACCTTTGTCACTGACTGCTCTGTATCAGCAGCTCCTCTCACAGATCACTCTGATATTAAATAGATTTTTAAAACCCTGGAGTTTTTCACAGGAATACAGGGTGCTGGAAATTCAAGTCTAGTTTACTAAAATCCCAATCCTTTTGTGATGGTATTAAAAACATAATCTCTACTGTGACGACTGACAAATCTGTGACATTTCTAAATGTGAATTCTTGAAATGTAAAATTAGGGAATATTCTATTCATTTTGGAAATTTGAAAAAAAAATATATCAGAAGTTAATATCTTAAAGAAATAAACACCCACAGTGACAAAGGGGAATTGCAAATTCTGTAAACTAAACTTGATGAAATCAATCTTCGGAAAGCTGAAGGGGAGTTCGAGAAGTTCCAGGGCAAAATGGAGAGAGGAAAGGCAAAGAAGTCCATCATATTTCTGTCAATTAGAAAAAAAGAAGGCAGCAGAGAAACTCAATCAAAGCCTTGTTGATTCATGACCAGGCTAATACAAATCCTGCCATGGCAGCCAAGGAAATAGGTTTGTTTTATAGTAAATTATACTCCTCAGTCAGCAACAATATTTACTTAGTCCTTGATCTTTTAGATTATAGCAATTTAATAGAAGATGATGGTTTTATTTTGTTTCTTTAACTTTTATAAATATAATTTGATTTAACTGAACATCCATTTATTTTCCATTGTTTAATACTATTACGTTTTTGAATTAAATTCCAAAGCATTTTAGAATCCCTTTATAGAAATCTAAATAATTCAATTTATTTATCAGGAGGTACATCACCCCAATATCTAATCAAATGTGGTGTTAAACAGGGCTGTCCTATTTCTCCATTTCTCTTTATAGTAACTACAGAAATGCTCTCAATCTTTGTAAAAAAAAAAATTCTGATATTGCTCACTGGATATATTTGGGAACCCAATAATCATTAGCCAGTTAGCAGATGATACAGCCATCTTTTTAAAACATCTAACCAAAGTTCCTAAAGTACTACAAGTGATTCATACTTTTTTCCAAAGCTTCTGGTCTGAATCTAAATTTGAATAAATGAGTCAATGTCAATTCACTGAACTCCTTTAACAGAAGCATACAATATTCCTAGAAAATTGACTCTTAAATACTTGGGCATTCGTATTTCTATATATTCAGCTGGAAGTGAAAATAAGAATGTGTGGAAGGTAGTAGATGATGGCAGAAACACATTTAACTCATGGTTATAATGAGATATACAAAAATGGAGAGCATCTCAAGATGCATCGATTCAGCTCAATAGCTATTCAAAACAGCTATTTTTAAAAATCAATCAGATTCATTTTGATTAGATTTGGAAGAGGAAAATTCACAATGATAAGAAAGCAGAGATGACCAAAAAGTTTAAAGATGGAGGTCTACAAGCCATTAACTTTTTTATTTTTTTTTAATGGTCGCTGTAAATTAACCGGTTAAAATCTCTACTGAGCAACAATTTTTGGTATCTTTTCCCCAGAGAAATATTCAAAAAACTGGTAGGTATAGAATTTTTAATTAAATGTGATTTTGCTATTCAAAGACTTTCAATTAAATTATCCCTTTTTCACCAGCAGGTCCTATTATATTGGAAGCTTTTATACAAATACTCACTTGACAATGTGTTATGATAAAACAAGGACTGGATGGAGAAAAGATTTTGGTCGGTGACTCGCTTAGTTGATAGTAGTGGCTGTATATTTCATTTAAGATTTTCTGTCTTCGTGAAATATTTAAATCCATAACTAAAGCCACCCTCAACTATATTATATGCTTGATTAGAAGAATTTTAACCAATCCTACTATCACACCGTGTCTCTCACAACTTTTAGTTGGTGGCTGTGACTTACGTGATATCAAAATCCCAAACAAAACAATTAGAAATACATTTAATCACATCTCAAACCCTGTAGTATCTTACAGAAACTCAAATTCACAAATCTATGAAAAACGAACTATTCACATGTTCACACAAACTAAATATCTAAAATTCCCCATAATTCCCAAAGCAAAATATATCAGTTTTAACATATTAAATGAAATGCATCCATCCAGTGATTTGTTGTGAAAATAATGTAGAACTGTAACCAATTACTGTATTTTGTGATGATACTGAAACCACTGATCATTTTTTTTCAGTGTATGTATTCTGGAGCTGTATGGCTTGATATACATAACTGGCTTTTACCAAACGTTTTTCATCTGAAAAACTCCTCTCAAAAGGACATAACACTGGATATGGTTAAATGGTTAAAAACATAAGTGACAGTGACATTTAATGTGTTTCATTCTGAGTTTCTTTCTTTGTCAGCCTGTTAGCCTTAAAGTTGTGAAAAACTAAATCCAATGAAATTTTTTTAACATAATATGATGAAGAATATGATCTACAGGCACAGCCCCAAACAATAATTTTATTTAATTTATTACTATTTTCATGTATAACTTAATATATCTTGATTTTATACAGTACAGACCAAAAGTTTGGACACACCTTCTCATTCAAAGAGTTTTCTTTATTTTCATGACTATGAAAATTGTAGATTCACACTGAAGGCATCAAAACTATGAATTAACACATGTGGAAATATGTACTTAACAAAAAAGTGTAAAACAACTGAAAATATGTCTTATATTCTAGTTTCTTCAAAGTAGCCACCTTTTGCTCTGATTACTGCTTCACACACACTCTGCATTCTCTTGATGAGCTTCAAGAGGTCGTCACCTGAAATGGTCTTCCAACAGTCTTGAAGGAGTTCCCAGAGATGCTGAGCACTTGTTGGCCCTTTTGCCTTCACTCTGCGGTCCAGCTCACCCCAAACCATCTGGATTGGGTTCAGGTCCGGTGACTGTGGAGGCCAGGTCATCTGGCGCAGCACCCCATCACTCTCCTTCTTGGTCAAATAGCCCTCACACAGCCTGGAGATGTGTTTGGGGTCATTGTCCTGTTGAAAAAAAAAATGATGGTCCAACTAAGCGCAGACCGGATGGAATAGCATGCCGCTGCAAGATGCTGTGGTAGCCATGCTGGTTCAGTATACCTTCAATTTTGAATAAATCCCCAACAGTGTCACCAGCAAAGCCCCCCCACACCATCACACCTCCTCCTCCATGCTTCACGGTGGGAACCAGGCACGTAGAGTCCATCCGTTCACCTTTTCTGCGTCGCACAAAGACACGGTGGTTGGAGCCAAAGATCTCAGATCTGGACTCATCAGACCAAAGCCCAGATTTCCACTGGTCTAATGTCCATTCCTTGTGTTCTTTAGCCCAAACAAGTCTCTTGTGCTTGTTGCCTGTCCTTAGCAGTGGTTTCCTAGCAGCTATTCTACCATGAAGGCCTGATTCACACAGTCTCCTCTTAACACTTGTTCTAGAGATGTGTCTGCTGCTAGAACTCTGTGTGGCATTGACCTGGTCTCTAGTCTGAGCTGCTGTTAACCTGCCATTTCTGAGGCCGGTGACTCGGATGAACTTATCCTCCGCAGCAGAGGTGACTCTTGGTCTTCCATTCCTGGGGCAGTCCTCATGTGAGCCACTTTCTTTGTAGCGCTTGACGGTTTTTGCGACTGCACTTGGGGACACTTTCAAAGTTTTCCCAATTTTTCGGGCTGACTGACCTTCATTTCTTAAAGTAATGATGGCCACTCGTTTTTCTTTACTTAGCTGATTTTTTCTGCCATAATCCAAATTCTAACAGTCTATTCAGTAGGACTATCAGCTGTGTAGCCACCTGACTTCTGCACCACACAACTGATGGTCCCAACCCCATTTATAAGGCCAGAAATCCCACTTATTAAACCCGACAGGGCTCACCTGTGAAGTGAAAACCATTTCAGGTGACGACCTCTTGAAGCTCATCAAGAGAATGCAGAGTGTGTGAAGCAGTAATCAGAGCAAAAGGTGACTACTTTGAAGAAACTACAATATAAAGCGTATTTTCAGTTGTTTTACACTTTTTTGTTAAGTACATATTTCCACATGTGTTAATTCATAGTTTTGATGCCTTCAGTGTGAATCTACAATTTTCATAGTCATGAAAATAAAGAAAACTCTATGAATGAGAAGTTGTGTCCAAACTTTTGGTATGTACTGTACCTCAATTTTTTGTCTGTTTTTTCAACTGCTTTTTGTTCTGTATGCACCTTTTCCTTTTACTCCGATGTAATGATCTATATGCCTTGTTGTTTGTAAATTTGAATTTGTTCAAAAAATAACAAGAGCAGCAACAACAAAAAGTGAGGGATGGTCCGACTTGATACAGACTTGCTCTGACGTCATGCAGAAGTTGACAACGATAACCTCCCGAGATAGAAGTGGCTGCAGACTTTAGAGCCAGGTGCTGCAATTGCTCTCCAGTGACTGCAAGAACCTGGGCATGATGGGAGACGGTTGGCTGGCGCCTGACCAAAGAGCTGATTGGCTGCTAGTCCGAACTCTTTGTGTAATTGTAATATTTAAGGCTAGATTGTAGGTTATTAGTCGCATGTTGTGCAAAGAAAATTTCATCTGTTAACAAATATCTTGTGTGATTGATACTACTCCTACTACTATCACTACTACTGCTACTACTAATAAGAATAATAATTCTAATTATAATAATGAATGTTCTTTTTTCCACTGTAGTTTTTATTGATGTTTTCCCAGATTAAACACATATGAGCGATAGATGGGCATGTAAACAGTCAGACCCATTGTCAAAGAGAACAATAAAAACAGGACTCATGTTTGGGAGTTACAGTTCCACTATTGCATACATTCTCATATGATTTTCAACTCTATCAGTTGACTTTTCTGCCAGCCTCGTCGTTGTTTTGGTTCGTGAATAATGTCCATTTCTCCCACCTGTCTTCCAACTGTGTTTTTTGTCTGAGCTCCGCGACGTTAGACTGATGCGGGCAGTGTGTCAGTAGCGTTCAATGTGGTGCCTACGTACAGTATGCATGTATTTGTCAGCCACATTCTGGAAACTGTCCGATTTGACCGCAGATTTTTGCCACCGCCCCCTGCTGCTACCGTCTGATCTCATCTCGTTTCCATGGATGTATAAAGAGAAGTGTCCAGGGGAGGCGCAGTTCATCTCGAACGAACATATTTAAAAAGAATGAGGTCTGCTTCTTCCGCTTACTCATCACTCGCTGTAACGCCACATCCGGTAACATCCATGATGTGTCAAGTAACACGGAATAAGAACGGAAGCATGAGGGAGAGTAAAAATCTTAAAGACAACACTTCCACTATAATAAGTGCAGTACTACTTTCATTACAACAGACATTCGACCTGCTTATCTAAAAATGATGTTCGAGAAAGTTATCTGTTGTGAACATTAGTTACATAGATAAGGAACGACCCTCTCTTGCATGAATTTACACGACTAAAATGTAATTTTCGAAAGAGTGTATCATGTATACAATAAAAAACAACAACATTCATGCATATCTTAAATTACTTTCACTAACAAAACACCCCAACATCCTAAACAGACGTGAAAATTATTTTATTTTGAAATGCATTAACAGGAAGTATGTCTTCATCCGACGAAACTTGTCATTTCTTTTTTATACACTAGCTAACTGCCGGGCACTGTCTATGCGATCTGTATTCTTGTTATTCCTTTCGTCGTAGCTGCCGTTTCAACATGAATACGGTTCTGTCTAGAGCGAACTCTTTGTTCGCTTTCTCCCTGAGCGTCATGGCGGCCTTAACTTTCGGCTGTTTCGTCACGACAGCATTCAAAGACAGAAGAGTTCCTGTGGACATCCATGTCTCTAAAGTTATGCTGTAAGATTCACTGTCGAGCATTATGTGTAACAGCTGTTAATAGTAACTTTACGTGCTCTCCCGGTGTGCCTTTCTGTATTATAGCTATACAATAACATGTAGTACTGATGCTGTAACGCACTTGACGTTGTAATCCACACGGACAATGAGCAGTTCAAAGACAACTGGTGCTAACGTTAGCTAGGTGCTTTTAGATGTTAGTCGTGTAGATGCAGCTCGCAGGGCCTTCTGGTGCTGTTTGGTCCAATTCCAGTTTGAGATCTACTTTATATGCTTGGCATTCTCTGGTTGTAGGGGTTACAATTAGATAACGTTACTTGACTCACGTTCCAGTTTTAGCAGGTTGTATCAGTCCGAAATGTATGTTGTCTAGTGAACCCTAAAGTGAAACAAACCAGATGTGCTTGTAGAGTAATAGAACAGGAAGGAATTGCTTCATTCATCGTCTCTGGTGAATTCATTACATACAGGTGGAGATACAGGAATCCACCAAATATGGAAAACTGTCAAATAGGCCTTCTGAGAGTTGTCACTGAATACTTCGTCACGTTCAAATTGTTGATCCAGGAATTAGCCTACCCTCAATATTTCACTTAAGCTAACTTGTTGTATGACAGTTTGTGAGAAAACATTGTATCCACATACTGTACAGTGTGAGGTATGTATGTATGTCCTGTTAACAGATGAACTGCATGTGCACAAATAAGGATGGTGAAACTAATTTAACCTAAATAACTTAATAACTGCATTGCAAACTACATATAACACACTTGTAGATGTTTAACATTGATTTAACGCCCAGGTTGTGATTGCATTCCAATTACCCGTTTTCTGACAATATGTTATCTATAAATTAAAGCTGCTGTATATTGTGACACCAGTTAGGACTAATGTCATAAGTTTCTTTCATTCTAGCATATCCAAAATCTTTCATCCTCAATGTGTTTTCATGCAGCTTCCAAAGTATTCACTGTCATTCTTCTTGCTGTATTAACTCACAGCTAAGGTTGGAGGCAGGTTTCCCCCTCTTCCTTCCTTGTTTCCTTCATCACGTCTCTTCCTTCATCTCCTTTCTCTCTCTGCTTAACAGGAAGAACGTTGATGACTTCACAGGACCCAGAGAGCGCAGCGATCTGGGTTTCATCACCTTTGACCTCTCAGCTGATATCCTTTAGAATACTGCTACTCAAAATTACATGTCCTGTAGTGCACAGTACATATAAGAATAAAGAAATGTAATTGCAGTTACAGCCAGTGCCGGCCACTGTTAGAATCTTGAGTGAGCCTTATTTAGTGATGTCTAATCATGAAATGCATGGTTGTTGCGGTAAGAATCAACACCAGGACTTACCAAAGTTGTGAAAGTTTTCAGGTTTTAAAAGTGTCAAGTTACCCTTGTGTATTTTAAAAGACCAGTTTTATTTTCAACTCTGAAAATCTTTAATAAGTGCATTTTAAAGAATGTCCTGAAATATAGTAAAAGGTTTAATCATCCAATAGGAGCCTTGTCCATTTGAACAAAGATGTGTAGGGTTTACTGCATATAGTCTTCTAACATGACAGAGACAGTATTCATAGAGACATTTGTACCATCATCATTTTAATGATTTCCCTCAAACTACATACAAAAGAATAATTCTGATTGCATCTTCGCTGATGATCAATCAAAACAAATATAGCCTTAAGAAATTTAGGGCTCAAATTATAGCCCACAGGGTAACTCACTGCCTCCATAGCAACAGTAATCTTCTTGTTTACATCACCCAAGGGATCATGGAAACTGTAGTTACAAAACTTAAAGCATTATCATTCCTCAAATAGAAGAAACACAAAGCTAATTAAGAGGAGTGACAAAATATTTTCAACTTGCTCTTTCCATATTTTTATGACATTACTAAGACTTATGAAGAATGTTATTATATTAATATTGATATTCCTGGATCACTGACACTGTGCTCTGTCTATACATACTGTATACAGATATTTACTGTGTGTTGAAAACCTGATGATGTGAAGACAAAACCACCTGATAAACAACAGTTTATCTGAGATATTTGTGCCTCCATCCCAATAGAGTGGAGATGCATTAAATGTTATTTTTGGTGTCAGTCAGTGCCCCTGTTAGTCCACAGAGCTTACTGTGAGCAGTCTTCATCACTACCTTCTATAGAAGTCCTGTTAAAAATTGACCCGTCTCTGTCTTCTGTAATAAGTTAACATATTTCTGTGGTGTTGAATGTTGACATGGTGCAGTGTAAGAAGTGAACTCAGCCAGTGCGTGTTCCTGCGGCAAAATGTTTCTTCTCTTCTTGTTCCTTAAGTTATCCAACATTTGCAGCCAATTTTTGACTGGAACGTCAAACAGTTGTTTCTGTATTTGTCTGCTGAGTACACCACAAAGAGTAATGTAAGTCATTATCACACACACACACACACACACACACACACACACACACACACAACCCTGGACTTTATCTTTGGTAAAATGCATCCACTAGCTCCTCACCCAAACCTTAACCATCACAAATAAATGCCTGACCCTAACTCCAACACTAACCTAAACCTGATTCTAACCTGAACCTTAAAACCAAGTCTGGACCCTCAAAAAGGCCATTGAAAGTGTGTCCCAAAGTGAGGACCAGCCAAACTGTCCTCACTCTGAAGGTTTAAAGTTAAAAGTGGTCCTCACAGATAGTGTGTGTTTGTGTGTGTCAGTCTCTGAACCAGGTGGTGCTGTGGGATAAGATCGTCCTTCGAGGTGAAAACACCAAACTGAACCTCAGAGACATGAAGTCCAAATACTTCTTCTTCGATGATGGGAATGGACTCAGGTTAGACACACACACACACACACACACACACACACACACACACACACACACACAGATAGAGAGAGAGAGACACACAGAGACACACACAAAACTCTGAAATTTATTGTGTGTGGTTTTAGATGAAATGTCAAGGGTTAAAAAATCATATTTGTTTAATCTTTTAATGTATTCCATTTTACGCTGTTTTATATACTTGTACTTCACTACATTTTAGAGGGAAATATTGTATTATTACAATTCTTACTCTTCAGATCAAGATGATTTGACACATTTTACATAGACATGCTAATAAAATGAAAAATTAAACTATACCAGCTACAAATAAAAAAGTATAAATTAGCACCTCCTTGACCAGCTACAATGTGACAATGCTACCATGTCCATTAATGTAAGGTTCAAAATCACATGTACCTCCATGATAAAATAACACAAGTGAGGGTTGGACCAGTAGATCACTCTGCTGCTGAATTTTCACTGTCAGTCAGTTTTTGTATTGTGAGACTCATGAGGCTGTCCCTTTAACATCCTGCTGCTGTTAAAGTTCAAGAGAACAGAAACATGCCTCAATCATCAAGGTTTTAGTACAATGCCATGTGGCCCCAGTATTGTCCTATGTACCATATTTTTCGTATTATAAGTCGCACTTAAAATCGCCCAAGTGTTTAACTCAGATACTGATGATGATGGATTTGTGGAAGAGGAATGAACTGAAAAGTGAGTGTATTGTTTTGTATTTCATGTGTTACAACTGAAAAATGTTGAGTTATTGAGTTATTAAATGAATTGAATAAAGTTTGACTTATCTGACCATTTTGTTTGGCGCCTTATAGTGCAAAAAATACGGTAGTTGTAGAGTTGACAGTGTTTCACAGTCATCCAAAAGGTGTTTGTACTAGTGGTGGAATGCTTCCCAAAATTCATGGTTCTGTTCATATCACGGTTGTGAGTCACAGTTCTGGGTTTCATCATTGTCAAATCTTAATTGAAAGAATAGGTCTTCCACAGTAACACATGCAAACAAAAAATACAGCTTTGTTATTTTCATATACTATATGACATTATAAATTAAGGCCATCAACATAAATGGAGGCATAAGCTCAACCAGAACTATATTAAAAAAATAACAACAGTATGTCTCAGCTCCTAATTGAAAGATTAGTTTTTCCACTTAAAAATTGAAGTGCAGTATTTGGAAATGAATATGGTTGGGTTTCTGTACAACTGTTGAGATTGGCTCAATTTTGGCGAGACCAGATTTTACTGCACATGTGTTATACACCCAAAGATATGACACACTGATGATGCGTGACCCAGTCTCCTTCCATAGGACTTGCATGATGGTGCATGTACAGACATAACCTGTTTCGAATGAAGTGAACAATAATACACACCCTGAACTGTGACTAGCAAGATCAAAACCTAAACCGTTTGGTTCCATCCCTAGTTTGAAGAGTGAAGTGTAGTAAACAAAAGGACACAAACACAAGGAGCAACTTAACCCAAGCCTCAAACCATATACCCACAGAGAGAGGGAGAAACTGGCTGAATTCACCAGTTTATATAGCTGAGGAGCAGCAGGCACAGCGTTTCCTGCTTCTCCTAAAAGCAGCAGCAATAGCAGCAGCAGTAGTAGTAGTAGTAGCAGCAGCAGCAGCAGCAGCAGTAGTAGTAGTAGCAGTAGCGGAAGCATTAGTTGCAGCAGCAGCAGCAGTTGCAGCAGCAGCAGCAGTAGTAGCTGTAGCAGTGGCAGCAGCAGCAGTAGTAGCAGCAGTGACAGCAGTAGCAGTAGTTGCAGCAGCAGCAATAGCCGCAGCAGCAATAGCCGCAGCAGCAGTAGTTGCAGCAGTGTTGTTGCAGCAGTGTTGTTGCTGCAGCAGTGGCAGCAGCAGTAGTTGCAGCAGTTGCAGCAGCAGTAGTGGCTGCAGCAGCAGTAGTAGCTATAGCAGTGGCAGCAGTAGTAGCAGCAGCAGTAGTTGCCGCAGCAGTTGCAGCAGCAGCAGCAGTAGTTGCAGCAGCAGCAGTAGTTGCAGCAGCAGTTGCAGCAGCAGTTGCAGTAGCAGCAGTAGCCGCAGCAGTAGCCGCAGCAGTAGCTGCAGCAGCAGTAGCTGCAGCAGCAGTAGCCCTAGCAGTGGCAGCAGCAGCAGCAGCAGCAGCAAGAGCAGTAGCATTCAAGAGCAGTAGCAGCAGCAGTAGATGCAGCAGTTGCAGCAGCAGTAGTGGCTGCAGCAGCAGTAGTAGCTATAGCAGTGGCAGCAGTAGTAGCAGCAGCAGTAGTTGCCGCAGCAGTTGCAGCAGCAGCAGCAGTAGTTGCAGCAGCAGCAGTAGTTGCAGCAGCAGTTGCAGTAGCAGCAGTAGCCGCAGCAGTAGCTGCAGCAGCAGTAGCCCTAGCAGTGGCAGCAGCAGCAGCAAGAGCAGTAGCATTCAAGAGCAGTAGCAGCAGCAGTAGATGCAGCAGTAGTAGCTGCAGTAATAGCGGCAGCAGCAGCAGCAGTAGCTAGATATACAAGAAACCCATCTATTTTAATGTTCTGTTAATCACTTTCATCTTTCGCAATTTTTAACTGCACTCGTAAAAATTGTGCAAATTGCTGATAGGGATCAGCACGGGCAGTGCAGCAGATTCTTAATTTAAAAAAGAATATTACAATCAAAGCTGCAGAGGCTGACATGCCCTTACTTTTAGCCTATTATGGGATCCTACAATTCCCATAATGCAACTCAGTAGCATCTTTTATTAGAGCCTTCCTGTGAGATAAATGCTGACAAACACACACACAAACTTTTTGCCCAAGCTCAGATAATCTTGAAGACACTGACATCAGAGATATTTGATCTCAGACAAAGCTGCTCTAGAGACGTTATATCACTGTTTGCACAATGCTATTATAAAGTCTGAGGTTTAAGCCTGTACGTCTGTTATGTCGTGTGAGTAGCTGACTGTCATGTCTGTATAATTTACAGGGCCAATAAGAACATCACTCTGACGCTTTCATGGAATGTTGTTCCCAACGCTGGAATCCTGCCTCTGGTGGCTGGAAGTGGACAAGTCAGCCTCCCTTTCCCAGATACATATGAGACTACCAAGAGCTACTAGTCAGACAGAAACGTACATCCAGCCACTTTCAACCATGGATGTAGTTATAATAAGAACTGGATACAGAACCCCATGACGCACCTGTTCAGTCCAGTTGGAATAACTTGCCTGGTGCATACGGCATTTCTAGCTTCCTGCTTTACTTCTGGGGTACGTGGCCCACTGCATATGTGCAGTAGTGTTTCTCCCACTGGCCCATAGACTTAACATTGTGATGATGTCACATATGTTTCAATCACTTTTCTTCACTCGAAGGTTTTACAAATGATTAAAAAAAAATTCACAGCAGAAAGAGTCATAATCAGCCTTGTTTGCAGTTTGAGGTTTCTTGTCAATAGTTTTACAGATGTCTCTTTTACAATGGAAGTCTATGGGAAAGATGCTTTCTGGGCCACAGGGGGACTTACCAAGTGGGGGAAATTGGAGGTAAGGCTGAGTTATCCAGATCTTATTATACAGCCATGATTTGAGCACACACTGTACACACACACTGATGACAGACACACACTGTAAGCTGGTGTTCCTTCACAGATGTAAATGAATCTTTGATTTGTAATAAAAAATTTAGATTGGAATATCTGTGTCTTTGTAAGGATTTTTAAATAGCAGGTTAAATTGTTGATAGATATAATGTCAGTTCACCCAATAACAAAAAATACATGTTGCCAGCTGTTGCCCTACATGCAGACATTACATGTTTGATTTTAGCCATGATAGAACATGTATCGTTGTAAAGTTCAGTGCTATTAACAGCTCCTGTATACTACTGTGGATATCATATTAAATCCCACTGTGAACAAGACAAAGAAGCTTTTATACTGTATACGGTCAGTAAGAAAAAAAAATGACATGTATAACACGTGTGCTTATTATATACAGTATATTAATACAGGTTTGATAAAGAATATTGACTTTGAAATTATCAGTACGGTTTTGGATGAGGCCTTTTCAACAGTGTATGGGTCAGTGTATGTGATTGGTGTAAAACACAGTTGTGCTCTTTGTGCTTTTTTCCCACTCATGGTTAGTGGTTGGGTGAAGGCATTTATTGTCAAACAACTGTGTTTGCTCTTTTAGATAAGATAAGATGAACCTTTATTTTTGAATCATATTGACAACAGAAACTTCCCAAATGACTCTGATCAAAAGTTTACATACCCTGGTGATTTTGGCCTGATAACATGCACACAAGCTAACACAAAAAGGTTTGAATGGCAGCTAAAGGTAACCATCCTCACCTGTGACCTGTTTGCTTGTAATCAATGTGTGTGCACAAAAAGGTCTTTGAGTTTCTGTGCTCCCGACAGACCCTTGCATCTTTCATCCAGTGTTATGGGGGAAGCAAAAGAGCTGTCAAAGGATCTACGGGAAAAGGTAATTTAACTGTATAAAACAGGAAAGGGATATAAAAAGATATCCAAGGAACTGAGAATGCCAATCAGCAGTGTTCAAGGGGGCGGCAGTAGCTCAGTCTGTAGGGAGTTGGCTTGGGAACCGGAGGGTCACCGGTTCAAGTCCCGCCATGGACTGAGTGTGGACTGGTAGCTGGAGAGGTGCCAGTTTACCTCTTGGGCACTGCCGAGGTGCCCCTGAGCAAGGCACCAAACCCCCAACTGCTCGGGGCGCTTGTCAGGAGCAGCTGCATCACTCTGACATCTCTCCATTGTTGCATGTTTGTGCATGTTTGTGTTCGGGTCTGCATGTACCGTGTATAAGAATTTCCCTTCGTGGGACTAATAAAGGACTGTCTTCTTCTTCTTCAAACTTTGAAGTGGAAAGTGAGGGATTCTGTTAAAACCAAACCACGGTCAACAAAAATTTCTGCCACAGTTGCCAGGAAAAAAAAGGGATGCAAAGAAAAACCCACAAATAACTTCAGCTGAAATACAGCAGGACTCTCTGGGGAAAAAGTGGTGTGGCTGTTTCAAGATGCACAATATGGAAGCACTTGAAGAAAAATGGGCTGCATGGTCGAGTGGCCAGAAGAAAGCCATTACTACGCAAATGCCACAAAGTAACCCGCATACAATATGCCAAACAGCACAGAGACAAGCTTGTAACAAAACTTCTGGAACAAAGTAATTTGGAGCGATGAGACCAAAATTGAACTTTTTGGCCACAACCAGCCACAAGGCCTATGATGAACAGAACACCTTTACCACTGTGAAACACAGAGGCGGATCGCTGATGTGTTGGGGATGTGTGAGCTACAAAGGCACAGGAAACTTGGTCAAAATTGATGGCAAGATGAATGCAGCATGTTATCAGAAAATATTGGAAGAAAATTTGCACTCATCAGCCCGGAAGCTGCGCATGGGACGTACTTGGACGTTCCAACATGACAACGATCCAAAACACAAGGCCAAGTCCACCTATCATTGGTTACAGCAGAATAAAGTGAAGGTTCTGGAGTGGCCGTCTCAGTCTCCTGACCTCAAGATCTCAAACGTGCAGTTCATGCAAGACAACATGTAAACTTTTGATCAGGGTCATTTGGAAGTTTCTTTTGTCATAATTTAAAAAGAGTAAACACAGTTTTGTGTTTGTTTGACAATAAATGGCTTCACCCAACCACTAACCATGAGTGAAAAAAAAGTGTTTGTGTTATCATTTATGTTCTCTGAAAAATGGCCAAGAAATCATAAATTCTGCCAGGGTATGTAAACTTTTGAGCACAACTCATATTTTCTCTTTAAACTGGATGGTTGAGAAAATGAAACATCCTGCAGGGGAGAATGTCAGTGTTTAGTGTGACAGACTGTCAAATCTAAACCCTCTGCTTTCATTGATCTGAAGCACTAAGCAGGCCTGACTGCTTAGCTTTCAGGAACAGACATGCATTTTTAATCTTTCATCAAAAATACATAGTACATACAATATTTTCATGCCTTTTAAACAATAAACACAAACCCAAATAATGCAAAGGAAGTAAAAAGACCAAATCCCACAATGAGAATAAAACAACCCACATAACACATGGTCAAAACTCCATATAAAAAAGCCCCAAATGTCAATTTATCAAAATAAAAGCTATGAAATGGAAAAGTGGTAAGTGACCTGAATAACTTCCAATAAGAAATCAAATGAACCTCAAGATGTATGAAAGAAATCAAAACCCAAGTAAAGATCCTGACTGTAAAATAAAAGTACAAATGACCTACTCAAACTAAAAGAAGCAAACCAACTGTAAAGCCCATTTCTGCTGCTCAAAAGTCAACCAGAACCAAAGTAAAAATCAAGCCCCCAAATAACCTCAAAACCCATTAACTTACAGTGTGTTAAAAAATAACAGAATCCTCATAAACCCAGTAATATATTATTTTTATAAAAATAAAATGTACTATAAAACACTGATAATACCCTATATTTGAATATATTCTATTTTAGATACCTAGAAATAGAGTGCTGCAAGAATGAGATCTAAATGAGTTAGCATTAGCACTTCCTGTTCCTTCATTTGGAAGACAGTGGGTTTCTGAATGAAATAAGGTCTGGTTAACACAAGCTTAAAGAGATTTTAATATTTTGTTCTACAATATAAAATATGTCAGTAAATATCCCACTGGTGAATTAACTACTGCTAAACATCATCACGCTGACTCGTCCTCCTTGACAGCCTCCTTGTGTACAGTATACTCAAGCTCATGCAACTGTGGTGTACTTTATCGCCGAACATTGGCATTTTACTTCTGCTGATTGCATTCATACTTCAAAAGTGGTATTCATCTGTGGAGATTTGTGTCAGTATCATAATCATTTGTTTGCCAGAGAGCTTGTTTTCTGCAACAATCCAACAGCCAATGGAACAATTCCACTACTACTACTACTACTACTGTTAGTGGAGGTAACCAGAGGCCTGTACTACGAAGCAGGATTTGTGGTTAGTGAGGTAACATCAGGGTTAAACCTTCAGAGTTTTCAGTCTTAAGACGGTGGTTCACTTCTTAATGGGGTAGATCAACATGGTAACTGATGCTGAACACCTGACCTGCACTGGAGCAGGTTATTTTCCAGTTAAGAGATCAACTTTATATAAAACACCACCTACTGACAAATCAAAGCTTGATGTGCAGATTGTATCATAATATTACATAAATAAATAGAAATTGAAGTCAGTTTCACACCACTGGAGGCAGGGACGCAGCCGAAAGAAGGCTGAAATAGGCATAAACGCCACAACTTTGCCCAAGGGCATGTGTAGTCTATTCATCCATTCTATTCTGTTTATATGATATCACTGCCCCATGTAGAGGACTATATGTGACCTCTGAAGTTTTCCATTAAGTTAATAAATCTGTAAATTTATCTATTTGCCCTACAATGGACTGGCAACCTGTCCAGGGTGTACCCTGCCTTCACCCAATGCCAGCTGTGATCAGCTCCAGCCCCCCCGCGACCCCTAACAGGATAAGCGGGTGAAGATGGATGGATGGATGGATGCATGTCAATTTATCCATTAACACATCAGCATTTTTTTGTTTCTTTTGCAAGCTGTCCTTCCTGCATCTGGCAGTTTCAACTGTGTTACTATTAGTGTGGATTATGTGTTTATCGTCTTCATATTTGTCCAATATTACAGTGTTCATCATGATACTGTTCATATTGTCATTTCATGTCCAGGGGTACACCAAAGAAAAAGTCTAATTCTACCTATCCCCAGATAAGTGAGGGAGCACACAGCAGTCAGTGACCCAGGCTTTCCTCCCTACTCCCTACCTTGTGCGCCTTCAATGCTTCACACTTCAATTACAAATGCTCAATAGCGTCATCTTCTAAGTTACACATTGTGCAAACACGAGTACCACTCGTTGTTGATTTGGTGCAGAACGGCTCCTCGCTGGATAAAGTTCAGTACTGACAATAACTTCTAGTCACTGGTTGCATGAGACCTTTTTAGATTGGGTTGTCACAGGTTCATACGACAATGTTGGATTTTTGCAATGGCCATCAAATCTGAGCAAGGGAGCTGTTATTTGCCTGGTCACTAACCTGTGGCCATATCGACTTGGTAGACCCTACAAGGAAACTACACTGTGCACAATTAGGCAAGTGAGTGTTTTGACCATAGCATGATTTTTATGCATGTTTTCCAACTCCAAGATGTATATACTTCAATACATATTGGATTTAAGCATATCAGGTCATGTGTATTTGTGTAATGAGGGAGTGTGTGGCCTAAGGAGATCCATCTATCCATCCATCTCAACCGCTTATCCCGTTAGGGGTCGCGGGGGGGCTGGAGCCGATCCCAGCGGGCATTGGGCGAAGGCGGAGTACACCCTGGACAGGTCGCCAGTCCATCGCAGGACACATAGAGACAGACAACATATAGACAGACAACCATTCACGCTCAAATCCACACCTACGGGCAATTTAGAGTAATCAATTAACCAAAATTGCATGTCTTTGGATGTGGGAGGAAACTGGAGTACCCGGAGAAAACCCACGCTTACACGGGAGTCCCAAGCCGGATTTGGACCTGCAACCCTCTTGCTGTGAGGCGAGAGTGCTAACCACTGAACCACCGTGCAGCCCGCCTAAGGACATCAACACTCTATATCAAGGTGCGCATAATTATTAGGTGGCTTCTTTTCCTCAGGCAAAATAGCCCAAAAAGGAGATTTAACTGACTCTGAAAAGTCAATAATTGTAAAAAAGTCATTCAGAGGGATGCAACACTCTTGAAATTGCCAAGATATTGGGGCGTGATCACTGAACTATCAAACATTTTGTTGCAAACAGGGTTGCAAGAAATGTGTTGAGAAAAAAAGACGCAAATTAACTGCCAAAGACTTGAGAAGAATCAAATGTGAAGCTACCAGGAACCCATTATCCTCCAGTGATGTCATATTACAGAACTGCAATCTACCTGGAGTGCCCAGGAGTACAAGGTGTTCATTGCTCAGAGACATGGCCAAGGTAAGGCTGAAACCTGACCACAAGACACATAAATTGAAAGGTCAAGACGGGGCCAAGAAATATCTGAAGACAGATTTTTCAAAGGATTTATGGACTGATGTGATGAGAACGACTCTTGACGGACTAGGTGGATGGGCCCCTGGCTGGATCAGTAACGAGCATAGATTGAAGATCAACTCCCAAACTTAGTGCCAGTTTTTAGAAGACACTTCAAGCAGTGGCTCAAGAAAAAGTCTGCATCTTTCAAGAAGACCATGATCTTTATGCAGGACAATGCTCCATTGCATGCATCGAAGCTTGGCAAGCCAGTAAAGGCCTTAAAGATGAAAGAATGACATGGTCCCTTCTTAGACAGGAGGTTTACGGTGAAGGAAAACTGCCCACCTCTCTGAACAGTGTGGAAGGTTGTGGTTGCTGCTGCACAAAAAGTTGATTGTGAACAGACCAAGAAATGACAGAATCCATGAATGGAAGGTTTGTGACTGTTATTGAAAAGAAGCGTGGCCATACTGGTCACTGTTATTTTTTTAAATGTCAGAAATGTTTATTTGTACATTTTTTGTTGTTTATTATTCTCTCTGTAACAGATGAAAATAAACAAGTGAGATGGGAAAATTTTAATTTTTCATTTAGTAGTATGATAATTCTCCACACTAATAGTTGCCCAGTAATTGTGCACATATAGATATTGTCCTAAGAAAGCCAAAACCTCACTTTTACTTTCTTAAATATTCAGGTTTGAGGTTTATTAATATTTTAGATCGACTGAGAGCACTGAAATTGTTCACTGATAAATTAATTCTCAAAAATACCACTTGCCTAATAATTATGCACACAGTGTAAGATCAGTCTCCTGTCAGAATAGCTCCCAGGGTCAGAGACAAGCTGATCCACGATGGCAAGGTGACTAACCTGAACTCCAATCGGACAAGGATTGTTTTTTAGTTTTATTATTTTTTTAAATATGCAATAGCGTTTTATTATTATTTTTTAAACTCCTATACTGTATACTGTAATTGTATAACAGAAAATGGTGGCTGTGTTACAGCATGACACAAGAGATGAGGAGGCAGGTTCCTGTTTGACCAAACGTAATCCAATTAAGAAGACAATAACTAATCAAAAAAAATGCACACATGTATTTCAGCACATTGTTTAAACTGTTAAATTAGCATTTTCTAAAATGCCATTGCAGAGCTGTGGTACGGTGTTCTGTACACTTTTCAAACCTTCACATCACGTCAGGGAGCACTGCTCTGTTGTAGAGAACCAGACAACCATGTTTTGTGTGCTCATTCTCCAGGGAAATATCCATCAGATAATTTACACTTTGACTTGTGTCTTTTGGACAAATTGTCAGAACAGTGGGGCAAAGTAGCACCTGTGTAGGAGCATCATTAAGCTGAATGATGTTCCATACAGAAGACCAAGGATGTGCAGATAACATGATTTCATCTGTGACTAATGAAAATTTTAAGGGTCAAAATATTCAATTGATGTAATAAACATGAACTTTATTGACCTTTTATTTTAAAAAAAAACTGCTGTAACATCAATATTGGGGGGAGGATTACATACAGTGTCTGTATTGACAGAGTTACTGATGTGGTGCCAACTAGTCAGTGGGCACCACTGATTTTAAAAATGGACATTTCAAGGCATTTATTCAAAAAAGGGTGATATATTTAACAACTTGTGATAGCATCAGAATCATTTCATACCAACCACAGTACTGTGAGAAGCAGACATTATGCTGAAATGTACATATTGGCTGCTCTCATCACCCCTCTCCAGCTGCAGTCAGGACTGGAGCTTCCACTCTGGGTGCTGTGGGTCACCTCACAAACTGATGCACAGAAACAAATGGTGGAGGTCTCTGGCTTGATTGGGAATGAAAGAGGGGAACTGAGCAACAAAAGATAAGATATTCCTTTATTGGTCCCACAGTAGAGAAATCCA